>OW052243.1:125587100-126787100 GCA_932526585.2 Philonthus cognatus
AGAGTATGCAATCTTACAGTCTCTTACAAAATGTAACTTTTTAAGTTTAGCTTTGTGTTAATTTAATTTATTTTTGTTGGCATCCTGTCAAAATAGCCATAAGATTCTAAGCATTCTTCGTTAATTTAAAGACGCTAATGTGAAATACACAAAAATAGCACATATTTCTAAAATCTTCGTTAAATTGCAAATGGTGCGTTAATTCTTTTGATCAGTGCACATTTGTTTTTATAAAATGAAATTTAAAGTTATTATTACTTAAATAAATGTTGATATTTAAGTAAAAAGATCATGCAACCTTACAGCTTCATACAAAATGTAAATCTTTAAGCTTAGTTTTGTGTTTATTTCATTTAATTTTTTTGCATCCTGTCAAAATAAACACGAGATTTAAAGCATGCTTCGTTAATTCAAAGACGCTAAAGTGAAATGCACAAAAATAGCACACATTTCTATAATGGTCGTTAAATTGCAGATGGTGCTTTAATTTCTTGGATCAGTGTACATTTGTTTTTATGAAATGAAATTAAAAGTTATTATTACTTCAATAAATGTTGATAATTAAGTAAATAAAGTGTGCAATTAATAGCTGTTTAATCGCTTGTATAATAACAGCAACTTTACCGTAATAATTGTTAGCCAGAATGTTTCAATTTCCTGTGAAACATAAAGCCTTAGCCATCAAACAGGTACGCCTAAAGCTAGTCCTAGTCCTGAACCTGCGGCTGGCGTTTAGCAGGCGTATTCGTCGATTAAGTGGTCTATGATTAAGGCCGAAACTTGGGTGTTATTCTTGGACACGTTCATGTATACACAAGTGGGCCCGGGTATGTGCGGTGCAGTTCCAAGGTAATATATTGTTGAGTTAAAGTTTGCATTTGCATTGTAATTTTAAGAGCAATTTGTGTCGGTATCTAGGTTATATATGCGCCCTATAACTTTAAGACTTGGCTGTAGTAACAGCGTGTTTTGGTAATTTTTACAGATTATACTGTGAATACTAATCGAGCGCTGATTTACGTCCGCGTTTTTGACTCCCGACCGTACACAATTATATTTACCAATTTGCATTTCTACGATGTGTCCGAGCAGTAAACATGTTGTTCAATTCTCTCTTTATTTAAATATAGATATAATTTAGAAATAGAAATAATTTAAATGCTCCTATATAATAATAATATAATATTCTTTATCAAACGAATTCACCATTTTACGAAAACAAGATTACATGTTTTCCACAATACAAAAGAAAAGCAATTATTCACTTAACTAAAATAACTGACACCCATAATCAATTATACAAATATAAATAAAATATAAAAAAAGATCATATAAACCATCCCTTATCTCTAACAAAAATAATAGTAATAATGCAATTAAACCAACATTATAACTAATATAAGTAACACCCGTAAAAAAGACACAATCAAACATACAATAAACTTAATAAAATACTATACAGGGTGTTCCACCTAAAACTCCACAGACTAATTAACAAGAAACTAAAAAGTTATTAAAGTTTCGTTTGTTGTAATCAATAGATCTCAATCAAGGCTTTAACTTAAGATAGAATTAGTATCACTCATAATTACGGCTTCCTTGTCAGAAGCGGAAGAAAATGTCATTCGATGATCAGAACTTTGAAAATGACTATTTCTAAGACATTTTTATTATATCATATTTTAAATTAAATTGGCCATTTTTAGGTAATAACCAAATTTTTATATTTTCAAGAACTTTTAATATACACATTTAATGTAGTACAACTTCTCAAAATTAGCATATCTAACAATAAAAATTATTAAATTTCATTGGAAATTATAAAACAATAATATTAACAATAATATATATAATATTTGTTAATATTTCTTTCTTAATTGACGAACAAAAGTTATAAACGATACTCAAACGTTTTACTGGATTGAAAAATACACATTTCAAATTTCTCTATTGGGCATAAAATAATCCAAAGTGGACAAAAGTTACAAACAACCAAACCAAATTTGGCATCAATGTGTGCTATGGCATAATACAGAGCTATTTAGGAGGTCCTTATTTTTACAAAGGAACATTAACAGGTCAGCGATATTCTTAAGAAACGAACTTCCAGGCCTATTGAAACATGTACCATTGGATACAGTTCAAAGCATGTGGTTACAATAAGACGGTGCTCCTCCGCATAATACTGCAATAGTGAAACATTATTGAAATACCCATTTTTCTCGGAAGTGGTTAAGAACTAATAGAAAATTAAAACGGCCAGCTAGGTCACCCGACTTGACAACTCTTTCTTGTTTTTTTTATGGGGCGTATGGCATAATACATAGCTATTTAGGAGGTCCTTATTTTTACAAAGGAACATTAACAGGTCAGCGATATTCTTAAGAAACGAACTTCCAGACCTATTGAAACATGTACCATTGGATACAGTTCAAAGCATGTGGTTACAACAAGACGGTGCTCCTCCACATAATACTGCAATAGTGAAACATTATTGAAATATCCATTTTTTTCGGAAGTGGTTAAGAACTAATAATTAAAACGGCCAGCTAAGTCACCCGACTTTACAACTCTTTATTGTTTTTTTTTTGGAGCACTTTAAAGGAGATGGTTTACGTTGAACCAATAGATGATATGGCATCTATTATTAATAAGATTTATGCAAGTTATGTAGCAATTAGACGGAGATCTCTTGTAGATGCTAGTGATGGTTCTCTTCAGAAACGATTTGAAATGTGTATTTTTCAATCCAGTAAAACGTTTAAGTATCTTTTATAACTTTTGTTTAACAAAAAAGAAAAAAAATATTAAATTATATTATGGTTTTAATTACTGTTTTGTAATTTTTAATGTATTTTAATAATTTTTATTGTTAGATGGGCTAATTTTGAGAAGTTGTGTATATTAAAAGTTCTTGAAAATATAAAAATTGGGTGTAACCTAAAAATGGCCAATTTTATTTAAAATATGCATATGATAAAAATGTCTTAGAATATTCTATTCTTTTAGAAAAAGTTACTTCTAAAGTTCTGATCATCGAATGACATTTTCTCAAGCCTCTGACAGCGAACCCGTAATTATGAGTGATACCAATTCTATCTTAATTTCAAGCCTTCAATGACATCTCTTGATTACAACAAACAAAACTTTAATAACATTTTTAATTGCTTGTTAATAAGTCTGGGGAGTTTCAGGTGAAACACCCTGTATATCGAATAAAGAAAAAATTGTCATAACTAACACAAACTAAATTCTCTTGAACTAGGAAATAAAACCGAGACGAGAGTGGCAACCTAATACACATGAACGACATTTGGTTGCCTATAAACACTATTTAAAGCAATTGGTTAAAAAACACGCCATGACTCGTGTTTTATTCAGATATACATACGGTATATGTATACAGATAAAAACGCTCTCTGTATACAGAGTGATTCAGAATAGGTGTAAAATTGATATCCTGTTTAGAGGCTAATTTAAAGCTAATAAATTAATCCAAATGCTTTTCTAAACTCGAAATTTTACTTCATGTTTAAACAAGTAGTAGAAACCTATAGTAACAGTTAAAAAAAACACGAATAATTATTTTTTTCATTATTTACGAAACTACAGCTGATTCAAATGTTGCGATATAAATAATTACAATTGGAATATTTTAACAATTCCAACTTAATTAAATAATAAAATAACATAACTAACTGGCTGATGGTTAAAGAAACGAATAAATAACACAAATTAAAATGTTCGATATTTTAGAACATTTGAATAAATATAAAGATCTATAAGAAGGAAATCAATCACAATTTTGTTTTAATTTACTTTAATCAACGGTTACTTGCTTTATATGAAATTAACATGTTTTCCAAAATTACTAGGCTACATTTGTATTTAATTTACAAATAAACTAGTTTTATTTGAACATTTCTGGAAAAATCTAGAAATGTCTAATTGGCTTAAAATTCAATGAATTTACGAAAAACAGGGTTCTGAAATATCATGATATTTATATAAAATATCAGAAATATATCGATAATTATTCGATATATATCAACTTCTTGATAATTATTATGTTCATAAATATTATTATTTATATTTTTTATTAATTATACAAGGGGTTTTTCTTTTAAGTATAGTTTCATTTGAAGCTTTAAGCGAGTGTTTTCCACTCCCAGATTAAGCATGAAGTAAAATTTCGAGTTTTGAAAAGCCTGAACATGTTCAGCCTAAAAATTTGGTTTAGCCGCTTCGCTTCGCGGACCGACCAAACCAAATTTTCAGGCCTTTCTAAACTTGAAATTTTACTTCATGCTTAATATGTGAGTGGAAAACACTCGTTTGAAGCTTTAAAATGAACTCTCTTAAAAAACAACTAACGTCGGAAAATGTACTGCGTATGCATATGTATACTTAAAAAGATCCCTGTATAATACACATTTTTTATATATTTTATTTTTATTTATTACAAAAGAACACAGGTGGTTACAAAATAGTAAATATACAACATTTGAACTGCTTTTATTTTTTTTAATAATCTACAGTTACCGAGGTGTATTTGCACGGGAACTAGTTTTTTTAATGGATTTTTATCGTTTTACGTTGTCCTATTAATTAGGACATAGTTTGCATTTTCACAAATAACATTTTCGTAATTTTATATATTATAATCTACAGTTATTTTATGTTTAATGGTAGTCATGGGTTACATAGATTAGGTTAAGTTATATATCAGTAAAGAGTTGGATTAGGTTAGATAAAAAAAGCGTAAGTTAGGTTTAGCCTTAAGTTAGGATCGGTAACATTCGGAAAGGTTTATATCTGTTAGGTATATATATTAGGTTACATAACAACTAAGGTTACATTTGATAATATAAATTAATGTTAGGTTGGACTGAATACTAGTTACAAAGGTGAGTTTAACTTACTGCTATAGAAACTAACAACATTTTTTCCAACAGATAATCTAAACTTTTTAGCTGTTATTTCAGATTCATACGATAAACTTATCGTATGAATCTGGAATTAAAGCTAAAAATTTAAGTTTAGATTTTTACGACGAATAGAATAAGTAGTAATTGTGTAGGTTCGATTAGATGACAAGTACTTAACCAAAATCAACCTAAGTAGTTGCTACCTGAGGCAGCTGCTTATGTTGCTTTTGATTACAAGTCCTTGGATTATATTAGGTAAGAGACACGTTCAATAATAGGTAGTAGTAGCGCAGGTTAAATTAAATAAAAAGTACTTAGGTTAGATTGCAGCTATTTAAATTACTTTTGACTACAAGTCCTTGAGTTAGGAGAAGGTTAGAAGGTAGGAGACACTGAGAATACGATAAGTTACAATAACAATTTCTGTAACCTGGGTTTGGTAATTATTATAAATAGTAATAATTACCAAACCCAGGTTACAGAAATTGTTATCACATTTGGTTAGATTACAGTTACACACATAAGTTTACTGTACTACGTTTAGCGAATAGCATTTAATCTGTGTAAAATATTAGATTAAGTTAGAGATAGCTGATTAAGGTATTGTAAACAGCAGTTACTTAGGTCAGGTTTGATAACATATACTAGAGTGAAGTCAGGTTAAATAACAGTTAAATTAGTTAGGTTAACTTAAGGCGACCTAACCTAACTTTTGTTGTAGTTGACGCCTATTTGAGCTATCATGTTGTTTTTAAAAATGCTGTTTAGCCTATCCTAATTTTGATACACGTTATTATACCTAAACTAATATCCTAACCTAATAGTATAATTATTACTATCTAACCTAAATTATTCAACAGTAATTACAAATTGGTCAGCTGTTTGTTAATGAAAATAAAGGTAACTGTAGTTGACTATAAGCGAAGGGAGCTAATGCTTATGGAAAAATTGGAAATCGAGTAGAATAGAAGAGACTACGGTCAGGATGTAGGGTAAGAGTAAGAGAGACGACTATATACACTAATCATCGGTTTGGCTTCTGGATGCAGCATCCAAATACTGTTACCAAATTTTATATAGAGACTGGCTGACTGGATATATATGAACTGTTCTATAAGATAATATTCGTGAAAAAATTAAATGTTAAAAATTGAAGTTTATTCAAATGTTTCTTATGTTAAAGTCTCATCATAGTTTTTAACATTAATAATTCGAATTGTTCCTCAATTGTTCATATTTTGCAATATTTTACGAATGACACGTTCGAGATATTGGTTTTGACTTTCGAGTTTTTGTCATTTTCCGATTCTACTGTCTTAACTTCATTTTAATGGATAACTGTAAATCTCTAGATTGTTACTACAAACTTTCAACAAACACCAGAATTTAGCCATAGCTTAATCACAAATAATTTGTGTAAATCCTATAATAAAATACATCAGATTTCATGACAAAATCACTGATTTGATAACCCAGGCCGTATCGTGAAGGTTGCTATCTTTCTATATAATAAAGTTGTGACAAAAAGAAGAAGAAGATTTTGACGAGTTATACTTTTTTCGTTATATTTTGAAAACATATGACGCTAGTTAAAATTTATTAATGTAACTTTATTTTGTATCAAAAATGCTAACTTTTGTCTAATTTAACCGTGTTCGTATCTCTAATAGTTTACAAAGTCCCAATGGTGAGCACGATAAAGCAAACAAACGGTATATCTTAGTTTTTAAAGATCGGTATATATTATGATAAATATCATGATAGATATCTGATTATACATATCGCCCAAACCCTGCGTAAAATTTAATACTTTATCTTCCTTTAAAATTAATTTGATGAAAATCATAATTTGAGATTTTTCTAAAAATAAAAATGTTTACCTAACAATTAACTTTTTTCGATACCCTACAAAAATGTCAATTTTTACATGTTTTTTTTTTTTATTTAGAAAAATGCACAAATCTTTTTAACAAAATTAGCAATAATTTACGCATATTATTTAACCTTGAAAAAATCGTCAAGTTTACTTAATTGAATTTAACCCTTTCAGCCCTGGAATTTTTCCGGTAGCAAAAAAATGTTTTGTACACTGCATATTATTTATTACTATCTCAGATATACAGAGAACGTTTCTTTTAAGTATACATATCTCAATATACTGTATACGCTGTAAATCTTCAGATATTCGTTGTTTTTACACATATTTCAAATTGAACTTTTAAACGAATGTTTTCCACTCCCAGATTAAGCATGAAGTAAAATTTCGAGTTTAGAAAAGCCTGAAAATTTGGTTTGGTCGCGTAGCGCGAAGCGCGGAGCGACCAAACCAAATTTTCAGGCTTTTCTAAACTCGAAATTTTACTTCATGCGCCACGCGTACTAAACACTGATGTGATGTGATGTTCAGAATACACGTTCTCAGCATACTGCCTTAATAGAATATTTTGAACTTCACTTATAATCAGTGTTTTATACGCGTGGCGCATGAAGTAAAATTTCTGGTTTAGAAAAGCCTGACAATTTGATTTGCATTATGCATACATGTATGCATATATAAACGAAAAATGCCCAGTATGTTTACCAAATTTTAGTAGTAGCACAGTCAGGGCCAAAAGGTTAATCTGAAAACGTCGAATTAGTATTTAAATGAAAACTACACGAATTTATCCCGTGCTCTGTGTGATTGCTTTAATTTTATTAATTTACGTCAAAAAATCATTTATCTAACGATCACGGCATATTTCTTAACTTAGTATTTTCAAACCTATTTAGCTTAAATATTAGAAAATCTAGTGATCCGCTGTTCAACAATAATTATCATCACATTTCCTATGACATATCTGTACCGTTATGCGAATCTCTTGACTTTCTTAGCACTAATTTTAGTTAATACGATTTTAAATCAGCTGACTATATTACTATTAACGATTATCTTTGTAATGTAGATTGGAATCGATTATTTATTGAACCCAACATTAATGCGAACATTGATGATTTTTATAATATTATTAATTCTGCCATTTCTTTGTATGTTCCGAAAATGTATTATAACTCGTCAAAATATCCTAGATGGTTTAATTATGAATTAATACAATTAATTAAAGCCAAAAAAACTCATATTGCTTTCAAAATTAGTGGTAGTTTTACAGACTATGAAGCATTTAAAAACGTCAGATCTTCTTGTCGTAGTTTAAGTGAAGCACTGTATCAATCGTATATAAGTAAATCTGAAACTAATATTAAACTTGATTCAAAATTATTTTGTTCGTTTGTTAGTGAATGTAAAAACATAAAAGGTTTTACAGAAAAAATGTTCTTCAATGACAAGCAATGCAACTCAGGAAGTTCCTGTGTTGATTTATTTGCCGAGTTCTTTAGTAGCGTTTATACCGAGGACATTATGAATGGTCCAATATTCGACTGAGAATAAAATTTCCTGTTCGATGTTTAATGTAAAAATCTCGGACATTTTTAGTTCAATAAATGATTTAAAAGATTCGTTAAACAGTGGACCAGATGGTTTACCGCCGTATTTTTTGAATAGATGTATTTACTCTCTTACCACTCCGACTGAATCACTGTTTAATAAATCTACCAAGTCTGCTGTATTTCCAAATTATTGGAAATATTCATATATAAATCCAACCTTTAAAGATTTGTGACGAGCAGCATGGATTTTTTGAAGGCAGGTCTACGACGTGTAACATATTATCTTACCAGATGTATTTGTTAAGGGCTTTGGGAAACGGCCATTAAGTTAGTTCAATTTATACTGATTTTTCCAAAGCTTTCGACCGCGTTAGTTATTCTGTTCTCATAAATAAACTTGTGGGCCTTGGTTTCAGTGATAATATTGTAAAGTGGTTCGATAGTAACCTACGTGAGCGTAAACAGTTCGTTAAAATCGAAAACTTCATTTCCAGTGCGATCAGTGTTACGTCTGGTGTACCACAGGGGTCACATTGTGGCCCTATCCTTTTATTACTTTTTATGACCGACATTGGCAGTGTTATTAAAGAAAGTAAATTCTTGATGTTTGCTCATGATCTAAAACTATATAGAAAAATCGAACAATTCAGTGATCACAGTATTTTACAATCAGATTTAAATAATGTATCAAATTGGTGTTCAAGAAATCATCTTCATTTTAATTTAAAAAAGTGTTTATCTATTTCTTCTAGTCGCCGTAAATGTATTAAATTTAAATATTCAATTAACAATTGTAGATTACCCGGTGTTGACACAGTACGCGATTTAGGTGTAGTTTTTGACAGTCACTTGACCTTTGTTCCCCATTTTATAAATGTTACCAGTAAAGCTTATTGTTCGCTAGGATTTATTAACAGATTTTCCAAACAGTTCTCTTTGGATACATTTAGGACTCTGTATGTTAGTTTTCTAAGACCGCAGTTAGAATACTGCTCGGTTATCTGACCTCCTAATTACAAAAACCACATTGAGTCAATTGAGAAAGTTCAAAATAAATTTCTATTGCTGGTTTCATTTAGAATGGGCATTGGTCGGGTGCAGTACAGTCGGTCGCATATCCTGACTACAATAAACTTAAAATCCCTACAATACCGAAGAGTTACACTGGATATGTGTTATGGATTTAAGCTGATAAATCGACTTGTAAATTCCAGTCATTTAATTTCTTTATTGAATTTTAATTTCTTTTTAAATACAACTGTTCGTAACAGGCCATTGTTTAGGTTAAACTTCCACCACACAAATTATGGCAGTCATATCCCGGTTTCACGCATAATGCGGTATTTCAACATAATGATGTTAAATCCAAATTTTATAACATTTTCAAACTCATATAATGTGTTTAAACGTCACTTATCTTTTATTGATCTTGATGTTATTATAAATTACTAACATTTCTGTTTACTATATTAGGTGTTAAGCGCGATATTTATATATTGTAATTTATATGTACCTATTTATTGTAATATTGTAAAAAGGAGAAATCCGTAAATAAATAAATAATTACGTCTAAATGTTATTATAACTTATCAAGTATGTTTAGCAAGTTATTTTCACTCCAAATACAAATTTGTTGTTTTTACACTGATTTTTGTAGAACAATACAAAAAAATACAAATCGCTTCCTTACTTTTTAAGTTATTTTTGCTAGAAGTATAAACTGTGTAATTTTAGTTTGATTTTTTGGTGAGTTAATTCAACTCAAAACATCAAGCGTGAATTTTCATGAAGCTTACCGTGAATTTTCAAACGTTTGGGTTAAATGTCATTAAACACAATGAAGATTTATAGCGTTTAATGAATTTCCTTTAACGGGGGTTTTTAAACCTGGATCAAGCATGAAATAAAATTTCAAGTTTAGCAAAGCCTGAACATTTGAACTGATTTAGCGAAAGTTTAAAAACGCATACATACGAGTATTTAATTAAAATAACACTATAGTTTTTAAAAGAAAACATTTCAAGATTTTTTTTAAAATCAAAGTTAAAACAGTGAGAAACCTATTTAAGGTAACGCTATTATATTAAATATCTATAAAATAAATCGGAATTTATAAATATCGATATAGATAGATATACATGTTAAATATCGAGATAGATCTCAAAAACACATTAGTATAGCATTTTTTCATGACAATTTTGTGTTAAATACGAAAAATACATGTAAAAATATAATTTTGATAACAATGTAGTATAGGAAAATGAGTAGGTAATTAAAAATATCAAACAACGCTTAATTTAGTGTACATATTGCGTTATTGTTTGAAAAGCAACAATGAAAACGTCATCCCGGTGGATGTGGCGACACAATAAATAATTAAAGCAAAAGACCAAAGTACGCAACGGCAGGGATGGAAATGAGAATGAGAATGCGGCTCGCGCTGTCCCTAAATGAGATTTCCATTCAGATAAGTCATACATATGTTCCTGGCAAATAAGGGGATTTCCAAAGAAATGCAATTCTATTCGGAGCGACCATCAATTAGGGTTACTTTTGGAAGTTTATACCCTTTTCCTGTCTAGGAAGCGCTCTCCCCCTTTTTTTATCAAGAATCCTAAAAAATCTTCTGGAAAGGATACATAAAAACTTGGCGAGAGGCCACTTCGGGTTTGCCGTCGTCCTTTCACTACTCGTATATTATATTATCGCCCATGAAACCGTGCCACAGTAAAATTATTTAAATAAAAGCGTCTAATTAATGTGTGTTGTATATACAGCGCACTCATCGATAACTTTTTATTTCACCACACTCACAATCTTTCTAAAACCGGTGCTTTGTTGCCATAAAATAAATAATAAAACACCTTATCACCTTTAATATTATCATAAATACCTCCAGCTTTTACATAATGCTATTATTATTGTTTTTTTTTTCATTTCTCGTACGCTATTGATTTATACAACTCTCGAGCGGTGTGCGGTTTGTTCAAGATCGTTTTACAAAATAAAGCGAATTTAAGTAATAATTGCGGAAAACAAACTTTTCTCAAATTCCGTGTTTTCTGATAAAATTTCCGGGTGTCTCCTCGTGCGGAGTTGAAAACTAATATTATCAATGTAAATTCGGAATTTTGCGCGGCGCGAGTGTGCCGAGGGTGGGCAAAGTTTCCAACAACGAAACGGGGACATTTCAGGTCATTTTTGGAATAATCACGAGGTAATTATTAATTATATGCCTTATAGTTATAAGCTGTAAAGACCGTCGTGATATAAAGTAGAGTAGCATGTTCATGTATGCACGTTATGAAAATGAGTCAACTTTGAGTATATATTTAGTTAGCTTTCGCCCCCGGCATTCACATGCGAGACAGTCTTTTTGGTCGGTTAAAAATTCCCAACCAAGTGAAAATCTCGCAGTAATTAGTAATTAGGTGGAATTCAAGTTTTCCTACAATTCCTTTGTGTGTAGCTTCAAGGCGGAGTTGATTGCGCCCTCGAGGGTTAGCCCTGCATATAAGTTACTTCAAACCATCAATATAAAGGTTTTTTTATAAATTCATTTTAAAACTTTTATTCTTATCTTTCTCATAATTTAAAACAATATTGATTCCATTAAGGCTGCGAATTTAAATATTCGTGATTTGGGAAACATGATTCCAATCATTGATTCAAACAATATTTAACTATTTAAAATAAGTTTCACAACTTATTCAAATGGACTAATATTAAAATAATCAAACTATTAAATACCACTGTAACTATTTGAGAGCTTGATTATTTAAATAATTAAGTCACCTATTTCCAAAAATCTATTTAAAAGCAATGGATTTAGGGGTTTTTGGAAATAGGCGACTCGATTGTCTATTTAAATAAGTTGTGAAACTTATTCAAAATAGCCAAATATTATTTGAATTAATAATGCATAATACACACGAATTTTAATATATTTATGTAAATGTACAGGGTGTTTTTTATATAAGTATACATATCCTAATTATATGGCAAATCTTCAGATATTACTTGTTTTTTTAAGCATGAAGTAAAATTCCGAGTTTAGAAAAACCCTAAAATTTGGTTTGGTAGCTCCGCGAAGCAGAGCGACCAAACAAAATGTTCAGGCTTTATAAACTCGAAATTTTTCTTCTTGCGCAACGCGTATAAGACACTGATTTTAAGTATAGTTCATTTCTTCACAATATTTCACTGTTTTCAGTGTTTAATAAGCGTGGTGCATGATGTAAAATTTCGAGTTTAAATAAGCCTGAACATTTGGTTTGGTTACTCCGTTTCGCTACGCGACCAAACCAAATTTTCAGGATTTTCTAAACTCGAAATTTTACTTCATGCTTAATCTGGGAGTGGAAACACTCGTTTAAAGCTTTAAATTGAACTGTTTTAAAAAAACGTATGCATCTGTATAATTTAAAGAAACTTTCCCGGTATGAAATATTATGAAATAGCTACCGTTAATATTTATTATAATCTTCAGATATTCGTTGTTTTTTTAAGACAGTTAAATTTGAAGCTGTAAACGAGTGTTTTTTACTCCCAGGCTAAGCACGAAGTAAAATTTCGAGTTTAGAAAAGCCTTAAAATTTAGTTCCAACCAAATGTTCACGCTTTTCTAAACTCGAACTTCATGGGCCCGCGTATAAGATACTGATTTCAAGTGAAGTTCATTTGTTCGCAATATTTTAGTGTTTTTAGTGTTTAATACGCCTGGCGCATGAAGTAAAATTTTGAGTTTCTGAAAAGCTGAAAATTTTGTTTGGTCGTTCCACTTCGCTACGCGACCAAACCAAATTATTAGGCTTTTATAATCTCAAAATGTTACTTCATGCTTGACCTAGAAGTGAAATACACTTGTTTAAAGCTTTAAATTGAACAATTTAAAAAAAAACGTATGCAAATGTATAATAAAAAAACATTCCCTGCATGAAATATTATCAAATGGACACTGATTTCAAGCGAAGTTAACTTGTTTACAATTTTTAGTGTTTTCCGTGTTTAATACGCGTGGCGCAAGAAGTAAAGTTTCAAGTTTAGAAAAGCCTGAAAATTTGCGACCAAACCAAATTATCAGGCTTATTTAAACTCGAAATTTTACTTCATGCTTAATCTAGAAGTGGAAAACACTCGCTTAAAGCTTCAAATTGAGCTATTTATAAAAAGCGTGTGCATATGTATACTTAAAAGAAACATTCCTAGTATAAAATATTATCAAACCGCTACCGGTAATATTTAAATAAATAAATAAAGTTAAAAACTATAAACGATTGAAGCTTTTACTTCGTAATATACGTTAATTCAATAAAATAAAACACTTTAACCTCTTTGTATAACACGCTATTTTTATTTTTTATCTTAAGTTAATAGATTTTGTCTATTTCGTCTAACCTAATTTTTTGCCTTGAAAATCCGAGCGTCTGGAGCAGTTTGCTACGCGCCTGCTTCTAGTGCCTATTAATAAGTTTGATAATAGTTTAACTAATCGCGATTCATTAAGATCTCCGTTAGTGTCACACTGCTTAGTACAGTTTGTAAACTTTAAATTAATTTTTATCTAAAAGTAAACGATAAACAAACTTTGTGACCTAGAAAATTATATTCATAAGACGAGATTTCTCAACGCAATTAACCCCAAAATAAACACTTAGCAGATAGCGTTTATTTTCTGAACTATCAAGCTTATTTCAATCAATAATTTAAGTTAGCTAAGCGTTCGCATGCATGAAACACGTAATATATTAACTAAAGCTTATTGTGTGTAAAAATGAACGGTTTTGTATGAGTTTATTGTTAAGTTGTAATCCAGAAGAGCGCCGGAGGTAACCGGTGTTCCCGCAGGAAGGCTGGCACTGTTAAACGTATTAACTGTTAAGTTGACCCGAAAATTCATGTTAGAACGCAACCCCGGAACAGGGAATATCACCACAATTACACGCGAAAACCGGCAACACGGTTCTATGCATATATACAAACAAACCCTCACTCCCTTTGTATTATTGGCAAATTGCGCTGATTTCAAGTAATTTTTATTAAATGGGATTACAACTGTTTTTATAAGCGGTATAAAGTTTTTAAATGCATTAACTTTTATCTAAAAAGGTTGGAATAATTTTAGAAATGTAAGTACATTAAATACTCAGCCAAATGCTAATTTTAAATTTAAATCTTGTTGATAATAAGTTATTATGGGATTATTTTATTTAATATTTTAATGTACTCATCGTTGAAATATAAAATAGTCAGACGACAAAAATATAACGAAAAGATCGTTATATATTTATAATACTATTTTCTTGTTAGTGAATTTAATATGAAAAAAATAATATCTCAAAATCCGAGAGTTAGAACCAATCCCTAGTAGAAATTAATCATGTAATTACATTGTAGTAATATTGTACCTATATTTATACCCTGAAATTGTTGATCAATCTGCACACAATATTGTCACAATATAGATATATTTATATTCAATATAGATACAATATTGTATCAACAATAAAGATTCAATTTCTCTACAAAATGTTACCAATAAATAATATAATGGATTCTTTAATATAGATATTAAATACATGTGCAATAATTTATCGGTGGTATCAATCAATATAAATATTCAATTTCTCTACAATATTGTGTCTATAATAAATATAAGTGATCACTTAATATTAGATATTTAATTTCTGTACAATATTGTATTATTAATGAATATCATTCATCTTTCAATATAAACATTCAATACATGTACACTTTTGTATCAATGGTATCATTCAGTATAGATATTCAATACATGTCAATATTGTATCAATAATAAACAACATTGAATTAATAGTGTTTTAACATGTATAATCCTGACACAATAATTATTCAATATAGAATATAAATACATTCTCAATAATGATTTTTATAATATATAAAATATTTTCAACTTGTTTCTCATTGATCACTTAATGAAACATGATTAAATATTTAAAAAAAATTAAAGTGAAAAATTAGTGAAACATACCAAGTGATTTTATTTTAAATTTAATTTTTTAAAAATATATAAAATGATGAAAATGTTTTTCGTGTAAAAAATGACAATAAATAATATAGATGGCCTGAGACATTAGTTTTAATCCAAGTCCTTTCATATTTAATTTCTTGTAACTTCTCCTTTTACTTTTCATTTTTATTTGTTAACCTATTTAAAAGTATTATATCTTAATATACGTACGTTATTTTATTTTCGAAAATATTTAAACTATTGGTCTACACCCTGAATTATAAAGTGCGATATTTACATTATCTTTACTAATTATTAAAGTGATAAACTATTTAGAAGCTGAATTACATTTTTCTAATTTTGTAAACTTAATTTAGAAATAAGTTTTTCTGTAATTTTCAGTCAAAATAAAAATGATATTGATAAATCGCTTTATAGTTAAACAATATCTTCCAATTATCGAGCGATTTATCAACAAAATTTTAATTAAAATGAAAATGTTTTTAACTAACTATTTAGTTAGTTAAAAAACTAAATAAATTATTTTCTTAACAGCACCTAAAATTTTCACAAAATCACGAGCTAATATTTTCATAAATTGGACAATTTCCTAATAAAATTTTAACATTGATGCAAAATACGAGAGACGAAAGAGAAACGAGATATTTCTATTATCATTAGAGATAATTAAACTGCACTTTTTTTAACAAAATAAGTTTTACCATAACATTTTTTTTTGTACATTGAAAGTGCAATTCTTTACGCAATCAATCTACAAAAAAATAGTCTTTGTAAGATTAATTTGTTGTAGATTGCGTAAAGAATCGCACATTTAATGTTTGAAGTATTTTGCAACTAAGTATTTGCAATTTTATTAATACTTATATTTTTTATAATAATAAAAACTGTATTTACTTTTATATAAGTAAAACAATTTAAACACTTTCAAATATATATTGTAATAACGCTACAATTGTTTCGCCACACTGTGGCTTCTTCAGGCGAAGAAATGATAAATACAATTTGTCGGGTCGGGTATATATACAATGTTTATGGGGGGGGGGGGGGGGTTCATAAAAATGTAAATTTAAGAGGGGCGAATTAGTTAAATCTGTTTGATCGTTGAGAAGATGTCCTGAAAATTTTCTTTTATTGATTTCTAAACACTCCATGATGTTGAGTTTCCGACCTTTCCTTTCTAGATGTAGGACTTGGAAATTTTCATCGAAGTGGTGGTTTTCTTCGATGAGGTGGTTGAAGTATGTGGAGTTTGTTTTCTTTTGTTTGAAGCTGGTTAAATGTTCTTTTATCCTCTCTTGAAACGATCTTCCGGTTCGTCCTACATATTTCGTGGGGCAGTCTTTGCAAGTTTGTAAATAGACGCCACTTTGTTGAGTTTTATTATTTTTGTCTTTATTGTTTTTAATTATTTTTCCTAAGGTGTTATTTGTCCTGTATGCTATATTAATATTAATTTTTCCTAACATTTTCCCGATTATAATACTATTGTTTCCTGTGAATGTTAATGATGAGTAGTTTTTCATAGATTTGTTTTTGATAATTTGGTAAATGGAATGTATTAATTTATTTCTTTGTTTTTTCTGCACTAATTTTTCTATTATTGATTTTTTAAATCCGTTTTTGTAAGCAATTTGAAATATTATTTTTAATTCCCTATCATAATTACTTTGTGTCATGGGGACTGCTAATAACCTATGTATCATACTATGATAAGAACTTTTGAGACATTGGGTGATTCGATTTATAATTAATCGTCGTGTCTGTGTGTGTTGGTTTGTGAAAAATCGAAAACTCGTGTTTGTTATTAGTTCTCTTTATCTTTAGGTCTAAAAATTAATGGAATGATCTACTTCTATTTCTTTTGTAAATTGAATTTTTTTATGTTGTAAGTTTATTAAATGTAAAAACGAATCTAATTGTCTGTCGGTGCCATTGAACGCTAAAATTACATCATCAACGTACCTATACCAACGTGCCTGTAAACTGTATTTACCACTTTACTATAAGAATACAATAATTTTAATAAATTTGATAATACATAACTTCATTGATTTTACAATTAAACTTAGATAATTAAAGCTAAATATTAAAAACTTAATAAAATTTAGCTTTAATTATTTCTGATTAAAATCACTAAAGAATATCTTAATTTAACATTATATAAATGATAGAGAAATAACATTTTATTTATTTATTTCAAGTAAAACTTAATTTAACAGTCCCGATTTGCAGATATGACGTTTTTTTCTAAATTTAAAAATGAGTATAATTATCTCGCTGTGTTAGTTATTAAAATTTAATTATTAATTTTGAAATTTATTTATTTTTTGTTATAAAACGTATCCGTTATGTTTTATTTTTATTTTATTTAATTATATATTATTTTTAATAATATTTTAGTTTTAGTATGCACAATTATGTGTCAGAAATGTAATTATCTTTAATATTATACTTGTATTTTAGTTTATCATATTATTTTGTAAATTTTTTTTGTAAAAATACACGCTTGCGATCTATCGATGATTGTTCATCTCAAAATTACAGAAAATTCAGCCTAGGCAATTAAAAATAGGTTGGAGAAAATTGTGAAGGTACATAAAATTCATAAAAAAATTATTAAATTCTGTACAAATTAAATTGTTAGTATTCATCATTTTGATTTTGAATAAATACAAAGTTAATATTATTTTTAAAAGCACCATTTAAAATATTTTGCAGAAAAAAGTATATATTGAAAACTATTTATGGAATTACGGAATGAATAATAAGAATTTGTAGAAATCAAATAATACAAATTCGTATATATCGATTAAATTAGTAAAAAAAAAATATATTTTTTTAATAAAATCGGTAAAATCTTATTATTATGTTTTTATTAAAGTCCTTAATATTAGTCTAACAAGTGTTTTTTGCTCCCATTTTAAGCACGAAGTAAAATTTCGAATTTACAGAAGCATGAATATTTGGATTTGGCAGCGCGTCAGCGAAACCGCGCCGGCAAAACCAAATTTTCAGGTTTTCTAAACTCGAAATTTTACGTTATGCGCCAGGCGTATAAAACACTGATTTAACGTGAAGTTTAAAAGCACATCATTTTTAGTTAAAATGATAAAGTTTCAGATATTTAGTCTGTTATCAATGATCTTCAGTGTGTTAAGAATGTTAATGGCTGTAAAAATAATAAATTCAAACAAATAAATGAAATTGCCCATACTTGGTTGCAGAATATAAGAATCGCACTTTTAATGTTTGTTTTTAATAAATTCAAATTTAATTTTAAAGGTTTTGTATCCGTTTATATCCGTGATTCGAAAAAGAGGATTCAAATTATTGTTTCGAATTATATGTTTCTTCTACGAGTCCTGATTTAGATTCGTGATTTTAAACTTTTTTTGAGGATTTGTCACAACTCTGGTATATTTCACAATACGCTGGATGTCAATTGTCAATCTATTTTAAGATAATTCAATGTGTTAATTTCTGGTGTTAACCGTAATTATTAAAATAAATTGTAATAAAGTGAAAGATGTATTTTTCTGAAAGATTAACCCATTAACGGCCATGAAATTATAGAGCTTAATTAAAAAGTAGATTTTAGGTAAAATTGTCTTATTATAAATATTAATCTGTATATTTTTTGCACATCCTGTCTTTAGAAATCATTGTTCCGTTCTCGCATTAATGACCTAATTCATTAGAAAAAATAATAATTCCTCTCCTTGATTAAAACGTATGTAATATTAAGTGCAGAATTCATTTCTAAAATGTAATAAATTTTTAAAATAGTGATAAATACATTTAAAAATTAATTTTTCATATTATAGAAGCTTTTAAACCAAACTGGTAGTAATTAGACGTTACACTTTTACACATACATACGGTCCAGCTTTTACATTTTCTGCACTTCTTTTATGATTTCTATGAATGACTTATTATATTACATACCTACTGGAAAATTGTTGTTTAAGTATACATAATGTGTATGCTGTATATTTCCTGGCATTCATTGATTTTATAAAAAACGTTAAATTGCATGCCTCATACGAGTGTTTCCAATCCCGGATTAAGCATGAAGTAAAATTTTGAGTTCGAAACATACTGAAAAATATTTGAAAAAAGGTTAAATTCAGTAGGAATCGAAATATTTAAATTAAAATATATTTACATTTTTTTCATACATTCTCAATTCCGGAAGAAATAATAGAATATATCAAATTAACTTATTTAGTAATTATGGGTTAATACATCTATTATCCTTTATATTATTGTATGTTTCAGTTGTATACTTTTTATACTTTCTAGAATTTTATATTATATTAATATATTTGTTACTCTGTATTACCTAACAGGAGACACCCAATATTTCTTGTTAGGTAATTATGAATATTATTTTTAAAAACATATACATCCATAAAAGAATCTTCATCTATTTACCACTTGTATACGAGCTTTGTGTAATTTTAATGATTTGAGCCCCATCGTAAATTTAATTGAGAGCTTTTAGTTGTCTTCGCTGCATTCACTTTTATGAATAATGTCTGAAGGATTTTCAACATCTTTACTCAATTGTCGTTTTGCTGCTTAGCGAAACAAACGAAATTAAAGCAAACTACAAATGTATTCAATGCTACGTACACGTAAACACAATCATCGTTTAAATAATCAAACAAACGAAATGGACTGCTTTATCAAAAATAATCAAAACATGTATACAATGCTTGCAATCATATTTTTTTATGATAAGTTATGCATTCATTTTTGGCTTGCTTTTACAATCGTCAAAGCAAGGATAACGCTACTCGGTTTTTCAATATTAGGGTAGGAATATTGCCCCTTCTCGAGAATAAATGTCTGTATGTAGCAGGTAAACTATAAAAAGTCACATTTTTGAAATTTTACAGTGCTATTTACCATTCGATAGAGTGAAATTTGCTGATTCCAATAATATAAAACACGTATTTTAAAAAGATGTGACTTTGTGTAGTTTACCTCCCACATACAGATTAGTAGAATTGATTTTAAGAAACAACATGTTTAATTCTGAAATTTAGATACGATTGTCACCAAATTGGTGGGTGTACTTCACGTTGTATACTAAATAACGCTGAGTGATCTGTAGGGATTTTTTTTCACAAATTCAGAATAGCTCTGTATAATCTGCGGACAACAATTGATTATTCCCGGCTATTAAATTCAGCACTTGTTCCACCCCTCGCGAACAAAAGGAATTGATTACTGTATTGATGGAATAGGCCATTACGCCAAAGGAATCAATATTGAATGTAACTGAGGCTAACCTAATAATATTTTAATAAAGTATATACAAGACCATTAAGCCTCTCGAAAGAAAAAAAAGCGAATTCGGAAATAATAGGATGATTTATTATCGTGCGGCCGAAGTTTTCTTTTGATCGGATTCGTGACATTTAGCGGTGCAAATCGCGCACAAAATGTCACTTTACGCAGTATTGCACACTAAAATGCTCACCGTAGAACGTACATCGATCCTGCGGCACGATCGTTACACATTAGGGTGTATTTATTCAATTTGAGGTTCATATAAGGCTAAGGCGCATTGGCCTCAGTACACCAAACACCGCACACGCGAAGAACACTTAACGAGCGCGCCATTTGCTGACCCCGGATTTTCACCGCCTAATTTCTTTATTCTAATTAAATGCCCCTCATTTTTTTCTCTCCCTGCTCTGTGCTATCGCGAAATCGCTACTTATCATCCGCGTATGGGTTTTAATTAAACGCAAATGCACTGATGTCCGTTTAATTACCTTTACTAAATTAGTACTGACTGCTGACTTTTTTTTCTAGGATCCGTTTTATTTTCCACTTCTGGCCATATTTCATCTCAATTTAATGGTTTCATCTCAGCGCAGATGTTTTTGAATTTTCCAACAGGATTGTTGTAAGTGCTTATAATGCGCTTTCATCTACAGTAAAGTTTACATTTTCACCGCACTTATATTTTTATTTAATTACTTTATAATTCAATCATTAATTACACTTAAACATAAAACTTGCATTAGTATTTTAAACATTAGCGGATTTTCCGACAGGTTTAAATTTTTGTTTTTACACACGTTACTGACATAACACAACACAAAACCTATTTCATGGCAATTCCTAGTTTCATTCATTGTCAGGTCGAAAAGTTGTCAGACTGCCCTTGCATATACTGTCATATAAAATTACAGTTTTAATTTTATATGACAGTACATACGAAGGCAGTCTCAGAACTTCTCGACCTGACAATGAAAAAAAAAAACTTTATTTTGTAAATATTATCTCCTAAAAATTCATTACATTCAATTCAAATGTTTTTCTAACAATTTATTACCATCAATAAAGTGTAATAAATTAAAAAATTTTGAGGCATTCGTTGATTTTATAAAAGCGTTCAATTTAAAGCTTCTAACGAATATTTTCACTCCTTAATTAAACTCTAAATTTTACTTCATGTGGCAACACATGAATTATTGTAAAATTTAAAATATACAGAAAAAATCCCTATATATAATAAGTAATATATTTATAACTCCACAATATTTGAGTATTTTATACGCGTGGCGCATTAAGTAAAATATCGAGTTTAGAGAAGCTTGAAAATTTGGTCTGGTCGCTCTGCTTCACGGAGCGACTAAACCAAGTTTTAGAGCTTTTCTAAACTCGAAATGTTACTTCATGCTTCATCAACAAGTGGAAACACTGACTGGAAACTTCAAATTATACACTTGTAAAAGAAGCAATGAATGCCTGAACATTTTTAGCGCATACATTAGAATATGTACACTTTATAGACAAATTTCCTATATGTATTAACACCTTTTGAACTAATTCTTGTTTAAATAATTCCTTTAATAGGGTAATACGTAAACTGTTACTGGTTGCAATCAGAATTTAAATATCTCTGCTAGATTTTCCAAAATATCAAATAAAGGTTAAAATTTTACAAGAAAAGTGATTGAGCGATTTATTTTGTTAGAAAATTTGCAAAAAATTAAAGTTTTATACAATCAACATAAAATTCACAGAATTGACTTAAAATTAATTGCAGTTACATTTTCTTAAAACAAAATTATTCTATCTCAATGCATTTTTCTAAAATATTAAGGTAAAATTGATAATATACAATAAATTCAACGATTTTAGAAACATGTATATTTAAAAAAATGTAAAAAAACTAACAGATTATTTATTCAACATAAAATTCATAAAATCTACAAAGAAATGAATACTGTTGGTTTGGTTGGTTAGTTTGTTTCTATAATTGAAATGTTATTATCCCCTTTGATTTGCCAAAATATCAAATCTAAATATCATGTGTCATCAAGTGATCTTCTCATTGATCACTTGATGAAACATGATATTTAGATGACAATTTGAAGAATTATATTGTTTAAAAAATTGTAAAAAATCAAAGATTTGTACAATCAACATAAAGTTTAAACAATTTGCTAAGATTGCGCTTACATCTGATTTGAAGAAAGTTGCCAAAGTTAAAAGTATGCAATAAAATCAACAATTTTAGGAGAATGTTTTCTTTACGAAATATGTTAATAATTAACAGATTATCAAACCAACATAATATTTATCGAATTCACACAGAATTAAATAAATTTTCATTGGTTATAACTGAAACTTTAATATGCCTACAGGATTTTCCAAAATGTCAAATCAAAGTTCGAATTTTATAAAAAAAGTGATTGACATCAAAGATTTATGCAATAAACATAATATTTAATTAATTTACTAAGAATTCATTGCACTTACATGTGCTCTAAATAAAATAAAATTATTGAAATTAAATTATAGAAATTATGCAATAAAATTAACGATTTTAGGATTTTTTTTAAACTGTAAAAAATTAAAGTTTTATACAGTCTACAGAAAATTTGCAGAATTTACTTAAAAGTTGTTGCACTTACATCTTATGAAACAAAATTAAATTATCTAAACGCATTTTCCTAAAATCTTGAGCCAAAGTTGAAATTATCAATGATTTTAAGAGAATAGTTCCTTTGAAAAAATTGGTATAAATCAACAGATCATCAAATCAACATAAAATTGATAGAATCTACACAGAAATCAATAAACTTTAATTAGCTATTATGAAATTCAAATATCTCTACTAGATTTTTTAAAATATTAAATTAAAATTAAAATTTTGTATAAAACAGTGATTACCGGATTTATTTTGTTGAAAAAATTGTTAAATATCAAGGTTTTGTGCAATAAACATAAAATTTGCAGAATATACTTAAAATTCATTGCACTTACATCTGCTTTATAGAATATTTATTTATCTCAATGCATTTAATAAAATATTACTCCGAAGTTGAAATTATGCAATACAATCAACGATTTTAAGAAAATGTTTTCTTTAAAAACATTGTTAAAAATAAAAAAAATTATCAAGTCAACAAAAAGTTCATAGAATCTACACAGAAACAAATAAACTTTTATTGGATGTAATTGAAATTTAAATATCTTTAGTGTATATTTCAAAACGTCAAATCAAATGTAGGATTTGGTTTTATTTATATTTATTTTATCAATAATTTTTTGTTATTGAATTATATTCTATTCCATTGCCCACAATGGACTAACAATTATTGACAAATACATTTATTATAATATTTTTTTCTATGTACAATATATGTCATGTCTAAATAAAGCTGATGTATATATTCCATTAATTTTGAATAATTTCCGCTGAACGTATACATCGTTAAAATTTGTTCGATTTATTTTTTTCAACGTTAAATTGTTAAATTGATAATTTGATAATTTATGTGATTTTATTATTAAAATTGGTTGTTTAGCAGTTTATTGATTAAGCTTTATATTTCGTAATTTTGGTATAATTTAAGCTATTGCAATATATTCGTCAAATGTTCGATTTTATTTCATCCTGCAATAAAACAATGTTTATTCTCGATTACTGTTATCAAGATTTATATTTTAAATTACTTCATACAGATTTTCAAGTAAAGGCTGAAAATAATAATAATTGTTAAAATGATAATTTGATAATCTGTGTGATTTTATTATTAAAATTGGTTGTTTAGCAGTTTATTCGTTGGGCTTTATATTTCATCATTTTGGTGTAATTTAAGCTTTTGCAATTTATTCGTCAAATGGTGGATTTTATTTCATCTTGCAATTAAACAAGGTTTGTTTATTTTGTATAACTGTTATCAAGATTTATATTTTAAATTACTTTTTACAGATTTTCAAGTAAAGGCTGGAAAACTGTAGACACTAAGTTGACTAAAACACAAATAATGCAAACATTAAAAGTGCGATTCCTTTCGCAATCTACAACAAGTTAGTCTTACAAAGACTATATCAAACACTCATTGAAAAAACTACTTCCCGGGCTAATACCCCGACGGACATTGAATTATACAACAAGTGTTTGCTGTTACATACAGTAACCTACTGCAAATGTAACAATTTGGGTCAAGTTATTTAAGCCATCTATTGTTACATTTGCAGTAGGTTACTGTATGTAACAGCAAACACTTGTTGTATAATTCAATGTCCGTCGGGGTATTAGCCCGGGAAGTAGTTGTTTCAATGAGTGTTTGATATAGTCTTTGTAAGATTAACTTGTTGTAGATTGCGAAAGGAATCGCACTTTTAATGTTTGAAGTATTCTGCAACCAAGAATTGGCAATTTCATTTATATAAATAATGCACACAAATTTGTGTTTGTTCTAACTTTAAAAAAATCATAATAAGTTTTAATCAATAACACTTTTTTTATATCCTAAACTTATTTGTTATTAATGACTTGGTGAAACCTGATTAAAAATATCTGTATGTAGGAGGTAAACTACAACAAGTTCAATTTTGCATTGCTATTTACCTCTCGATCGAGTAAAAAATCCTTATTCCAGCAGTATAAAAAATGAATTTTGAAAAAAAAATTGACTAAGTGTAGTTTACCTCCAACATACAGGTATACAAAATATTAAATCACTTACATTTCTCGTTTTTAAGTAATACAAAACAAGTAATTTTTTCAATAGGCTGTAAGACGTAGATTGGTGACCATTGGTGACTTTATGGATACTTTATTTATAAAATAAATAATTTCGGACTATTATGTACTTATTATTAACAAGAGATTAGATGATAAGGCTTAAATGATATTTACAAATTATATGTAATTAATCCTTTAAAAGTATATTTCCATAAACGCACCCGTGTTTACCATTAGATGACACTGCGTTTTAATTGTGATATAACACACGCATGAATCGTTATTACTCGTAAAACCACCATACACCAACAAAATTCACTGACCCATTCGTCTTTACGAAACATTTATATAATAAAAAAAATTATTAATAATTTATTATCCCACAAGCTAATTTCTATTTTATGAAACCCTCTTCATATATAAAGTGCGTGTTCTCCGACTGTCCTACTCAAGTGTCAACCGCAACTATTAAATTATGCCGTTTGAGGCTTGTACATAAATAATGGACGGCATTCTCTTCTCCTTTTTTTTTTTGTTTTCGGCGTTGATGCGGAAATTGTAGGGTCTCGTTACGAGAAGGGCGTTTTTATTGTGATACCGGATCAATGCAATTTTCAGTGGATTATAAATTAATGGTAATGCTTGATCTGCGCAGCAATTATGTCAAGAGCGTTTGTCTTGAGTTTCACTAGCATGCTCTTCGAATTTCCGGGTAGTGGAATCCTCATGTCATCAGCATAACCTTCCATAAAGATGCCATTATCGTAGTTGCTTAGAGGGCTTCTCTGTGTAACAGAAAGTAATGCAAATTATCGATGCTGGGGATTCGATTATGTTCTAAATATAGAAAGTACAATGATCTCACGAACGGATTAATCAATTATGAAATATATAAAATATATTCAAAAGTTCAATAGTAAAAAAATTACATGTTTTATTAATAACTGTGGTTTATCGCGTTTTAATTTATGATTGTCATATTCCTTAGCCACTCGATGTATTCAGTACTTTGTATAAGTACTTATTGTTACGTACTTGTACTTGATATTAGAGTACATTTTGTGTAGAGTACTTGTACTCAGTACCCGAGTATATTTTACCTATACTCGAAACAGCTTTGTGTAGAACACTTGAATAAACTTAAAATATATTTTGTCAATAGAAATTTTAGTGAGAATTATTTTGTGTATAAATCTGCTCCAAGAAACAATCAAAATAATCAAATCAAAAAGCCCACAGCTTTCTCTATTTAATCCTTTGACTTACGATTTAATGTAATTACATTTGAGATACATGCACCGATTTTTTCTTTTAAGTATACATTTACATATTCCAAAACAAATTGCCCCAGACTTTCGAATTAATCAAAATAATCATTTGAAAAATTATTTATCACGAGACCAAACATAAGTAGTAAGTTTTTAACTTCACTTTAAATCAGTGTTTTATACGCGTGGCTCATGAAGAAATTTCGAGTTTAGAAAGCCTGCATTTGGATTTGGACGCTACGAGTCCAAATCCAAACGTTTAGGCTTTTTTAAACTCAAAATTTTACTTCATGCTTAATCTGGGAGTGGAAAACACTCGCTTAAAGCTTTAAATTGGATTCTTTTAAGAACACAACGACTATCTTAAGATTTATGTATACTGTAAATTTTCAAGCATTCGTATTTTTTAATAGCGTTCAATTTGAAGCTAAAAACGTGTGTTCCACTCCCAGACTAAGCATGAAGTAAAATTTCGAGTTTAGAAAAGCCTGAAAATTTGGTTTGGTCGCGTAGCGCGTATTGCAAAAGCTCGTATTTTTTTAAAGCGTTCAATTTTAAGCTAAGAACGTGTGTTCCACTCCCAGACTAAGCATGAAGTAAAATTTCGAGTTTAGAAAAGCCTGAAAATTTGGTTTGGTCGCGTAGCGCGTAGCGCTACGCGACCAAACCAAATTTTCAGGCTTTTCTAAACTCGAAATTTTACTTCATGCGCCACCGGTACAAAACACTGACATTACGAAGTTTAAAACACACCGTTAAACTTTACATTGCATCAGTGTTTTGTATCGGTGGCGCATGAAGTAAAATTTCGAGTTTAGAAAAGCCTGAATATTTGGTTTGGCCGCTCCGCGCTTCGCGCTACGCGACCAAACCAAATTTTCAGGCTTTTCTAAACTCGAAATTTTACTTCATGCTTAGCCTGGGAGTGGAAAACGCTCGTTCAAAGCTTTAAATCGAACTCTTTTAAAAAACAACGAATGTCCGAAATTTACTTCATTTGAACACTTTAAAGATAAATTCGATAGATTTGAATTTATCAGAATAAATAATTTATTATATTTGCTGGTAAAAAGCAAATGTTGACTTTCATAAAATATTGATTAAGCTTAGAAAACTCGTGTTAGAAGGTCTTTTTTTATATTTGTTAAACATTTGTAGACTTATTCCAATAAAGTATCAAACTTGCACAACTTTTATTCCAAGACATTGATTTGGTGATTTTTTGAATTTTCATAAATCCTCTATCAATTTACGTGACCAGGGGCCATCTAGTTTTATTTTTTCGTCATCGATATATCGTCGGGTGAGAACTGTAGTATTCCATGTCCATTTGTTAAATTTTGCAGGGGAGGCATTTTAAGTTTAAAATTGCTATAATTTGCGAACTGTTATTTATATACAACGCGTTACATAATCACTTTTTAAAGACATCATGATGAAGTAAATATTTTGCAAAATTTAGGACTACTAATAATTTCGAACACAAAAAAAACAAATACAAAATGGACATGGAATAATATGGCTCTAACTTGCAAGGTGTTAATGGCAAGATAATATTTTTGGTGTTAAGCGTATATGGACAATGCAATAATAGTTCTTTTTTAATAGAAAGTTTATTCGAACAATTCCAAGTAACTTACAAAGCAACATAACATAATAAAAAAATATTGTAAACAAATTGTTTATTTTTCCACCAACAACTGATTCTCCCTGAATAATGCCTTCCAGAAATCCAAATCTTCTTTTGAAAAGTTTCCAAATAGATCCTTGATGTGTTGCTTTTTGTCTGCCGGAATTGAGGGTGGTTCCGGTAAAATACTTGGGTCAGGTATATTTTCCAAAAAACGATTTTTGTTATTTTTTAATATTGAAGCAATAGTTGTTTGAAATCCACAAAATTATCTGGTCGAAGTTGAACCACTTTGTAAGGTTTTCGCGACCTGACACTCAGCAAAATTCGAAGTAGTGCAAGTGACCTATGAATTTCTAGGCCCTTAATTCTTCTATCTATTACACTGTGCATTGCGTCAACTTCTTGTACACAGCTGTGTCCAGGTTCCTGATATTTTTGGGTAATGGATGTTATTGGTGGGTGATTTCTAAGGAAATGTAAGAGTGCTGCTGACATGTGAGAATTTTTGTTTTGTGGTATACAAGCGTCCGACCATAATATATTCACTTCAGGTCTTTCCTTAACAAGTTTTTCTAAAAGCACACTCAAAGCACTGGCAATGTCTGTCCCTTTGCGTCCTCCCATGCTCTCATTCCAGAACATACAGTATCCCTGTTTTGTGATTATATCAAATCCCGTTAAATTATAAACTGCAAACTTTTTTTATAATAAGATGTAGATACATTTGTTTGTGGTACTGTTAAAACGCTTTGCATGTCAAAACATAATAAAACAGTCTCTTTATCTTTCTTGCATTTTTCTATATCTTCTTTTTTTTTCCCTTCTAGCGGAATTTTTTGCTACTGTGTGTGTTTCATATTTATTCTCAAGTTCTGCGCTTAAAGTATTTCCAGACTTATGAGTGTGATACTCTGTACAAATTGGGCACAAATCATTTTTGGGCTTATGAAATTCGATGTTGAATTCGTGATTGAATATATTTCTGTACAACCACTTTTTTGCTGGATTAATTTGATTGTTGTTGCAATACTCCAAATACAGTTCGTACATCTTTGTAATATTTAGAGACCTTTCAAAGTACTCCTTAACAGTATTTTTTTTGCAGTAGTGTGATGAAATTCGAGGGAATAAATTTATGTGATTTCGAATTTGTTCTCTAGTTCCGTCATTTAATTTTGAAGTACTTTTTCTCCGATCACCTTGAGGAGTTCCAGTTATATCTTGTTTTTTATTTTCATGAAAATATGAAATTCTAATCTGACTCACAGCTAATACTCCAAGATAAAATATTTTGCATACTCTTATTTTATTGATGCCTTTGAATAAAAAATATTTATAAGAATATGATTTAGTTTTTTGACGTTCACCACGATTACGCATTCGTTGAACGATGGATCTAAGAGTGGTATTGTCATAAAAGAATGATTTATTATTATCAGAATTTTGCCAAAATACTGTGTGGATAGCATTTACATCATTTTTGGAAAAGTTTTCCGAACACTTAAATCTACATTGACCACAAGAAATAACAGGCATCTTTTGGGCCACAACATTCCCTTTAGAATTCACATACTCTTTTCCATTTTGTCTTAATACCTTACGCTTATTTTTTTTCCACATCTTAGGGTCCGCTTTCCTTTTTCTTGTTCTCTCGGATTTATTCACCTCTTCTGCATTTCCAGCACTGCAGTTTCAACGAAATAATTAATTAAAATAAAACTTAAAAAATATTATTAATTAGCAACTTACTCGTTTGAGGTACTCTTGGTACTTTTAGAACCTTTTGGATCATCTTCTTCTTCACTACTGAAAATTTAAATTCGCAGCTGTAGCGACATAACCTTAAACCATGTTGAATAAAAATACCTATCGGCTGTATCTGATGGTATAAACTCCGATCCCGAATCTTCAAATGGTTCAACATCCGAATCCATGATGATTTAAGGTAGTAAACCTTGCACTATCAATTAACACAGCACTAAATGACTGGCCCCCATTTTTACCACCGTCCCTTTTTTACTACCAATTCTTTTTACCACCAACGTATTTACCACCGTATTCTTTTTACCACCAATATTTTACCGCTATTTAAAATCGAATTAGAATAACAACTGACAACTTCAATTCGTAACCTATCAATGTCATTATCGGTTTGTCATTCGCCTAAATCGTTGGTCACTCGTCAAAATTTGCATCGTTCCGTAAATCATGGCAAGTTATCAAACTGTTGAGTTATTACAAGGCGTAAAAAATCCATTCCTCCATATCGATGGATATATGTATCACAAAACGGAAGAAAAAAAAGGAAGAATATTTTGGAGATGCAAGCAGTATCCGGAATGTAGAGCCAGGGCTGTGACGCGGTCACAGCGAACGCACGGACATGTTGTGGAAGTAATTAGAGGTCCTGTGCAATCGCCGCACGAAACTCACGCCCCGAATCTAGAAGCTGTCGAAACGGTAAGAATAAAAAATCGATTAAAAAGACGGGCGGAAGAACATCCGGAAGCTCCACCGGCTCAGCTGTTGAGGACTGAACTTCACCAGGTTCCGTGACGACTTGTTTTTGTTTAAAATAAAGTTACAAAAAATTTTATTACATTTTAATTCACCAGGTTCCGTCAGGCGTTTTGTCCCAACTCCAGGAACGACAAAATTTAACTAAATCGATTCAGCGGAGCCGATTAAAAGATACGCCGACAAACCCAACAACCCTTGAGCAGTTGGGCGACCTGCCTCAAAAGTTTAAACAAACTCTAGGTGGAGAAGAGTTCCTCATTTATGATTCTCGCAATGACGACGCGATTGAGTCGGTTGGACGACTCATGATCTTTGCCACAAAAGAGAACTTGCGATGAATGGCAAGCAGCACAATCTGGTTCGTTGTCGGGACTTTTAAAGTCGTCCCGACAATATTTTTTCAACTTTTTGCTGTGATGGCTGGATTTCATCAAGTTATACGTGGAACCGAACAAAGAGTGGCTTTACCCGTTGTTTATGTGCTGATGGAAAATAAAACAGAAGCTGCATATCAAAAGGTGTTTATCAAACTAAATATATGTACAAATGTATAACTATAAATATAACTAAAACTTCTTTCCAGGTTTTTGATGTTGTAAGAGAGGAGTGCGACAGGTATGCTTACAGGCTTTCTGTTACGACGATTTTAACAGACTTTGAAGTTGCGATTATAAATGCAGCCGAAACAGTGCCTGGAGCAAACATTAGAGCCTGCTTTTTTCATATGCGGCAAGCAATTTTTCGTCGCTTACAGGCTGAAGGTCTCCAACAGGCATATAATGATCGTGAAGATCGTTCAATCAAAATCGCGGCGCAGATGATGTGCGCCACAGCCTTTGTGCCTGTAGAAGATGTCGAAGAGGCTTTTGATATATTTCTGGAGGATGTTCCAGATGCCTTTGCTGATATTGCCGACAACTTCGAGAACATTTATGTACGAGGCAAACCAGCAAGAAGAAGACGACGTGCCACATCCCCGCGATATCCGCCAATGCTGTAGAACATGTATCAGGCAGTTCTGCAGAATACGGCACGCACGAACAACATGTCTGAAGGATGGCATAACCGTTTTTCTGTAGTCGTCGGCCGGGATCATCCTAGCCTATATGCTTTTGTCGTCGAGCTTCAAAAAGAACAGGGAGACACCGAGGCAATGTTCCGGGAATTGGACCTTGGGCGAAAAATTAAACGTACGGAAAACCTTGCCAGAATTAAAACTGAGGATAGGATTACAAATATAGTCCGAGATTACGATGTCAGAAAAGAAGAAGGGGAAATTGCAGAATACTTAAGGGCGATCGGTCACAACATACAATTTTGAATAAAACTGATTTTATTTGTAAAAAAGTGTTTTATTGTATAATTATTGGTACAAATATTAGTGGTAAAACTGTATAGCGGTAAAAAAGTATGGTGGTAAAAATGCGGTGGTAAAAATGGATTGGTAAATTTTGAGTGGTAAAACTGTACCCCTACTGCACTAAATACTCTTTAAAATGCAGCGTAATTAACCAAAACAAGCTACGCTCACAAGTAGTAGTATACTTATTCTATGTCCATATCTCTGTGATTGGTCGAGGGACATAGAATATTACAGTTTTAATAATTAACTGTTTGAAATGGACATGGAATAAAATGGAACATCAGAAAACACCTAAAACTGATATTATGTCGTCATCACTAACGAGGAATAGACGCACCATTGGACATAAAATATTACGGCATCAAAATATCATTTTTGAAAAAAAGTGGACATAGAATAATAGAATTCTCACCCGACGATATGTTGATATGTTGATATGGAAGTTTCATATGTTTTTTTTTATATTTCATCTATATTTGTACAATTTTTTACGGGTGTCAGTTATTTTAGTTGAGTAAATAAATGTTTTTTTCTTTATATTGTAGAAAATATGTAATATTGTTTTTGTAAAATGGCGAATAAATCCATTTATTAAAGAGAATTATTATTATGTAAAATGTAAAATTAAAACTTAGTATTTAGATAAATTTAATTACATACTGCCTTATTAATAGACGTGAACATAGTACATTTTTGTAATAATAAAACATTTTAGTAGATTAGTATTGTTAGTTTAATATGTTAATAAAATGGGACTCCTAGTTTAAGATATAAGATTCGTTTTAGTATGGCATTTGAGGTTATGTATAAAACCTCAAATTCCATAGTAATACGAATATATTGAATTATAATACTATGATTTTTTATAATTCATAAAAGTAGGTTCCTCAGCAGTATATCTTGAACAAGTCTCATCTTTCACATGGTGATTATATTTAACTATGATTAAGCTATGATTTTAAAAAGAAAACACTTGGTTAAATTTAACCAAGTGTTTTTTTTTCAAATCACCTAAGAAGTATATTTTAAATTTCTCTTGAAATCAGTGTTTTGTGCGCGTGGCGCATGAAGTAAAATTTCAAGTTTAGAAAATCTTGAATTATACGCGCTACGCGAATAAACAAAATTTTCAGGCTTTTCTAAGCGTGAAATTTTACTTCATGCATAACCAAGAAGTGGAATTATTCGTTAGATATAAAGTTCAATGAAATAATTCAGCGTAAGAAACATTTTCACAATCATAAACAATGTAACATAACCTCTAAATGGTTAAAATTTAATTAAATTGAATTTGGTACACATGAAAATGCGATGTTGCCACGTTTATTTTATCAATAGTTCAAAACTAACTAATAACATGTAGATTCTGTTCTATTAATAGTATTAAGTTTTTACGGGTTTCATAGAAATTTACTAGCATTAAACTATAATATAATGAATGGCAATTCTATTAATAAGGCTGATAGAGATTAATCTTCGAATAAAAAAACTTACACTTTATTCACAATTAATTATTATAAAGAAAGTGTTAGCTCTTTCATTCTAAGTTTAGTTTAAATCTTCACGTAACTCAAAAAACCAAATTCCACATAGAGAATTGTTAAGATGTTAGCGTTGCAACTGGTCATATTAACTTTAGTTTAAATCTTCACGTAACTCAAAAAACCAAATTCCACATAGAGAATTGTTAAGATGTTAGCGTTGCAACTGGTCATAACGAGACATAACAAAGTTGGACGTATCCCTTTGGAAAGCGTGAAGGGAATGGAAAAAGACTTTTATTAATATTACACAAACGAGCGTTCTCGGAAAGAACGAGTTTCCACCTGGTATTGTTGAAGTCGAGTGAGAATTGCATGAAAACGATACGCAACGTATATTTGATTACAGTTTACAGTTTACAACATTTTTTAAATAGATGTTTAAAAGATGGTTATTGCTAATCGATATTACATTTCAATTACAGTTGTTAGTGTTTTGTTTTTGAATATCAAATACTCGTATTTTAAAATGTTAACGGTGTGATTTTAATGGTAAAATATATATTTGTATTCAGAGCTGGGACGAATCCTCGTGAAAAAGATTCGAATCACGAATCGGAATCACCTAATATGATTCGAATCACGAATACTCGAATAAAGGATTCGTAAGAGATAAATATGATTCGAATCAAAGATTCGAATCCTGTTATTTCGAATCACGAATACAAATCCTTTAAGAATAAATTTGATTTTATTATTTTTTTACAACCATTAATACATAAATATCGTTACCAGTTGTTTTAACAAAAATATTCAAAACATAATTAATTATTATTAACACTGAACATCGTTGATAACAGACTAAATATCTGATTCCCTGTTACTTTGATTGAAGATGTATTTGTGTTTTCTGAACTGCACTTCAAATCAGTGTTTTGTACGCGTGGCGCATGAAGTAAAATTTCGAGTTTAGAAAAGCCCGAAAATTTGTCTCGGGTCGCTGCGCGACCCTCGACAAATTTTCACGGGGCTTTTCTAAACTCGAAATTTTACTTCATGCTTAGCCTGGGAGTGGAAAACACTAATTTAAAGCTTCAAACTGAACTTTAAGAAAAACAAGGTATATCTAAAGATTTACAGAAAATAGGCTGAATTTGGAATACGTATACTTAAAAGAAAAACTCCCTGTATCTGTTTGCTCCGAAGAAATATGAATAATTATAAACCATAATGAAGATAACAATTTATTCTCAAAAAACACTTGTTAATTAATATTATACACAATTGACGTTTGTTAAACAATGGCGGCGACAAAGAAAAAACATGTATTTTTAATCATCTAGTAGAAATGCGTTTTATGTTAAGTAAACTATCTATCTTTCAGCTAGTAGTACAAGTTCTTTCTGCTAGCAGCAATTGTCCTTTTAGTAGTAGATGAAGCAACTACTATTTTGTTCCTTCCACTATTACTAGGACTTTCTGCAACTAGTTGTAGTACAGGCTCCGTCTGCTGGTGGCAAGACACGATAAGCCAGAACCATCTGTACAAGACGCTCTGTTAATAGCAGTAGTTCTTTCTACTAGTAGAAATAGTGTTTTTTACTATAAAAAAACGACTAGGTCTTTCTGCTACTAGTAGTAGTACAGGCTCCATCTGCCGGTGGCAAGATTTATAGCTAGAACCATCTGAACCAGAAGCCCTGTCTGCCGATAGCAGTAGTTGTTTCTGCTAGTAGAAATAGCGGTTTCTGCTAAAAAGTAAACGTTTCTATCAGTAGTAGTAGTTATTTTAGCTAGTAGTACAATTTCTTTGTGCTAGTAGCGTTCGTCCTTTCAGTAGGAGAAAGAACAACTACTACTTGTTCCTCGTTCGTCCTTTCAGTAGGAGAAAGAACAACTACTACTTGTTCCTTCTACTACGAGTAGGTCTTTCTACTACTAGTACGGACGGAACTTGGTTCTACTACAGGTTCCGTCTGCTGATGGCAAGACATCTGAAGCTAGAACCATCTGAACTAGAAGCTCCGTTAATAGCGGTAGTTCTTTCTGCTGTAGTAATTCTTTTAGCTAGTAATAGTTGTTCTCAAGACCAAAGCCAGGGGGGGGAGGATGTGGGGGTTCAAACCCCCCTGAACTTTTAAAATTGATAATTTTTGTATGTAAAAGCGGGACTGTAAGAGCAAAAAAAAATATTACACAAAATTTTTGTAACCCCTTCCGAATTTTTTTCTGGCTGCGGCCTTGGTCGTTCTTTCAGCTTAAAAGTAGTTTTTTGTTCTACTACCACTAGTTTTTTCTGCTACTAGTAGTAGTACAGGCTCCGTCTACGGAACTAGAAGCCATGTCTGCTAATAGCGGCAGTTCATTCTGCTAGTTGATAAATCGTTTTTAACTGAAAAAAAGTAAACGTTACAGTTTGTAGTACTGGTTCTTTCGGCTAATAGTACTTAATAGTACTAGTACAGGCCTCGTCTACTAGTAGCAAGATATCTGAAGCTACAACCATGTGAGCTAGATGTTCTGGCTGGTAATAGTGCTAGTTGTTTCTGCTTGTAGAAATAGTGTTTTCCGCAAAACAGCCTATTCTCTGTAAATCTTTAGATATTCCTTGTTTTTTTTTTAGCTCAATTTGAAGCTCTAAACGAGTGTTTTCCACTCCCAGACTAAGCATGAAGTAAAATTTCGAGTTTAGAAAAGCCCCGTGAAAATTTGTCGAGGGTCGCGCAGCGACCTGAGACAAATTTTCTGGGCTTTTCTAAACTCGAAATTTTACTTCATGCGCCACGCGTATAAAACACTGATTTAACGAAAAATGTAAAAACACACAAAAGACATTTTTCATGTTTATCCTCACAATTAATTAAAATTATTTTTGACGATTCAAATCCTTTTGTAAGTATTCGAATCCTTTTATAAGTATTCGAATCCTTTTGTAAATATTCGAATCCTTTTATAAATATTCGAATCCTTTTATAAATATTCGAATCCTTTTATAAGGATTCGAATCGCCCACATTTGGATTCGAATACGAATTCTCTTAAAAATACGTAACGAATCCGGATCACGAATCTAGTTGAACTAAAGTATTCGAATACCTCTTTTGATTTATTTAAAAGGATTCGAATCCAGGATTCGAATCCTAAATGATTCGAATCCTGCCCAGCTCTGTTTGTATTTACAGGTAGTCTTTCTATTAAGTGTGCATATCACAATGGGTACATTTTTGTGCATTTGTTGTATTTATAAAAGCGTTAAATTTGGCATTTCTAACCAGTGTTTCCATTGCTTGGTTAAACGTGAAGTTAAATTTATAGTTTAGAAAAACCTGAACGTTTGGATTTGGACCAATATATACAGGGTGAGTTTTTTTTTAAGTTCTCTATGGGGACTATAGAAGATAGAGAAACGGTTGAATGGGCAAAGTAGTGCAGTTTTACGAGCTAAATAAAGAGACACTTGTAACATTTTCGAAAAAGTCAAGGGTAACTAGATATTTTAAAAAAAGTGAAAAGAGTCGATTTTTTCACATCGATTTTACTGTTATTAAAAGAGATAGAAAAAAACTCTACAGGACAAAGTTGCAGATAATTTTCGACTGAATAATAAAATGTTATTAGATATTTTATATTGACATTAATTTTCGAGATATAACACAAACTTGCATTATTTTAAATAGAAACCGTAGTTGGCTGTCATCATTAGAAAGGGAGTTTTTTCTCTTTAATCTGGTATGTCACTTGACATACTTTTTTGTAAAAATAACTGAGTTATACCCACTTTTCCATTCTTTTTTACAACAAAAAACAGTTGGTCATAAAACCATTACAATTATAAAACAATTGTAGCTTTTTGTAATATAGGAGTTTGTTAAATGTTTGTCAAATAGGTTTATTTAAAAATTATGTGTACAATGATATGGAAATTGGTAGGAAAAAATGTCCATAAGAAATCAGTTGTTTTCAACATTAAATGAAATAACAAAAATACAACAATGAAACTAACTATTACAAACAATCGCAATTGCTCAATTATAGTCATTATTTCATGGCTAATATTTTTTTTTTGTAAATAAAATAGAAAATTGTTAATAACTCAGTTACATTTGTAAATAAGTATATCGTATATCATCAGCCTCTAATTAAAAAGAAAAAAATCCCTTTCTAATGATGACATGTTATATCTCAAAAACTAATGTCGATAGAAAAGATCTGATAATATTTTATCATTCAGTATAAAATTATCTAAAACTTTGCTGTTTACAGTTTTTTTTATCTCTTTTATTAACCGAGAAAAGTCGATTTAAAAAGATTGACACTTTTAAAATTTTTCAAAATATCTAGTTATCCTTGACTTTTTCGAAAATTTCAAAAATGTCTTTTTATTCAACTCGGAAAACTGCACTACATTGCCTATTTAACCGTTTCTCTATCTCTTATAGTTTCCGAGATCCCCATAGAGATCATGAATAAATAGTCATCATAAAATCAGTATTCAATGTATATCATAATTTATGCTTAATTTAGGAGTGTTTTAGTTATTATTAATAAAAAACTGTTTCACCACTGGTTAAATGAGTAATTCATTTATTATAAGGAGTATATTTTGAACTTTAAAATATGTCAGTGTTTTATACGCGTGGCGCATAAAGTAAAATTTCGAGTTTAGAAAAGCCTGAAAACCAAATTTTAAGGCTTTTCTAAACTCGAAATTTTACTTCATGCGCCACGCGTATAAAACACTGACATATTTTAAAGTTCAAAATATACTCCTTATAATAAATGAATTTCTCATTTATGCTTAATCTGGGAGTGGAAAAACTTATTCGAAACTTTAAATTGAAATTTTGAAAAGAAAGCAATAAATGCCTGAAATATTACAAATCATGCACCGGAATATGTACACTTAATACAAATTATTGTATGACTTGAATTTAATAGTAAACATTTTTCTAGCGTGACAATGTATGAAGAAACTAATCATTAAAACTTTGTTGTGTGTAATTTCAGTATCTATTTAAATTATTTATACATACTCGTACACAGAATTGTTCTTGTCAGTTTACATATTCCGATGCATGCGCTTTAAGACTTCAGGCATTTATTGCTTTAGTATAAATGAAATTGCCAATTCTTGGTTGCAGAATACTTCAAACATTAAAAGTGCGATTCTTTTCGCAATCTACAACAAGTTAGTCTTACAAAGACTATATCAAACACTCATTGAAACAACTACTTCCCGGGCTAATACCCCGACGGACATTGAATTATACAACAAGTGTTTGCTGTTACATACAGTAACCTACTGCAAATGTAACAATTTGGGTCAAATTATTCAGGCCATCTATAGACGCGTTTCGAGATTTATCTCTCCTCAGTATAGCTTTGCCATTCCCTCTAAACAATTTGACACCTTAGACTAGCGGTCACGTTACCGTTCAAACATTAGTATAAATGAAATTGCCAATTCTTGGTTGGAGAATACTTCAAACAACAAAAGTGCGATTCTTTTCGCAATCTACAACAAGTTAGTCTTACAAAGACTATATCAAACACTAATTGAAACAACTACTTCCTGGGCTAATACCCCGACGGAAATTGAATTATACAACAAGTGTTTGCTGTTACATACAGTAACCTACTTGCAGTAGGTTACTGTATGTAACAGCAAACACTTGTTGTATAATTCAATGTCCGTCGGGGTATTAGCCCGGGAAGTAGTTGTTTCAATTAGTGTTTGATATAGTCTTTGTAAGACTAACTTGTTGTAGATTGCGAAAAGAATCGCACTTTTAATATTTATTGCTTTTTTGAAGCGTTTAATATAAAGTTTCGAACAAGTGTTTCCACTTACATACAAAGCATGAAGTAAATTTTCAAGCTTTTCTAAACTCTAAATTTTACTTCATGCGCTACGCGTATAAAATACTGATATATTTTAAAGTTCAAAATATACTTCTCATAATAAATGAACTTCTTACTTAACCCGCGGTGAAACATGTTTTTACTAATAATGACTAAAACCCAAACAAACTAACTGTTTTAATTAGTGTTCTAATATTCATACACTTTATGCTTGATTTAATGTTAATAAATTTGACAAATGTTTATTTCGTCTAATCATATCGTTAAAAACGTTAGCGCCTGAAGAAATTTTATTTTGGATATGTAGGTAAGTTTAATAGTAAAAATAATAGATGTATAATTAAATATGATTGTTTTAGAAATGTTAGGTTTTATAAAATTTACATTTTTACATATGGCCATAAACGAAGTTTACTGTAATTATAACATCAAAGTGTGTTAAAATCCGCAAAAAGCAGTGCGAATACGGTGACTGTATTAATACATATAGCGCGGGATGTTTATAAAAATTTAATGAAAACAGAGACGCCCCGGGACTGTGATTTAACATTTTTTGGAAATTCTCGAATTGCACCGTGTCGACGATTTGCATGTTAAACAGACGGACCGCAACGGTGCAGGGCTTTTGTACAGGAAAAAAATCTTTTGATTTGCATTTTATTGCAGGCGTTCTGTTTTACGTCTGGAATATGTTATTGGAACAGTACAGTCATATGTCGTGTTATACAGGAATTATATGCGCCGAGTTTGTTCTATTTTTGCGAAGACCTTCTGATACTTTCATAATGTGGACACACACCACCTTACTTCAGTTTCATGCACCGAGGAAAATACCATTCCGCGGCGAAAACACATTTGTTATCGATTTACAAGAGTGGCACACTTTAAATATTAAAGGACGCACTTAAATGCGCTAGTATTCTATTAACGTCCTAATGATATATTAATACTTTCACAAAAGATTGATTCGCTATGATAATCTAGAAAAAATTATTACTTAATATTATCAGTGGAATTATTAAATAATACGCATCTATGCTGATAATGGGAGTGAAAATGCTGACGATTAAAGAGTACTTCAGTTTTTTCGCTATTATATAGCTATTAGTGCTAATGCGAAAATCAGTTAGCTCCGGCAGCAGCGTCTTCTTTCCAGCCAATTAAACTCCAATAATGCGTATTATTCTTCGATTTCCACCTTAAATATATGAGTAAACACGGGAGGGAGGTAATTTGCGGTAAGTGAAACTCCGCCATAAAGAGGACGAATGTCTCCTCGGGCATATTCCGCCATTCTAATCCACTCTCCTTTATAGACAAGCTGTAAAAATATAAATTTGCATTCCCCCTATTACCCGGATTATAAAATTTACCCCTGATCTGATTCAGCGAGGCCCGAAATAATTACTTTATGGCGTTGAACTAAAATGTGTTATTCAAATGAGCACCATTAGAAATCGATTAATTACACGTATTTAGGTTAATACCGGGCGAAAAGTAGCGGGGCAGAAATTGTTATTATATATTTATGTCCGGAAACCGGTGCGATTACGAAAGGATGTTCAGTGGAAGAGAAACGGAGAAAAATGAAGAAGTTTGCGTTATCGATCAAAATTTTAGAGCACACGTTTTTATGGACCAGGGTGTGATTTGCCGGCTAATCGACCGTGACACATAACGTCCAAAGACAAGCGTAAAGTCTAATTCCATTAATCATTCAACACAAAAGTTCCCCACTGAAAAATAAAGCAATTCCCATTGTACTCCCCCCCATTCAAACACTTAAACGTCTTGCACATTCACAATATCGGCGCCATAATGATCAATATCCATTTGCAAGCTCATTTAAGCACGGCATTCCGAAAATTCTTTCCCCGAGTTTTGATTTCAAAGGAACCGGGCAACGTGTGTAATCCCGACTCCTGCTATATAGTAGTGCAAAGGAGGGGTTTAATAAACTTCGATCCCATTCCCGGCTCTGACAAATATTGCCTGCGATTTTGATTCAGACTTCAATAAAACCCGGAAATATTATAATTTCATTATCGCCTGTGACATAAAACCGAAATCGCCTCTCTTCACTATTATCGAGCATAACACCGCAATCAACCCCATTTTTCCGATGACAGTTATGCCGCCGGTAATAATTTATATGGCCATTATTTCATACACTACAACGCAATCGAATATAATTCTTACTCCGCGAAATGTGTTTGCTCACCCTACTTTCGCCCCCTTGGAAATAACATTAGTTTAAATCAATGTTATGATTACAGCTTTCAAACATCGCAATTATTAATCCTGTTTGTTGTTCACATTTACTTCGGCCTTCTACGCTTACATCTACTTGTCAATCCAAAATATTAACACTTAACTAATTATTCAACGAATTATCCATAATTGTTATCCACAAATCACTTATAGGAACTCAAATAGTTCAAATATGGGGAATATAATTAAGATAGCAGGGTAAATATTTGCTAACGCTTTACTCGCTTAATTGACTTAATTGAAAGCTTTAATCGAAACTATTAATTGTTTTAGATTTTACTCAAACATCACTTCAGTTCTATATTTAACAAGCGACCAAACCAAATTTTCAGGCTTTTCTAAACTCGAAATTTTAATTCATGCGCCACACTGGTCTTACGTGAAGCTTAAAATATATCTCTTCAGCATATTGCTTTAGTGGTATATTGGTAACTTCACAATATTTCAGTGTTTTAGACGCGTGGCGCATGAAGTAAAATTTCGAGTTTAGAAAAGCCTGAAAATTTGGTTTGGTCGCTCCGCTTCGCGGAGCGACCAAACCAAATTTTAAGGCTTTTCTAAACTCGAAATTTTACTTCATGCTTAATCTAGGAGTGGAAAACACTCGTTTAACGCTTTCAATTAAAATCTTTTAAAAAAATTAATTTTCGCATTAGCACTAATAACTATAAAATAGCGAAAAAATTGAAGTACTCTTTAATCGTCAGCATTTTCACTCCCATTATCAGCATAGATGCGTATTATTTAACAATCCATATCTGAAGATTTACAGCATGTGCGCTATAATTGCGACATGTGTTGTTAGAAGTAAAACTCCCTGTATAATATATTCTGGACATTGACTTGAGGATTTGATTTTCTAACATGTTATAATTATATATAACCCGGCGCATTCGACAAATGGAAAAATTCAAATAAAAATTGTACAAATCCGTTTTCCTTATTGAAATAACACTACAAATGGTGATTAATTCGAAAAATGATCCATCAAAAACAAATTCTTAAGCCAATTCAAAATAATCTAAAGATGAAAAAGCGTGCATTTTTATATATATATATATATATATATATATATATATATATATATAAACATCTTTATTGTGCACTAAGAAAAATTACAGTTTGTTTATTTTTACAATTATATTTTATTTTACGATCCTTGGCTATCGACCATCAGTCTTTCAGCCCGAGTTGTAGTTGTCCATGTCTTGTCAGTTAGTTATGAGTCATGTGAGGTGAAATGAATTGATGAATGGTGGTTTCTGGGTTGTTGAATTTGGGAGAAATATTGGGGTTTTGTACTAAACAGAGGTGATTAAGGATGTCATGGATGTGTGGGTTAGATGCGAATTTTTGGGATAGTTAGGTAAGTCTTTGTTGGATAGGGATTATTTCTGTTTTTTCATATAATAAGGTATTGGAGGGGTTGTGGAGTGGGTTATTGGGGTGTCGGATTTTTGTGAGGATTCTAATTTTATATATATAAACATCTTTATTGTGCACTAAGAAATATTACAGTTTGTTTATTTTACAATTATATTTTATTTTACGATCCTTGGCTATCGACCATCAGTCTTTCAGCCTGAGTTGTAGTTGTCCATGTCTTGTCAGTTAGTTATGATTCATGTGAGGTGAAATGAATTGATGAATGGTGGTTTCTGGGTTGTTGAATTTGGGAGAAATATTGGGGTTTTGTACTAAACAGAGGTGATTAAAGATGTCATGGATGTGTGGGTTAGATGCGAATTTTTGGGATAGTTGGGTAAGTCGTTGTTAGATAGGGATTATTTCTGTTTTTTCATACAATAAGGTATTGGAGGGGTTGTGGAGTGGGTTATTGGGGTGTCGGATTTTTGTGAGGATTCTAAGGGCTGATCGTTCTGCGACTTCGATAATATTTAATGTTGATGGACGAGGGTTAAGAAAGAGGATTGAAGCATATTCTAATAGGGGGCGGCAGATCATTTTATAGATGTGTACAGCTGTTTTTGTCGTAATCCCTTTATTTTGAAAGGTTAACGATCTGAAATGCCGCGCCCTATTTTGAATTTTTGTTTTCGTGGTTTGGGAATGGAGTTTGAAGGATAGTTTGGGGTCGAAAGTGATGCCAAGGTATTTGCACGCAGGGGATGGGCTGATTACGGTGTTTGATATGGTTATGGTAAATGGGGAATTGAGCGGTCTGTGGAAAGGTATGAATAGATAGGATTTATTGGGATTAATGGATACTCTCCATTTAGCAAACCAAAGAGATAGCGAATCTATTAGCCCTTGGAGAGTAGAGAGAGCTTTAGGAAGGGTGGGTTGGTGTGTTATAAGGGCAGTGTCATCGGCAAAGAGCAGAAAATATGCTGAGGGATTAAGGTACTGTGGGTTGGGGTTGTATATGTCATGAACATAGATATTGTATAGGAGCGGAGATAATGGAGAGCCTTGGGGAACACCTTGTTGAGGAATAAAGGGCCGGGAGATGGTATTTTGGACGCGGACATTAAGGAGTCGATTGTTTAGGAAATTATCAATGAGATAGATTAGGTTTAATGGGATATTGAGGGAGTTGCACTTAAACAGTAAACCTCGATGCCAGACTGAGTCAAAGGCCTTTTTTATATCTAGGAATAATATAGCTGTTTTTTTTGTTTTCGAGGTGTGCTGTTTGGCAGTTGGAGGTTGGGATATTGAGTGGGAGAGTAGTTGATTTATTTTGGAGAAATCCGAATTGATAGGGAGGAATGTGTTGGGAGATATGAGCTAGGAGTTTATTTTTGAGGATGGATTCGAATATTTTTCCCAGAACTGGAAGCAGAGTAATTGGTCTATAGCTAGAGACTTCTAGCGCATCGCTATCGTGTTTTAATATAGACGTAATTATACCCTGCTTCCATTCCTGGGGGGATGGTTTGGGTTTGGTAAATGAAATTGAGGATTTTGATAATATATTTATGGATATTTTCTGGAAGGGATTTGAGGATTGATCTAGGAATGTTATCATAACCAGGCGCGCTATTTTTACCTTTATGCAGCACACTGAAATACTCTTCCTCTTCTATGGCATCATCAGGGAGATAGGGATTATGGTTATTTATGAAGGATGCGTACCAGGAATTTACGGTATTATAAAAATCGTCGTTATATGTCATCGTCTGTTTCTCAGAAAATTTTTCTTCGAAATAACCGGCAAATATGTTGGTCATTTCTTTGGAGTCACATGTCACTTCGGTTGTTATCGAATGTCGTAGTTTCTGTAGTATGTCAGTCCTTCAATATTTAGATAACTTTTTAATTTGGATTTTTTTTTATTTTAGCAAATTTTATAACACACGAATATGAAAAATAAAATTACGAGAAAGTTTGTATACACTGTAAACGGTTTGCGGTTTATACGAATGTTCTCGTAATTTTATACATCATATTTAATGTTGTAACGGTTTTAAATTGAGACGCTTTTCGGGTTGCCTACGTTTTAGTATTGTACGGGTGATAAATCCGCGAAGGTGGTTTAAGACCAATTTGCGCGCGCAGAAATTTCGGTCTTTTGCCGTAGCGAAGAAAAGATGGTGGCGAATCCTCAAGAGGACTGCGAATTTATTAATATTTGTAGCGGAATTTATCGCTAAGGTAAGCTTAATATTTCTTTAACGTAAGTGTGCTAATTTCGTGATTAAATCAGATCAACAGGCGGGTACTTTCGGGCCTGCTTTACCGTTGCCGGCCGTGAGTTTGTTGATAGGGACGTATCGTGTTGTCGATTGGCAAATGGCGACCGCTCTCTGGTAGTAGTACACCTGAATACTAGAGTTTTGGAAACTACACCAATCACCGCCCTACAGCACGCACCTACCGACGGCTGCTGCCGCAAATACCGCATACCTTGCCGAACTTGCCGTTCGTTAGCCTTCGCTACCGACCGCCGCTACCGCCGCTACCAATCGGAGGCCATCCGTCGATCTACGCAGGCGCATCCTGTACCGTCGCATTCCGGCATATGTATGTGTCACCAACACTTCACAAGGCTAAAGATAAGGTCAGGAATATTGTTGACATTTTTTTTGAATTGCGATAGCGCATTGAAAAGTTTTATGTAGGATGTGCGGTTATCTTGCAAATTTGATTGCACCAAATAATTTAACACTCGTCACGATCGTCTAGGGAGGAATTTTTTTTGATTATATTATTTTATTATACATTTATTATTTTTTGAAACATCTAATTTTGATTCCGTCTCAAGGCAGTGCCCTTGGGTGGCGCTCAACGTTTTACTTAGAATTAAGTATTTATTTTGTTCTTAGGTATTTAATTTTTTTTATTTCGGAATTATCTTTAATTAAACAAAAAGAAAAGGAAATATTATGTTTGTATAGTAAACACCAATTAACATTTATTTTTGTTATTATTATCAATATTTATTTTATTAAAATCAATTTTAAGTTTTTAATCATAAATAATTTGTTTTGAAACCCACCTCCCACGTTCACCTAAATATTTTCAGAGGGGCCGGTACAAAAATTGGCGCCCAACGTGGGGCTAAAAGTTTTTAGATACTTTGGTGGAGGTGCCGGATTATTATTTTTTTTGGTGGAGGCGCCAGTCAATAAATTTTGGTGGAGGTGCCGGGTGCTTTATTGTTGTGGAGGCGCCGGGTAAAAATTGCTGGCTAACTTCATTTTCCCAATACTTTCCATTTCTTTTTGTTTTTTTTTAGCGTTGCGTATATATAATTGTAATTACCTGTACCGTGATCGCAATTCAATTCAATATGAATATCCATTTTTTGCGTAAGCTCGAGATCATTTATGAATTAGAGATCCGCGGTTTCCAGACAAAGGAAACCATGGATGTATTGGATCTTAGAGCAGTTCTTAAGAAATACATTGATGATAATAAGCCAATTATTAAGGGTGTTCGTGATACAATGACTGCGGAGGATCGGAAAGATATGACGGATTCGCTGACGGAGATTGACAAAAATATTTCCAATTTTCCTGGTAAGGACGCGAAAGTGGCGGAAAGAAAAATTAAATCGCGAATTGAACATATTGCTGGTCGACTAAACCGATACGAAAAATCAGATAATCCGGAATTTGAAGTTTTTAAATCGGAATCATTGAATAAGTGCGACTTATTTGAAGCTAAGCTGTCGCGAATAGTGGTCGAATTGCAAAGAGCAATGTCAAGTACGTTTTTAGATGATCGTAATTTTGATCGTTGTCGGTTTGATAGCGAAAATAGTGACAACGAGGATAAATTGCCGCCCCGTCCCGCCGTTCCCTTAGCAAAATCCTCAACAGTACCCGTCTACAAATGGGAAATAAAGTTTGACGGTAAGGCAGGCTCCGGTGAGTTGTTGGATTTTATTGAGCGTGTCGAAGAATTACGCGTAGCAAGGGGGGTTTCAAAAGAAGATCTGTTTCGATCGGCGATAGATCTATTTTCCGGGTCGGCTACTTTGTGGTTTCGTTCAGTTAGAAGTCGAATCAATAACTGGGATTCTTTGGTTAGCCGGCTAAAGTCAGATTTTCTACCTGAGGATTTTGACGACTGCGTATGGGCTCAATTGCGTAGCAGAAAACAGAGTAGCCACGAGAAAGCGACGTTATTTATCGCGTCAATAGAAAATCTGTTCATGCGGTTGACCGAAACACCTAGCGAAAAAGCGATGGTAAATTTAATTAGAAAAAACCTGTTGCCTGTTTTTGCAACACAGCTGAGCCTGACCGAAATTGATACTATCCCGGAACTATTATCTCTTTGTAGGAAATTAGAGAACCATTTACCGAATTTTACTCCTGTCAGCTTATTATCTTCGGAAAGCACTGTCCAAACAGTGTCAGATTTCGAAAAGAAAATTAATACTTTGCTTGAAAAAATAAATTCATTGGAGTCAAAATTGGCTGAGCGTGAGAAGGTTAACGTAGCCTCCGTTGCCCCTCATGTAACCCCATCTCTTAGTGGAAAATGTTGGAATTGTTTCCAGCCGGGTCATCGCTATAGTAACTGTAAAGCTGAAAAGAGAAATCTATTTTGCTACGGGTGCGGTAAAAGAGGAGTTAGTAAAAATAAATGCCCTTCTTGTTCAAAAAACTAAGGCGACGAGAAAGTAACAGCCGACCTTTCTCCCAAAATCGCTCGAAGGCTGACAAAAAGGACACCGATTGGCAGATTTGGTTGGATAAGGTTAAACAATTTTGTATACCTAATGTCCAAATTAATCCTGTGCTCTATCATAATGTGAATGACGACCGTCCGCACATCGATGTTAGTATCAAGGGGGTGCAGTTTAGAGCATTAGCCGATACTGGGGCTAATCGTTCGGTTATCGGGTCAGAATGCGTGAAATTCATATCTGAAAATGACTTTAAAATATCAATGAGTGATACTCCGTTTGTTTCTACAGCTGACGGAGCACCTCAACAGGTTACCGGAATTGTAAAATTGCCTATCGAGACGGGCGAAATAAAAGATGACTTTGACTTTTTAGTAGTACCGTCCTTAAGTACCGATGTAATTTTAGGAATTAATTTTTTTAGGAAACATAAAGTCCTTTTTGACTTTAATACTGGTAGGTGGACCTCCAATACATCTGACTGCATTCGGACTGGTGAGCTTACTCCAAAAATTTGCGGGATAAGCGACCGAATTTTGTTGACGTCTAGCCAAGAAGGTGAACTGGCCGAAGTGATTCATAAATTCGTTAATCTCGCTTCAAATGGATTGGGTAGAACCAATCTAGTCCAACATGAGATCATTACCGGTGACGCAAAGCCCTTTAAGTCAAGACCTTTCCCGCTATCACCGACGATGCAAGAGCATCTCAATAAAGAAATTGATAAAATGCTTGACCTAAAGGTAATAAAGCCCAGTAAATCACCATGGTCGTCACCAGTTCTTTTGATAAAGAAAAAATCGGGGGAGTACCGATTCTGTTTCGACGGTCGCAAACTAAATTCAACCACAAAGAAAGACGCTTATCCATTACCTCGCTTAGACTGCATTCTAGATAAATTAAGAAACGCGCGTTATATATCGAGTATTGATCTCAAAAGCGCTTTCTGGCAAGTGCCTTTGGAACAATCGTCCAAGGAAAAAACAGCATTTGCTGTGTTAGGTCGTGGTTTATTTGAATTCGATGTAATGCCTTTTGGACTAAATAATGCCGCTCAAACTCAGCAAAGGCTGATGGACGCTATTTTCGGGCCCGAATTAGAACCGAATGTATTCGTGTATTTAGACGATATCATAGTGGTAAACAAATCATTCCAGGAACACGTTAGAACCCTAAATATAGTTCACGAACGGCTTGAAAAGGCGTCGTTAAGTATCAATGTAGAAAAATGCGAGTTTTGTAGGAGTTCCCTTAAATACCTTGGCTACGTCATTGATGGATCAGGTTTGCACACTGATCCAGAAAAAGTGTCCGCTGTCGTGAATTATCCAGTGCCGGGTACCGCTACTGAAATTAAGAGGTTCATCGGTATGTGTTCGTGGTACCGACGTTTCGTACCTGACTTCTCAACCCTTGTCGCCCCAATCAATGCCTTGTTGAAAGGCAAACGTAAGGCGAACAAAATCGAGTGGCCTGATGAAGCTCAAGTGGCTTTCACGAAAATAAAAGAAGCTCTCGTTTCAGCACCAGTACTATCTTCCCCTGATTTTAATAGGAAATTCACTGTGCAGACTGATGCATCTAATGTAGGGTTGGGGGCGGTCTTAACACAGTTATCTGATGATGGTCAAGAACACGTTATTGCGTACGCTAGTAGAACGCTGAACAAGGCAGAGCGAAATTACTCGGCAACGGAGCGTGAATGTTTGGCACTTTTATTCGGTGTCGAAAAATTCCGTCCGTATATAGAGGGAACTCATTTCAAAGCAATTACTGACCACTACTCTTTGCTCTGGCTCACAAAGATACAAGACCCAGTAGGGCGTCTCGCGAGGTGGGCAATGAAGCTTTCACAGTATGATATGGAGTTGGAGCACAGAAAAGGGAAGTTAAATGCTGTTCCGGACGCCCTCTCGCGTATCCCGCCAATTGTAAATAAGTTAACTGCAGACACGGATATTCAAGACGAATGGTATTTGAAGTTATTATCCGCCGTGCAGAGTGAACCAGAAAAATACCCTCTATATCGTGTGGATCGTGGTCATTTGTTTAAATATTTTGGTAAGAAGCCGGGTGACCCGGTGAATTACACTGAATGGAAAACCGTTGTCCCATCTGAAAAACGTAAATCGATTCTTGAATCTGTCCACGATATTCCAACTGCCGGGCATTTTGGTTTCTTTAAAACACTAAAACGTCTTCAAGAGAAACATTACTGGCCTAATATGAGCTCTGACGTGCGTAAATATGTGCAAGCCTGCTATGTGTGTGGTTCTCAGAAAGCACCTAACGTCGCGCGGGCTGGCTTGATGGGCGCTCAGAAGAAAGTGGATTTGCCCTTTCAGGTCATATCGCTAGATATTATGGGACCGTTGCCGCGATCAACGAGAGGCAATGCGTATATTCTGGTTGTGACCGATTGGTTCACTAAGTTCGTTTTTATCGAGCCCTTACGTAAAGCGACATGCACTGAGATAATTAAATATATGGAAGATCGGGTGTTTTTAATGTTCGGGGTACCCCAAGTAATTATGGCGGATAACGGAACGCAGTTCACAAGTATACAATTTAAGAAATTTGTCGAAAAATATAAGATTCGAAAATTATGGTTTAATGCGAAGTATCATCCTCAGGTTAACTTTACTGAGCGAGTGAATCGTGTGATCGGTACCGCAATACGGTCGTATATAAAGGACGAATTAAGCCACAATCAATGGGATAAAGAAGTTCAGACGATAGCTAATGCGATCCGTTCGTCAGTTCACGAAAGTACTGGATGTGCTCCAAACACCCTAGTCTTTGGAAGGAAAATACCTTTATCAGGGCAAGATTATAATGAATATTTGGAAGTGGACGGTTCTATTATCGACACAGTATCCCGTAAAGAATATCAAAATAATTTGACCGACGTACTTAAGGTTCACGAAAAGATTAAGCATAGACTGGATAGGGCATACTTAAAAAACGCTAAGACATATAACCTTAGAAAGCGAGACGTGCGGTTTGAAGAAGGCGATTTAGTATGGAAGGTAAACAAAGTTTTGTCTAATGCCGCCGATAAATTTTCTTCGAAGTTAGCACCACGATATGTGCTTTGTAGTATAACCAAGGTCATTTCGGGGTTAGTTTATCAATTAGCGGATGATCAAGGGAGAGACGTTGGCAAATGGCACGTCAAAGATCTCAAGCCCTATCTCGGCCCAATTGAAAATGTTGAATAATAATGAAAAAATATGTGTTCACATATTTTTTTTACGGGGAAAAGGGGTGGTGTAACGGTTTTAAATTGAGACGCTTTTCGGGTTGCCTACGTTTTAGTATTGTACGGGTGATAAATCCGCGAAGGTGGTTTAAGACCAATTTGCGCGCGCAGAAATTTCGGTCTTTTGCCGTAGCGAAGAAAAGATGGTGGCGAATCCTCAAGAGGACTGCGAATTTATTAATATTTGTAGCGGAATTTATCGCTAAGGTAAGCTTAATATTTCTTTAACGTAAGTGTGCTAATTTCGTGATTAAATCAGATCAACAGGCGGGTACTTTCGGGCCTGCTTTACCGTTGCCGGCCGTGAGTTTGTTGATAGGGACGTATCGTGTTGTCGATTGGCAAATGGCGACCGCTCTCTGGTAGTAGTACACCTGAATACTAGAGTTTTGGAAACTACACCAATCACCGCCCTACAGCACGCACCTACCGACGGCTGCTGCCGCAAATACCGCATACCTTGCCGAACTTGCCGTTCGTTAGCCTTCGCTACCGACCGCCGCTACCGCCGCTACCAATCGGAGGCCATCCGTCGATCTACGCAGGCGCATCCTGTACCGTCGCATTCCGGCATATGTATGTGTCACCAACACTTCACAAGGCTAAAGATAAGGTCAGGAATATTGTTGACATTTTTTTTGAATTGCGATAGCGCATTGAAAAGTTTTATGTAGGATGTGCGGTTATCTTGCAAATTTGATTGCACCAAATAATTTAACACTCGTCACGATCGTCTAGGGAGGAATTTTTTTTGATTATATTATTTTATTATACATTTATTATTTTTTGAAACATCTAATTTTGATTCCGTCTCAAGGCAGTGCCCTTGGGTGGCGCTCAACGTTTTACTTAGAATTAAGTATTTATTTTGTTCTTAGGTATTTAATTTTTTTTATTTCGGAATTATCTTTAATTAAACAAAAAGAAAAGGAAATATTATGTTTGTATAGTAAACACCAATTAACATTTATTTTTGTTATTATTATCAATATTTATTTTATTAAAATCAATTTTAAGTTTTTAATCATAAATAATTTGTTTTGAAACCCACCTCCCACGTTCACCTAAATATTTTCAGAGGGGCCGGTACAATGTTCTGCACACTAAAGGAGTAAGCAAATTTGTTTAAATTCAAGATAGCTTTCAAGTCAAAATATACTTAATAAAACACTGTTCTAATAAATTTAAATACCAGAAATTCTCAGCATTGACAAGTGAATTTAATTTTCGATTTTTTGTAGTAACATAAAACCTGGCGCATTTACCAAATGAGAGCCTTGGAATAAATACTGCCTGTCATAGTATAAATTTATTCTTGTTTAAATATTTTAAAACAAATTTACAATCACCAAACGAAAGTCTTAGAATATAAGTTGTATGAGTCCATTTTTCTTTTATTGAACTGAGTCTACAAATGGTTTTTAATTTCAAAGAATACTAATCAACAAGCTTAATCAATGTTTTTTGAAGATGAAGAAAAAGTAAATCTTTGTTTTGCCAATTTGATAGAACAAGTTGTTTTGATAAATTTAAACTCAGAAAATGTTAAACGTTGACTAGCGCATTTCATTTTCTAAGATTTATTAATTAGATAAAACCTGAGGCATTCGCTAAATAGAAACCTTGGAATTAATACTACCCTAGTATAAATTTATTCTTGTATATATATTAAAAAAAAAATAATTTTGTAACAATAAATAAATGTTAACACGAAATCATATTGTAACAATATAGAATTATTATATCAACATCCTTATCGAGAATATTTTTATATTCTACATTGAATTATCATTGTATCAAGATGACACATGTTAATCCACTATTTATTTAATTGTTATTTATCTAATTTATAATTTCTACTAGGGTAAATACACAAAAAAGCAATGTTATTATTATTTAAAAATTTTATAATGTTATTGACTATTGATACAATATTATACAATATTGATATTCATTAAATATCTATCCTGAATGATGCTATTGATACAATATTATACATATATTAAATGCTTATATCAAAGTAAGAATAATATATATCATTGATACAATATTACATAGAAATTAAATATCTATTAACCCATTAAGCGCCACTGGTGCATACACGCTATATTATAAATTTTTTGTTAATCAAATTAATAAATGAGTTAATTTTATATATTATATTATTTGACCTGACTTGAAAATGTATGAAGAAAAATTTAAATATTTTGTTATTTAATTTTCTCCATTATTACTCATTAAAAAAAATACATCAGTGTATTTCTAACTTCACAATATTTCAGTGTTTTATACGCGTGGCGCATGAAATAAAATTTCGAGTTTAGAAAAGCCCCGTGAAAATTTGTCTCGGGTCGCTGCGCGACCCGAGACAAATTTTCTACGCGGGGCTTTTCTAAACTCGAAATTTTACTTCATGCTTAGTCTGGGAGTGGAAACACTCGTTCCAAACATTATATCGCACGTTTTTATAAAAAAATCGATTAATGCCTGAAAATTAACAGTGTATACATTTTGCATATTTAAAAGAAAAATTCTACATACTGTGAATTTTTCTTTTAAATATGCAAAATGTATACACTGTAAATTTTCAGTCAATAATCGTTTTTTTATAAAAACTTGCAGTATGAAGTTTAGAACGAGTGTTTCCACTCCCAGACTAAGCATGAAGTAAAATTTCGAGTTTAGAAAAGCCCCGCGTAGAAAATTTGTCGAGGGTCGCGTAGCGACCCTCGACAAATTTTCACGGGGCTTTTCTAAACTCGAAATTTTACTTCGTGCGCCACGCGTATAAAACACTAAAATATTGTGAAGTTAGAAACACACTGATGTACTTTTTTTAATGAGTAATAATCGAAAAAATTAATAATAAGTTATTCATAGAAATCATAAAGGAAAGTGCAGAATTCAACTCTTAGAGTTAACTCTATAATTGCTCGGCCATTAATGGGTTATTGAGTGATCAATTATATCCATTATGAACACCATAATACACAGAAATTGAATATCTACGAGTATATTGAATAATACCATTGATACAATATTATACATATATTATATATTCAATATTTATGTTCTAGGATCAATGATATAAACTATTGATACAATATTGTACAAATATTCAATATTTACATTAAATATTTACTTTTAAATATTGTATCAATAATGAAAATTTAATAATAGATATTTAATGTTTGTGCAATATTGTGTCAATAATTACTATCATTCATCCTGATATTTATTATTGACACAATATTGTACAAAATTTATATTTGTATTATTGAATTTTCATTATTGATACAATATTTAACAGTTAATTATATTTATACTAGGTTTATACAATATTGTATCTATAATTTTAATATACCAACTAATACCCAAAATAACATAACATTTCGTTAGAATTTTAGTCGTTTTAATTATAGTACAAATAGTCTAATAAGTAGAATGGTAAGATTTTTCGATATAATAAATTTTAACCTATGTATATCGCTTTTTGAATCATCGTTTAGTACTTTTAAAAGTCAAATAAAATATGCTGATTTTGCAGTTTGTTGGAAATGTTAACTTTTTTATATTTATTTTTCTTTCTTATATTTTTTTGTATGTTTGTATCCAATATTTCACACTTATTTTCTACATGTATTTAAATCCTGTAAAATTGTTATTCTATTATGATTGTATATTAGAAATGGTGAAACCGTCAATAAATAAATAATAAATATTAATATAGTATCAATAACTCTAAACTATATTGTGACAATATTGTGTGCACATTGACTGACAATTGTATAATATAAATATAAATACAATATTGCTACAATGTAAATTCAAGATTTATTTCTACTAGGGAGTGTACTTCCGTTTTTTTTATTGTTGTAGGCAATTCAAAAGAAATCAATTAAATCAACAACAATTCTCTAAATTAAATAAATGTTTTCTCAAAATAACGATAGTAACGAAGTACACATTTGTTTCTTGCTGCAATTTTAATAAAAACTAAATATAATAAATTCAAGCGGCTTGTCATACTTCATTTTTATCCTAACTTCCCAAATGTGCATAATTGATTTTAATTAATTATCATACAGGCAATTTGTTTTGACTCTTTATTTTAAGTATACATTTCCCAATAATTACAGTATTTGGAGCACTATCAGTGCATTTTCAGGGATTCGTTGTTTTTTTTTGTCAGTTTAAGGCCTCTAATAAGTGTTTCCAGTCCTTGGTTAAGTATGAAGTAAAATTTTGAGTTAATAATAGCGAAGCGGAACAACCAAATCAAATTTTCAGGCTTTTCTAAACTGGAAATTTTACATCATGCATAAAACACTGATTTATTGTGAAATTCAAAATATACACTGCTTAGGTTTGATCTTTACGACATATTCTAAGGAAAATTGCTCAAATTTTGAAAGCTCAAATTTGGTTACAGTTTTGACGAAATAAATATTTACTAAATATAAAAACGAATTAAAATTATTATCGATTTTTTGCAATAACTTAGACTCCTCCAGACTTTTCCTAAATTTTTGCAAAAACTCGATACTAGTTTAGTAGTATGAAGTAAATTTAGTTTTTATACTTTATAGACATTCTGTAAACAATGGGCAAATTCTAATAAAAATATTTTGAACTTCACGTTGAATCGTGTTTTATACGTGTGGAAGATTTGGTTAAATTTGATGGTTATGTTACATTATGATTTTTATATATATATATATATATATATATATATATATAATGATTTTTATATATATATATATATATATATATATATATATAAATTCAAAATAAAAAATTAGGCATTCTATTAGAAATAAGAGAGTTGGTGTTGACTTCCGGTATAACTAGAAGTTAAATAATCTTGTAAATATTTTCATTGAAATGAGCGCACTTGATTACATACAAGCTGAACATCTCATTACAATACAGTAATTACAAGTTCATGTATTTTTAATATGCGGTTAGTTTTAGCATGCTTTATCTTTAGTTTTAGCTTATTTTTGTACTTTTCTTATTTTAACAATTATTACACTAATTTTATTTTTTTCTTTACGTTATTATCAAGTTAATTATTATTATTTTTATAGGTTCTGTAATTTATTCCATCTCTTAGGAAATAAATACATTATTATTAATATTATTATTATTAATTAATTTATTTATTCAACAAAATTTTAAATTTAATTAAAATTCAATATCAATATTCTAATCAATAATCTTACTGATAAAAAAAAATCTTGATGAATAACAATTTAATAAATGAAAATTCTAAATCCCACTCTCCATTCATAATAAATACGAATTTGTTTCGTATTTAATTACAAACGCCCACACAGGAATTCCACGTACAGATAAAACGATACGAAATACCCTATTTACACCATTCATTAAAACTTAAGCAAATAATCCTTCCTAAAAAAAAACATTTATGTAAAAACCGGTCCTTTTTTTATCTTGCATCAATATTCCCAGTTGTGTCCGCACAATAAAACTCATGCTTCCCACCTGTTCAATTTATTCCGGCGATTTATGTATTCGTATCCAAATGAAAAAGTGTATCCGTACAGCAAGAATATATCCAATTATTTCAAATGAAATAACCGGCCTGTGCGGTTTTTAAATTCTGACGCACCGTCGAACTCGTGTATGTAAATCAACGGCCTGTGGAACCAAATTTTCGATGCAATTTGTTTAATGAAATATATTTTATGTCGTTTCCTAAATGTCATAATATTTGCATTTGTTACAATTTAGTCATGTATTGTGTATACTATTAATACATCATAATTAAGGATTTTAGTAAATTCAATAATATTTATTATTAATAATACTTTACCAGTAATTCTTAATTAAACGCTCTCTAAATTTGATAATATGCCGTTTTTAGCGGTAATTCGGTAAATTAGTAACGCTATTTGATAGGTATACAAAGATTTTTGTATCTGTATGCATAGGAGAAATCTATGCCTGAATAAAACGAGAGTAAAATTTAATACATTTACTTCTTGTTTTATTTAGGTATACATATCTTCAATGTGTACAGATACAAAAATCTTTGGATACCTATTGCCAAGCAATTGTTTACAACAGTGATTATAGGCAACCCAATATCGTCAATGTATATTGAGTTGCCTATAATCATTGCTGAATGTGTTTTTGAACTTCGCATTAAATCAGTGTTTTATACGCGTGGTGCATGAAGTAATATTTCGAGTTTAGAAAAGCCTTAATTTGGATTTGGATTCATACGGTCAAGTTTTTCTAAACTCGAAACTTTACCTTGCGCTTAATCTGGGATTGACAACGCTCGTTGTAAACTTCAAATTGAACGCTTTTCAAAAACAACGTTGCCTAAATATTTACAGCGTATATATAAGGATTTAATACATTTAACTCTCGTTTTATTCAAGTATACATATCTTTTATATATAGAGATACAAAAGTCTGTGTGTGCCTATCACCCATCAATTGTTTACAACAGTGATTACATGCAATCCAATATCGTCAATGTATTCTTTGTTGCGTAAAATCATTGCTAAATGTGTTTTGGAACTTCACTTTAAATCAGTGTTTTATATGCGTTCCGCATGAAGTAAAATTTCGAGTTTAGAAAGGCCTGAATTTGGGTTTGGACGATCCGCAAATCCAAACGTTCAGGCTTTTTCTAAACTCGAAATTTTACTTCCTGCCTAATCAGTGATTGGAATCATTCGTTAGAAGCATCAAATTGAACGCTTTTTAAAAATAACGTTGCCTGAAAATGTATAACGTATATATAGGGATATGTATACTTGAAAGAAAAATACTATTTTAATTTTGTAAAAATATAAAAATTAATATTATATTAAATAAATATATTTCAAATATTCTTTCATGTGTAATAATTAGGGCAGAAAGACCCCAGCTTAATAGCCTTATAAATATAAACATTATAATATTTTTTGTTTGTTTATATATTTTATGTACAACTAATTGCCAATTATGGTTTGACGAATAAAGCACTAATAACCTTTCTTCACACTATTATTTGAATTACCAAATGTACATTTCGGACACAGAGTGACCATTATCAATGGATTAACACAATTAAGATGTCAAGTAGTAGTGTATAAATTATCAAATAAATTTATGTAGGAAGTAAACTCACCAAGTCATATTTTTTAATGTACGTGCTATTTACTTTCCGATAAAGAAAAAAATCCTGATTCCGATAGTGTAAAAATACATATATTGAAAAAAAATTACTGGGTGTAGCTTATCTCCCACGTATTAGACAAAAATAATAATTCATGTTATCTAATTATTGATAATTTAGAAATTAACATTATAATTTATATAAATCAAGTGATATTAATTATACATATTTTCCATATCGTATTTAAAATATATCAAAGTACTTTGAGCTCTTATCAGTAAAGTTTTATCAGCAAATAAAAATAGTGTTCATAAAATCGATACAATATGGGAACGACACATCGGCGATTAATAAAACATGTCGGCAGCAATTATTTAAACAAGCACTGTCCAACACGAACATATTCTCAGTGCTCATTTTTGCTAAAGTTTTAATTCGATCGTTCCCGAAACAATTCAGGGTAATGAATGAACTAAGTTTTATAATGAATGCATTGATTGCCGAATCGACCAACGTTTAATTTCAGTAACCGGTGAAAGTTTACAAAGTATACACTTCGGGAATTCAATTACCTATACGTTAACGTATCCAAATTTAAAATTTAATTTCGCGGAGTAGATCCGGCCATAATGTAACTGCAGTTATTAAATTTACCAATAAGTCAATCGGAATTCCGGCGTATGTATATAACTCAAAGTTCTGATAGAATTTCGTCCTCTGGGTAAACTCGCAAATGAAATTTAAGAGTTTTAGACGGAATCAGTGCGTTTTACGAACCAGATTTTCATTCAATCCAAGTATGTATTATTGCTGGAATAAAAGAAACATTTCAAATATAGCATCTTGTTTTACAAAACGGCGTTTCTGTATAAAAGGAATACCAACCTCACGAATTCACGTGAGCTTGTAGAATTTTTATATATATTCCATATCTATGTAATTTTATTTAAAACTCACAATGCATATTATTTGCTTAGGATAAACACGGACAATTTAAATATTCATTGAAATGCAGGCGGAACGTATGCACATTCAACAAAAAAATGTATTCTATAGCTTTGAATATAATTTAATTAACTTTAAAATAACTCCGTTTGCTCTATATTTTACAAATTTATAAAAAAAAGTATTCGTATACTACACAAATGAGTTACGTGATACTAATTAATAAATTACTTAGATCCTTAATACTATCATATAAAAAGAATTTTTAATTTGAAGTTTAAAGTAATCTAAAAACAATATTTACTTATAAAAATATGTATATGTGGTGTATTTTTATAAGTGAATATTGTTATTAGATTATTTTACTAAGTTTTTTAAGGTTTACTAGCAAAAATACAAATGTAGTGTAATTATTTCATAAATGTTAATTAATATTTAACAAATAGATATAAACAAAGATAACATATATTAATATTTTTGTAGAAATGTATTTACTATTACATGTTCCACCGAATATTTCAATTAATATTATAAATACAGCCAATTATATCAATTGTTATGCTTGGCTTTCTGATGATAAAACATTTTTAATTGCCCAACATAACGATTTATTTAACAGGCATGACTTCATTCGTTTTTCCCGTAATTTTTCGCCATTACCATTATGTTTGTGTTCGAGTTACATTTACCGTTGCACTGTTTGCGCTAATTATTTTTATTTACTTCGTCGTGTTATGCTTTTAGTTTTTCAGTTATCAGCTGGTTGTTGCTAAAGCAAACAGCATTTTAAATATAAACACCGTAAGTGATGTTTAAACAAAATACTCTGTCCATTACGGGATTGTATTTGATCAAAATTTAATGATACGTGTTAAATATTTTTCTTGTGCATTAATGAATCTTTGTTTGTGTATACATTATTGCAAGTTTAAACGATACATGCAGTTTTTTTTATTCCTATTATTTATTAAACACATTATATAATAAGAAGATTGCCCAAGATTGATGGATATTTTACGTATAAATTATATAAAGTTTATTATATAATATATATGTAAATTTATATCCCTGAAAATATCGGACATTTATCTACAAATTTGCTCTTGATTTTCTCTAGATATATAATGTTTCTAAGATATTACATTATTATTATGTACGTATTATATAATTCGGTTTGCTGGGTATGTTGTAAACAAAGAAAGAATAAATGAAATACTAATTATGTTTTGGTCAGTGATTTGTGCTTTAATGTAGATAGATAGATTTTATTTTAAAAATGTGATTATATTTATTTATTCCATTTTAAAGTGCCAATTCATTTGTTTAAGCTATGGAATATTTATGTTTTTGTAAATTTAATATCAACATAGTTTTCTAAATATTCATAAATTCATGGTTTAACACGTTGTCATTTATTATTTATTAGGTGTGTACATATTATATAAATAAGTATAATATTAAAACACTTAACTTTAAGATTCTTTTTATAGGATAGTGAAGTACTTTATAAAGTATAAAACAATACTACTCCTTACGTCCCTATTTTTATTTTAAAAAGTTATATAAACATTTTGGACATGATAGATCAGTTTTTGTAAATAGACATAGTAAAGTAAGGAATACTAATTACAGTATAAGTTTTAATCCATTGATAATGGTTACTTCATGTCCGAAATGTATACAGGTTTGAATCTTTAGATATTAATTATTACTTAAAAGATTTGGATTTGAGCTTTAAGGAAGTGTTTTCTACTCCCAGATTAAGCATGAAGTAAAATTTCGAGTTTAGAAAAGCCTTGAATGTTTGGTCGCTCCGCGAAACGGAGCGACCAAACCAAATTTTCAGGCTTTTCTAAACTCGAAGTATTATTTCATGCACTACACGGTTAAAATACAGACATATTGTGTAGTATACAATATGCTACTAAAGCAGTATGCTAAAAACAAAACATAATACTAGCGGTAATCAATTTTACAAATAATTATTTCGTCAAAAATGTAACCAAGTCTTACGCTTTTAAAATTTAAGAAATTTTCTTTGGAATATGTTGTTAAGATCAAACTTTAGCAGTGTATATTTTGGACTTCACTATAAATCAGTGTTTTATACGCGTGGCGCATGAAGTAAAATTTCGAGTTTAGAAAAGCCTGAAAATTTGATTTGGTCGCGTAGCGCTACGCGCTACGCGACCAAATCAAATTTTAACGCTTTTCTAAACTCGAAATTTTACTTCATGCTTAGTCTGGGAGTGGAAGACACTCGTTTTGAGCTTCAAATTGAACTCCTAAAAAAAATAACGAATGTCGGAATAATTACAGCGTATTTTACTTAAAAGAAAATTAAAGTACAATAATAGTGTGAAGAGAGGTTATTAGTTTCCACGTAACGGAAAAATTAAATATTGTGAAGTATACAATTTGCTACTAAAACAGTATGCTAAAGACAAAATATAATGCTAGCGTTAATAAATTTTACAAATACATATTTCGTCACAACCGTAACCAAGTCTTGCGCTTTAAAAATTCGAGCAATTTTCTTTGGAACATGTTGTTAAAATCAATCTTCAGCAGTGTACATTTTGGACTTCACTATAAATTAGTGTTTTATACGCGTGGCGCATGAAGTAAAATTTCGAGTTTAGAAAAGCCTGAAAATTTGATTTGGTCGCATAGCGCTACGCGCTACGCGACCAAATCAAATTTTAAGGCGTTTCTAAACTCGAAATTTTACTTCATGCTTAGTCTGGGAGTGGAAAACACTTGTTTTGAGCTTCAAATTGAACTCCTAAAAAAAATAACGAATGTCGGAATAATTACAGCGTATTTTACTTAAATGAAAATTAAAGTACAATAAAAGTGTGAAGAGAGGTTATTAGTGATTTATTTATCAATTAAATTTGATTTCCACGTAACGGAAAAATTAAATATTGCGAAGTATACAATTTTCTACTAAAGCAGTATGCTAATGACAAAATATAATGCTAGCGTTAATAAATTTTACAAATACATATTTCGTCACAACCGTAACCAAGTCTTGCGCTTTCAAAATTCGAGCAATTTTCTTTGGAACATGTTGTTAAAATGAATCTTCAGCAGTGTACATTTTGGACTTCACTCTAAATCAGTGTTTTATACGCGTGGCGCATGAAGTAAAATTTCGAGTTTAGAAAAGCCTGAAAATTTGGTTTGGTCGCGTAGCGCTACGCGCTACGCAACCAAACCAAATTTTCAGCCTTTTCTAAACTCGAAATTTTACTTCATGCTTAACCTGGGAGTGGAAAACACTCGTTTTAAGCTTCAAACTGATGTGTTGAAAAAAATAACGAATGTCGGAATAATTACAGCGTATTTTACTTAAAAAAAATATTAAAAGTAAAATAAAAGTGTGCAGAAAGGTTATTAGTGCTTTAGTTATTAATTAAATTTGATTTCCACGTAACTGACTCAATCAATTTAATTTCATACACCTAATTTTGTTTTATCACATTTATTTTAAGTGGTAAACTATAAACAAGTATTTTAATAAGATAAATTCAAATTCAAAACTATTTGAATTCGAGAAAATAAGCTTACGCTTCTTATAGTTTGCACACTTTAAACATAATATATAAAATTACGATACAACTATTCGTGAAAATGCAAACAGTGTCTTAATTAATAAGACAAGTTAAGACGATAAATATAAATAAAGTAGTTGTTTCAATGGATATTTATCGTCTTAAATTATCTTATTAATTAAGACACTGTTTGCATTTTCACGAATAGTTGTTTCGTAATTTTATATATTAAGTATTTTAATATTATTTTCATATTAGGAAGTGAAGTGAACGCCAACCAAATCAAAGATTCAATTTATATTAATTCAGCTGCTTATTATTTAAACAAACAAAATCATTTATGGAAATATTTAATAAATTTAGCTAGTCAGTATCAAACATAAAGTTCAGTATATTAGTGATATTGACTAGCTAAATTTGAAAACTGCAGTTATATTAAATAAAAAGTGTTATACAAACAAAGTAAAAAGTGTTTTAATATTGAAGGATAAATTAAAAACACTTGGTTTGTTTCACTATTTATTTCTATTTACTGGACTAGTTTCGCTTTTTACGGCATTATCAAGAGTCTTGATAATGCCGTAAAAAGCGAAACTAGTCGAGTAAATAGAAACAAATAGTGAAACAATCCAAGTGGTTTTAATTTATCCTTCAATATTAAAACAGTTTTTACTTTGTTTGTATAACACTTTTTATTTAATGTAACTGCAGTTTTCAAATTTAGCTAGTCAATATCACTAATATACTGAACTTTATGTTTGATACTGACTAGCTAAATTTATTAAAACTACACTTACATAGAATAAAATGTGTTATACAAACAAAGTAACAAGTATATATGGTCGAAAGCGTAAACGCCATCTAATGCCCATTTAAAGTGAAAAGCGTTTAATTGTGAATTAACATGTATAACGAAGTTGAAGCTTCCAGAATACAGAACCTGAATTAAAATGTAATTATTCAATTTGTTTTTACTTTTTTAATAAAAATTAGGTGATTTTATTTTACGCCTCCTCCCTGCATGATAATTACATACAATTCCATACTCTGACAATCAATACTATAATAATGTTTAAATATGCTTAGTGTTTATTTTTATTTATATATTTTTTAAATAAACAAAAAAAGTTATTAAAAAAATTAAGATTTGTATTTGGACATTTAATTTATGTCTAAATACAAATCTTGATTTTTGTAATTACCTTTTTGCTTATCTCAAAAATATATAAATAAAAATAAAAACTAAGCATATTTAAACATTATTATAGTCATATCATAGTATTGATTGCCAAAGTACGGAATTGTATGTAATTATCATGCAGGGAGGAGGCGTATACTTGCCGACTATAATGTTTCACTTTTAAAAGTTAAGTGAAAAACACTTTACTTTATTTGTTTAACATTATTTATTTTATATAAACAATTACTTATAAGTAATCATTATCGAACTTTGCTTTCAGCGTTTGTAATAATAAATTTCGTTTCAAGGTGAATTTCATTCAATTTTTCCAGGTGAGTAATTGTAAGTATAAAGCATAATAATATATTGTGTATTGTGCATATTCCACTTTACATGTTACGTACTTGAAGTTTGATAATGGAATGAATATTTCAAATTCAAAACTATTTGAGTTAGAGAAAATAAGCTTACGCGTCTTATGGTTTGCACAGTTTAAACATTGTATATAAAATTACGATAATGTTCGTATAAAATGCAAAAGATACGTCTTGATTAATAAGGTTAAGATAATAGTTGTTTTCATGGGTATTTATTGTTTTAAGTAGTCTTATTAATTAAGACGTATTGTTTGTATTTTATACGAACATTGTCGTAGTTGTATATATTATATTGATAATATCAAGTAAAACATGCAACTGCAATCACAATAAATTTAAAAAAATGTTATACAAATGAAGTTAGATGATATCTTCAATAAATTTCTCATCTTTCACGTGGTAAAACATTTTTAACTATTATTTACAAAAATACACTTAGTTAAATCTTACTAATATTTTGGTCTTTTATTTCAACTTGTTTCGACTTTGAGTCATTCCATGAGAATGACTTAAAGTCGAAACTAGTTGGAATAAAAAACCAAAATATTAGTGAAATTTAACAAAGTGTTGTCTTTTAAAATAAAGTTAAATGAGTTTTACATTTTTTTAAAAAGTAAAATAAAAGTAGTGTAAAAAAGGAAGTGTTTTTTTTTTTTAATTTCACTATAAAGAGATAAATATATTGAGATAAAAAACACTTTCTTTTTTACAATACTTTTATTTCACTTCTTTAAATAGCTAAAACACATCTAACTTTATTTGTATAACACTTCCTTTTATTTAATGTGAATGCAGCTTCGGCATGTTTAACTTGCCATTATCAAACTTAAAGTAAATAACATGTAAAACTTCTCACAATCATCGAGGCGTTCACATCGTGGTACATTTTCAATATTAGGATAAAAACACTTTCTTTTTTGTAATACCACGTTTATTTTACTTCTTTAAAATGTTGGTATACATTGTACAATATTAGGCATTCATTTATTTTATTAGAACCTTCAATTTAAAACATCAAATAAGTGTTTCACTCCTCGATTAAGCTTGAAGTAAATTGTTGGGATTTTCTATACTCGAAATTTTACTTCATGCTTAATCCAGGAGTGGATACACTCGTTAGAAGCTTTAAATTGAACGCTTTTTAAAAATATTGAATGTCTGAAAATTTACAAATCAAGAATGTGTACCTACGTAAAAAAAATTTACCTGTATAGGCTATAAATGTACAGACATTCGTTGTTTATAAAAAGTGTTCAATTTAAAGCTCCTAGCGAGTGTATCCACTCCCAGACTAAGCATGAATTAAATTTCGAGTTTAAAAAGCCTGAACGTTTGAAAATCCAAATTCAGGCTTTTCTAAATTCAAAATTTTACTTCATACGCCACGGGAATAAAACGCTGATTTAGAGTGAAGTATAAAATATACTGCTTAAGTTTTATCTTACAATAATAAACTTAACATATATTTATTCTTTTGGGATATGTGAGTATAATTAAAGAAAAAAATCCGACAGCAAATTTCTCAAGGCGCTTGAATTTAAGATGATTTAGGCACACGAAATAAACATATGTAATATATAATAACGTTAGATTAAACCTAAGCAGTTTTTTATTATATTAACATTGTTAGGTTGTGATTAAAAAAACACAAAATAAACATATGTAATATTTAAAAAAGTTAGATTAAACTTGAGCAGTTTTATTTTATTATATTAACATTGTGAGTTTGTGATAAAATAAACATATGAAATATTTAATAACGTGAGATTAGACCTAAGCAGTATATTTTGAACTTTACTTTAAATCAGTGTTTTATACGCGTCGCGCATAAAGTAAAATTTTGAGTTTAGAAAAGCCTGACTTTGGTCCAAATCTAAACATTTAAGCTTTTCTAAACTTCATGCTTAATCAACGAGTGGAAACACACGCTTTAAATTGAACGCTTTTATAAAAACAACTAATTTCTGTTAATTTACAAAACGATAATACGGTATTTCATGTTACCGTTGAAGGCAAAACTGGCATTGCATTTACAGGTGTTTAAGACAGTATACATTTTTCACTATGTGTAGAATAACTAAACTGATTTATAATCAGCTATGATTTATGTACTTAAAACATTTTCAACATTATTAAGACATATTTTTTAAAAAAATTAGGAAACTTATAAAGTTTCAGAAAAATATGATGGTGAATCTTCACACTACTAGGAATATGCGTTAAAAATATAATATAAATCAAATTAAATAAGACTTTAAATATTTCATTGTATAATTCAATATCCGGAGGTGTATTTGCCTGGGAAGTAGTTGTTTCAATAGATATTTATTGTCTAAAGTTGTCTTATTTATTGTTTGCATTTTCATTCGTAATTTTATATATTATGTTAAAAATATATCTTGAATAATTTTCTCAGCTTTCACGCGGTGAAACATAATTTTGATTTAAAAAAACACTGGGTTAAATTTCACTTATATTAGTGAAATTTAACCAAGTGTTTCCTTTTAAAATTATAGTTAAAAATATAATTTTCACTTTATAAATGTAGAATATACTGGTGTATTTCGCACTAGTGGTAAAAAATAGGTTAAAGCTAATCTGGACATAAGTACCAAGGAAATTTGACTGTCTTTTGCAAGTTAAATATTACTATAAATAACATACAGGGAGTTTTTCTTTCAAGTATACATGTCCCAATTACAGCGTATATGCCGTAAATCTTTAGATAATCGTTGTTTGTTTAAATGAGTTCAAATTAAAACTTAAAAGGAGTGCGTTCCACTCCCAGACTAAGCATGAAGTAAAATTTCAAGTTTAGAAAAGCCTGAAAATTTGGTTTGGTCGCGTAGCGCGAAGCGCGGAGCGGCCAAACCAAATTTTTCAGGCTTTTCTAAACTTGAAATTTTACTTCATGCGCCACCGGTAAAAAACACTAACATATTACGAAGTTTAAAACACACTACTAAACTTTACATTGAATCAGTGTTGTGTGCCGGTGGCCCATGAAGTAAAATTTCGAGTTTAGAAAAGCCTGACAATTTGGTTTGGCCGCTCCGCGCTTCGCGCTACGCGACCAAACCAAATTTTCAGGCTTTTCTAAACTCGAAATTTTACTTCATGCTTAGTCTGGGAGTGGAAAACACTCGTATAAAGCTTCAAATTAAATTCTTTTAATAAACCGAGCATCGGAAAATGTACGACGTATACATAAGTATACTTAAAAGAAATGAACATGTTCGGTATTACATAAAACTCTCTGTATATAATATGTGTGTATATATGTTTGAAAAAAAATAAGAAACTTATAAAGTTATAGAAAAAAATTATGTTGATTCTTTACACTATAGGAGAAATGCGTAGCGCGAAGCGCGGAGCGGCCAAACCAAATTTTCAGGCATTTCTAAACTTGAAATTTTACTTCATACGCCACCGGTACAAAACACTAACATATTACGAAGTTTAAAACACATTGCTAAACTTTACATTGAATCAGTGTTGTGTGCCGGTAGCGCATGAAGTAAAATTTCGAGTTTAGAAAAGCCTGACAATTTGGTTTGGCCGCTCCGCGCTTCGCGCTACGCGACCAAACCAAATTTTCAGGCTTTTCTAAACTTGAAATTTTACTTCATGCTTAGTCTGGGAGTGGAAAACACTCGTTTTAAGCTTCAAATTAAATTCTTTTAATAAACCGAGCATCGGAAAATGTACGACGTATACATATGTATACTTAAAAGAAATGAACATGTTCGGTATTACATAAAACTCTCTGTATATATTATGTGTGTATATATGTTTGAAAAAAATAAGAAACTTACGAAGTTATAGAAAAAAAATATGTTGATTCTTTACACTATAGGAAAAATACGTAAAAAATATAATGTTACTTGTAGAATGTAGAATATACTGGTGTATTTTCTAACCTGTGGTAAAAAATGCGTTAAAACTACACCGAAAATGAGTAAATCCAAAATGTTGCTCTGTTTCTCAAGTTAAAAATTAGGATAAATATGTATGTATATATTAGTCGTGCAGATGCAAGATCGATGACATTAAAAAGTTTTTTTAATTTGTGGAGAGCAAAAAAACGTTTCATTCGTTAAGCCTTGATAATCTATATATTTGGCATATAGCTATAAAGGACACAAGCTAGAGGCCCAAAACTAATTTTGTCAAAAGGTAGTGGTTTTAAATATAATCAGCATTTTAGTTTAGTTTAGTCTTTTTCACAACAATGGATGTAACTGATTTTGCATCTAGATGACTCATATGTTCGACAAACATTAGGAAACATAAAGTTTTCAGAAGAAATTATGGTGAATCTTTATAATGCGTTAAAAATATATTTTTTACTGGTAGAATGTAGAATATACTGATGAATGTTTGCATCAATGGTAAAAAGTGGGTTAAAGCTAAACTTGAAATAAGTACAACTAAAATTTCACTGTCTTTTGCAAGTAAAAAATTACGATAAATATGTAAGCGTATATGTGTGGTTTAATATGCAGAAACAAGTTTTGAAATGTTTATTCTAAGGTAATATTAATATTAACATTGTGAGTTTTTTTTATTATAATAACATCGTGAGTTTGTAATTAAGAAAAATTTGCATACATTTAATTTGCCGAGTTGGTATTTAAAAAATGATATATTTGCGTGTGAATAATCTTGATTCAATATTTTTTTGGCTTTCGTACAATATCATTTATTACAATTTGGTGTATCACAGAGGTTAATAATAATATATTATAGTCATCAATCGTTGCCTGTGCTTTTTTTAATTTGTTGGAATGTTTAATATTTTTGGTTTGACTAATGTATTGGAAGTGAGTTGGTGATTTTCGGGTTATAAATCACATCGGTGTGTGATAAACAGATTTAATTTTGTTTCGAAAAGAGGAGTGTTATTTGATTTGCGGTGTGGGCAAAGTTGATGTGAGGTAAAGTATCCAACAACTTCACCTCACATTACAATCAAGAGCGCTAGGAGAACTGTTTTAAATTTTATATAAGCATTTAGTATGTATATAGGTTTTAACGGTCGCCTTGTATGCCATACCGGGGCAGGTGAGTGTTTTAGGTTTTAGGTATACGTGTGTAATGTGATATATTCCGGCGTTGATAAATAGGGTGGATGGCTGAGAAATTGATAGGCTATTCCGCCGACGGAAAACTCTAGTGCATAATAATTTAGGTGGTATTCTCTTGGTTTTTTAGATGCGAGATGGATTGGTGGGTACGTTGCGGACGGTGCAGGAGGAGGCCGATGGAAGAGAAGTAGAAGCAGAAGTAATTGAGATAGATGAGATGTGAGGTCCCTCACCTGGGCCAGTTGAAGTGGCAACTGTAGTGGTCGGTGTTGTTGGGGGCTGTTGAGACGGCTGTGGTTGTGGATACTCTAAATCACAACACTCTCTTTCGGGGAACTCGCTGCCCGCTACCCAGCCGAGTAAGGCTAGCAGCCACAGAAGGAACCCAACACCGCACATACCATCCGCAGCCGGAAACCGAGCTCACATGTCCGCGTGCTGGTTCTTACTCGGCACCAAACACAATCAAACAATCACAGATCATATTTATATACTTGTTCTTTTTAGTTTGTTCAGTTTTTTTTTTTAGGTGGACCTGGGGTTACTGGTAACTTGTAACTGCGGGCGATGGTAGAATCGTCCTTTAACCCTCCGATATGAGTTTTTTACGTAGCACCCTTATTTCAAAGTTCACGCTTAGCGACCACGAGACGAAATTCGTTGGTGGTACGTAGCGTTCGCACTTCCACCGTCCACTTCCACGTTCGAGCGCGAATCAGCAAATGTGTAGTGCGCCGCGACGCCACGAGGTCGTCCCCGAACGAGCCTTACTTGCGCACCCCCACCGTGGCTACTATTATTATACTGTACTACATTCTTACTCTTACATCCAGATTGATCTTTTCCAACAATCGGATTACACTTCATTAAAACGCTTCGAAGGGACTTTAGGACCGCTCGGACTTGTTCAATATTCCATTTTATCCTGTTTATTCAAATCAATCGCTTCACTTCTTACTCCTCGCACCCTTCCGCGTATTATTATCCTTCGGCGGTAGTGCTACTGACGCACGTGCTCCCAAACAATTTAACACGGTCATAAACATATTCAATAAGCGATGACGTATTTCCAAATAACTTATAAAGCGGTCATTGATCCAATTAACCTTTCAACTAAAACATTTTCGAAGAATTTTATATTTTTCTTAAATTGTTACTCACGACAGGTAAATACGAAGGAAATTGCTCTTGCACGCATACATTGTATACATACTGAACACAGAAATAAATTCATGCACGAGATTTTTGGTAAATACCTATCCTTCAATTTAATATAAAATATTCAGTGCATTCAATTCAATAAAATGATAGATTTCAATGTACCACTTTGTATAATAAACTAAGAACGCGTAAGTAATTTTATATGTTATGGCACGTTTTATAACGTAACATAATCTAAGATTGATTTGGCAGTTGAGTGGAAAATATGTAGAGATAGATTCATGTAAGCCGTCACGAGTTTAAAACTGGCTTCGTGCGTACATTTTTTTATTAAATACGTGCCAATACAAAAAAGTTTATACAAGTCAAAAGAACATAGAAAAAATGCGAAAAGCGATATTACATGAATTATAAATCGTAGACCAATTAGTTTACTCTCCGGACTAGCCAAAATTATAGAACATTTTATTAAAGAAGATATTCAAAATTTCACGGAAGAGAACCAAATTTTTCAAAATTCCCAGTTTAGCTTCACAAAAAACAAAAAACGGCTATTCAACATGTAAATAATAAATACATTTAGTAGAAAATGTTAAATCTCTAAGCAAACCAAAAAAAAAAATCTTTCATAGTGACTCTTCTAGATGTAGAGAAAGGCCATGACAGAGGGTTTAATTCATAAAATGTTCAAATTTAAATTCCCTATTTGGCAAACAAAATTTATTAAAAATCAACCAAGGAAAGATGGAAGCAATTTTGTTGGGGAAAAAACGACCGATTAACAATTTTATTAAATTCAAAAATAGACAAATAAAACATTTGGCTAACATTAAATATTTAGGGGTAAGCATTGATAGACGTCTACATTTTAGTAATCATATTAAGGGTAGAAGCAGTTTGGCCTTAAAGAGGGTTAGATCATTGTTTCCATTGATAATAAATGATCATTATAGTTTAAAAAATAGGCGCAAAATATTCAACACTGTTATTTCACCAAGCAGCGGTATGGCAGGAAGGTTTTCGGTTTTAGAACCTAAGAGATCTTACGACTTGTTTATTAGAAATGAAAATAGTGTAATTTGCAGAGTATTTAAAATTCCATGGTACATTAAAAACAAGTACAATGTAATGAATCTTTAAAGGTGGTACTGTCTGGCAAATCGACCGTTAATTAAACATATGCCGAAAGGCTAAGTTTTCTAAATATAGGATGTAAAAAAATTACATAGTAATGGACAATAATATCTAAGTAAGATCTAAAAATTAAAACCTAAACAAAGAGAGAAAAAATTATGATGAAAATATAACTTAAGAAGATAATAAAACAGTCAGGAACAACACAAAAGAAAAACATGCTATTAAAAAAAGTCAGCCGATTAATAATAAAGTTTACAGTAAAGAACATTTATTAGAAAATGACAGAAGTAGACAATAAATAGATATATATAATTATTATAGATGATAACGACATTAGATGATATACATGAGCTATTCGTGATATTTAACAGTTTGTTATTAATGATAATAATGTTACTTTATTTTTCAGAGTGCAGCAACACAAAATGCAAATATCGTCAAGTTTCTACTAAAACTAATGAATTAATCTACTTATGTTACATATTAATTTAATCTTATTAGTGTACCTTACTATAAAATTTCGAGTTTAGAAAAGCCTGAATTTGGATTTGGACGCTTCGTGTCCAAATCAAAACTTTCAGCCTTTTCTAAACTCGACATTTTACTTTATGCTCTGTTTTATATATATATATATATATATATATATATATATATATATATATATATATATATATATATATATATATTACATATTTAGAATGTATCTATTAAATATACATAATGTATGCCCTGTAATATTTTAGGTTCTCGTCGATTTTGTAAAAGTGTTCAATTTGAAGTTTCGAACGAGTGTTTCCACTTCCAGACAAAGCATGAAGTAAAATTTCGAGTTTAGAAAAGCCTTAAAATTTGGTTTGGCGGCTAAACCAATTTTTAGGCTTCTCTAAACAGGAACAACACAAAAGAAAAACATGCCATTAAAAAAAGTCAGCCGATTAATAATAAAGTTTACAGTAAAAAACATTTATTAGAAAATTACAGAAGTAGACAATATATACATACATATAATTATTATAGATGATAACGATATTAGATGATAAACATAAGCTATTCGTGATATTTAACAGTTTTTTTATTAATGATAATAATGTATCTTTATTTTTCAGAGTGCAGCAACACAAAATGCAAATATCGTCAAGTTTCTACTAAAACTAATGAACTAATCTACTTATGTTACATATTAATTTAATATTATTACTGTACCTTACTATAAAATTTCAAGTTTAGAAAAGCCTGAATTTGGATTTGGACGCTCCGTGTCCAAATCAAAACTTTCAGCCTTTTCTAAACTCGACATTTTACTTTATGCTCTGTTTTATATATATATATATATATATATATATATATATATATATATATATATATATTACATATTTAGAATGTATCTTTTAAATACACATAATGTGCGCCCTGTAGTATTTTAGGTTCTCGTCGATTTTGTAAAAGTGTTCAATTTGAAGTTTCGAACGAGTGTTTCCACTCCCAGACAAAGCATGAAGTAAAATTTCGAGTTTAGAAAAGCCTTAAAATTTGGTTTGGTCGCTCCGCAAAGCGGAGCGACCAAACCAAATTTTTAGGCTTTTCTAAACTTGATATTTTACTTCATGCGCCACGCGTATAAAATACTGAAATATTGTGAAGTTGGAAATACACTTAACTATACTTTTTTTAAAATGAGTAAATCAAAATATTTAAATAACAAAGTATTTACATTTTTCTTCACACTTTTTCAAGTCAGATCTAATAATACAATACATCAGATTAACTTATTTAGTAATTTAACCTATTAAACACTATTGATGCAATAAAGCAATTTTATTAATTCATATAAATTAAATAAGGTAATTTGATGCATTGTATTATTTCACTTGACTTGAGATTGAGTGAAGAAATATGTAAATATTTTATTATTTAAATATCTGGATTATTACTAATTAAGAAAAAGTGTTTAGTGTATTTCGAACTTCATAATATTTCTGTGTTTTATACGCGTGGCGCATGAAGTAAAATTTCAAGTTAAGACAAGCCTGAAAATATAACCAAGTTTTAAGGCTCTTCTAAACTCGAAATTTTACTTCATACTTTGTCTAGGACAACGTATACATTATGCATATTTAAACGAATCATTCCCAGTATGTAATACAATAAGTGAATTATCACAAAAATAAGTGCAGAGTTTTACCAAAAATCAAATAAAATGTATACATTTTTATTTAATAATAAAATACTTCATTTTTGATAATGGCAAGCTAAATTTGTCGGAACTGCAGTCACGTAAAAATAAATAATGTTATACAAAGAAAGTTGAAATAATTTTTTATTGATTAATATTTTCGCTTCAGTTGCTTTAAAATCAAAACAGGAATTAATTACAATTTCAGAACCGAGATTCATTTAAAACAGATTTGTATTAAGATGTGCAAGGTAAATTATTCGCATCTACATATTTTAATAACAAAATATTTACATTTTTCTTCACACTTTTTCAAGTCAGATCAAATAATATACTATATCAGATGCAATAACGCAATTTAATTGATTTAAATAAATTTAATAAAATAATTTGATGCATTATATTATTCGACTAGACTTGAGATTGAGTAAAGAAAAATTTATATATTTTTTTATTTAAATATCTAGATTATAGATAATTCAAGTCAGATCAAATAATACACTATATCAGATGCAATAACGCAATTTAATTGATTTAAATAAATTTAATAAAATAATTTGATGCATTATATTATTTGACTAGACTTGAGATTGAGTAAAGAAAAATGTATATATTTTTTTATTTAAATATCTAGATTATAACTCATTTGAAATAAGTGCTTTTAGTGTATTTCTAATTTCAAAATATTTCTGCGTTTTATGCGCGTGGCGCATGAAGTAAAATTTTAATTTTTTTAGAAAAGCCTTAAAATTTGGTTTGGTCGCTTCGCTTCGCGGAGCGACCAAACGAAATTTTAAGGCTTTTCTAAAATCAAAATTTTACTTCATGCTTTGTCTGGGAGTGGAAACACTCGTTCCAAACTTTAAATTGAACTATTTTATAAATATACATTATGTTTATTTAAAAGAGTATGTAATATAATAAGTCATTTAGAGAAATCACGAAAATAAGTGCAGAATTGTACTAAAAATCAAATCAAAACTGTACATTTTTAATAATTAATAAAACTACTTTATTTTTGATAATGGCAAGCTAAATATGTTGAAACTGCAGTCACGTAAAAATAAAAAAAATGTTATACAACCAAAGTTAAAACAGATTTTTATTGATCAATATTTTCACTTCAGTTGCTTTAAAATCAAAACAGGAATTAATCACTATTTCAAAACACAGCTTCATTTAAAACAGATTATTATTAACTTGTGCAAGGAAAATTATTTGAAGATTCGTTTTAATTTTAATTCTATCATCTCTAATAAACCCTTCATTCGCAATCGAGAAATAATGATAAATGAAAAAAAAAACGAGGATATAAAAATTGAACACATTCGTTGTGATTTCCACCACGTGTGTTTTATATGAATGTTTGTTTCATTTCTGATCCTTATCTCTGGAATGCCGATACAATGCCGTTACATCTTGCAGAAAAATCGATTAGCATCGTAAAATTCAATTCGATTCAGTCGAGATAAAACATTTGGAATGCTAACATAGTCATTTATTTGGAAATAATAAAAGTATAGCTGTGAGAGTGTAGACGACAAAGTGTAATAATTAATTATTGTTTAGTGTACACGTGTAATTTTACATCAACAAAAATATATACTGGAAGTGAAGTTAGTAGGTTCATCTTGAACAATTATGACAAGTAATTTCACCAAGTAATGGATTACATTTTTTGGGTCAATATGTGTAAGTAATGTTAATTGATAATTACAAGAATTTTAAGTAATTTAATAAAATCGTCTTTTAAAATAAACTCGGTTTAACATATTTTTAATATCGTTGATTACTGAGGCACTTAATTTTTGAAAATCCATGAATACTCTAATAAATGAATAAATAAAATATTTCTGATTTTCAGCTTTTTGTATTTATTTTCATTTGTTTTTGGTTTGCTACGCTGTATCTTCTTTAAGTGAATAATGTTAATGATTAACATTCTTCACCTGAAGAAGCTACAGCATAGCGAAACAATTGTAGTGAAAATAAAGACATAAAGTTGAAAACCACAAATCTTTTATTTATTAACATATTTTAAAGTTAATAAAGTAGCAAAACTCGGTACAACATATTTTTTTAAAACTATTTTTCAAGTAAATATGTTAAGTTATCAATAAAAAGGACGATTCCAAATTTCACTAAAACGGACAATCATTTTTGAACAGAGGTAGTTTTACTTTTAAAACATTACATAAATCTACCTAATCTTTGTAATATTTTCCATGCATACGGTTTTTATTTTTAATACGACTGTATTATTGATATGATAAAGAATTTAAGTAAACGTCAGCGATAAATAGGAATTATAACGATTTCTTTAGCGTATACTTTTATTTATTCAGTACGAAGTTATTCCATCCCGAACGCACTTTGACGTAATAAATGCGCCCATTTCATTTTAGTTACACGTATTTTTATACGCCGGTGAAGAAAATCAAGTCAAAGAGAAATTTTCATGTGCCTATATTTTATTTAAATAAGTATTCGTATATAATCCATTTAAGGTTGATATTTATAATAATTTATTTATATTGATACTATACTTTAAATATTCTTTTTACACATTTTAAAAAAAAATTATAGAATCATTATTTAAATTATAAAATACGATTTATTACGCAATCTAAAACTAATTTGTATTACAAAGACTAAATCAAACACTCATTGAGGGTTTTATTTATTTGTTGAGTCCACGAAGTCTATAATAAAATACATAATATAGTACAACTATGATTTAAAAAAGAAACCACTCGGTTAAATTTCACTAATATTTTGGTTTTTTATTCCAACTAGTTTTGACTTTGAGTCATTCTCAAGGAATGCAATTTAACCAAGTGTTTTCTTTTTAAATCATTGTTAAATATATATAAGTATGAATATTATTTAAATAAAAATCACTTGGTTCGTTTCACAAAATATTTGGTTTAATCCGACTAGTTCCGGCTTCTAACCATTATCAAGGAATGTACAGAAATTACATTTTTACAAACTATATATACATAATCAGGTAGTAAGGGCGTTTAATATTGGGGAAATTCAAATTTCGTCGTTGTCATTAACTATGTGCTTACCGGCTTTTATTGCCTTTTGTATTTCCAAACCTTCTCTGAGATTCAATAAACGGCCCTTATTGTCTGTATATACAATTTTGAAATCGGAATTATTAAAAAGGTGACCGGCAGTGATTCAGTGTTTGGACATACCCGTTAATTGTTTATTATTTAGAACGTCATTTGTGTGTTCTTCTAGACGAATTTTGAAAGATCGACCCGTTTGTCCTATGTACAATGCATCACGGTCACCACAACTTAAGTCGTAAATACCCGATTTCTCAATTTTATTATTATTGAATTTTTTATTGACTAAAAGAGTTCTTAAATGAATGGGGTTTGTCAGTATGATATCAAATTTGTTTCCCAAACTGTTTTTAATTTTTATTGAAAGGTCTGCCACATAATCTATTTTATGCCAAGTAGTTGTAGGTTTTTCAGTGGTTGCGTAAAAATATTTTAATAATTCAGTTTGTTTTTTCTTTTTTAGCAAATTGTCTAATACTTGCTCTGAGTAACCGTTATTATTTGCAATAATCTTAATGGTATTTAACTCTATTTTATTATTTATAGGAATTAATGGAATATTTAATAATCTATGTAATAGAGAATGAAAAGTACTGTATTTAATTTCGTTTGTTGTATTAGACGTTGCAGGTATAATTGAATCCGAAAATGTATTTTTTCTATAGATTTTGTAAACTAATTCGTTATTCGGTGCTTTTATTATTGTGAGATCCAAAAAGTTTAAGCAGTTGTTAGTTTCCATTTCAACCGTAAACTGTATTTTTGGGTTAATTGAATTTAAAAAAATAGTCTTGTAGTACCCGTCCAAATGCAAAAAACATCATCTACATACCTTGCCCAAAATAGTACTAACTTTGTCTCTTGTTTTTTGAACAAAGTTTTTTCGAATTCTGATAGGAAAATTTCCGATAAAAGGGGGGATAAAGGAGAACCCATTGGTAATCCATCTACTTGCTTGTAGATCGTGTTATTGAATTCGAAATAACTTTGATCAATACAAATGTTGATTAATGATTTCAATTCATTTTTCAAATCTTGAGGGTGATCTATAATATTAAGTATGTTGTCTAATATAGATTTGAGTTCGATGACCGGGATTGAGGTAAACAAACTTTTTACATCAAATGATACTAGTTTTGCATTTGAAGGTATTTTTATTTTCTTTAATTTATTAACTAATTCTATTGTATTTTTATTTGCATGATAAGAATAAAAGTTTATGAAGGATGGGATTACGTTATTTAAGTATTTACGCAACTTAGAAGTTGGTGCATATAAGTAAGACACTACACACTATGTAATTTTGGCATACCGTACAAAATTGGTGCTTTCGGATTCATAATTTTTAATTTTTGTATTTCTGATTCGGGGATTAACTGGCTGCATGATTTTACTGTTTTTATGAATTTTATCGAAAATTTAATAGTGGGGTCTGTTTTATTGATTTCGAATATATCATTATTAAATAGTTCCTCTGTTTTTTTAATATAATCTTGTATGTGCATTATTGTGATGGTGTTGCCTTTATCGGCTTTGCAATATGTTTAACCACGTGAAAGATGAGAGACTTGTTCAAGTTAACGTACAACTATAATTATAAAAAACAACTAAAAATTACAATACATGCATGATTGCAGATTAAAATAAATAGTTACTAAAAACACATTACAAAGGATAAAACAATTCAAAATATGTTAAAGCTCTCTTTAAGTGCTCTCTCAACACTGCAGAGAATCTGCGAAAAAAATCAATTGAGACTTTATTAGCGCGTCGAATCATTCTAGAAGTAGTTTATTTTTTCAACGAGTGAAGACAAATTTGTTGTCGATTGCGTAAAGAATCACACATTTAATGTTTTAAAGTATTCTACAACTAAGTATTGGCAATTTCATTAATATTTAGATTAATTATATTTTAAGCAAAAGTGTGTATTTCACGAAATAATTTGTCTTATAATAGATGGGCGGATTTTGTCAGGGATTCTAGCAAAAATCCGCGCTATGCTTATAATACGTCAAATGTATCGTCTATTGATACATCTCTGATTTATTATAAGACACAATTTTTCATAACAATTGAAATAAATATATGATTTTCAGTATCTATCTATGATATTTTACACTGAGATTTTCTTTATGAAAACAATGACTAAATATTGAAAATATTTTATTCACAATATTGAAAACAGCATCCCTGGTTATGGGTTTCGGTTCCTTATAAAATTTAATAAAGATTCGATTCCAGTTCATGCTCCTGGTCCGGTTTCTCTGGTGATCGATATTCACGAGACCAAAACAAGTATGTAAGTGCTTAGTTTAAATTATGCAGAAGTAACAAGCTGTACTAGTATCGATTCTGATTTAACATAAGTTTTAAAGGAATTGGTGTTTGAATTATAGATATAACTTATGATTGAAGTGTGTTATCGAATCTATGTCAGGATTGGAGTAATTAATATAAGGGTCAATATTTAATAGTGAAACAGTTTATCAAGCGTAATAGTCGAAGCAAGATCGGGATCAGAAGAGAACGCGTTATATCTTAGAGCGGCGTGATTGGACCGAGTCTGAAGATCGGAACAAAAGAGGCGCCGATAAATCGATAAATCTCATCGAGAGAGGTAACAGCAATATAACACAGTTCTTGGTGGCTGCACCGACTCCTAGGGTGATCTCGATAACGCAGAACAAAACAAATGACCGCCCATTTCCCGCCACATAACTAAATCGGGCGCTGATTAAATTTTACCGATCGTCCGGTTAATGCCATCGCGATCGTTTTAATATTTGAAAATCCACAAATGGATCCTCATTGAAATTCACCCCGTCACTCCACTTAAAAATGCACTAACTGTGTCATGAAAAGTTACGCTGAAAGCTTTTATACACTGCGACCGCCTAGATTTTCAAACTCCACTGCCCATAAACTAACTGAAAGGTATTGATATAAGTTAATGCGCTTCTACTTTTACGCCACCTTGCCAAATCCAAACTCGACACAGACCCACCGCGGGACTAATCCCACTAATCTCCCCAAGTGATAAACTTATGAATAAAATAAACCCAGAGCCGGCCACTTTCAAACTCCTTTCGCGCAAATCCACGCGGAAAATTAAAACTCTAAACAATTTCCGATTCGTGAAACATAAGACGAACGTATATCTTAAACACCTCAACCAGTTACATTTTCCCACACTAATTTTATTTATTTCTTGATCAAATATTCACGCATTTATGATAATATTGATCTTAATACGTATTATATATCCTAAAGTTTAATTACTAGATAATATTCATCTTAATAAGTATTATATAGCCTAAAGTTTTATTAATAGACAGTAATAGAACTCCACTAAGTGTGTTTCATAAATATTTTTGATCTAAAATTTCTATTCAATTCAAAATTGAATGAAACCGTTACTATTTTTTTACCAGTTATATACAAATTCAAATTAATAAGAAAGCAAATTATCTCAACGCATATTCTTAAAACATTAAGCCTAAGTTGAAATAATGCACATTAAGCCTAAGTTGAAATAATGCATTTTAATGAATGATTTTAGGAGAACGTTTTCTTCAAAACAATTGTAAAAGAGTCAACAGATTATTAAATCAACATAAAATTCCATATTTTCAAACTTTTCTAAACTCGTAATTTTACTTCATGCTTAACCAAAGTGTGCAATTTCTAGTATCTCAAGGATCGAGTAAGCGATAATCGAGCAGTGGAAGTCATTTGTAAGCATCGTGTAGATGACATAAATCATAAACTAACCTATCCAGTATTTTTTATCTTCAGAGCAAATTATTGTTATATACGAGTGGTGCATGAAGTAAAATTTCGAGTTTAGAAAAGCCTGAAAATGTTTTTTCTTTTTCTTTTTATGTTTTCAATGAATGACTCAATATATTACATATTCAGAATTTACTTTTAAAATATACATAATCTACGCCCGGTAATCTTTTAGGTATTCTAACACCTATTTTCAAATCAGGTAGTAGAGACAATATTTGTAATTATAGAGGTATCACAATACAATCTTGTATACCCAAGCTTTTAGATAAACTTATATCATCAAAACTGGAATGGATGACTAGGCATGTATTAATTAATGAACAACATGGTTTTCGTAGAGGCCGATCTACCACTTCTAATTTACTGTGTTTTCAGGATTATATTACTAACTCTATGGAAAATAGGTGTTCAGTTGACACGGTGTATTTAGACTTTTCTAAAGCTTTTGATAAGGTATCACATAATATTTTATTATCAAAATTAAGTGCATTAAGATTCAATCAATCCGTCATCTCATGGTTTCAGAGCTTTTTACAAGGCCGTTTACAATGTGTAAAAATAAAAAACCATCTCTCTGATACCTTTTGCGTTCCTTCTGGGATACCCCAGGGATCGCACTGTGGTCCTTTATTATTCTTTATTTTTATTAATGACATCTATTTATCAATTAAATACTCAAATTTTTTGTTATTTGCTGATAATATATACTCTAAAATGGTTTAGAGAAATTCACGATATTAGTGATTGTCTTTTACTTAAAAATGATCTTTCCTCCTTAGCTAGCTAGCTGGTGCACTTTAAACGGTCTCAGTTTTAATATTGACAAGTGTAAATCTCTAACTTTTTCACGTAAGATAATAACATGCGATTTTAATTACCATATTGATGGCAAAATTGTTTTAAAAGTTAATATAATGAAAGACCTTGGGGTTTGGTTTGCCGCTAAACTGTTTCGAACATCATATTAATTTTATATGTAATCGCACGGCTAAAATGCTAGGGTATATTAAACGTTTGTTTAGGGATCTGTCGGTATTGTCGTTTAAGATTGTATACTTTGCATACGTTCGTTCGCATTTAGAATACCTGTGTATGGAGTCCGTATCAAAAGATTTATATCAAACGTATTGAAGATGTTCAAAGCAAATTTATTAAATATCTAGCATTTAAGTCCAGACATAATAATGTAAATGTTAGCTTTGATTTTAATATTGATCAACTATGTTGCAGGCGGTACTTTGCTGATATGTCAGTACTTTACAAACTATTTAATGGGGACATCCAATGCCCGGCTCTTCTTTCTCGCATGTGTTTAACTATAAAATTTGATAATCGCTTATGCCGGAATCCGCCGCTTTTTCGCATACCGTTCCATAACACAAATTATGGTTTCCACACTCCGACTACACGTCTTATGCGTACAGCAAATTCATTGTTGATTTATCCTGATTTTGATATTTTTTGTAATACATTTCCCCAATTTATGAGAATTGTAAAAAGATTACTTTGTTGTCATTAATATTTTCGTTTCTATCTTTACTATTAAATTGTTATTTTGTAAAATATTTTTATATTCTGTAAAATGGTACATCCGTTAATAAAGGTTTATTTATTTATTTATTTGTCGATTTTATAAAAGTGTTCATTTTGAAGTTTTGCACGAGTGCTTCCACTCCCAGACAAAGCATGAAGTAAAATTTCGAGTTTAGAAAAGCCTTAAAATTTGGTTTGGTCGCTCCGCGAAGCGGAGCGGCCAAACCAAATTTTTAGGCTTTTATAAACTCGAAATTTTACTTCATGCGCCACGCGTATAAAACACTGAAATATTGTGAAGTTGGAAATACACTTAACAATATATATTTTTTAAAATTAGGTAATCAAAATATTTAAATAACAAAATATTTACATTTTTCTTCACACTTTTTCAAGTCAGATCAAATAATACAATATATCAGATTAACTTATTTAGTGATAAACGCTATTGAAGCAATAACGCAATTTTATTAATTTAGACAAAATAAATAAGGTAATTTGATGCATTGTATTATTTGACTAGACTTAAAATTGAGTGAAGAAAAATGTAAATATTTTGTTATTTAAATATCGAGGTTATTACTCATTAAAAAAATGTTTTTAGTGTATTTCTAACTTCACAATATTTCTGTGTTTTATACGCGTGGCGCATGAAGTAAAATTTCGAGTTTAGAAAAGCCTGAAAAATTGGTTTGGTCGCTCCGCTTCGCGGAGCGACCAAACCAATTTTTCAGGCTTTTCTAAACTCGAAATTTTACTTCATGCTTAAGCTGGGAGTAGAAACACTCTTTAGTATTTTCGAATTACCTAACTTAACCCGGCATATAACAGGCGGATTTTTTTACATGATTTGATACTCGGGGTGTGATTTTTTAGATTCTTTAAAAATAAACAGAGGAAAACTTTATGTTAAAGTTACTCGAAGAATCATAAACAAATTGTTTATTTTTACATGCAGATATTATTTATTTTCTTTATAATACTTTTATATAAGGGGATCAATATAAAATATTTATAAATTTCCAACTATAGATTTGAATAAAACTCACAAATATTCTTTAATTTCCTATTCATTTCTAAATTCCTAATCTTAACTAAATGTGATTTTATTTACTGCGTAAATTAATCTATGAAACAATTCATAAAAAAACTTATCAATTAAATTTTTACTAAGCTAATACTAAATAGGTAAATAAAAAACACGAGCAAATTTGACGGGTGTGAAGTTAATATTATTATGTCTTAGGTTTTTAACTAAGAATTGTCTTGTGTATACGCATGGGTGTAGCTAAGATTTTTACAAGAAACAGGGGTGAACGCTGATGCCTATATATTTCTTTAAAGAGCTTCTTTGAATATATAAAGAGGCTAAATGTTTACAAGCTAAATACAGGGTGTTCGAAAAGTAATGTAACGGCTCGATATTTCCGTTTGTGATGAGTTTAGAAAAAAGTGTTTCAAATAAAATTTGTAGCTACTAATTTAAACTACTTATTGATAATATGTTGTGATATACAGGGTGATCATTTTCTAGATAAATATCAAACTTACCTTTTTTTAAACAGAACACCGTATATATTTCTTTAGTATTCGATACCTTATTAAAATAGAAGGTTGCCTGTGAAAACCGCATGTTTTTAGTTTATTCGTTCAAAAGTTACACATTATTGAACACGTATTTTATTAAAATTGAATTTGTGTTCAGTATTCCGGCACCAGAAACCCACAGATGTCACTGACGATACGACTATGAAGCATTAGATGGCGTTAGCTATCGAAATCCATTAATAGTTTTCACATATTTTATTGATAAGAACTAAAATATTAACAAGATAATGTATTTAACTGTTTTATTAAAGCAGATGCTCGAATTGCCTTCCTCCTTCAATTTGACAATATCTCAGTCTATCATAAAAGGCAGCTATACCGTTAGGCCACTTTCCGATTGAAATTGCTTCTGTTTATTCCATAATTCGATGTTTAAGGTCTTCTAAATTTGTTGGCTTTGTACTATAAACAACATTTTTTAGGCGTCCCGCGAAAAAATATCTGATAAACGTGCTGGCTATTCAATATCACCTTTTCTTTCTATCCACCTGTTTTCAAATATTTTATCGTAATAATTTCTAACACCAAAATCATAATGTGGCGCAGCACCATCTTGTTGAAACTAAATTGTGTTATAATTTTCACCAAGAGCATTTTTTATTGCAGGAACAATTTCATTTTGGATTAATAAGTTATAAAGGTTTTTGCGTGTTATGCTCACGCATCAATTTGGGATTGGTGTCAGTCCAGTATATGCTATTATGACGGTTAACATTTTCATTTAGCATAAACGTAGCTTACTCTAAGCATGATTTCTTCGCAAAATTCTAATCGACGATTATAATTATCTTCTAATAATTCTTAAACCAAATGTATTTTAAAAGGATAAAAATTATTAAGTCTAAGGATGGTATAAATAGATAATAATACTTATATCATGTTGTTTGGATAAATGTTTGTATGACATTTAAAGCCTTTTCGTTGTTTTTGGCAGTTTTTAATCTACCAGCTCTTGAACAATGTTTAATGGAACCTACAACTCAAAAATTCTTTATTACTCTCCAAACTGCTGTTTTTGCAAGTTACTCTCGATCTTAAAACTACTTGCCCATAACTTCTTATGCGATCACCGTAACCTCTCATCATCAAAATTGTTATTGTTATATGTTCAGTAAGCATACTTTTTTTGTATTTCGAAAAAAAAAAACCAGCAATAATAGTTAATTCAACATTAACAACTGCCAATAACAACTTTTGATCTAAGTGGCCTAAAAACGTGCGGTTTTTAATATCTAATTAATTTCACCAAGGTATCCAATACCAACGAAATATGTAGGGTGTTTCATTTAAAAAAAAAGTAAGTTTGATATTTGTGTAGAAAATGAATCACCCTGTATATTAAAACATATTATCAATAAGAAGCTTAAACTAGTAGATACAAGTTTTAATTATAACATTTTTTTCTAAACTCATTACAAACAGAAATATCGAACCGTTGCATTACTTTTCGAATACCCTGTATAAGTCAAATTACACGAGTTTGCAAAAACATACTTTTGGACAATTGCATTGGATTTGTTGATGTACTGAATCCAAAAATGACTTCAATTTGTTGCGATACCGTACAGGGTCTTTAAAAAATTATAAAATTAATACTTAAAATGAACTTAGTTTTTAATTTATTGTTTTTTTTAATAATTTGTACAAACTTTGTCAAATATGTATATTAATGTAAAGCTAGTTTAAAATGCTACTAAATGACATAAAAACATACAGGGTGTTCCATTCAAAAAAATGCAACTTGGTGTCATAACTCTGAAATTAAAACTTAAAATAAAAACTAAGTATGCCACTAAATTCTACGTTAAAAACGACACAAATAATTATTTAACTATTTATTTGCATAACTAATAGTTTTTGAGAAAACGACGTATTATAAAATAGCCGTCAATTAAAAAACGCCCGATATCTCCCAAACTAATCGAGCTAGCTATGATACGTCAATAGTATTGTTATTTTCTCAGAAAAAAAACATGAAGTGTATATGAGATTTTGTCTAACAATTCAGGTTACTGAGATACCCTATAAAAACATACAAAAGTCAGCTATCATATTAACATCCCATCTACCTTGTTAATGTCTCTCTATTTATTATTTGTTTCTATACATTCTGGTAAAAAAGTAAATTCCATTTTTAATATTCTTAGAATCCTTAGTTTTGAGGAAAGTTGATTTCTTTAATAAACAAGCCTGAACTTGTACTTAGACGCTCCGAGTTAAAATCCGAACGTTCAGGCGTTTCTAAACTCGAAATTTTACTCCATGCTTAAATAAAGAGTATAAATACTCTTTAGCAGCTTCAAATTGAACTCATTGAAAAAACAACAAATTCCGAAAAATGCATACGTATCAGAATATGGATACTTGAAAGAAACATTCCCTGTATTTAGAAAAAAGTCTTATTTGTATACGGCCTATTTTTTACATGGTCAGTGTATATGTGAAAAAATCCCTATACAGGGTGTCTCACCTAAAACTCCCCAGACTAATTAACAAGAAACTAAATATGTTTTTAAAGTTTCGTTTGTTGTAATCAATAGATGTTATTCAATGCATTAAATTAAGATAGAATTCATAATCATAATCATAATTATGGTTTCGCTGTTAGAGGCGTGAGAAAATGTCATTCGATGATCAGAACTTTGTAAGTGGCTTTTTCTAGAAGAATAAAATATTTTAAGACATTCTTATCATGTGCATATTTTAAATTAAATTAGCCATTTTTAACTGTATTGTTTCGAGTTTACGTGAAGTGATTAATCACAAATAGAAAGTCTGGTATTCCTTACTTCACTTTTTATTTTTATGTTAAACATAACATAAAAATAAAAAGTGAAGTAAGGAATAACAGTCTTTCTATTTGTAGCCATTTTTAAGTTATTACCAATTTTTATATTTTTAAGAACTTTTAATATACACATTTAAAGTAGTACAATTTCCCAAAGTTAGCATATCTAAGAAAAAAATTATTAAAATACATTCGAATTTACAAAAAAATAATAGTAACAATAATATTATTTAATTTTTGCTAACATTTTTTTTTTAAATTATTGATAAAAAGGTTCAAACTTCACTACAAAATAATTTAAAGTGGACAAAAGTTACAAACAACCAAACCAAAATTGGCATCAATGTGTAGTGTGACATAATAAATGGCTATTTAGGAGGTCCCTATTTTTACGAAGGAACATTAACAGATCAGCGATATTTTATTTATTTATTTATTTATTTATTTACGGAATCTCCAGTTTACAATAGATTAATACATATACATCTTAATATAATAAATTGACTAAACAAAAACAAAATCTAAATATATTTGGATTTCTTACTAAACAAATTTTCAAACCTATTGGAAAATGATACAGATTAAAAGCATTTGGTTGCAACAAGACGGAGCTCCTCCACAAATTGCTGCAAAAGTGACCAATCATTTAAATACACATTTTCCTCGGAAGTAGTTAGGAACTAATAAGCACATTAAAATAACCAGCTAGGTCATCCCTTGATTTTTATGGGGCACTGTAAAGGAGATTGTTTACGTTAAACCAATAGATGACATGGCAGACTTGATTGATAAGATTTATGCAAGTTGTGTAGCAATTAGACATAGATCTCTTTTAGATGCTGGTGATGTTTATCTTCAGAAACGATTTGAAATGTGTACTTTTCAATCCGGTAAAACTTTTATCTATCTATCTTTTATATCTTTTCTTTAACAATTATAAAAAATTTTTTTAACAAATATTAAATTCATTTATCGTTATTATTATTGTTTTGTAACTTCCAATATATTTTAATAATTTGTGTTGTTAGATATGCTAATTTTGAGAAGTTGTACTACTTTAAATGTGTATATTAAAAGTTCTTGAAAATATAATAATTGGATATAACTTAGAAATTGTAATTTTAATTTAAACTATGCATTTGATAAAAATGTGTTAAAATATTCTATTCTTTTAGAAAAAGTCACTTCCAAAGTTGACATTTTCTCACGCCTCTGACAGCGAAATCGTAATTATGATACCAATTCTATCCTAATTTGTAGCCTTGAATGACATCTATTGATTACAATAACCAACCACTTTAATAACATTTTCAGTTTCTTGTTAATCAGTCTGGAGAGATTTAGGTGAAACGCCCTGTATATCGCAAAAATACTCTAAGTCATGGGAGAAATGCAAAAACATGAAAAAATCCCATGCAGTTTCGCAGACTTGTATTCTTTGTATATTAATTGTAAATTACACGCTACTCTTTTTCAAAGTTGTCTCAAAACAAATAGTATATGATAATTAAACTTTATTTGGACTAGGGCGGCGAAATTTAGTTTGCTCGTAGCGGCATAAACTCTTGTACTTGCACTAAACGTAACCGAATTCTACAGACTGCCATCTTACTTAACACTTTCACTACCAGGCCTTCAGAGAAAAACTCGAAACCAGTTGTTTTTATAATTGTTTATTGAATTGATGAATTGCTTAAAAAAAACATAAAAAAGGTAATTAATTATCTTCTACCAGATATCTCTTAAATTCAATTAATGTGTTTTCGATATGATTTTGTGGAGGAAATATAATGATTGTATTAAAAAATTAGTATCGCATATACATGACGCTGGTCGCGAACGTGTTAATCAACCCAACATTACAATCTGTCATTTACCCTAACTATTTCCAACATTTATTCTCTAGCCTAATTCAGCATTGCAGTCTTTTAATTGAATTAACAAAACAATTTCATTAGTAATGCGTGATTTTCCCAGATTAATAGTTTTTATTATATATTATGATATTTGTTAAAATAATACAATTATAATAGAGGGATTTCGAGGGAGGTATAAAATAAACTTGAAATTAGCTAATAAGTTGAATTTGAACTTCGGCAATTCATGCAGAAGGAGATTTAGGGCGAGAGGTACAGGTGGCTAAATAAGTTTGGCGGACTTTAGGGACAAAACGATGTCAGATCATTCAATTTTGGCGGATGAAATTTAAAACTTTGAAGTAATTAAAGACGTCGCGAGGTTCACGCTTAGGCGGAGCTCGGTGGAGGCTAATCGGTGGACTGTTGCTGAAGATGTTGGAAATGTGCAATAAAGGATTAGCGGATGCAGAAGGCGTTGCAGCGTTTTAGTTGCAGTTGATGTTAATTTAAAATATAGGAAATTTAATTAGTTCGGGCAGGCCGGGTCGTGCATTCATACAAGTATTTCATTTAAATTATGTAAGTTTTCACCCAGTTACATCATCAAAGTGGAAAGGCGGATAGCGGAAGAGAGGTGGATCTTATTTGGGCGCTCGTTAGTTAGCAAGGAGTTGGAGAAAATGTATTGAAAGGTGGGCATAAATTTCAATTCACCTGCTAGGATGCTGGATGGTAGATTTTGTGGAGGTGCGCGTTTGCGTTTGTTAGAAATATATATATATAGTAGTACGACCGTTAGTTCTTGTGCTGGTATATATATATATATATATATATATATATATATATATATATATATATATATATATATCAGAGCTGGGCAGGATTCGAATCATTCAGGATTCAAATCCTGGATTCGAATCCTTTTAGAGGATTCAAAAGAGGCATTCGAATACTTTAGTTCAACTGGATTCGTGATCCGGATTCGTTACATTTTATTAGGAGGATTCGTATTCGAATCCAAATGTGGGTAATTCGAATCCATATAGAAGGATTCGAATCCATATAAAAGGATTCGAATCCTTATGAAAGAATTCGAATATTTATAAAAGGATTCGAAAATTTATGAAAGGATTCGAATATTTAAAAAAGGATTCGAATACTTGCAAAAGGATTCGAATACTTGCAAAAGGATTCGAATCATCAAAAATAATTCGAATTAATTGTGAGGATTAACATGAAAAATGTTTTGAAATTTCTCGTTAAATCACTGTTTTATACGCGTGGCGCATGAAGTAAAATTTCGAGTTTAGAAAAGCCCAGAAAATTTGTCTCGGGTCGCTGCGCGACCCTCGACAAATTTTCACCGGGCTTTTCTAAACTCGAAATTTTACTTCATGCTTAGTCTAGGAGTGGAAAACACTCGTTTAAATGACGACAACCTTATACAAGACTGTCTCAGTTTAATCCGAGTCGACCTTATATAGTAATGACTTTGATTTTGAAGTCATGTGAGGATTTCCGCGCGTGATAAGGTCGGTTTTCTTGGTTTTGACGTCACGTACGGATTTCCGTGCGTGACGACATCAACCAAGGTGTGTAAGTAAGTTTGTCTTGATTTAAACCGAGCTGACCTTGTATTGTTTAATTATCTTGATTGTTGACGTCACGTGAGGATTTCCACGCGTGACGTTAGCAATCAAGGTGGTTAGTGTATAAGGTTGTCTTAATTTAAAACCGAGTCGACCTTGTTAGTTTAATTACATTAACTTTTCACGTCACGCGAGGAATTTCATGTGTGACGTCAGAAAAACTCCCTGTATTTCTCGGAACATAGATATTTCTAATAAAATCAAACTGAATTTGCTATGAAATTCAAACATAATAAGTAAAATCCAGTATATTTTCAATTTCACAATATTTAAGTGTTTTATCCGTTTCACTACGCAACTAAACCAAATTTTCAGAATTTTCTAAACTCTATATTTTACTTCGTGCTTAAACAAGGACAGTAAATCTATGTTAAAAAACAAAAATTAACATTTGTTAAGATATAAACTTTTTGTCTCGTGTAATATAAGGCAATAGTAATGTCATATTATGAATTGGCTGCCATTTTATTAGAAACTAGCATTTAGCCCGATTTACCAACCGGGGAGCCGAGGGCCGAATCAAGGAAATGTAGAAATGTAAAGAGAATTGCATAATTAAAAAAAAAATGATGTTGAAGAAAAATATATGTATAATAACAGAAATAACACAAATATACCAAATTGTATGAAACTTGGTAATATAAAATGTATGGGCGGTTTGGAAATTGTAACAAATTTTTCAAATTTTTTTGCTTCTGTTTATTCTGAAGATGATTCTCCATGTTCTTCCAGCTTTGTGTTCGATAAGTCAGTTTTTGGTGATTTTATTCATCTTTCTTTGCGGGATATATACGAGGGTATTGAAAATCTAAAATATAATCATAGTTATGGCCCCGATAATATTCCAAATAGATTTATTAAAAACTGCATTTTTACTATTTCCAAGCCCATATACTTATTATTTGTTTGTTCATTACAAAATGGCTATGTGCCGAGTATATGGAAGAAAAGTTTTGTTACACCCATTCATAAATCAGGACGTAGTGACATTATAGAAAATTACAGGGGCGTATGTCTCCAATCTTCGATACCTAAGTTATTAGATAAATTAATGTCCACATTTATATTAAATCAATTTAAACATGTACTTGTTGAGGAACAACATGGCTTTGTGGAGGGTAGGTCCACTACTTCAAATCTTTTAGTGTTTACAGATTACCTTGTTAGTGCGTTTGAAAACAAAATGCAAGTTGATTCTATATACACAGATTTTTCGAAAGCATTTGACAAGGTAAATCACGCGATATTATTGGCAAAAATCAAAGCATACGGATTTAATGGAAGAGTTGTGGAGTGGATTGGCTCCTTTTTAAGTAATAGGGTTCAACAAGTTAAAATAAAAAACTTTATTTCAAAGGAATTCTCCGTTTATTCTGGTGTACCACAAGGTACACACTGTGGACCGATATTTTTCTTGGTTTTTATAAATGATATAATACACTCCATAAAGTCATGCAAAGCTATAATGTTTGCAGATGGTTTAAAGCTATACCTAGCAATGTCGCAGCCTTCTGACTGCACATTGATACAGGACGATTTGAATAATATATTAAATTGGTGTGACAAGAATCGATTGCCATTAAACTTAAAAAAATGCTATGTAATATCATTTAGCAAGCGTCAAGTAGTACATAAATATAACTATATGTTGAAAGGTGTCGGATTAAGTCGGGTTAACGAGATTAAAGATTTGGGTGTAACACTCGATTATAAACTTAATTTTGGACCACATATTACAAATATTACCAATAAGGCAAGTAGGGTTTTAGGTTTAATTTTTAGAATTGGCAAAACATTATCAGTGCGAACCTTACAGTTACTTTATTTTTCATGGGTAAGGTCGATATTAGAATATTGTTCGATTATATGGAGTCCACACTATGCTATCTGGATAAACAAGCTCGAGAAAGTCCAATCTAAATTTGCACGAGTATGTGCCTTTAGAATGGGAATTTCTGGAGATAACTTAGAAATAAATTCATTAAAATCGACGATAAATCTAAAACCCTTGATTCACAGGCGCATTTATTATGATTTATGTTACTTGCACAAACTTTTTTCGGGCTATATTAATTCTTCTTTTCTTGTCTCCAAAATATACTTAGTAGTCCCAATAACTGACAGAAGAACGAGGCAACACTGTACATTTAAGGTCCAAAGTGCAACATGCAATTATAGCTTAAATAACCCGTTAACAAGATTATTCCGATTTGGTAATATTTTACTAGATATTAATTCCTTGTACCTCTTTCAAAAATCGGAAAATCTATTCAAAACCAAAATTAAGTTTATCAATTTCGAGCTTTTTACTTAATCCATATTACTTCGGTTGCATATATTAATTATTCTTTCCCTTAATAGAAGATGCTATTGTTTTATTAGTTTTATACTATAAGCTCGTGTAAAGTTTAGTTTAGTAGTGATGTAATTAGTTTTGTATACTTAGAGTGTATATATATATATTTTTTTTTATGTTAATGTTAAAATGGTTTTTACCGTAAATAAATAAATAAATAAATAAATAAATAAATAAATAAATAAATAAATAAATAAATAAATAAATAAATAAATAAATAAATAAATAAATAAATAAATAAATAAATAAATAAATAAATAAATAAATAAATAAATAAATAAATAAATAAATAAATAAATAAATAAATAAATAAATAAATAAATAAATAAATAAATAAATAAATAAATAAATAAATAAATAAATAAATAAATAAATAAATAAATAAATAAATAAATAAATAAATAAATAAATAAATAAATAAATAAATAAATAAATAAATAAATAAATAAATAAATAAATAAATAAATAAATAAATAAATAAATAAATAAATAAATAAATAAATAAATAAATAAATAAATAAATAAATAAATAAATAAATAAAAAAATAAATAAATAAATAAATAAATAAATAAATAAATAAATAAATAAATAAATAAATAAATAAATAAATAAATAAATAAATAAATAAATAAATAAATAAATAAATAAATAAATAATAGTAGCAAGGGTAAAGGGAGGGGGAGAGGCGTTGGTGCATGAGCCGAATGGTGGTGACTGCAAGGTAAATCGTTGTTTTGTAGTGGTTATCGAGTGGATGGATGTAAAGGTCCGTGAAAAGGTTGGAAGAGATGGTCGCTTCGCTCCAGCCGCTCGCTTCGCTCGCTTACCTTGCTCGCTTCACTCGCTAGGGTGCTCGCTTCGCTCGCACATAGAGAGGGTAGTTGCTCCTTTATCCCCGCGAAAACAAATTTTCTCTAGCGCAATTTTTGGACCGAAAATTTGCTGAAACACCGGGAAGGCGGCCATTTGTTGACTCGAAAATAATTTGCTGAGCACCGCGAGGTCAAACCATACCACCCTACATTAAAACAAATCGTTTTGGAGCATTTCAAGTCGGTCAAAAAAAATAATCCAAAAATCACGGTTTTAGACCACCCTGTATATACACGTTAAACTTAAAAATTAATTAATTTTAATTGTTTTGTTTCGTCTTGATTCATCTTGTCGGTTGCGGATAATTATTCGAAATCGAAATGTGAAAATCAAATTCCTCTATCGCAATTTTTCGACCGAAAATGTGCTGACAGCCCGTGAAGGCGGCCAATTTAAAAAAAAAAACATGTCCCAACACCGCTAAATTTAATCCTAGCGATCTGCGTTTAATCAAAACATTTTGGAAAAAAAATAAAAACCATCGATTAAATGCGAGATTTAGACACCCGGTATATATATTTATGAAATTTCAATTGCAAAAAAAAAATACTTTTCCTCGATAGAAAAAATTCTCGATAGATTGGTCGTGTTTCTAATGGAATTCTAAAAAATTTTGAAATTTTTTTTTTTTGCAAAATCGATTAAATGCGATATTTTTTTTTTAATCGGGCGATTTGAGCGCTCGGAAGTGTCGCGTTGGATAGTCCAGATCAAATCCCATCGAAATTGTGGTATGCGCGACCTGAAAAAGTTCCGTGTGAAGCAAGACCAGCGTGTAAAGTATTGAGGTTAGGAAATCTTCCGCCCGGCGTAAATTAAAAAAATGATTTAAAATAGAAAACGCGGTCGGATTTGAACGCCGCTTAGCCTAAGACACGCGGAATTTTATTTTTCGGTCCTGGGAAAATTTGAACTTTCTAAAATGAATTCTTCGATTTATCCACTCCCGGTGACAGTCGTCTCCCATAAGAGCAATGTAAAAGTGGTTGCCATGGCGACCGAATCGCAGCCTTCTCGGATCCCCGCTGCTTTAACGTTCTTATTATGGGAGATAAAAAAAATGGGCAATGTTTTGACTGAAAGTTAATTTTAAGGTGTAAAATTGATAATATAAAGTTAAAAAAATGATATCGGTCAAATGACCATCTCCTGAGTTGATATTGAATGTGTTCGTTTTACAACATTTTGAATTGTTGTTCGTAAAACATCTGGCCCCAAATTGGTGATATCTTCTTCAATGTTGGCGTTCAAGACTTGCAAGGTTTTAACAGGGAGTGGAAACGCTCGTTCGAAACTTCAAACTGAATGCTTTGATAAGAACATTAAATGACCAAAAATGTTTTTAAAGATAATAATCTAGTTTTCAAAATTATGTTTAATATTATTTGAAGTAAAACTGACATGGTAGCCACAATCTGAAATGTTAAATTTTCCGACATTACCCAGATTGAAGATTTTTTTCCCTGGCCTTTTAATATAACTTTCTTCTGTGGGAAACCTTGATTTTGTTAAATTGTTTTCATTGTTTTTGTCAATATTTAAGTTAATTTTATAAATGTTTACGTGTTTTGTAATTTGCCTGCTGATTTTAACAAATTTAATAATGTCATATGGCTTTTTTGTTAGTGTTTTGGTTAATTTGAATATAATTTCATGACTTTTCTCTGACTTTCCCGGTTTTAATGATATTCAGTGATTTTTTTATTTGCGTAATTTTCAGGCATTCGTCGATTTTATAATAGAGTTCAATTTGAAGTTTTAAACGAGTGTTTTCCACTTCCAGACTAAGCATGAAGTAAAATTTCGAGTTTAGAAAAGCCCCGTGAAAATTTGTCTCGGGTCGCGCAGCGACCCGAGACAAATTTTCGGGCTTTTCTAAACTCGAAATTTTACTTCATGCGCCACGCGTACAAAACACTGGTTTGAAGTAAAGTTCAAAAACACACAAATACATCTATAATCAGAGTAACAGGGAATCAGATGTTTAGTCTGTTATCAACGATGTTTATAATAAATAATTAGGTTTTAAATATTTTTGTTAAAACAACTGGTAACGATATTTATACATAAATGGTTGAAAAAAAATAATAAAATCAAATTTATTCCTAAAGGATTTGTATTCGTGATTCGAAAAAACAGGATTCAAGTCATATTTATATTTTACGAATCCTTTATTCGAGTAACCGTGATTCGAATCATATTAGGTGATTCGGATTTGTGATTCGAATCCTTATTATGAGGATTCGTACCAGCTCTGATATATATATATATATATATATATATATATATATATATATATATATAAGTGCATTCAGAATGCGAAAAAACATATCAAAAGTGTAGTGCTGCAGCGGATGCTTCTTTTTCACATAGTGCACTTTATGTAAGCTAGCTGACTTTCTGGAAATGCGGACAAAATAATCCGGGAGTGTCAACCTCAAGCATGCATTATTACGAGAAACGCTTAACGGTTAAAGACAGCGTGACAGAGTTTTAAGTGTCTCGTGGTCGCGGGGCACGCGGGAAATGCTTCAAATGCCACCCCTCCAGCCAGCGCTAGCGCCAACGCCAACGCCAACCACCCTTTGCCTTTACCCGCGAGCCCTTTACCTTACTCCACTCTTTTTCGCTCGTTTATAACGCGATCAAATAAATACGGGGAAATTATAAACGGCTTGGTTAGCTCGTAGTTGGGTGCGTGGCTGCGATAAATATCACGGATTCGGATTCGGATTGTGCGTGCACATATTTCAGGAACGAATTAATGCCGTATTATTTTACATTAGCCGAATTTGAATGGGTGCTAATTTCGCCGAAAAAATAAACATTTTTAATTGTTGTAACCTAGTTAGAAAGTGTTATAATTATAATCTTAATAGATTACGTAAATCCCGGTAAAAACACACATTCGCTCTGGAGCCATAAATCCCCGCACTTAAAAATTTAATTGCACAACGGCGTTGTCATCTATTTGTAAATAGGTGTAATTCCGCTCGACACTGGTCATTATAAAATGCAATTAACACTATAAATTAAAAACATTTCGCATCAATCAAGCAAAATTGCATGGTTAGGTTAAAAATGAATGACTCGCCTGTCTGTTGTTTTTATTGCGCGATATGCCCACGACAAGAACACAATCGCTCCCGCGCAACCTAATTAACCATTTTGTCCTTTTCAAGGAAGACGAAACAATAAACGCACAAATACGTGAGCCGTTTGTTATTTTAACAAGTAAAGGAGGTCAAAATCGATTGATTAACCACGACCCTCGCACGATTAGAGTCCTTGTTCGGATAACATTCTTATTGTAAACCGAGGAGCTTCGCTTCGCGCCTTTCTAATTTCTCATTCCTCATCCAGGTAATACTTCAAATGCCCGAATGAACGAGGTTTGATGGATCGGCTAATTAATTAATTTAATTACGCGTTAATATTCCGGTAGGAAAGTTGGCGAAATTTGCGGTTTCAATTTGGTAAATCTGAAACAAACCGACTCGAAGGGGGTAATTTACGAGGACAACGCCCGCATAAGGTTGCCTTATCATATCGGCCTAATCGGATTTCTTGCTTTTTGCTCTCAGTGCTATTTTTATTAAATTGTTTCTGCGGCACAGTTACATCTTCTCACCAACACCAGCGCAGTTCCCTTCATTATTTCCCTCATTCCCGGGTGCTAATTAAATTACGCGTGTCCTATTTCCTACAAAATTCTACAAACTTAATCATAAAAGCAACTAACAATCAAGCTTATCTCAAACATACCCATACCAGCTCAAGCTCGTACTTAAATTCCTCGCTTACCTGAAACAAAAAAATAAAAAACATAATTATTTTCTGGAATTATGTCCATTTAAAATTCAACTCTCGTGACAGCCGCGCAAGCAAACAATAGCGAAAGTGTTGTATTGTAAACCACACCCCAAATAAAAACGTTACGTCTTTCTGGAAAATTAAACGGACTCATTCTTTTATTAGTCGTTAAATGAGAAACAAACGACTCTTTAAGAGGTCTGATTTATAGCCAAAAATAATAAATGCAGATTTCTTCAAACTAAATAACTTACTATCCTTTTCAAAAAGTGAGGCATGTCAATTTGAGTTTAAATATTTTGAATTGGGACTGATTTTTTTTTTTAATTTTAAACTATATTAAAATACATACATCATTTCTACATATGCAAACTTTTCTTTTAAAACTTTTGGCAAAAATAATGCATGTGTTTATAAAAAATGATAGTGTTTTTCATGCACTTTCCAAAACGGTCGAGCTAAACTGTGTGCATCTTTGGTATTAGAATAATGAAAAGAATAATGTGGTTATTAGAATCCAAGGTTGTTTTGTTTAAAACACTTTGTTTTAAAACAGTGTTTTAAACATGTTTGAAAACAGCCGCTGTGTTTTAAACAGTTTTGTTTTGAACATGTTTTAAATGTTAAATTTGTCTAAAATATGTTTTAAGCGTTTAATTTGTTTAAATCATTTTTTTAATATCTTAAATTAATTTAACTATATATTATACTACTTTATCAGCCATTTTTTGTTTACGTTTTCAAATTTTAGTTAAATTGTAGAAGATATTTCAAATTACATTATTAAAAATTACATTTTATAATAATAAAATATCACAATTATGTGTGCATAAATGTGATTTGAAACGTGTTCAGCCTTATTAATAGAATTTCCCTTAATATCATTAAAGTTTAATGCTCGTTAATCTCTACTAAACGCATACATGTGTTCTAACTTCATTGTAATCAAGTGATTTAGAAGATATATTACACTGTTTTTATGTTTGTGAAAATGTATTTCTTCTGATAAATTATTAGATAGAAATTTACTTCTAACGAGTGTCTCCACTCCCAGACTAAGCATGAAGTAAAATTTCGAGTTTAGAAAAGCCTGAAAATTTGGTTTGGTCGCGTAGCGCGTAGCGCTACGCGGCCAAACCAAATTTTCAGGCTTTTCTAAACTCGAAATTTTACTTCATGCGCCACGCGTATTAAACACTAATTTCAAGTGAAGTTCAAAATATTCTGATAAAGTTTATACATTTATGATTTATTGCATTATTAAATATATTCTAATTAACCCTCTTTTGTTATAACAATTGAGGTTATGTATAAGACTTAAATTAGAGCTATCAAATTATTAGTTGTAGTAATCTACTAAAACGTTTTATTAATCCAAAAATGTCAATATCATGCTTAGAACTGTGTGCTAACGTCTATTAATAAGGCTGGTTATGTTTTAAACATTGCTTTTAATTGTTAATGTTTTAAACACTGTTTCAATGAAAGAAAACACGTTTTGTAAAAAAACTGTTTGTTTTAAATAAAATGAAAAAATATTATGTAATAAATAATTAGTATAAATTTTTAAAAATATTAAAAACTTCTAGTATATTATTAAAATCGAAACATATTTATACCGAAATCCGTTTTCAGGCGGTGAAAAAACGTTTTTATTCTACAAAAAATCGAATATTTCATCTATTTATAATTTAATCATGTATTCTGTATTATAATTGTGTGTAAAATAATTATTGCAATTTTTGTAAACATTTATTGATAAAATTTATTTTTTAAATTCACCAAATAATAGCCTTATCTGTTAAATTTTTAAATTATTGAAAAATAACCGAAAACGTGATGCTCGATTTATTTTTAAACAATCTGTTAACGTATGTAAAGTTATTTAAATAAAAAACTCTTGGTATTCTTTCACAAATTAAAACTTTATTCCGACTAGTTTCGGTTTATAAGACCATTTTGAAAGGAATGTGAAACAATACCAAGTGTTTTTTTATTTAAATAACTTTACATATTCTAATATATTTCACCAAGTGCCCGATGAGAAATTAAGTCAAGGAAAAAAAAACAGAAAAATCTGTTAACGGCCTGAAATATTTACACTTTCTTTGTGCCGCTATATTAATAAAGGTTTTATCTATTTGCTGTTATTCTTTTTATTCCAATTTTAATATTTAGTCAATCAATTTCTACGAAGCGTTGAAGTTGACCTTTGTAAAAAAAAACACAAAATTTGGGTCCATGTTTGCATATTATTATTAATATCGCAATAAATAATAGTAGTAAAAATTGGACTTTTTCTAAAAATGCAAAGAAGAGTCCAAGGAATGTAGACCTGTGATTATTTTCTTTCTGTGATCTTTTTGTTTTTAAAATACAGCATCGTAAAGTGACATCGAGGTATGTCTTTTTGAAAAGGATAGTAAGTATAACTAAAAGGGCCCAACACTTGCTAGTAGAATACTTTAAAACACTAAAATTGCGATTCTTTTCGCAATCTACAACAAATTTGTCTTAGAAAGACTAAATCATAAATCAATTTCAATAAGTGTTTGATTTAGTCTTTGTAAGACTTTATAATTAAAACAAAAATAGTTTATCCTTTGACGCACTAGTGTATTGTAAATGGTTTTTTTTATTAAATTTAACTATTCGTATTTCAATCTACAAGTTTTATTGATTTATAAAATGTTCTTTGAATTTTGGCGATTTTTCCAGTGTAGATTGTTTTAATCAATTTCACTAGTTTTTTTGTTGGTATTTGTTTAATAAAGTGAACAAATATGCTAAATGAAACTAAGAGACAAATTTACAGTTCTATTCAGTATTGTATTTTTCCTAACTTGAATAAAGAATTTATACTTTTAATGTATATCTTGTTTTCATTTCTTGTCACTTTTATCGATAAAATATTACTTAAAAATTCCCTATATAACGTAAAAATTATCGTAAAACTCAGTGACTTTATTTCATATCAACTAAGTGTAAAATTCTTGAGGAGGCTGCAATATGACCGGGGTTGATATATTGCTCATTACAGAAAGTGAAAGAGGGAGCCCGAGAAGCGGTGTCTGCGAAATGACGTACGTTCTTAAGTCATCTCGCAAATAAAATTACTTAGTAGAATCACACTGTTCTTCCAACCCGAGCGAAAATATATTAATATTACAAAAACTTTAACTACAACAACAAAATAATGCATGAAAAACACTGAGCATTTGTAATTTAAATTTTGAGAAATAATGTTTTTTGTATTATTAAAATTGATTAATTGCTACAAATTTGATTTTTTTTTAATGTTAGTTAAAATGAATGTAGTTCCATGTAAATTTTTGTTACTAGTATTTCTGATTATTAAATAAACCAACAGCTCCTAGCTATTTTTATAAAAATATGTGCAAAACCTAATAATTTATTACTAACATTGAAACTCGTTGACTAAATATGTGAATCCGTGTTATATTAATTGAATATAATGTAGAAATGTGATCTAAAAACTTCACTTTTAAACAGTATTTTATACGCGTGGCGCATGAAGTAAAATTTCGAGTTTAGAAAAGCCAAAAAATTTGGTTTGGTCGCTCCGTTTCACGGAGCTTTATCTGGGGGTGGTAACAACCGATAGAAGTTTCAAATTGAACCCTTTTCAGAAACAACGAATGTCGGAAAATTTACTGCGTGTGCATCGGGTTATACAGGAAATTTGTATTTTAAATATACCTACATATCCCGATGTAGGTATACTCTGTAAAATTTCATACGTTTCTTGATTTTGTAAAAGGATTGAGTTACATACAGGGACTTTTGGTTTTATGTATATGGCATTCGTTGCTTTTGTAAAAGCATTTAATTTAAAGCTTCAAACGAGTGTTTGCAATCCTTGATTAAACATGACGTGAGATTTTAAGTTTAGAAATGCCGTAAAATTTGGTTTGGTCGCCATGCGAAACACTGAAATATTGTGATTATCAAAATATTCTTGTTTACCAGTTTAGCAGTATATTTTTAATCCTGCTTTAGCAGTTCACGGTAAAATACTGAATTAATTGTATACTTTTAAACTTCACTTAAAATCAGTGTTACAGACATTTATTGATTTTGTAAAAGTGTTGAATCACATACAGGGAATGATTCTTTTATGTAGACATATCCTTATTTTTGCTGTAAATTTTCACGCATTCGATTTTCTATAAAAGCTTTTAATTTGACGCTTCAAACGAATGTTTCCAATCCTTGAATAAGCATGATGCATAAATATGTATCATTAAAAGACAAATTTGTTGTAATCATTTTATACAGAGAATTGTTTTTATTAGTCACAATTTTATGATTAAAATTATGTTCAAACACAATATAATAGCTACAAGTGTTAAATTCATTATCTGTGATATCTTAAAACAAATCTGGATAATAAATCTCCTTTTTTTTGTTTCCCTGATTGAATTCCTTGGCATGTCGAATCGTGATTAACAGCCGGCCGCAAAAAAGAAAGTGCGCTTTACTTTTTCACATTTCATTTACAGACGCTCCTCAGTAATTAATCACAACAATCCGCGATTTATGAGGGGACCTCGCTCTTTTTTCCCTAAATCATTTCCAATTAATTTCGTTAAGGCATAACTCGATCTGCCATCTCATTACATGGCAAAATGCCGGGTAATTTAATATTCATAAACTCTGGAAACGAAGGAACACTTCGCCATCAAGAAACTGTTATCCCCTCACACAGCGTCGTGGATGAAGGATATTCCGCGCGCTCGATCCGCCTTTATTTGTTTCGAGATTTCAAATTAGGGCTCGTCTATAATTATGCGAGGGATCGTTGCTCCGCTGGCTTATTATTCAGGTTGAGCCACTTGGAAGAGTCATCGCCTTTTTTTTGTGTGCAACTGTAATTTCATCCAAATTTTAATCGATTATATTTCGTAGATTGGATTAGGTGTGGGGTGGTTGCGAAATATCTTTACATACTTTATCCATTAACTAGCCCCCATTATCGATGCAGGAATAATTCATCTTCAATTAGTGCCGGTTACTACAACCGACAGCGCTTCATGTATGAATCCTGATTGTCGAGTCGCGCTGACGAGAGTATATGTGCGCCCGGCGCATCCACCAAAACCCGCAATCTGCTTTAATATCTTCCGAATGTTACACATATAATTGCATTGCACCTAATATAATTATTTAATATAAATTCCGTCACAAACATTCATTTAACTCAAAACACTACATATATTTGTAGGTGCTTTTAAAACAATAGCTGTGCTCAATATGTGAAAATATAAACGAGAGCGAAAGCAATCTATTTTGAAAATTCCATTACCAAATAGAACGAACGGTTTGTAATAGATTTAAGAAAGAGGATGAGCGAGTAAACCGGTAAACCAGCAAAATGTAAAACAGGAAAAGAAGTGGATACAATGTAAATTTAGCAGGAAGAGGACGGCCCTAAAATCTGGTACACGTCCGAGCATCCCAAGTATCCGGCGAATCGAAGACGTACCCTTCCTCTTCTCCTTCCCCCGTTCCTGGCAATTTCACCGCAGCCCTTCGGCTGTACTTTTGATTAATGCACGATTTCTCCCAGATCCCTAAACTTTTTCTGTTTCTCGCTAATAACATGCAAGTACCCCTCAGATACACGTACAAATCGATCTGGAGGGGGGAGATAACGTAAAAAATTAATAAAATATATGCGGGAAGGAGATTGATTATTCTGTGAATGATCCGTGCTGTGCACGTTTTTCATTTTGTAGCCCTACGAATGATACGGGCCAAGTTAAAAATTGCCTCCGGACAGCCAGGTCGTTTTCTCCGGGTCATTAGTACGAATTTAGTAGGAATTAATGTAAATCGCTAACTATTCAATTCGGATAGGATTTTTTCCTTCGAGCCACACTTGGAATATATTACGCTAGTTGGATATATGCCGACGACATTAAATTCTTTCAGTAAAACTCTCTTTCGGCAGGGGGGATTTAACGGAAAGCGCTCGTGGAAAACAAATCGAGAGATATTAACTTGTCAATTTGCTCTCGGCAAATAAATAATACAGGAAGCAGTGAAGAATCCCAATTAGCGTGACCTTAATGTGACTGGAAATTCGGTTCCATCGATTGATTAACTGTTGCTGCTTTAACACAGAATGTTTACTGCCTTTAATTTCTTACCTGTTCCTCAATCACATTTATACAACATTTTCTTACATCGATGTATTAGCACGTGTATATAATAACAATACTTTAATAATTATTAGTTTTTATTTCTGAATTTAAGTAACTGGATTATTGAGTATGCAATAATTTTATTTTGATCTTCATATTTATACTTGTAAAATTTTGTATTGTAAGTGTACTACTAAGGATTGGAAATTTACCGGCCGATGTACCGGTAAATTTACAATCTTTAGGAGTAAATTTACAATACAATATTTTACAAGCAATTAACAAACAATAAATTTGTGAATCAAAACTGATTATTCTAGTTAAAAATGATATATGCGTTTCTGAACTTCACTTTAAAATAATAGAAATTATTGTTTTAAATGCCTTGAAGTACATTCAGCGAATTTTTATTTTATATTTTTTTTAACTAAGATATAGATGATACATATCTTAGGGTTAATAAAACTAGTCTAACAGACTAACCATTAATTTTACAATAATAGATATTAAAAATGTGAAACTAGAGTTTGCCCATTGGCTTTCTCCAGATGTTTTTAATCACAGCTTACTAAACAAGGTCTGAAGGTTTCTTTCTCTTCAATCTTCGGACGATGTGTTGATTGTCCAGCAGTTGAAGAGCTTCTGCGTTTATATGGGTAAGGAGGCGTGCTTCATGCTTCCCAGCATACTTTTTAATCTCTTCTTCAGCAGTCGCTGCTCCAATATCTCTATGAAGGTCAGAGTTGCGAACATACCACGGAGCATTTACTATATTCTGTAGGACTCTATTTTGAAAGGCTTGGATTGATTTTATATTACAGTCACTGGCACATGCCCAAAGTTAAATGCTAGATAGCCACACGGGGCTTTAAAACCTAGTTGTAAATTAATAATTTATTGTAGATTGATAACTCGGATTTTTTCCCCAGTAGCCAATAGTGTTGTTTGTGTTTGAGATCAAGTTCAGCTCTTTTTCTTTTCACATGTTCTTTCTACCGCAGTTTGGCGTCGAGGGTTACGCCAAGATATTTAGCTGTGTTTCCATGGGGAACTAATAGATTATAGATCTATCTTATTTTCCTTATCCCAGAACCCCACACTACACCATATGCAGGTTAGCGAGCGAGCTTCTATAAGAGTCCTCACCAAACTCCGTCACCCCTTCATAATCCCTCTAACCAATTCCTCTATGACACCACTCTTATAATCCCTACAGATAAACGACTTCAATTCCTATCCGAAACATTTTCTTAACACCACTACAACTACCAAATCGTATCGCTATACTATGTTCACAGAAATCTCTCCATACTTCCCAAACACAAAAAAACACTAATGACAACATTTGACATCATATCATAATTTCACCCATTCACGTATTAATGACTGACGTTCAACCTAATAACTATTCCAGGCGAAAAGACACCTGGTCCATAGCCATTCAACAGTGACAGTTACATATCCACCAATAAATATTGTAAATTCACACATGTACATATTGTAAAATGTAACGTTATTTGTCAACAAAGATGTTAAAAGACGTTCGACCGAATAACTAATCCAGCCGGAAAGAGCTCTGGTCGATAGCCATTTGACAGCGACAGTTACATATCCACCCATAAATATTGTAAATACACACATGTACATATAGTAAAATGTAACGTTATTTGTCAATAAAGATGTTAATGGTAACCATTATGTTATTTTTTTATTGGTAAAGTTAATGTGATTTGACTTTAGTTCGTTAAGCTTGATTTTCCCATGTTTTGTCCAATTTACTACTTTATCGCATGCTATCTGTAGTTTTCTATGAGAACTCTCCAAGTCAATGTCAACTACTAGGAGAGCAGTGTCATCGGCAAATGTAGCTATTTTTACATTTTCTAGACTTGGTATGTCGCTAGTATACAATAAATAAAGAATGGGACCGAAGACACTTCCTTGTGGCACACCCGCATTTAAGTCTTTCAGGTCGGAGTACTCATCTTCTTGTTTAATTCTAAAGAGTCTATTATATATATATAGGATGTTAATATTTCTACATATTGTTTCGGTAATATTAGTTTAAGTTTTTGTATTAGTGCCACACTTTATCAAAAGCTTAGGCAACGTCTAGAAATTCTGCAGAGCATACTTGTTTCCCTTCTAGGGCCCGGTCAATAATATCAGTAAATCGATCAGGTACATCGATTGTTGAATGCTTTTATCTAAATCCAAATTGATATTCGGTAATGTTGTTACTATTTTCTATGAATAGTTTTAATCTCCTTATTAGTAGCTTTTCGAATAGTTTTGATACGATTGGCAGGAGCGAAATAGGCCTGTATGATCTAACGTCGTTTGGTGGTTTGCCCGGTTTTGGCAGCATTATTACTTCCGCAACTTTCCAGCAAGAAGGTATATATTATAGCCATAACTATCCCTTCTTTATGCAACTGTTTCAAGAGCCTCTGATCAAATCATACCCTGGTGCATTCTTTGGGTTTAGGTTTCTTTTAATTTCTTCAGCCATTTCTTTTAGAGTCACGCTTCTGATCCTATCATCTTGTGTATCTCTTGGATGGTGGAGGTCTGATGGTATGTTCTCCCCATGTCCTTGTTAGATTTTGAATGTTTCAGCTAGATGCTTAGTGAACAAATTTGCCTTTTCCTTATTGTTTATTTATTTATTTATTTACGGAAAAATCCATTATACATAATATGTTATAGTAATACATTTCAAATTTCATAATACAAAATATATATAAATACAAAAACACATCTAAAAATTGGCAAATTAAAGAGAACAACAAACATTTAACCGCTTAAGATTAGATATAAATTTAGGATACGAATTAACAAAAAGATCGAAATTTGGATTTAGGGATAATTTATTTGACGTACGCATGAACCGAGAAAGTGGACTATTAAAACCTTAGTTGGATTTATGGAACGGAATGGAAAACAGTGTTGGATGTCTGATTTGTCGATTCGAAGGGTTAATACAGAAATTAATTTGATTAAATAGATATAAACAATCCGCTTGGTTACTAATTAATTTATAAAAGAAGCTCAAGTCCGCGAAAGTTCTTCTACAACATAATTTATCGATAGTAAGCTCCTGACGAACTAAATTTATATTTTTATCCTTGTTGTAGCCTAATTTAAATAGCATTATTTTCAAAAATTTATTTTGAATTGTTTCGATCTTATTGCTATATGTTACTTGATATGGTGACCAGACACATGATCCATATTCAAGAACGGAACGAACATAAGCAAAATAAATGACTTTGAATGCTGTTGAAGATAAATCGACTGCCAATCGTCTTATATAGCCAAGCATCCTTACAGCTCTCATACAAATTCTATTAATATGGCTACCGAATGTCAATTTTATGTCGAACGTTATGCCCAAATCCACAATTTCATCAAGCCCAACTAATTCGAAACCGTCTCGAAAGTAAGAAGGAGAAAAATCCAAAGGAGTAAATTTCCTGGAAAACCTCATTATTTTACATTTATTAATATTAATTATTTGCAACACCAGTTGTGAATTGAGAATAAGTCCTCTTGCAACAATAAGCAATCATTTGGTGAGTCGATTCCTTTGAATAGCTTCAAGTCATCGGCAAATAGCAAAAAAGACGATTGTTTAAGGGCTCGTTGTATATCATTAATAAAAATTAAAAACAGCAACGGCCCGCAATGTGATCCTTGCGGAACACCCGAATCCACTTTGATTTCCTTAGAAAGATGGTTTTTAATTTTTACGCACTGAATACGATCAATTAAAAAACTTCTAAACCAATTGACTACATTAGCATGGATTCCTAGGGCAGTAAGCTTTCCAATTAGTATTTCATGGTTGACACGATCAAATGCTTTAGCAAAGTCAGTAAAAATCGCGTCGACCGAGCTATTAGCTTCAAATGCATTTATAATGTATGAACTTAAAGATAAAAGGTTAGTTGAGGTAGATTTGCCAGATCGGAATCCATGTTGCTCATTTATGAACATATTTTTACACATCCAATTCAATTGAGTTGAGACTAAGCTATCGAACAGTTTCGGAATATCCGATTGTAATGAGATGCCTCGGTAATTTTTAATGTCATCTTTTTTGCCGGATTTAAACAAAGGTAAAATATAACTCTTCTTCCAGAAATTACGGCAGACATTTTGCGACAACGATGCTTCAAATAATAAAAATATTGGAACTGTGATGGAGTAAATACAATTTTTAAGAAATATGGTGGGTATTCCATCAGGGCCTGTGCTCTTGCTGTGTTTTAAATTTGATATAGCCTCAAATATTTCGCTTTTAGATTTTTTAAGTGGCATATGAAAAACTTCTGATTAAACATTGAAAGATGGCATGTTTAAAGGTTTATCTTTGCTATAAACTGAGGAGAAATAGTCCGCGAATAAATTTACGCAATCTGAACCATTGGTGCTGGTCTTAGAGTTAAAACGCATAACGTTTGGAAAATCAGAAAGCGAATTTTTAGACTTCACAAAGCTCCAGAACTTCTTGGGATTATTATGTATGCTTACATTTACTGAATTTACATATTTAGTGTACAAGATATTTCATAGATTTAACCATTTTGTGCGCAAATGTTTGAATTTACTGTAATTTGTCTCTTGCTTAGGGACCCTATTCTTTTCTAATAGGGGGGATTGATAAGTTAGAACGCTTCCATTTTTTAGTAGCTTTCCAAAGAGAATAGTCAGTTTCTCTGTCTGCCGTCAGTAATTGTAAGTACGAGATTATGGATTCATCCTTTAGTTTGTATTTCTCTTCTCAGTTTCTGTGTTTTGAAATTCACAACAGTCTTGTCATTCGGATTGTTTCTTCTAGCTCTTCTCTTCTCCTTATTTCACGAGGATAATTTACTCCTTAGCTAAAGTCAATTATTTTTTTGGTATTATTATAAGCAGATGTTTGAACGAGTGTTGTGAATTTTTCAGCGTCTAATTCAAGTTACTCCAATGTTTGTAGGTTACAGTTTAAATTTATACTTTCTTGGTATTTTATTTAAAAAAATAATGTTTTCAGTGTATTTCCAACTCAAAAATTTATTTTATTCTTTGTCTGGGAGTGGAAACACTCGGTTAAATCTTTAAATTGAACCCTTTTATAGAATTGACAAATGTACATACAAAATGTACATACATTCTGTGTATTTAAAAAAAATCACAGTATGTAATATTATAGGTCACATAAAAATATAGAAATTATATAAGGAAGTGCAGAATTTTAATTATAATTAACTTTTAGAGTTAACTCAATAATTGCTCGGCTGTTAATTTAATCTTTTATATGACTAGCGCATAAAGTGAAATTTCGAATGTAGATAAACAAATCCAAGTTTTTCTAGATTTGAAGTTTCACTAATGCGTATAAAACATTGACGTACCGGCTGAGCAATTATAGAATTAACTCTGAAAGTTGAAAAAACCTCTGCACTTCCTTATATAATTTTTATGAATGACTTGTTATATTACATACTGAGAATATTTCTTTTAACTACAAAGAATATATACGCTGTAAATTTGCAGGCATTCGTCGATTCTATAAAATCGTTCAATTTGAAGTTTCGGACGAGTGTTTCCACTCCCAGATTAAGCATGAAGTAAAATTTCGAGTTTAGAAAAGCCTTAAAATTTGGTTTGGTCGCTCCGCGAAGCGAAGCGACCAAACCAAATTTTCAGGCTTTTCTAAACTCGAAATTTTACTTCATGCGCCACGTGTATACAACACTGAAATATTGTGAAGTTAAAAATACACTGAAAACATTTTTTATTATAAGAATTGTAGGAAATAAATACAAACTATAACAAAAATAATAAAAACTACAAATAATATTGCTAACAAAATATTTATATTAATATAACAAAGTATTTTCATTTTTCTTAACATATTCTCAAGTCAGGTCAAATAATATAATGTATCAAATTAACTTATTTAGTTATGCACCAAAAAATAAATAATGATGTGTTCTTACATTAATAGTGCGTATTAGGTTAATGTGAAGTTAATAAATGCACACATTAAACCTAATTTAAATAACCCAAGAATAATAAGTATCAAAAAGGTAATGTTTATTTACGTGTAAGTAACCACAAACTAACTGCGTTTCTTGTTTAGAAAAAAGATTGAGGAATACTGAAATAAGGGATATTAAAAGTAGTAATAATCACAACGACACTTGAAGCAATAATTCACTTGTTTTCCCACAATTTCGTTCCTTGCACGCCTCGGACTTTCCTCATTTCTGCAGAAAAGCTTAACGGCTGCTTCCGGTGGCGCCTCGGGAAAAAAACACTGCAATAATTATTTTAGCAATTCTCGCGAAGCAGCCAAGCTGGATACTAACACATCCCCGCAATTACTGTTTATTCCTGCTCGGGTGTAATTTTCATCCTTCAATTCCGCCTCGATATTCCGCAACAAAAATTTAAATGAAAAATCAACATATTAAAATGCATGCCTCCTTTGCCGCCGCTAGATTATTTTAGTCAGCACGCGCTATTCTTATAATTTATAACCTATAAGGATGGTATTGAGTTCATAAAAAGAATCATCCCCCAGAAACTTCAATATAATCCTAATCTTGGAAAGCTTTCAGTATCTACTAGAATTGGATAAGTTTCATAATGAACTTTGGTTATCTCGGATACATTTTGAAGATTATATACTCAATTCATTAAATTATTTAATAATATGGTTGTTATTGTTCAATGGTGCTGACTAGAGAAGATTAACTTGGTTATTAGTGAGAGATATACGCTCTGATGGTAATACCGCCAGGCAATTACTAGACCGGATATTTATTGGATTATTATAATCATGTACGGTGAATACTCAAAAAAAATATATCACATGATTTTATAATTACACCTAAATATGTATTTATCTCAACGTGTAATGAAACTATTAACTAAAACACAAATAAGACACTTAAACTTTGGTTGTATAACTGAGCTTTTTATTGTGATTAGTTTGTTAGCGACAAGTTGAAGTTGTCAAAACTATGGTCACAATAAAACCTCAGTTATATAAACAAAGTGTAAGTGTCTTATTTGTGTAAATAATAATGAATAACGATGTAGAAGCCTCGACAGTAAACAGTTTTATTAATTAAAACACTTGGTATTGTTTCACTAATTTTATTTAACTTTAGAACTTGTTTCGACCATAAGTCATTTTCAAGGAATAATGATAATTGACATTGACTTATAGTCGAAACTAGTCGGAAGGTTAAACAATATAATTGAAACAATACCAAGTGTTTTAATTAATAGTTTATACTTATCACATAATATTATAATTATTATAATATAATTAGGTAACATTTACGGTGAATTATTTATCAATACCATAAAATTACCGTTAAACGTCCCTGCATTGCTGCCAGGCAATAAAATGTTCACGATCATTCACTTTACGGTTCATTTCTGCACTTTTATGTTTAAAGGTCCGAATATGGATCCTTTGGCAATTTGCACTTATTCCCTCGACTCGGCAACATTTTCAATAATTGATATTCGCGAGACAAACAGATTTAATTGATATTGATGCGCACATTTTCATATTTACTTAGGAGACCAGTTCGTGGTCAATATTAGGAATTAATTCAGTGAGTGCAGTGTGCTGTAAAAATTAAAACAAACTAAAAATATGCATTTATAACCGTATAAAATAGATCGGTTTGTATACAAATTTATTAAAATCGTTAGTAGAGATTGTAATACCGGTTTATTGGTAAACCGTAACAAATGCTTTACACTGTATCCCGATATTTTTATCCTAACCAGAGACATTTTATTTACTGATTTATTTAAGAATACAATCACGGACACAACATTTCCTATAAAAATTGTACATCAATAAATAAAATAAAATGAATAAAATAATAAAAAATAATATTGAAATTTGACAAAATATGATATTTTGCACTATGACTGGTAAATTGCGATTTTTTCCGGTATTTAATTAAATTAAATTACTTTATTTGATAAGTATATATTAGGGCAGGGGTCAGCAACTAGTTTTAATAGGAGGGCATATTTAAATAAATGCGGGTGCTGTTCGGGCACCTTATGTTTAATACACAGAGAGTTTTATGTAACACCGAACCATTTATAACGAGAAATTTTCTTTAAAGTATATATATGAATACGTTGTACATTTTCCGACGCTCGGTTTATTAAATGGATTCAATTTAAAGTTTTAAGCGAGTGTTTTCCACTCCCAGGCTAAGCATGAAGTAAAATTTCGAGTTTAGAAAAGCCTGATAATTTGGTTTGGTCGCGTAGCGCGAAGCGCGGAGCGGCTAAACCAAATTTTCAGGCTTTTCTAAACTCGAAATTTTACTTCATGCGCCACCGGTACAAAGCACTGAATTAATGTAAAGCTTAGCGGTGTGTTTTATACTTCGTAATATGTCAGTGTTTTGTATCGGTGGCGCATGAAGTAAAATTTCGAGCTTAGAAAAGCCTGAAAATTTGGTTTGGCCGCTCCGCGCTTCGCGCTACGCGACCAAACCAAATTTTCAGGCTTTTCTAAACTCGAAATTTTACTTCATGCTTAGTCTGGGAGTGGAACACACTCATTTTAAGTTTTGGATCAAACTTTAAAAAAAACAACGATTATCTAAAGATTTACGGCATATACGCTGTAATTGGGACATGTATACTTGAAAGAAAAACTCCCTGTATGTACAAATTGAGGCATTAATTGCGATTAATTGGCTACAATTTGTAATGGTCATATAGGCAACCTAATTTACACTTAGCTTAAAAATAATAGGTGTCAAATTGTATTGAATGAAAATGTTTGGTGTTACATAAAACTCTCTGTATAAACATGAACATATTAATGCAACACAAGATGTGATCTTTGGACCAAACGTAATTTTCAGGCTTTCTAAACGCGAAATTTTACATCATGCGCCACGTGTATAAAACACTGAATTAAAGGGTGTCAAATTATAAGCGACCCCATTTGAATTATTTAGTACACAAATTTTAAACATTTAGTTGTAATGATTATAAATGTCAAATGTACTTTTATATCTCAAGTTTTGTTAGATATGGAGCACTAGCCGATGCTCAAAGAATATTTTGTGTAGCGGAGGTTTTAAGAATTGATACAATTATTCTAACACAGCGACAGTTCCGGCAAGAATTGAATGTTAAAGTGGTTCCTTCTCGTAAGACAATTAGAAGATGGGTCACAAACTATAACCATAGGGGATCAGTTGTGGATTTGAAACCTCTGGGCCCATATTATTTTGAAAATGAATTGCTAAATGCAGTACTTAACAGTGAACGATATGTGGAAATGTTGTAAATGTTTATAGTGGATGCCATCGATGAACTCCGGCTACCATGAGATGTTACATGGTTTTAACAAGACGGTGCATGGCTTTATGAGTCAAATTTATCAATGGAAGTACTGCGAGAGATGTTTCCGGGTCGTCTGCTATCTCAGAGTAGAGATTAGCCTTAGTCTGCGCGCTCTGTTGATTTCTCGCCTCCAGATTACTTTTTGTCGGGCTATTTTAAACCAAATGCGTACCAGAACCGACCTTAAACTCGAGAATACTTAAACAATAACATAAGACAAGTTATTGCTGAGATTCCGGCTGAAATGTGTCAGAGTGTAATGGGATTAATGTTGCACCGCGCGCAGATCTGCATCGATTTAAATAGGGGTCACCTTTTGATGTAATTTTAAAGTATTGAAGTTCAAAATAATTAAGAATAAAACTTGGAATATCCATCTTTAATTTACATCTTTAATTTCCAAAAAAACAATTTTGTTGCATATTTGTAGTACCTGTAAATGAGTCACTTATAATTTGACACCCTTTATTATGAAAGCGGTATATTTCGACTTCGCGTTAAATCAGTGTTATATACGCGTGGCGCATGAAGTAAAATTTCGAGTTTAGAAAAGCCTGAAAATTTGGTTTGGCCGCGTAGCGCTACGCGCTACGCGACCCAACCAAATTTTCAGGCTTTTCTAAACTCGAAATTTTACTTCATGCTTAATCTAGGAGTGGAAACACTCGTTAGAAGCTTCAAATTGAACGCTTTTCAAATTGGAAGATGTAGGTATACTTAAAAGAAAAATTCCCTTGGCATTTGTCTATCGTAATACTTTTCCTGTATTTAAGAATATCGAAAAACGTTTCGAATTCAGATAAAATAAAATTATTCAAAACTTCATTTACGTTTTTAGACCGGTAAGAAACTGACAAGCATGCAATTTTATGTTTGATATTACCCCAAGGCAAAACATGGGCGTTCCGAAAGCCGCGAGCGAAGCAAAGTTTTGACAATTGTAGTATCTTGTCAGATTTTCGTTGGTCATTATTTATTGTTGTAATAAATCGAAAACAATTCAAGCTACAGAAAAGTATAATATATGGATTTCAATTATTTTTTGCAACCTACAACTATACTTTAGACCAATTATTGATATTCTCAATACTTCGTAATCATTGAGATATGTTCACGAATTTGGATTAATTTTCTAACTATTGATCTCTTTTATTAAATTTTATGACATAATAGTTTTCATATGATTATCAACTGTTGACGACTTTAAATTATGTAATTAATTTGAATAATCACCGGATTTTCACATTTCAAAGTCTCACGAACATTGTCAAATTATTTTAATTGAATCTGTTGGTTTTTATACAGTATTTACTTTTATCTCATGTAATAAATACAAAGAAAAGTATCAAAAACTTTTTACTTTATTTCATACTTTCCCTTGTATTTATACATACGATAAGAGTAAAAACTGTATAAAAACCAAAAGATTCAATTAAAATAAATTGAAAATCTTCGTGAGACTCTGAAATTATTTCCAGTAATAATTCAAATTAATTACATGATTAAAATTCGTCAAAAATATTGAAAATCATATGAAAACTATAAAGTTGAGAAATGCAATAAAAGTGAGCAATATTTAGGAAATTATTTGAAATTATACGAATAATTTCATTAGAGTCGATAAAGGTTGTATATTAAATTATTTTTACGGACACGTCAAATAAGCATCAACGTAACCAGATATTGTCAAAAATCATTATACTTGTTAATAATTGAATAATTTATAAAACTAATTGAGCAGTGGTGAAAAATTGTAAAGTAATAAAAGTCATAAACATTTGAAAATGACGATAATCTTAATTTTCTTATCTTAACAAACAATAATTTAATTAAAAATGCTTTTTGCAGTTTAGAGGAATATTTCGAAAGTTTTCAATTTGAATTTTAACTTGTAATTTCTAATTCTTATCTATTTTTACCAGTTTTAACTTAACCTATTCTATTTATACAACAATTTGGTTTTTATTTACTTTTTGTGTTTAATTCTAATGCAGTTCATTATCGGTTTTTTTAAATTTATTTATTATATTTCATTGTTTATTTCACGGTAAATAATAGTAGTTTGTTTGTATATATGTATATTAATTAAACTAAATAAAACACTTATGCCCGTTTGCACCTAAATCGATTAACTTAATCAGTGATTACTACTTTTTAAAAACACTAGAATTTTTTAATGAAAAACGTTTTAACGTTGTTTGTATAACATAATTTATTTTTATGTGACTGCAGTTTCGGTAAATTTAGCTTGCCATTATCAAACATTATGAAACATAAATTGTGTTATACAAACAAAGTTAAAACGTTTTTTATTGATAAATTAACATGTATAACGAAGTAGAAGCCTCCACAATACAAAATTCACTAGAATTTTATTTAAAAATAGTTTATACAATCGTATATTCATAAAAAGCGGCATGTATAGGATATCATACAAATTTATAACATTCTTATATTCTAGAATTTCGACCTTATCAGAGGCTTAATTAATGATTAGTGGATTATTAAATTTAATCAGTCAAGGTGCAAATGAGCCTAACACTGTTAAAGCAGTAAGTTCAATTTTATTTATCTCTTCACGTAACTCAAACCAAATATATATGTACATTAATTTTATTTTATAAATTGACTGTGATTACAATATTTTGTGTCACGCTCTTGAAGTTAATCTAGTCTTTAAATTCCTTGTAATTTAAGAGGTAAATATTGTATTATTCTTGCTGTGTCAGTTTTTACTCAAAATTTAAATAAAAACCGTTGCACTTTAGTCAATAAACAAGTCCTTTATTAATAATAATAATAATAATAATAATAATTCTTTATTAACGGACAAGCCATTTACAATGTAGAGCCAAAAACATATAACTAAAATGTAAGACACAAAACATGAATCACAAATATGCACAAAGACACATATGTTAATCTGCGTAAACCACAATAGGGTTATAACATTTAGTGCACACCATCCGCGAGACTCCTCCTAATTAAACCTAACGATGAGTTAAAAAAAGTCAATACCGCTACAAATGTCATTAGCCGTGCGCGTTAATCGAGTTAATCGAGTTAATCGAGTTTTAGTTTTAAGCTATTTTATTGTAGTAGTTGACCTGTGTAACATATTTGTATGTGATAAACACTAATAAAGAAACAAAACTTCAACAAAAGTTCTGCCAGATTTCTATAATTGATTTTTGTTAATGTTTAAGATTTTGATCAATTTTTATATACGTAATGACATGTATAACATGAATTGATTTATTTAATTTTCATGAATTTCCGAAGACAAGCAATTAACTGAACTTTAGTTTTGTGTGATTCAAGTTTCTTTAACCTATTAACGGCCGATCAATTATTGAGTTAACTCTAAAAGTTAATTTTAAGTGAAATTGTGCACTACTTTTTATGATTTTTATGAATCACCTGTTAAATTACATAGTGGGAAATATAAAAACGAATTAAAATTAATATTGACTTTCTGCAAAAATTTATTTTCGCTGAGACTTCTCCAAATGTTCATTGAAACAACTATTTCTCGAGCTAATACCTACATATAATGGGATTTTTTTTAAACATTCATCATCTATTTATTGTACATTTTCAGGCATTCGACGATTTTATAAAAGCGTATAATTTGAAGTTTCGAGCGAGTGTTTTCACTCCCAGATTAAGCATGAAGTAAAATTTCGAGTTTAGAGAAGCCGCGAAGCGGAACGGCCAAACCAAATTTTCAGGCTTTTCTAAACTCAAAATTTTACTTCATACGCCAAGCGTATAAAACCCTTACAATTTATTAAGTTTAAACACATACTTTTATTTGTAATAATATATTACTAGATTTCAAAAACGATCATTTATTTAATTTTTTCATCCTTTTTTTATTTTTGATTTAAATCTTGGTTACCCCCCATGGTTAGTCATTAAGTAATTGCACTCTTAATGTACTTTTACGTTTTACCTCGAATACAATTATTTTGTGATTTACCAATAAATTTCCTGTATACCGGTAATTTATCTTTAATTGGCAATTTATCGGTTAATGGGCAATATTAATAAATAATTACATTTTCTATACACAAATTCAAATGAATTGAAAAAACGTCATCTTAAAATAGATTAATTACAACATCGAAAGTTTGTTATTCAAATATCAAGAAATTATAATAAAGGTATTTGAATCGAGGGCACTTTTTTAAGATTGGTTTTTCACAAACACACATTTATTTTAAATGTAAAATGTCTTCCTGAATCTGAATGGCTCCAAATTTTCTATTTTTGTAAACTTGAAATACGCTGCTCGAAAAAACTAACACAGCACCTGCCATTTCTCGATATTTTTTTTATGTATTTCACGTTAGCTTCTTTAAAATAACGAAGAATGCACTTGTAAATAAAACACTTTTTACTTTCATTAACCACTGAATCTTACATTTAATTGTGTGACTAGTTTCGACTATCTAGTAGTCATTTTCAAACTTTAGTTTGAGAATGACTACTAGATAGTCGAAACTAGTCACACAATTAAATGTAAGATTCAGTGGTTAAACAAAGTAAAAAGTGTTTTATTTACAAGTGTATTTAAGATGTACCACAAAGTGAACGCCTACAACACCAAACAGTTAACGAAGAATGCTTTGATTCTTGTGTTTATTTTAACAGGTTGCAGTTGTTTAAGCACATAAAATGTAAGTAAAGTGAAATTTGCTAAATTTAAAAATTTTAAGAAATTGTAAGATGGTGCGTTAATTCCTTGAAACAGTGTATGTACTTCATGCGCCAGGTGTATACAACACTTATTTATTCTGAAGTTTAAAAACAGATATATAATCGCTTGTAAATAAAATACTTTTCACTTTTTTAACCACTATATGTATAGTGGTTAAACAAAGTAAAAAGTTTTTTATTTACAAGTGTATTTAAGATGTACAGCAAAGTGAACGCCTACAACACAAAACAGATATATTATCTTTTATTACTTGAAGTTACTAAAAGTAGAGTTACAGATTTAAAATAGAAGTACAGGATACCTATTGACAATAGAATAAAGATTTATTTTTTGTAACTTAATTTAAAGTCTTAGTCAAAATGTCTACATATATGCTGAGAATGGTGTTAAAATAAAAAGATACACTTGGAAAATTTCGCGACACACACTTTTAGACACACTGCCTCATTTAATCCGGGGTAAACGCTGTAAATAATTCACCACATCCACAATCCGCAAGTACACTCCGAGAAATGCAGTGTAATAACGTGGCGGAGTAATTATGTAAACTTTTGGATACAACTGCTAATTTATTTATGAAATATGTAAACAGCGCTAGGTTCCGGTATTACTTAAGGCAGATGTTCCGTCATTAAACATGTATTTAATTTAATAATTAAACGCAGGAAATTTCCTCTGTCCATCCAGCAAACCCCTTGCGCGCGTTGTGGTGGATTATTTATTTTTACCTGTTTTCCCCTCAAACAATAGGCGTCGTTTAGATTTAGATCAAATAAACCGCCATTAGTGTGATTAAAGCCTCGATGAAAGGACGGCCCGTGTCCGCGAATACGGAATAAGCGATTAAATAAAATCGCTAAACAAATTAACTAATATCAGCGCGATTTGACTCAGTCCGTATCGGAATATGTGACATCCGCTTTATGGAATCACAATTACGTAATTATTTGTGGGGATTTCCCGGCAACACTGAATCATTGATTCATCTCAACGTTACGTTACGGCTTCGTAATGTACCATAGAAAATGTACGAACGCAAATGCATCCAATCGATACGACAAACGCCAACCTATTTGGATGAATCTACAAAATGGATGTAGCTATCCATGGATGGATGGGCAGACGTACGTACGTTCTAAGCAGCAACTTGTGACATCTGCGAAATGATATTACCTGAAATTAGGGACGGTTTCGGATTTATTTTCCAAATAGCCAATCCGTTCAGTAAGGAGCAACATCTGCTCGAGTCCCAATGCTACCACTTTTAATATTTACTATATATTCAGAACTACTAGCAATTTATACGGCTCGAATCCTAAATTCAACTAATTTCATTCTATTGTCTATTTTACACAAATGGGATATAATTCCCACCCTTATTCCACACAAATATATCTTATTACTCATTATTTAAATCCTAACTGTTCGTTTTATTGCAACTTATGTTCAACTCACTCGATTTACTTTTATATTCAAAAATAATTAAACTTGATAAAACACTAACACTTTCTTTGTTAAGTTTTAAGTCAAGACAGTGTTAGTGTTTTATTAAATTTAATTATATTTATCTCTTTACGTAACTCAAGCCAAATACATATTCCAATTTATTATTTAGGGAATTTTTCTTTTAAATATGCATATCCCGATCCATACGCTGTAAAATTTCAGACATTAAACACTAAAATATTGTGAAGTTTAAAATACAGGGTCTTGCATTTCAACTCTCGTCATCTATAGCTCAGTTTCAAACTCAGTTAGAGTTTTGATATTTTGCAGACTTTACTTTATATCATAGGGCGCAGTTATGCACTAATGGTTTTAAAAAATATATTAAAAATATTTTTGATTATACAGGATGTCCCAAAAAAGTGTGACGTCATTATGATATATATTTTTAGATTACATGCTATATATTTTGTTCGGGATTTGGGTGCCTTCTATGGATACCTACATACCCCTAAAATTTTATAGAAATTGGTTTAGTAATTTTAGCAAAAAAAATAAAAACTAAATAAAATCAGTTTTGCACCATTGGTTTAAAAAATTAATAAAAAATAAAAATAGTGCTTCGTTAATAAATTATACAATGTACTTATTAAATAAGTCTGACAGTCCCATTAACCAGGTTTTATATCTTTTTAATTTACATATACAGCATGTAATCTAAAAAGATATATCATCATGACGTCACACAACCTTACATTTAAATTTATTGAACTGGTTATGGGAATAATTGATAAAACGAGTTTTCTCTCAAATAACATTTAGTTTCGTATGGAATGACATAAAAATGTACAGAGGCTTCAATGTAAAACAAGAAATATAAAGTGCTTTAAAGTTTGAAAAGTTTGACACTAAATTTTGGACACTCTGTATAATTCATATCAATCAAACTTGGTTAACGGGAGTGTCAGGCCTTATTTGATTACTTTTTTTAAAATCTTTTTCCTCTCTACCGTTAGGTGTAATTTGTACCTTCTATAATTTTATTAACGAGACACTATTTTTATTTCTATAAATTTTTTAAACCAATTGCGCAAAACTGATTTTTTTTAGTATTTTTTTTTAGTAATATAACTGAACCGATTTCTATAAAATTTAAGGAGTATGTAGGTATTCATAAAATGCACCCAAATAACAAACAAAATATACAGCATGTAATCTAAAAAGATATATCATCATGACGTCACACAAGCTTAGATTTTTATTTATTAATATGGCTATTGGAATAGTTGATAAAGCGGGTTTTCTGCAAATAACTTTTAATGTGTTAGAAATTGCGATAGGGTTGTGATTAGGTAACATGTTTGTTTTTTAATTTCGCATAGTATGACATAAAAATATACAGGGGCTCCAATTTAAAATAAGAAAAATAAAGTGCATTGAAGTTTAAAAAGTTTGAGACTTATTTTGGACACTCTGTATAATTCATGTTAATCAATCTTGGTTACCGGGACTGTCAGACCTTATTTAATTTTATTAACGAGGCACTATTTTTATAACTGATTATTTGTTTTTTTGTGCTAATATCGCAGAACCGATTTATATAACATTTTAGAAGTATGTAGATATTCATAAAATGCACCCAAATAACGAACAAAACACACAGCATATAATCTAAAAAGATATATCATCATGACGTCACACATTTATGAGACATCCTGTATAATTAAAAATATTTTCCTAAAATACACCCTATGATATAAGTAAAGTCTGCAAAATATCAAAATTCTAACTTAATTAGTAACTAAGCTATAGAAGACGGGAGGTGAAATGCAGGAATGTATCTTCTGCAAATGCAGTAAATTTTGAACTTCACGTTAAATCAGTGTTTTATACGCGTGGCGCATGAAGAAAAATTTCGAGTTTAGAAAAGCCTGAAAATTTGGTTTGGTCGCTCCGCTTCGCGGAGCGACCAAACCAAATTTTAAGGCTTTTCTAAACTCGAAATTTTTCTTCATGCTTAATCTGGGAGTGGAAACACTCGTTGGAAGTTTCAAATTGAACACTTTTATAAAAACAACGAATACTTGAACATTTACAGAGTATCTATCGGGATACCTAAAAATAAAAAATCCCTGTATTAATATGTATGCATAGAGTTTTTCTTTTAAGTATACGTACCCCAATATACTGTATACGTTGTAAATCATAGATTCCTCGTATTTAGAAAAAGTTGCTTTAAACGAGTGTTTTCCACTCTCAGATTAAGCATGAAGAAAAATTTCGAGTTTAGAAAAGCCTTAAAATTTGGTTCGGTCGCTTCGCCAAGCGGAGCGACTAGACCAAATTGGCAGGCTTTTCTTAACTCGAAATTTTTCTTCATGCGCCACGCGTATAAAACACTGATTTTAAGTGAAGTTTAAAACATACTACTAATACTGCATTGGTAGTATGTTTTAAACTTCTAACTACTAAGTATATATATATTTTGAATTTTACAATATTTCAGTGTTTTATATGCGTGGCGCATAAAGTAAAATTTCGAGCTTAGATAAGCCTGAATTTGGATTTGGACGCGTAGTTTACACTTTTCTAAACTCGAAATGTTACTTTATGCTTTAATTGGGAGTGGAAGTCAATCGTTTATAGCTTCAATTTGAACTCTTTTAAAAAAAATATCTGGAGATTTACATATGTATACCTAAAAGAAAAATCCCCTGTATTATGAAGTTAGTGTTGTTAGTAGATATTTATCGCTGTAGTTACCAATGGTAATAATGTAATCCAGACAAGACAAAATTCATGATATAAAAGTTGGATGGACACATATGCAACAAATAGACAAATGCAAGTATCTTGAGATGACAATAAACATAGACGAAACAATAAATGACCAAATAAAAATGAAACTAGGAAAAGCAGGGAAACTGTTCAACATGATAAAACACTCATTCTTTGAAAATTAAGAAACAATATCACCAAATAGAAATACGCGTCGATTACTGTTTTTGGTATATATCATAAACTATAATGAAAAAGTATTTGTATTATAAAAAATTAGCATCTAGATTTATATTATTAATAATAACTAATCTTTACGTATAAATGATGAACTTAATCTATCAACCTTTGCCCTCACCATTAAAATAAATGAAAGGCAAACAATTCTGACTTGTACATTGAATTTAATTAATGGATCTTCCTGTATTTCGGCAACAACTTTTATATTCCTGCTGATATCAACAACTTCCGCAGAGGGGAAATATACAAATTCGTCGCCTGCCAGATAACGCCGCCCTCCTTTATTCCCTATCCTCCGGGGGTTGCTCCCAAGTTATTGCCTCTAACAAAACCTATGAAACTATTACGGGTCCTGTTTATCTAATTATTTAATTAATATATTCCTCCAACGGACCAACTTGCTTGCACCTAATCAACGAAAACTTTATTTGACCATCCTACAAATTAGTAAATTAAAAACAAAAATATAAAGCATAATCATTCTGGTATCAAAATGTGTCAGTTTAAGTATATTCTTTAGAAATATGACAGTTAACCTAAATAATATTGATTTTCATTCTTATCTAACTTTAGAGCTCCTTTCACTTAACTAGGCGAGGAATGTGGACACTTGGATAGATATTTCAATGTTTGTAAAGTTTGTGTGCGTGACAAATTAAATAATTTACCCAAAAATAGTGACATCTCGATACCATAATTTACTTTAGTTAAGTTAACTAAGTCCCTTCTGAAAACCTATAATTTTATGTACACAAAAGTATTATTATTTCTCTTCAAGCTAAATGAAATAAGTTCTTAACAACATTAATCTAATAATTGAATTATTACTTAAAACTCCTTATTTGTGTAAAGTTTCAAAATTGCCACACGGTGGCTTCATCTGATAAAACCATTGAGCGATTGTTGTAGTCAGGGTCGGCTCTTCCATTAGTCGAACCTAGGCGACCGCCTAGGGGCGCGTGATCCAATAGGCGCAAGAACACCGAAAAATTAAAAATTAAATAATTTTGTTTTGTGCAATTTTCTGTTTTGATAATTTAAAAATTAATTAATATCCTATTGTCAATATTTTATATTTATTTTTGTATTCTAAAATATATAATAAATTCACAATGGGCGCAAATCCGAAAACATACTGAGATATTAATAATCCACCACAAGATTAAAATAAAATAAGGACATATCTCCTTCTGTTTCCATTCCTTGATTAAGCATAAAGTAAAATTTCGAGTTTAGAAAAGCCTGAACGTTTAAATTTAGGCTTTTCTAAACTCGAAATTTTACTTTATGCTTAATCAAGGAGTGGAAACAGAAGGAGATGTGTCCTTATTTTATTTTAATCTTGTGGTGGATTACTAGCTAATAGAAATTTTATACGCCACGCGTATAAAACACTCTATTAAAGTATACTTTAAAATAAGGCTGGAAATTTTTAAAATTGAAGTATTAGACATATCTGAAATATTGACATTTTTGAAATATTATAATATTTAAATATTTGAATAATTAAAATATTCGAATATGTTTATGGTACAGTTTATGTGAAATGCGATTCATAATAATAATAATAATAATCATTATTCATACTACGCCATTACATGAATGGATGTACAAGTCAGTTTAAAATATTACAATTAACATACAATATATAATTACGCAAAATAGCATTAAAATAGGTATTACAGAAACTAAAAAATATAATTTCGGTTGAAAAACATATTCAATTAATTAATGTAATTAATATAATTATTAATTAAAAATGTAACTGCCTAAAACCATGTTTAGTGGAGGCAAGCCACAATTATTTATTCCGAGCTTATCAAACAAAATACTTGAATAGTAACCCATTTTATAATTACAATACTCCAGAAATCAATAACTAATATAAATAGTATTGGCTTTTCTACAAGTACACCTAGAGTTGTTTTGAAAACAATTCATCTGAGAAATAATAAATGGAAAACGGCCAGTAAATATTTTTGTTTGTTATTGGTTCTCGGTAACTGAAGAATTGCCCTAATTAAGAATCGATGCGCCCATTAAGTCACGAGACGTAGAAAATAATGAAGCGAATAAAATCGTTACTCACATATGTTTTGAAAGACACAAAAAACATAAGTGCGATTAAACGATTAAACCTTAATCGATAACTAATCATAATACAGGAAGCAATTCGATGTAGCTTGCGATTAGTGTTTTGGGCGTATTAATCTACTACGATTTTTTGTAATAAACACTGAGATTATTAATTATTCATCATGGATGATCGATAAAAATCGAAATATTCTCGAATAAAATGTTAAGTATGAAATTGGCTGTATACTGCTAGTTTTGTTACAAATAAAGGTTGCGTGGGTAAATTGACATTTGTAGGCGGAGTGCCGGAATGTCAGCTCGAGTTTGGTGTTGTGTAATCGTAATTATAAAAACAACAAACAAGTGGAGATCAAATTTGAATTTATAAATCTTAGAGGTTGTTATTTTTATAACCTTGGCAGTAATTAAATGGAAGTTAATTTATTAAATAAAGCATTAAATAGGAGTAGGTGTGGCCTTTGATAATATCAAGGTTAAAGTTAAGAATCAACGTAATACGCATTTTTACTTTCCTAAATATGTAAAATAATGGAAAAGTATTGTTATCGCGAAAATTTTTAAATAAAAAAAATAGTGAATATGTCCAATTTGATTACGACTATGTTTGAAAAATGTCTGTTTGGTGTATAGCCTAAGCCGATCGAGATATTATGATGACACTATAAACTTAAGCTTTTTATTATTGTATTTTATCCTAGGAGCGGAAAGATAGATCGCAATTTTTTTTCATCACTAATTGTAACTTGTTACGTACTGAAAATGTATTTCAAATATTTATTTAACGTTGATTTAGAGATAACTTTTGTAATTGTTACGCATCAGTTCATGATTTAGTGTATCGGTTCCGGTTAAAATTGCGGGAAACCACTGCAATAATCAGCAAAAATGTACGAATCACGCAGTGCAGGGCTTAATTGGAAGCAAATTACTATATCGGATTTTTTTCGATAACCATCGGATTCCAGAATCAGTCCCGGGGAAAATAATCGATCAACCTAATTGGTCATTTACTTATAAAATTGGGGCAGATTTAATTGAATTTATTTTTACACAAATACTCTAATGATACTCGCACGAAATGATTGTCGATATGAATTCGCACGAAATGATTGTCGACATGGGATTTTTAAATCTATATTTACAATACATATTTAATAACCCATAAAAATATTAATTGGTTACATACAGCAAAATTTGTTTATATTTATTTATTAAAAATTTCAAATGTACCTACTTTTTTAAATATCGTGTTGTTTTAGTGGTAAAAGATATTAAGTGCGTGGACGTGATTTTGAACTTCTTTATTAAATCACGACAATTGTTTCGCTTCTCAGGTGAACAAATACAAGCAATTTTTCTTTTAAGTATACATACCTCGATAATTACAGCGATTGGTAAATTTGCAGGAATTTATTGTTTATATATAAGCTATGCATTTAAAACTTCTAACGAGTATTTTCACTCCTTGATTAAGCATGAAGTAAAATTTAAAGATTAGAAAAGCCTCAAAATTTGATTTAGGCGCATAATTTGGATTAATGTTTATTTAGTCGTCTATAGTTTTGTTTTTGTTTATTATCGTCCCGAGATACGTGGATTTCTCTATTTGTTGAATATGTGTCCATCCAACTTTTATATCATGAATTTTGTCTTGTCTGGAAATGTCTACTAACATCACTAACTATATAATACAGGTGATTTTTTTTAAGTATACATATGAATTCGCTGTAAACCTCTAGATATTTGTTGTTTTTTAAAAGAGTTTAAATTGAAGCTATTGCCGAATGTTTTTCACTCCCAGGTTAGGCATGAAGTCAAACTTAGAGTTTAGAAAAGGGTAAACTACGCGTCCAAATCCAAATTCAGGCTTTTCTAAACTTAAAATTTCACTTCATGCGCCACGTGTATAAAACACTGAAATATTTTAAAATTTAAAATACATATCCTTAGCATATTGCTTTAGTAGTATATTTTAAATTTCACTTAAAATGAGTGTTTTATACGCGTGGCGCATGAAGAAAAATTTCGAGTTTAGAAAAGCCTGAAAACTTGGTTTGGTCGCTCCGCTTCGCGGAGCGACCAAACCAAATTTTAAGGCTTTTCTAAACTCGAAATTTTTCTTCATGCTTAATCTGGGAGTGAAAAACACTCGTTTAAACCTTCAGTTAAAACTGTGATTATATACGACGAATATCTGAATATTTACAACGTATACAGTATATTGGGGTATGTATACTTACAAGAAAAACTGCGTGTGCACATATTAATAATATATATATTAATTTACAGATTTCGTATTTTAAGTAAATATTTCTCGATGTATACACTTTGCATGTTTAAGCATTCGTTATTTTTATAAAAGTGTTCAATACGAAACTTCTAACGAGTGTTTCTACTCCTTGATTAGGCACGAAGTAAAATTTCGAGTTTAAAATAGCCTGAAAATTTGATTTGGTCGCTCTGCAAAGCGGAGCGACCAAACCAAATTTCCAGGCTTTTCTAAATTCAAAATTTAACTTCATGCGTGTATAAAACACTGAAATATTGTAATGGTCAAACTATTTATCTCTAGCATACTACTATAAAGATATATGAATAAACAATACAAACAGTGATAAAATTGATGGCAAAAAAACAATGGGCTAAAATCAGAAAAAAGACGCGCATAGGAAGAAAACGTAAAAGTAATTGTAACGGCAAAATTGATAATTATTTGCAATGTTTAAGTACATATTAGGTGATGTTTAAGATTTTTAGCAATACCAGATTATGTCGTTTATCAGGACAAGGATCACAATATAAAGGTTTTAACTCGATAATACTTTCTCCATATAAATTCAATGGAAATTTACGTCTCTCTTAAAAATGGTGCAACTTTTAAACACATCAAAGCACAAAGCTGGGATTTTCCCAAAATGATGCCCATTCAAAGGACTATATTTTGAGCTTAATTGCAGCTGCGTCTACTTGCGACCCTGAAAATGTTGGCTTTGAAACGGCAATTGCAAAAAGTATCAGAATTGTAAAAGGTGACTCAGAGTAGATTTCAGTTTTCGAACGTACCCTGTGCAACCGCTTTAAAAGTTGTGGGGGGGGGTAGCGCTGGCAATTTGCGGCGAATCCGTGGGGATTGTCAGTAAACATGGAGCAGTGGTCGAAGGAACAACGTGCCTTCATGGTAGAGGCATTTTTGAAAGCGAACGATTCCTATGTAGTATGTAGTAGTATTCCTATGTAGCGTGTACGTGATGCTCCGTCGACAAATTTAGTGAAATCGTGGGTTCAAAGATTTCGACAAACAGGTTCCGTGGCAAATCGGGAGCACCCAGGTCAACAGAGGTCCATCAGAACGCCAGAGAACATTGAGATTGTGCGACGTGCTGCGACTGGAAATCCAAGGCGGTCAATTCGAAAACATAGCCAGGCCCTGAATATTCATCGCTCAAGTGTGCAAAGGATTTTAAACAAAGACTTACACTTCCATCCATACAAAATTCAATTGGTACAGTTGCTGAAGCCTACAAACCACGAAATTAGAAATACATATTGTGAGACCATGATGAATATGTTTTGGGATGAAGGAGGCTTAGACAACATTTTATTAAGTGATGAGGCTCACTTCCACCTGGAGGGCCACGTAAACAAACAAAACTGTCGGTATTGGGCCCCCAAGAACCCAGAAGAAAAGCACCAAAAACAATTGCATTTCAAGAAGGTAACAGTTTGGTGTGCCATGTCGTCTTCTGGAATAATAGGGCCCTACTTTTTTGAGGATGCCCGTGGCCGCTCTGTTACTGTGACAAGCCAACGGTACACTGCAATGCTCCACCAATTTTTGACTCCAGCTCTTCAAAACGTTCCTGGTTATGACCCAATTGGGACCTGGTTTCAACAGGATGGGGCGACGGCACACACAGCAGCAGCATCAATGGACACTGTACGTGAATTGTTTCCAGGAACTGTTAAATTTGGGGATATCTCTTGCCCGTCAAGATCACCAGATCTTACTCCCCTTGACAACTTTTTGTAGGGATATTTAATGAGTATCGTCTACAACGATCCTCCAGCCACTACGGAGCAGTTAAAAGACAACATTCGAGAGGCCATTAACAACATTCCTATTGAAATGTGTCGGCGGGTATTTAAACATTTAAGAGCAGCATTAGAGGAGTGCTGTGAGAAGGATGGTCGACATTTGGACAGCATTGTGTTTAAAAAATGAAATCCGCATCTCTGTACTTTCTTAATTTAATATTAAAATTATTCCAACACTTTTTATGCTTTAAACATTAAAAGTGCGATTCTTTTCGCAATCTACAACAAGTTAGTCTTACAAAGACTATATCAAACACTCATTGAAACAAACAACTACTTCCCGGGCTAATACCCCGACGGACATTGAATTATACAACAAGTGTTTGCTGTTACATACAGTAACCTACTGCAAATGTAACAATTTGGGTCAAATGATTCAGGCCATCTATAGACGCGTTTCGAGATTTATCTCTCATCTGTATAGCTTTGCCATTCCCTCTAAACAATTTGACACCTTAAACTGGCGGTCACGTTACCGTTCAAACATAAGTATAAATGAACTTGCCAATTCTTGGTTGCAGAATACTTCAAACATTAAAAGTGCGATTCTTTTCGCAATCTACAACAAGTTAGTCTTACAAAGACTATATCAAACACTCATTGAAACAACTACTTCCCGGGCTAATACCCCGACGGACATTGAATTATACAACAAGTGTTTGCTGTTACATACAGTAATCTACTGCAAATGTAACAATTTGGGTCAAATTATTCAGGCCATCTAAATTGTTTAGAGGGAATGGCAAAGCTATACTGATGAGAGATAAATCTCGAAACGCGTCTATAGATGGCCTGATCAATTTGACCCAAATTTTTACATTTGCAGTAGGTTACTGTATGTAACAGCAAACACTTGTTGTATAATTCAATGTCCGTCGGGGTATTAGCTCGGGAAGTAGTTGTTTCAATGAGTGTTTGATATAGTCTTTGTAAGACTAACTTGTTGTAGATTGCGAAAAGAATCGCACTTTTAATGTTTGAAGTATTCTGCTACCAAGAATTGGCAATTTCATTTATACTTTTTATGCTGTTATTATAACGTGTTAAAAACTGAAATCTCCTCTGAGTAACCCTGTATTTTCGTTACTTTTGGTCATTTGCATTAATAATCGTACACATTATTGATAACGTGCACATTTAAACGTAACAACGTACGAGTTTATGCGAAAGAGGAAAAACGATGAGATGATATCAACTTTTAACTGTATAAAAAAGGTTATCAATAGCGTGCACAATTAAAGTTATTTCACATCAATTATTGTGTACATTTAAAGTTAAATGCATCAATAAACACACACGTTATCGATAACGTGCACATTCAGAGGTAATCTGAATCAATAAAAGTGTACGTTACCGATAACGTGTACATTTAAAATTAATTCGCATTAATAAGCCTGTACGTTATCCATAACGTGCACATTTAAAGTTAATTATGGTAGGTAAGTAAGTAATATGCGCCTATAAACATGTATGTTATCGATAACCTGTACATTTAAAGTTAATGCGCATCAATAAAAGTGAACGTTATCGATAACATGCAGATTTAAGGTTAATTTGCATTAATATACGTTCATATATATATATATATATATATATATATATATATATATATATATATATATATATATATATATATATATATATATATATATAGATATATATATATATATATATATATTATCACGTTTATAGGCGCAGATTACCTTTGAATGTTGCACATTCAAAGGTAATCTGCGCCTATAAACGTGTACGTTATTGATAACGTGCACATTTAAAGTTAATCCGCATCAATAAAAGTGTACGTTATCGATAGCGTGCACATTTTAAGTTAATTCGCATTAATAAACGTAAACGTTGCCCATAACGTGCACATTTTAAACTTAATTTGCGTCAATAAACGTGTACGGTATCCATAACGTGCACAATCAAAGTTAATTCGCATTAACCCATTAAGCTCAATGGATGCATACACGCAACATTATTAATTTTTTGTTAAATAATTTACTAAATAAGTTAATTTCATATATTATACAAGATAAATTCAAATTCAAAACTATTTGAATTCGATAAAATAAGCTTACGCTTCTTATAGTTTGCACACTTTAAACATAATATATATAAAAAAAAGCGTTGTAACAAATCAAATTAAATAAGATTTTAAATATTTTATTGTATAATTCAATATCCGGAGGTGTATTTGCACGGGAAGTAGTTGTTTCAATGGATATTTATCGTCTTAAATTGTCTTATTAATTAAGACACTGTTTGCATTTTCACGAATAGTTTTTTCGTAATTTTATATATTATGTTCATATATTATACTTTTTGATCCGACTTATAAATGTATGAACAAAAATGTAATTTAAATATTTCGATTATTACTCATTTAAAAAATAAAAAATGTCAGTGTATTTCTAACTTCGCAATATTTCAGTCTTTTATACGCGTGGCGCATGAAGTAAAATTTCGAGTTTAGAAAAGCCCCGTGAAAATTTGTCTCGGGTCGCTGCGCGACCCTCGACAAATTTTCTACGCGGGGCTTTTCTAAACTCGAAATTTTACTTCATGCTTATTCTGGGAGTGGACGACACTCCTTTAAAGCTTCGAATTGGACGATTTTATAAACTATCTAAGCAACTGGTTAACTACTCACTGAACACGGAAATATTTAAACATTGCTTAAATGTTGAACATGATACTCATGATATCTTATCGAATTCATTTCACTTCTGTCAGACAATTACGTACTCGTCTCGTACGACATGAGCACGAGACTTGCACGACACGAGCACAAGACGGGCACGACATGAATATATTGAACTTCACACTAAATCAGTGTTTTAAACGCGTGACGCATGAAGTAAAATTTCGAGTTTAGAAAAGCCCCATGAAAGCCCCATGAAAGCCCCATGAACATTTTCTACGCGGGGATTTTCTCAACTCGAAATTTTACTTCATGCTTAGTCTGGGATTGGAAACACCCGTTCGAAACTTCAAACTAAATGCTTTGATATGAACATTTAAGGACTGAAAATGTTTTTAAAGATAACAATCTAGTTTTCAAAATTTTACTCGAAATGTCACTTCATGCGTCACGCGTATAAAACAGTGATGTAACGAGAAATTTAAAAACACACAACACAAATTTTACATGTTAATCCTCACAATTTATTGGAATTATTTTTGACGATTTAAATCCTTTTGACGATTTAAATCCTTTTGAAGTGTTCGAATCCTTTTGTAAGTATTCGAATCCTTTTATAAATATTCGAATCCTTTTATAAATATTCGAATCCTTTTATAAATATTCGAATCCTTTTATAAATATTCGAATTCTTTTATGAGGATTCGAATTTCTCGCATTTATATTTAAATACGAATTCTTTTAAAAAAATGTAACGAATCCGGATCACAAATCCAGTTTAACTAAAGTATTCGAATGCCTCTTTTGAATCCTCTGAAAGGATTTGAATCCAGGATGCGAATCCTGCCAAGCTCTGCTACACGCTTATCTGGCTCAACACGTTAACCTTCTTACCTACCATAATATTTTGTTTTCGACAAGCACCAAATATATCTTTGACAAGTCTGAATTATTAAAATAATTTTAGCCAATGATAAATATGTTGAAAACATTTATTTTGATAAAATTGATAGTTGTCATGACAATCTTTCATGCGACAATCTATCAGAATGACTAATAATTTGAACTCAGTGAATTTTACTCAGAATCATCTATAAACATCGCAAAAGTGTCGTAAAAACGTAATTTTTTATTGTTGTCAGTTGTCAATCGTTTAGAATAATTGTTGATTAGAATTGTGCGGACTATAAAGCCTTTAAAAAACCTTTTTCAGAGATTCACATACAGTAACATTATAAAACACAGCCTATGTGCGCTATTTCGACCATTTGGTCCCACGGTGTGGCGTAGCGCACAAATGTGTTAAGTGCAGTTTTTGGCTAAAATGAGTAAAGTGTGCCATCTCATACCTCTGATGTATGAGATAGCACACTTAACTCATTTTAGCTAAAAACTGCACTCAACACATTGTGCACTAAGCCATCGATATAATGTAATTAAATTTGTAAAAATCAACAAACAAAAAATTTACAAAACACGTAAAAATTAGTAAAATAAAGTAAAATATCAACAAAAATTCTAAACACTTATGAATAATTTTCTCTAACGGAAACATTCAAAGCAGTTGACAAATCGTCAAAATCAAAATGATTTATTTTACAAGTTATGTTGAAAAGACAGAGAAAAAAAATTTGCATCAGGGAAATGTCAAGGGAAATTTAACATTTCAGATTGATCGCTACCATGTATCAGTTTTAATTCAAATAATGCCAACTAAAACTTGATTATTCGATAATGAATTATGTAGTTCCAATTATAAAATTATTGAAATTTGACAATATTTTATTCTATTTTGTCCATATAACTACTCTAGTAGCAGTTATATAGACAAAATAAAATAATCAAAATAAAACGGAATGCGGGGAAAATATGAGTATGAAATAAGCTTGTCAAGTAACTTAGAAGTATTTTACGAGTTTCGAGCGCGGTAGTTGATACTCGCAAAATGAATCTCTGATACGTTTATCTACGTTTTTATTACTTTGACGTGTAACCCTCCATTATCGCCCCGTTTGCTTTTGCTTTCATTAAATTATTCAGGACGCAGGCATCTCTTCTAATTAGATGTAGATAAATGTCAATGCAAATTTAACACAAACTATAAATAATTCCACGGTTAAGTGGTGAGATAATCGATCATACTTAAGTGCGAGGAAGAAAGGAGTGCTAAATGATTAATGTTGGTGTTTTTCGAAAGGCGGCCGAGCTGGAATTGCAATGGCGATCCTTGAATCCTTTTCGGGGTCAGCAAAGCCAGACCACATCTAATCGAACGACGCCCTTCGCAGACCTTATAGGCCTACAATTAATTGGCCGGGTACCCTAAGCGCCCTCTGGTGCCGTTACTAAATACTACAATTACCCCACAGCTATTTTTTTCCTTGTTACACTGATGACGCATTGCTGTATTTTCAGAGCGTGTTTCTGCTACACATACGATCATGTTTTTAAATTAAATTTTAGGATCTCCTAAAGTTGAAATTTTACTCCAAGTAGTGAAAGCACTCGTAGTAGTTTATATATTTTTAGAGGGTAATATTTGCTTGCTTAACATCCGCAAACAATTTCATAAAGATATTTTAAAATAATATCACGATATATGAAATATAAAATTACAAGAAATTCGTATAAACCGCAAAATGTAAGTCTCAATTATTGATACTACCAAGACAATAATTTACCCAAGTCCTTTTTATTTTTATTTTTCTTGTAATTCCTAATTTTTGTTCATTGTTTGTTAGTTGGTTTCAAGAGAATTTGACCTAGAAGTTACATACAGGGAATTTTTCTTTTAAGGAAACATATCCCAATGTATACTGAAAAGAAACAGTCTCTGTATATCTGAGAGAGTAATAAATAATATGCAGTGTACAATTTTTTTGGGCACCAGAAAAACTCTAGGGATAAAATGGTTAACCTGTGAGTAGAAAACACTTGTTTAAAGCTTTAAATTAAACTCTCTTTAAAAAAAACGAATATCTGAAGATTTGTAGCATATAACAAATCTTCAGATATTCGTTTTTTTAAGAGAGTTTAATTTAAAGCTTTAAACAAGTGTTTTCTACTCACAGGTTAACCATTTCAGCCCTGGAGTTTTTCTGGTGCCCAAAAAAAATTGTACACTGCATATTATTTATTACTATCTCAGATATACAGAGACTGTTTCTTTTTAGTATACATATCTCAATATACTGTATAGGCTGTAAATCTTCAGATATTTGTTTTTTTTTACAAATATTTTAAATTAAACTTTTTGATCTGACTTAAAAATGTATGAAGAAAAATGTAATTTAAATATTTCGATTATTACTCATTTAAAAAAAAGAAAATGTCAGTGTATTTCCAACTTCGCAATATTTTAGTGTTTTATACGCGTGGCGCATGAAGTAAAATTTCGAGTTTAGAAAAGCCCCGTGAAAATTTGTCTCGGGTCGCTGCGCGACCCTCGACAAATTTTCTACGCGGGGCTTTTCTAAACTCGAAATTTTACTTCATGCTTATTCTGGGAGTGGACGACACTCGTTTAAAGCTTCGAATTGGACGATTTTATAAACTATCTAAGTAACTGGTAACTACTCACTGAACACGGAAACATTGCTTAAAAGTTGAACATTATACTCAGGATATCTTATCGAATTCACTTCTGTCACTATTTGTTTTTTTTTACAAATATTTTGAATTAAACTTTTAAACGAGTGTTTTTCACTCCCAGATTAGGCATGAAGTAAAATTTCGAGTTTAGAAAAGCCTGAAATTTTCATGCTTAATCTGGGAGTGGAAAACACTCGTTTAAAGCTTTAAACTAATTTTAAAAAAGAGTATGCACATGTATATTTAAAAGAAATGTTTCCTGTGTACTATTGATAGCATTGTAACAAACCAAATAAGATTTTTTTATAAGTTCGTTGTATAATTCAATATCCGGCGGTGTATTTGCACGGGAATTACTTGTTTCAATGGATATTAATTGTGTTAGTAGTCTCAATAATTAAGACCTACTGTTTGCTGTTTATACGAATTTTCCTGTAATTTTATATTTCATATTTAATATTATGCAAACTAAAAGCGTAACCAAATTTTTTCAAATTCGATATAGCTTTTAGTTTGAAATATACAGGGTGGGGCAGAAAAACCTATCCGATTTGAAAACGTTATAAAATTAAAACCACTCAACTTGACAAAAAAAAAATGTTATTAACATATCGCAAATTTTATGCCATAAATTTATAGTTTTGAAAAGCACATCACTCAAATGTCGTCCTTGGGAGCGGATACATTGATTTAGGCGCTCGCGGTAGCTTTCCATGACTTTCACCGTCATTTCCACAGGAATTTCTTCAATTGCCCGAGCAATTTCCCTTCGTAAAGAAAGAAGGGTCCTTGGTCGATGCTGGAATACCTTCGATTTGTGGTAACCCCAAAGGAAGAAGTCACATGAAGAGTGAGATCCAGTAAGCGCGGCAGCCAGCCAATATCACCTCTCAGAGAAATAAGGCGTCCGGGAAACATTTCCCTGAGAATGTCCATTGATCGTCGCGATGTGTGGGAGGTTGCACCATCCTGTTGAAACCACACATTTTCCACGCCATTTTCTTCCATTTTGGGTTGAAAATAATTTCCAGCATGAAACAATAGCGCTCGCTGTTGACCGTTACGGTTTGCCCATTTTCTTCAAAATAGTAAGGCCCCCAGACGCCTAGGCGGGAAAGAGCACACCACACAGTCACTTTTGGGCTATGGAGGGGTTTCTGATGGATTTCCCGAGGATTTTCGTCACTCCAATATCGAAAATTCTGCCTGTTTACGGCGCCACAAAGGTGAAAATGGGCTTCGTCCGTGAAGAGCACAACATCGTCTATTGGGAGTTCTCTGAGATCGCGACACAGGTTCATACGGGTTTCAAAATCCCTTTCAATTAATTCCTGTGCAACAACCATTTTGTAGGGATGCATTTTGAGGTCCACAGATATAAAACCGAGCTTTTCAAGAGATATAGTGAAAGATAATGGGGGAACATTCAATCCAATCAAGAGGGTTGTAATAAAATCAATAAGGCAATAATTAAAACTGCGAACAAATTGGAGTGAAATAGCACAAAAAATAGGGTATTGTCGTGTTGTATCCTCAGTTGGTTCCTACCTACTATTTATCCGTAAAAATAGATCTAAGCCCCGGTTAATCCATGAGACCCAAACAAACGCTTGTTTGATTTTTCCTCGTTATACAAACATCCGCTATGGAAATTTACAACATAATTGGAAGATGAGTTCGCGGGCAGGAAAAATCGATGCCGTTATTAATTGGAACTGGTTGCAGCTTTCTTGGGCTCGGAATTATCGCTATCGCTCGAATTTAAACAATACTAAATCCGAGACGTTGACTACTTTTCGTTATTTAAACTGGATACGTTCTCGATTCCATTTAGTCGATCGGCTTTTATACACAGCGATGTAATGAAATTAAATTGCTGTATAGTTAATTAAACACTGATTTGGTGCTTTATTGTTTTATTCATGATACTCAAAAATTAAATTTATGCGTAATAATCCCCCATTATTTTATTAATATGTACATATACAACTTTGATTATTAAAATTTACTATAGAATACGTACTTATGATTGTTATAATTGAATGCACCTAATTTTTGAAAATCCATGATTGCTTTAATTAATTAATAAATAAAAAATTGTGATTATTAAATTTTTATAGATACTTTCACCACAATTAAAATTCAATTATCATTAAAATTCATCACCTAAAGAAGCAACCGCGTAGCTAATCAATTGAAGTGAAAGTAAATATAAAAAGTTGAAAATCACAAATATTTTATTTATGAATTAAGTATAATTATATTGAATTTATCAAAATGTATTAACCAATTGAACTGATTTAAAATTAAAGCTTTATACAGAGTTTTTATCTTCCACGGATACTCCCTGTATGTAAGTATCCTTAAAAGATATAAACTCTGTATAAAGTTTTAATTTTAAATAATTTCAATTGTATAATACATTTTGATAAATTCAATAAAATTATACTTAATTATTAAATAAATATATATATATATATAAACATCTTTATTGTGCACTAATACATTACAGGTTGTTTAATTTTTACAATTATATTTTATTATATAATCCTTGGCTATCGATGAGTTGTAGATGTTATTGTCTTGTCAGTTAGTTATGATTCATGTGAGATGAGATAAATTGATGAATGGTGGTTTCTGGATTATTGAATTTGGGAGAGAATATTGGGGCTTCGTACTAGCCAGAGGTGGTTAAGGATGTCATTAATGTGTGGTTTAGATGCGAATTTATAAATAAAATATTTGTGATTTTCAACTTGTTATATTTACTTTCACTACAATTGTTTTACTGATTAATTGCCCCGATTATTATTATTATATTTTACCACTCCCTAAAAAAGATTTTGCAGGCACCCATGATTACATGAGAGTATCCTCGTTTTAAGGGTGAAAGTTATTAAACACATGGAGAATTAAAAACTCACACGTTCGAAATGGAGTTATAAAAATAACTATAAATGCAGAGATAACAGTTAAACGCGGAAGATTATTATGAGTAAAGCTGTTGAAACATGAAGGATGTTAGTTATGCTCCTGTTGTAAGCGAGATGATTTAAATAGAGGCGAAGCCTCAGTGAAGCAGTGACCTTGTGTGAACAAATGACCTTTTCGGACTTATAAGCAAATCGCTTCATAGGGTGGCCGCTGCTAGATTTAAAGGGTCAGAGGTTGAAAAAGGTTCCGTGGTGGCTTTATTGAGTCGCCTTCAATTTCCAGTTGGAAAAATGCGGCATCGCATCGAAACACCGGCGCGAATCTAACGTAATTAACCGTCAAAAACAATTTCATGTACGTTGCAAACCAACTCGATAATACATTGCGAGTGTCGGCCCTTTTTCATAAGACGGGAAAGAAAAATCGGAGATCGAAATGAAAAACAATCCGTTTGTTTTTCGTATGAAATTATCGGAAGTTAGGCTAAGTGACTCGCGATTCTCCCTTTAGACCACTTTTATCTCCACTTTTTCTGCGAACACAAGTAGGGGCATGGAAGTTGGCATTCGAGGCATAACTTCTTAACTCGGTTAATTCTTTTCATTTCTAATACTTCGCGGGAAGTTTTCCACGCTTAAATTTACCCACCCACATATTCGCAATCCCATTAGCGCGCGTACGTGAATGTAATAGGGAAATCGATGGGACCTTCATGATTATCTGCTAATTAATTTTATATGCTTGTTCAAATTCAGATAGAAGAAAATTGTTTCGTATTTCCTGGTAAATGTTGGATTATCGATTATCAGCAGGGGAAAAGAGGGGTGAATTATTGATATCACGACATGAAAAAATCTATGAAGAGAAACACGTGTAAATATTAATAAAATATGGAGTATTAGTATCTATTGAAATATCGATAACGCGTGCGCAAGAAATTGATATTAAATAAAATATTATAAACGCCATACGATATTTGGCTTGTGAATTTACCAACTTTTTCGATTACCGTAAATAATTAATCTTACATGTTGCAATCTTGTGATTTGCCAATAAAATATCGAAAACTGGTTTTGATAAATTTACCGAATTACTAATAATTAAAAAAATCAGATAATGTACAATCCCTGAAGCCAATTTAATACGATCATTGTTTTGTACAAAATCATACAAACATGATCATATAGGACATGTTTCTTTTAAGTATACATAGGGTTTTTTAAGAGAGATCAATTTGAAACTTTAACCGAGTGTTTTCCATTCCCAGGTTGAGCATGAAATACAATTTCTAGTTTAGAATTGCCTAAAAATTAGGTTTGGTCGCTCCGCGAAGTTCGAAATTTTACGTCATGCGCAACGTGTATAAAACAATGATTTAAAGTGAAGTTCAAAATATACGTCTCTAACATAGTGCTGTAGTAGCATATTGTAAACTTCACAATATTTCAGTATTTTATATGCGTGGCGCATGAAGTAAAATTTCGAGTTTAGATAAGCCTGAATTTGGATTTGGACGCTCCGGCTCCAAATCCAAACGTTCAGGCTTTTCTAAACTCGAAATTTTACTTTATGCTTAGTCTGGGAATTTAAAACACTGGTTTAAAGCTTCAAATGAAACGTTTTTTAAAAATAACGAATATAATTTACATTGTATACGCTGTAATAGGGATATGTATACTTAAACTATTGCATATTTATGTATACTTAAACTATTGCATAATTTATCATAAGTTTGTACATTTCTTTTTAAGACATTATGTCTGTTGGAAATAAATGGTTATTATTATTATTATTATTATTAAAAGAAAAACTCCCTGTGTGACAGGTTTTCACAAATTAATCGAATTACTAATTATTGAAACAGTCGGAAAATTTACAATCCCTACAACCAATTTAATACGATCATTGTTTTGTACAAAATTATACAAATACGATTATACAAGGAATCTTTTTTTAGGTATACATAGGCTTTTTTAAAAAACTTCAATTTGAAGCTTTAACCGAGTGTTTTCCACTCCCAGGTTAAGCCTGAAAATTTGGTTTGGTCGCTCCGCGAAGCCAAATTTTCAGGCTTTTCTAAACTCGAAATTTTTCATTATGCGCCACGTGTATAAAACACTGATTTAACGTTAATTTTGAAATATACTGCCTCTGTAATAAGTGTATTATACGCTTGAAGTAAAATTTTGAGTTTAGAAAAGCCTGCAAATTTGATTTGGCCGCTCCGCTTCGCGGAGCAACCAAACTAAATTTTAAGGCTTTTCTAAACCTACAATTTTATATCATGCTTACCCTGGAAGTGGAAATCACTCGTTTAAAGCTTCAAATTGAACTCTTTAAAAAAACTAACGAATATCTGATAATGTACAGGGTGGCTTTTTTTCGTTGATATTATAGGGTATAGACTAAACGGTAAGAGATACAAAAAAACAAAGATATGTGTCCCGTTCTCTTTTTTAGTGTTTAGTGTAATGGTGCAATCAGATCTAAGCTAACTAGATTGGTTTAGAAGATACAGGGTGATTCTCAAAATGTGCCGATTTTTATTATCTCTTGTGACTTGGTTATTTATGGAGATAAAAAAAAGTTAAATACGAAAGTTTTATGAATTTTTACGTAGAATCCATTAGTGCACTTAAAAAAATATAGATGTTTTCATTTTTGAGATATTATCAAAACTAGCATTTTCTTAAATAGGACACCCTATATCTGAGTATCTCAAAAAAAATGCATTTTTTCTTGTGAATGCAACTATATGTAACACTTGATATTTTGCTCTGTTCTAAATAGCTACAATACTAAAAAAAACAAAAAAAAAGATTTTCTAGATGGCCATGAATTGATTTCTTTAAGCGTTTGTTTTTGTTTTTTAGATGTAATAAAATTCAATAACAATTACGTATTAGTTTTGATTTTCTGTTGTTAACAAAATACTTTCGATTATATTTCTTTAGAATATCAGTCTAAAATGAATATTTTTCAAAACTATGAAAAATTAAACATGTTTGAGATAATAAGAGTTATAAAAATAAAGACGCAACTTTAGACCTATATTTTAAGCGTTATCCGGAACGACGACAGCAAGAAAACAAATATTTCAAAGATTATATTACAACTTAAGTGAGTATGGATCATTTGGAAATCCAAGAGATAAGATTTACAGTAAAGAAAATAGAGAAATAGATGAAATAAATTCATTAGCTTCTGTTATTGCTGATCCGACGGTATCTAGCCGCAATATTAAGAAAGATATTGCTTTAAATGGGTGTTTTCCACTCCCAGGCTAAGCATGAAGTAAAATTTCGAGTTTAGAAAAGCCCCGTCAAAATTTGTCGAGGGTCGCGCAGCGACCCGAGACAAATTTTCTGGGCTTTTCTAAACTCGAAATTTTACTTCATGCGCCACGCGTACAAAACATTAAAATATTGTGAAATTTATGTATAATTAAACTTCATTTGCAATCAGTGTTTTTTACGCGTGGCGCATGAAGTAAAATTTCGAGTTTAGAAAAGCCCAGAAAATTTGTCTCGGGTCGCTGCGCGACCCTCGACAAATTTTCACGGGGCTTTTCTAAACTCGAAATTTTACTTCATGCTTAACCTGGAAGTGGATAATACTCATTTAAAGCTTCAAATTAAACTCTTTTAAGAAGCAACGAATATTGGAAAATTTGCAGCGCATGCATATGTATACTTAAACGAAAAATTCGCTGTATAAGTATATGAGATAATTGTAAACTTATTATAAATTTTTGTTTGTTTTCTGTAGTTGTTGTTGTTTTATTTTATCAATGTTTTAATATTCTTGTTAACTGGGTTTTAAATATACCTATTATAAAAGAAAAGAATAATCATTCAATTCATGGCCATCTAGATTTTTTTTTGTTTTTGTTTTTTATATTATGTGTTACATACTGTTGCAATCACAAGAAAAAATGCAATATTTTAAGATACTCAGATATAGGATGTCCCATTTAAGAAAATGTTAGTTTTGATAATATTTCAAAAATTAAAATATCTATATATTTTTTAAATACGCTACTGGAATCTACGTAAAAAGTCAAGAAACTTTTGTATTTAAAATATTTTTTTATCTCTATAAATAACCGAGTCATAAGAGATAATAAAAACCAGTAGATTTCGAGAATCCCGCTGTATCTTCTAAACCCTGGGTCTCCAAACTATCTTGTTCGCGGGCCACAAATACAATTCTACATAATAAAGTCGGCCAAGATCCGATTAATTTTATAAAATTATGAAAAATTTAAGGAACAATTGTTACAATATTTCAAAATATTACATTTACAATAAAAATTACAAACAATCGCGGGCCGGATTGATGTAAGTCGCGGGCCGGATTTGGCCCCCGGGCCGTAGTTTGGAGACCACTGTTCTAAACCAATTTAGTTAGCGTAGATCTGATTGCACCATTAAACTAAACACTAAAAAAGAGAACGGGACACATATCTTATTTTTTTGTATCTCTTACCGTTTAGCCCAGTGGTGGGGAAACTTTTTTTAAGACGGGCCATTTGTAATAACCAGACAATCGTAGCGGGCCAAAGAATAATGCTTAATCGTAGGTAGGTAGTTTTTATGCGGGTCGTCGCATTACGAAGTAAGAACGCGTTCAAACATTCTCACGACGGCACTCTTAAACGGGCCGGATTAAACCTTTCCGCGGGCCAGACTTGGCCCGCGGGCTTTAGTTTCCCCATCACTAGACTTTAGCCTATACCCTATAATATCAACGAAAAAAAACCACCCTGTACAGCATATAATTGGGATATGTATACTTAAAAGAAAAACTCGCTGTACTGTTTTATAAAAAAACAGTTTTTATTATTATAAATAATAAGTTAAAACTTAATTATACAAAGAGTGGTTATTTTTGGTATACTAATTGAGATGTGTATGAAAAACTACAGTGTATATTTATTTTAGCATGTATAAGCTGTATTTTTTTAGGCATTCGTTTATTTCACAAACGTGCTAAATTTTAATCTTCTGATGAGTGTTTTCACTCCTTGATTAGACATTAAGTAAAATTTCGAGTTTAGAAAAGCTTTAACGTTTGGATTTGGACGCAAAGCTTTTCGAAACTCGAAATTTTACTTCATGCGCCACGCGTATAAAACACTGATTTAAAGTAAAGGAAAAATAATGCATTTTTTAGGATTCACCGATAACCGGTTTACTATAATTACAATCCTAAATACGGTAATAATTAATAATTTAAGTCTCGCATGTTAATTGAAATTTGTGCATGAGGAATATCAAGCGGAAATTTTGCGGATTCGGGTTTAAATATGTTTCAGCGAGGGGTCCGGGTATTCGCCACATTCTTACATCTCTACTGAAAAAGCAGCTTCACGATAAAAGTAAAACCTCCTTGAATGCGACGACATGTACATATCCCTGAGACACTTTCCACTTACATTCTCAAGGCTGCCAGGTCTACATTTCCACGCTGAAATATATTACATTATAAATGTATTACATTTTAATACGCGACATAAAACACGCATTTAAAACAACTGACGATATCAATCATAGTTAAATAAAATGAAAAGTGATGTATTTAAATTGCCGAGCACTATTTCTCTATTCCTGCGCACAATGAATCGGGGGTGTCACGGTTAGAATCCGAATTTTTCGGCGTCGGTTTTCGTATTGCAGTCACGCCCACATAACTTTGTTATTTGAGAAGATGCGATAAAATAGATCACTGAGAGTTTAATGGTGCAAAAAACCCCATTACAGTTTATAGCTTTTCAGATTCGCCTCATTTATCTTAAATAAACATACCTAATAAAAGCCAATTATTGTTAATAAATATTTATACTGGGAATTTTTCTATTTAGTATACATCTCTCGATAATTACAGCGTTTGTTAAGTTTTCAGGAATTCGTTGTTTTTGAAAAAAGTCTAATTGGAAGCTTCAAACGAGTGTTTTCCGTTCTAGATTAAGCATGAAGTAAAATTTGGAGTTTAGAGAAGCCTGAGAATTTGGATTGATCGCGTAGCGAAGCACAGCCACCAATCCAAATTAGGCTTTTCTAAACTCGAAATGTTACTTCCTGGGCCACGCGTATAAACAGTGAAATATAGTGGAGTTCAAAATATACTACTTAGGTTTGATCTCATGGTAATCAATTTAGCAAATGTTTATATGGAATATGTAAAATTATACATAAATGAAAAACCCGATTACAAGTTTTCTAATATTAATATTTATATAAATTTATTTAATGTTACCGTTTTTATTTATAGTACATCACTTTGGTTATTTTCAACACATTGCCTAACAGTTAACTATTTTCTTTAAGTCTAAACGATGTATTTTCTAAAATCTTAACTTAATTGAACATTTCGGTAAAATAACTTACAAAAAACATGTGTTGAAGAGGTTAATATATATAATATATATAATATAAATAATATATATAATATATATAATATATATAATATATATAATATATATAATACATATAATATATATAATATATATAATATATATAATATATATAATATATATATAATATATATACTCAATAACATTAGAAGCGTAACACCAAGAAGGAATGATTTTTTTGAATTCATATTTTAGCAACAGAGTGACTATATTTAAAGCATACATTGATAACAATTTCAACCTTGTGCCTTTTATATTTATTGTGAAAAAAAAAATTCACTTTTTCTTTTTTGATAAAACTATTTATATGAGCTGTTTAGTACAGATGTTTTTAGTTTTCGTGTTTCCGTTGAGTGTGTTAAGCTTAAATAAAATGCCTCGAGACCGAAGACGTCCACAATATCACCATTTGAGTGATTTTAACCGGGGTCGAGTTGTTGCTTATCGAGATGTCGGTATGTCCTATCGCGAAATTGCCCGCCGTATTGATTCCACTGCAGCAACTGTAATACGTGTGTATCAGGTATGGACAGAAGAAGGTAGAGGAGCAAGAAGAAGACCAATTGGTCAACCAAGGCGTACCACAGAACGTCAAGATCGGCGCTTAAGACAAATAGCCCTGCGAGACCGTTTCGCTACTACGCGTCAAATCGGTGATCAATGGATTGGAGAAGAAGGTAGGCCCGTTAGTTTGCGAACCTTATATCGCCGCATTCAATCCTTTGGGCTTCTTTCGTACCGTCCAAGCTTAGTGCTTCCTTTAACAGCGAGACACTGTCGCCAAAGGTTGGACTGGTGCAGAGAACGGCAGCATTGGGAGGCAGAATGGCACGATGTCGTATTCAGCGATGAATCACGATTTTGTCTAGGCACGCATGATGGCCGTAGAAGGGTACGACGCTACCGTGGAGAACGACCTGATCTTAGGTTTACTATTGAGAGGCATGTACACAGGACTGCTGGAGTAATGGTTTGGGGGGCTATTGCTTATGGTAGTCGATCACCTCTTGTATCCATTCGAGGCAGTATGACAGCTGCGCGTTATGTTGAAGACGTCATACGACCGACTTTGTTGCCTTATTTAGATGGCCGCCCAGACGTACTTTTGCAACAAGATAACGCACGTCCCCATATTGCTCGTCGAACTATGAACTTTCTTAATGAAGCTGGTGTTAATGTTTTGGCGTGGCCGCCCCGTTCGCCGGATTTAAATCCCATTGAACATGTGTGGGATATCATGGGAAGAAGAATATTCTCTTTGCACCATCCTCCACAGACTCTAGCACAGTTGATCGATGAAATTCAAGTTGCTTGGAACGAGATGTCTCAAGAAGACATCGACCATCTCATTTTGTCGATGCCCAGACGTCTACAGGAGTGTATACAGCAAAGGGGTCGCCAAACATATTATTAATTTTTTTTAGATTGTTTTTTAATAAAATTTCTTTAAAATGTAATCATTTTATTCTTGATGTAAGAATACCATACTGGCAAAAAATCAAGTTAAAATAATAACTCCTTCTGGGTGTTACGCTTCTAATGTCATTGAGTATATAATATATATAATATATCTAATATATATAATATATATAATATATATAATATATATAATATATATAATATATATAATATATATAATATATATAATATATATAATATATATAATATATATAATATATATAATATATATAATATATATAATATATATAATATATATAATATATATAATATATATAATATTGTAATATTGAACAACCACGAGAGTAGAAAGCATTTTAATAAGACGATTACAAATTTTGTAATTTCCTTGAAGTACATTTATTTTTTTCAAAATATTTGATCACAAAATAAGTATGTAGTTAAGAGATAATATGCTGATTTTTTTTACGTTTAGATCGTGGTCGACTTCCCCTTAATAATAAATATTTAGGGCTTGAAATGTTTTTATGAAAAAATTTAATATATTTGTTCAAAATTATCAAACATTTAGCTTTACTTAATTTACCGAAATACCAATAAAAAAATCAATCGGCAAATCAATAATAGTATATTTTTAGAAGCATTTTTTACAGTTAACCAGTATCATTTCTGGAATAATACCAATATGAAACAATTAGGTAAACAAATTAACACCTTGGTTTATTTCACAAAAATATATAAACCTATTCAAATTGTCTGCACATGTAAAAACATAATTGTGGCGTGTACATTTATAATGGAAGACAATTAAGGAGACGTTTATTATAAACAAATGTATATGTGCAAACAACAATCGCTTTTCCAGGCATTCAAAATTATAGGTCTCTGTAAAACCATCACAAACACTGACGTAAATAGACGAGAATTCCATATGAAATAAACACTCGCTGCGGGAATGAATGGTTAATTTTTAATCAGCGTGAGAAGCGTTCGGTTATTTTTATTAATTGTGCTCATTTAAGTGTTATAGCAGCCACACACATTCGAAATTGTTTTAAGCATTTTTAGTAAATACTTGTATTTAAAAATAAGCGCATGCATATGGCGCTTAATTACTAATTATTTAACATGTTATTTAAACAACAATTAATAAGTGGTGAATTATTATTTAATATTTATCCGATATATTTACAAAACCTTATTTAAATATGTTGCAATATATGTTGTTTAAAGTGTGTTGATGAACACAAACTTTCAGCATTTAACAGCATGATTTTTAGAGCTTTAAATCTTCCTCTTTCAATAGAAAATAGAAAAAATGAATTAACACTAATAAAAAAAATATCTATTTCATTAAGTTACAGCAAATTCACAATTAACAAACTAATTAATAGACACAAATGAAGCCAAACATTAAACTCCGTCACAAATCTCACACCACAAAAAGAAAGAAAAAACAACAAATTTGCTAGGTTTATATATAACAAGAGAACTTCTAATCAATTCACAAAGATTTTGAATAAGTTCAATATGACTCCTGCATTTTATAATAACAACAAATTAAAAACATTATTAGGCAATCAATTTACAAAAAGGGGCCACTTAGAAGAGTCCGGAATTTATTCAATTGTGTGCAATGATTGTGATAAATGTTACATAGGCCAAAGTCAAAGGAATCTATTAAAAAGATTCAAAGAACATGTATATCATGTCAAAAATAAAAGCATTGATAAATCCGCTTTAGCTGACCATAATTTAAAAACAGGACATTATTTTTCAACAGACAATATCACATTACTAAAACAATCATCACATTTTCGATTAAATATGTTAGAAGCCATAGAAATGCACAAACAAAAAGATAAATTATTAAATTTTTATTTAAGTCCTTTGGAAAACCCTTTTACAAGTTCCAAAAAAGTGTAATCCCATCAACAGTCCGGAATTTTAATCCCCTTAATGTTTTTCAGCCTTGCGACACCTTATATAATTAAAATTAGGTTTTTGCCATCTTTGTCAGGTATATATAGTTGCGCACCTAGTTGTAAGACCATTAGTTATTAATAATGAGTGCTTTGCACTCGAAATTTACATCTAACGAATAAAAATAGAAGTGAAGTAAGGAATAAAAGTGTTTTTTATTGTAATTAAATACTCCACATAACTCAATAAAACAACTAGTTAATATATTGCGTTGACTAAATTTTAACGAAAATTTTCACTTTTTTCAAAATAAAAACATTTTGTTTAGATACAACATTTATTTAATAATAAAACTGTTTCGGTAAAGAATCCCATGGCCTTCAATTTAAGGATAAAATGAGAAATTTAAAAATGCAAAAACGAATTACAAGCCCATGGGCCTTTTAACACTGGTACGTGTTATTGAATATCATACTCAAAAAGTGTTTTATACGCCTGGCGCATGAAGTCAAATTTTAAGTTTAGAACAGCATACAAATTTGAATTTAGACGCTACGCCTTGGGTCCGCGTAATTATAATTTATGCTTAAGCAAGGGGTGGAAATCCCCTCTAACCCTTAAATGCATTATGTTGCCATTTAGCAACAAACCAATTTTAGTTAAAAAGTTCAAATACCTATCGATCGTTACTTGAATATTGAAATTTCACCTTTTATGTAAAAAATGTATACAATATTATCGAATATTTTTATATTAATTATATTCGTCCAGATACACATTTAATGCATTTTATATAATCGGATAAGCAACATTAATTTAACCTTAGCCATTGAACCGTTTGGTGTTAGCGATTCAGGTTATCCCTTGTAAAACATATTTCTCATATATATATATATATATATATTTTGATATTATTTTGTTTATACATTAATTTTGGTTATACTTAGTAACTTAATGAGTATGATGTGTTACTATATACAACTAATTGTGTTAATTTCAATTGTAAAAAAGGTGAATTCCGTAAATAAAGAATAATAATAATAATAATAACTGTTATTAATTTTTCTTACTTTTAAAATATAAATTGGAGCATTTTTTTCAGATAATCCAAATTTGTAATAAATATTTTTTATCACATTACATGTTTTATATTTATATTCAGACATTTAGATTTCAAATAAATTAAGTTATTAAAAAATGGCATTCATTTGCATCATAAATTATTATTTTATGTCATCGTTGACCTTTGTAATAAATACATAAATCTATTCTAGTTATTCTAGCTCTTAAAAATCTATTCATATCTCACGATTCGATATCCATCAACGATATGCATTTTTCAATTATTTAAACCAATAGCAGAATTTTGCATTTAAGATTTTATTTATGGAAGCTTTGTATTCCACAAACTTATTCCATTGTAAATAAGTATTGTATATTTATTGATTTTTTTAGTTACCGCTAATTCGGTAAATTTGTGAATTTAAACCAGTTTATTTTATTTTATAAATTAAAACCAGTTTAATTTATTTTATAAATTAAAACCAGTTTAATTTATCGTTTAATCACAATATCGTGTTTTTTTGTTCAACCTATTAAGGGCCATTGATGCAGTTATAATGATAATACATTTATTTTTACAAAAGACATTTGTCCAATTATAGAGAAAATTTATATTGTACATAATGTCGTCAGTAACAAAATAAAATGTACAAAGAGTTTTATTTAACACCGAACATCTTCATAACGAGAATTTTTTAAGTATACATAAGCATACGTTGTGCATTTGCCGACACTCGGTTTATTAAAAGATTTAAAGCTTTAAACGAGTGTTTTCCACTCCCAGGCTAAGCATGAAGTAAAATTTCGAGTTTAGAAAAGCCTGAAAATTTGGTTTGGTCGCGTAGCGCGGAGCGGCCAAACCAAATTTTCAGGCTTTTCTAAACTCGAAATTTTACTTTATGCGCCACCAGTGCAAAACACTGATGCAATGTAAAGTTTAGCGACGCGTTTCAAACTCCGTAGTATGTCAGTGTTTTGTACCGGTGGCGCATGAAGTAAAATTTCGAGTTTAGAAAAGCCTGAAAATTTGGTATAGCCGCTCCGCGCTTCGCGCTACGCGACCAAACCAAATTTTCAGGCTTTTCTAAACTCGAAATTTTACTTCATGCTTAGTCTGGGAGTGGAACACACTCAATTCAATTTTCAAATTGAACTCTGTTAAAAAAACTACTCGTTGTTTTCTAAAGATATCTACGAAGAAAAACTCTCTGTATATACAAGTTGAGGAATTAATTGCGATTGATTGGCTACAATTTTTATTGGTTATATAGGCAAACCAATTTACACATAACTTAAAAATTAAAGGTGTCAAATTGTATTAAATGAAAATGTTCGGTGTTACATAAAACTCTCTGTATAATAAAATATAGACAAATATAACAGACAAAAGAAACTTATGAGCTACTATATTTGTAAATTAAAATTAAATTAAACTAAGTTATACATATTATATACAGAGAGTTTTATGTAACACCTAACATTTTCATAAGGAGCATTTTTTTAAGTATCCATATGCATACGTTGCATATTTTTCGATGCTCGGTTTATTAAAAGAATTTAATATGAAGCTTTAAGCGAGTGTTTTCCACTCCTAGGCTAAGCATGAAGTAAAATTTCAAGTTTAGAAAAGCCTCGAAATTTTACTTCATGCGCCACTGGTACAAAACACTGACATATTACGAAGTTTGAAACACACCGCTAAACTTTACATTGAATCAGTGTTTTGTACCGGTGGCGCATGAAGTAAAATTTCGAGTTTAGAAAAGCCTGAAAATTTGGTTTGGCCGCTCCGCGCTTCGCGCTACGCGACCAAACCAAATTTTCAGGCTTTTCTAAACTCGAAATTTTACTTCATGCTTAGCCTGGGAGTGGAAAACACTCGCTTTAAGCTTCATATTGAATTCTTTTAATAAACCGAGCATCAGAAAATGTGTAACGAATGCATATGGATACTTCAAAGAAAAATTCTCGTTATGAAAATGTTCGGTGTTACATAAAACTCTCTGTACAAGTGTTCTCCACTCCCAGACTAAACATGAAGTGAAATTTCGAGTTTAGAGAAGCCCCGTGAAATTTTCTGGCCTTTTCTAAACTCCAAATTTTATTTCATGCGCTACGCGTATAAAACACTAAAACATTGTGAAATTTACGTATCATTGAACTTAAGTAAATAAAATACGTATATTTTAACTTATATAAATAACATTTAGAAACATAAAAAGATATAATCAATATAATTGAAATAACGCACCATTATTATTTTCCTGTTATTATTAAATTACTAAATACCTTAATTTTATACATTATATTATTTGACCTGACCTGAGATTGTGTAAAAAAAAATATAAATATTTTGCTATTCAAATATTTCGATTATTGCCCATTTAAAAAAAAGTGTTCAGTTTATGTCTAACTTCACTATAATTTGAGCGTGGTGCATAAAGTAAAATTTTAAGGCTTTCCTAAACTCAAAACTTTACTTCGTGCTTTGTCTGGGAGTGGAAACACTTATTCGAAACTTCAAATTTAACGCTTTTATAATATCCATAAATGCTTAAAATTTAACATTATAAACATGATGTATATTTAAAAGAAACAATCCTAGTATGTAATATAATAAGACCATTGGTCGATAGCCAATTAGCAGAAATATTTAAAAAAAAAATCATATATACTTGTATACAATCTGTTTATATATTTTTCGTTTACAATCCAATAAAAACATTTACATATAATATAATAAGTCATTTATAGAAATTATAATAATAAGGACAACATTTTACCAAAAATCAACGTTTAGAATTAATTCGGTAATTGCTCGGTTAATGGATTAATGACTACAATTAAATTGACAAATAATAGTACACTAGAGTTTTTACCCCTTGATTAGCCAAGAAATAAAACTTTAAGTTTAGAAAACTCTAAAATTTGCTTCATGCACTAGAGCCTGGGTCTCCAAACTATCTTTTTCGCGGGCCACAAATACAATTCTACATAATAAAGTCGGCCAAGATCCGATTAATTTTATAAAATTATGAAAAATTTAAGGAACAATTGTTACAATATTTCAAAATATGACATTTACAAAAAAAAATACAAACAATCGCGGGCCGGATTCATGCAAGTCGCGGGCCGGATTTGGCCCGCGGGCCGTAGTTTGGAGACAACTGCACTAGAGTTATAAAATACTAATTTAGAGTGAAACCAAAAAAAAAAACTTTAATTTTAGTACAAAAAATTTGCAGCGCAAAAATATGCCTCTTTTAGCTTCATTTAATTTAGCAAAACATCGGTTATAATTTGGCAAATTACTAGTAAATTTTGGACAGTAGTTTTAACGATATACCGGCAAATCTGTAAACCGGTTTACAGGTATTACAATAGCTAAATATAACAATATATATTTGATTAATTAAAATAAAATTGAAATTAACATAAAATTCTGTATGCAAGCGACAATTTAAATTAACAATTGCGTTATTGATGAAAATATAGTGAAGCAGGGAGCCATCTATGCAGCATTTTTAGAAATATCGTGATATCGATTTTCCAGTAGGATGTTTTAGTGCGAAGTTTCCACCGCTAGGAGGCGGTCACGGTTGGAATTAAAACTCCACATCCCTACCACTTTACACCGGAAATGCGAGGGGAAAACGTTTAGCTTCGTTTCTGTAGGTGGCAGCACTTCTCAACGCTTGGGAAATTATAAAATTCTGTACCTAAAGATTTCTTAGCCAACTTTTGAGTGCAGAATTTTTTAATTAAGAAATCTACATACAGAGTGTTTTATGTAACACTGAACATTTGCATCCAATACAATTTGACACCTTTAATTTTTAAGTTGTGTGTAAATTGAGTTGCCTATATGACCATTAAAAATTGTAGCCAATCAATCGCAATTAATGAGTCAACTTGTACATACAGGGAGTTTTTCTTTCAAGTATACATGTCCAAATCACAGCGTATATACCGTAAATCTTAAGATCCTCGTTGTATTTTTAACAGAGTTCATTTTGAAACTTTAAATGAGTGTGTTCCACTCCCAGACTAGGCATGAAGTAAAATTTCGAGTTTAGAAAAGCCTGAAAATTTGGTTTGGTCGCGTAGCGCGAAGCGCGGAGCGGCCAAACCAAATTTTCAGGCTTTTCTAAACTCGAAATTTTACTTCATGCGCCACCGGTACAAAACACTGACATACTACACAGTTTAAAACACACTGCTAAACTTTACATTTCATCAGTGTTTTATACCCGTGGCACATGAAGTAAAATTTCGAGTTTAGAAAAGCTTAAAAATTTGGTTTGGCCGCTCCGCGCTTTGCGCTACGCGACCAAATCAATTTTCAGGCTTTTCTAAACTCGAAATTTTACTTCATGCTTATCCTGGTAGTGGAAAACACTTGTTTAAAGCTTCGAATCTTTTAATAAATCGAGCGTCAGAGCATGCACAACGTATGCTTATGTATACTTAAAAAATTCTCGTTATAAAAATGTTCGGTGTTACATAAAACTCTCTGTATCTATTTACTTATATTTGATTATATTAGTTGACAAATGCACCCTCATATTTTATTATATAAACTTATATTATATATATGTAACATCTCCATTTATAGAATATTTATAGTAGTTATAAATATAAACAGATGGTAAATTATACACAGAAATTAAAATTGATTTTATAAAATGGCTATTGACCATAGGTCGTTTATTCGATATAAAAATTAATACTTTCATTTCCCTTGCTATTTATATATACTAAACATAACTTTTATTTAGAAAGTTAAGATTTTTAAACAGTAACAGGCACAAAAAATATTCATTATATAACATGGTATATTATTAAGTAACCTATAAGGCACAGTTCCACCAAACACATTGAACTGGTTCAACTCTGAACTTGAGTTCAAAGAACAATAGGAACTGTCATCTTGAAATCGAGTTCAGCTTGAACTCGAATTCAACGTTTGAGCCGAAGCCCTCTATGTATGCAAAGATTGTTTTGATTATGAATAATATATCTACTTATAATAATGTTTATTTTTCATCAATAAAAAACATTTTTACTTTGTATTACACTATTTATGTTTACATGACTGCAGTTTCGGCAAATTCATCTTGGCATTATCAAACATAAAATGTCACGTAAAAATAAATAGTGTTATACAAACAAAGTTAAGATGTTATTTATTAATAAATTAACATATATAACGAAGTAGAATCTTCCACAATACAAAATTTGTTTATTTTTTATTCAGTGTACCTCTACGTTTAGTTGTCCTTTTTTAATAAGATATGATATAACATTGAGGTCACCCTAAAAAGTACGTCCTATTTCTTCACCACATACGAAATGTCACAACAAAAGGTTAATAGGTTATAATCCGTCATATAAAAAATATATATTTGAATATGCTTTTATCACTCAACGACACTGCTTTGCAGTTATTAAGGAATTGTATTTACCTTAGCGGATTTTCGATACTTGTTTTTCACCTCGTAGTAACATCTGCAATATATGCATGTGTAGACTAATCTAATTAATTTTTAATTGTTGCTAAATATAATTCACTGATAGTATCCATTCGATATTATTTACAAGTGTGTGTAATCATATGATCAATATCAATTCACTTGAGCAGGTCATATGACTAGAGCCCCAGGAATATCTAAAAATAAATAAAACCAAGTTGAAGTTACTCATGGTGACTTTCACTAAAACTAGCAACAATGTATTTTCACAAAACTTGATTATGATTTTAAAAATTTATATAAAAATTGAAACTGCTATTTTAAAACTGCAAACATTTTTAATTTAAATATAGTAAGCTTTATTGTTTTTTGTTTTAAATTTCCCTCCATATTTTCTGGTTGCAGTTTGCAGGATTGTAATCAAACGGCAACAACACGCACGGACACTACAATTAACCATCCCCTCTTTCCTTTTCCTCTTTCCCCTTTTTTCTTTTGTAATTTTGTGCATTGCGCTTCAATATTAAAAGTGGAGTCAGTTATTGCTTTATCGAAGTGAATCCGATACCAAACGTTAGTGCGTCGTCTAAATCCAAAATAATATTAATAAGATGTACCTCAAGAAAAGCCGGATCGAAAATATTAAAAAGTGCGTAAGAATAAAGTAACCTTAACCCCTAGTAAACATATATTTGACATAATAATAAATAATATGCAGTGTACAAAACATGTTATTGAACACCAGAAAAATTCGAGGGCTGAAAGGGTTAAAACAAGCACACAATTGTGTCAACAATTTTAGATTAGGAATGTTGTGTTTTAAAGCAGCACTAATACATAATTTACGTAATCAGTCATGGTACAGGTTGATAAAGCAAGTACATTATCCAGAGAGAAAGCATATAAACTTTCCATTACTTTAAGTAATTAAATTATTATAGCCGAAACTAGTCGGAGAGTTAAATAAAATCAGTGAAACAATACCATGTGTTTTAGTTATTAGTTTATAATTAAATTATTTACTTAAAGAGGTTAGTGTATAGAGGGTAAAAGTGATTTCTTATTTTATTATACAAGATATATCAGTATACTTTTATAGTAAAAATAATGTTAGTGCATTGAACACTATTGTGCAGTAACCTTTTCATTATTTAATTCACAATTAGGTAATAGAAAAAATAATTTTATTGCAATACTAATTGTTTAATTTTCTCTAGATTTCTTTCAATACATACAAAAATACTAATTCTGTTGAATGAGTGTCTTAAAAGTTTAAATTATGACTATACATGACTATATAACAAACAGAGAGTTTTAATTCACCTATTGCTAAACTTAATTATTTATTATTAACCCATTATGCACCATTGATGCAATAACACAATATTATCACTGATTTTTTTAAATAACTAAATAAGGTAATTTGATACACTGTATTATTTAGCTCGACTTAAGAATGTGTAAAGAAAAATGTAATAATTTTGTTATACAAACATTTGGATTATCACTGTTATTTTTAGTGTACTTCTAACTTCACATTAAATCAGTGTTTTATACGCGTGGCGCATGAATTAAATCAAGCTTAGAAAAGCCTAAAGATTTGTGCTCATACATTTGTTCTTTTTTAAAAGAGTTCAATTTAAAGCTTTAAACGAGTGTTTTCCACTCCCAGACTAAGCATGAAGTAAAATTTCTAGTTTAGAAAAACTTGAACGTTTGGATTAGGACGCGTAGCGTCCACATCCAAATTCAGGCTTCTCTAATCTCGAAATTTTACTTCATGCGCCACGCGTATAAAAAACTAGTTTTAATTGAAGTTCAAAATGTACGTCCTTAGCATACTGCTTTAGTAGCAAATTATGAACTTCACAATGTTTTAGTGTTTTATACGCATGACGCATAAAATAAAATTTCGAGTTTAGAAAAGCCTGCGTTTGGATTTGGTCCAAATCCAAACGCTTAGGCTTTTCTGAAATTTTACTTTATACTTAATCTGGGAGTGCAAATCATTCGTTTAAAGCCTGAGTCTCCAAACTATCTTCTTCGCGGGCCACAAATACAATTCTACATAATAAAGTCGGCCAAGATCCGATTAATTTTATAAAATTATGAAAAATTTAAGGAACAATTGTTACAATATTTCAAAATGTGACATTTACAAAAAAAAATACAAACAATCGTGGGCCGGATTCATGCAAGTCGCGGGCCGGATTTGGCCCGCGGGCCGTAGTTTGGAGACCACTGGTTTAAAGTTTTAAATTTAACCCTTTTTAACAACGAATGTCGGAAAAACAAAATGTTGAATTTATAGCTTTAATTCAAAGCATTAAACAAGTGTTTTCTACTTCCAGACTAAGCATGAAGTGAAATTTCAAGTTTAGAAAAGCCTGAACGTTTGGATTTGGATTTGGATTGCTCCAAATCCAAATTCAGTCTTTTTCAAAAAACTAAATTTTACTTCATGCGCCACTCGTATAAAAAACTGGTTTTATTTGAAGTTTGAAATATACGTCCTTAGTAGCATATTATAAACTTCACAATATGTCAGTGTATTATACGCGTGGCGCATAAGGTAATATTTCGAGTTACGATAAGCCTGAATTTGGATTTGGACGCTACGCGTCCAAATCCAAACATTCACGGTTTTCTGAACTTGAAATTTTACTTCACTAGTCTGGGAGTTTAAAACACTCGTTTATAGCTTTAAATTGAACACTTTTAAAAAACAACAAATCGCGAAAAAACAAAGGGTCTGAAAATTTAGTTCCGACATTCGTTGTTTTTAAAAGAGTTGAATTTAAAGCTTCAAACAAGTTTTTTCTACTCCTAAGTAATACTTAGTAAGCATGATGTATAATCTCTAGTTTAGAAAATCCTGAACGTTTGGATTTGGAGTACTTTTTAGTGTATTTCTAACTTTACATAAAGTCAGTGTCTTATACGTGTGGCCCATGAAGTAAAATTTTGAGCGTAGAAAAGCCTGAAAATGTGTGTTCCTATATTTGTTTTTTTTAAGAGTTCAATCTAAAGCTTTAAACGAGTATTTTCTACTTCCAGGCTAAGCATGAAGTAAAATTCCAAGTTTAGAAAAGCCTGAATGTTTGTATTTAAATGTGTAGCGTGAAAATGCAAATTCGTAATTAAAGTTTAAAATATACGTCCTTAGCACACTGCATTAGTAGCATATTCTAAACTTTACAATGTGTGAGGGTTTTTACGCGTGACGCATAAAGTAAAATTTCGAGTCTAAATCCAAACGTTCAGGCCTAATCTAGCAGTGGAAACACACGTTTGAAACCTTGAATTGAAAAAGACAATCATAGACATTTATAATGCGCAAATGTATAAAGATAATAATCATCTTGGGGTCTCTTCAGAAAATGTGTCTTTTTTATGGTCAGTTGCATAATAAATATACTATATTTAAAGTGACGTTAGAATAATAGGAATTTTCATTTGAACAGCACTTTAGAAATGATTACGATAGTAACCAGACCTTAGTAGTTTTTTTTAAATAAGTGAATACGTGTTAAATAAATTTACAAAATTCGAATTAAACAGTTACCTATAACCTATAAAATAATTGCAGCTGAATATAAAAACATGGAACAAAACAAATGTTTTATATTACCCTACTTTTGAAATGAATGAAGGAACTATCGACTATTATCACTCAGCCAATTTAAATGTTCATGCTTATCTACATTCGAAAAAAATGTTCGTGCTTAATTAATCAAGGAGTCGAAACACAACGAGGTTTTCGACTACTTAATTAAGCATGAAGTAAATTTTCACTTCAAATTAAAACTAAACATCAGGTTATGTATACTTAAAAAAAAAACTCCTTTTATGTTTTAAAAACAGTATTGTTAAATTATGTTATATTTTTGTTGTAGATTGTAGTCCGATAAAAAATGTCAACGTTACAATAGTTACAAATTTAAAGTGCAACGAAATACAAGCAAAGTGTTTCTTTTTAAATGGGATTTAAACCAACTGGGATTCAGCATTTAGGCGCCGATGGAATCAAAGCCCTCTCATTTAAATATGGTCGTGTCATCGCAATTCAGGAAGCGTAAGGTAACTTCCGCTGTTCGTTTCCCCCGGCGCATTCGCCATAAAATTTGTGTGTGGTTACAAATCATCTCAATTTATATTCAAGAAATTGAATACATTAATAGATTCTATTCAGTTTCATGTTTTAGAATACTAGAACTACTTATGTGTTTAATAATAGTGATAAGATTATTATAATTGCTCCACGTTTAAATGTGTTATTTGTAAGTGTAAGCTCAGAAATTAACCGCAAACTGTACAGCAGGCGCCATCCTGCGGGATTTTCCAGAAGCGCCAGTTCAAGCGGAGTTTTCTGGAAACACCGGATCTAGCGGGCCTTTCCGGTGGTATGTCGTAACGGAAAACTGCGCATTTTTAGCCACACCTAATCTGGCTATAGGTCGATAGGGTGCACTGCAGTGTTTAAGGGCGGCCTTATTGACCGCGGAAATTCAAATACATTGCGTCAACCTGTGCATCAATCAATCATAAGAAGATACACTGGGGAAAATAAAGCCACCCCAAAACGGACGCCACAGCGCCGTACGTCAATTAACAGTGGCATGTCATATGCCGACAGTGATTAATTCAGGGAAAGGCATCTTAATTAAAAAGTTATTTTTTCCTAGTTGCGCCGGTAAGAACGGCTGCTTTTACGTTGGCAAATATTTAAATTCCGGTATTAAATTATGGCTTATCAAGAAGACATGATCTATATTGTTAGGATGCGTGTCGCCCTGTATTTATCGTAAAAATTGACGAGGGAAAACATATATTTGCTTCGGTAAAAACTATGTGAAAATGCAAAGGGGAATGAAATATTGATTCTATTTTTAGGATTTTTAGTTTTTTTTCTTTTTGTAAGCAAAGGAAAAAGTTTGTGTGTTTTTAACTCACGAAACGGAACTTATTGCTTGGATGATAAATTAAGCTGCTGTAAATGAGTAATTAACACATCATGCAGTAGGAAACATATTAATTGATGTGTAATTATTGCAACAAGATGTAAATTACGAGATATACTATAAATATACTTTCAAATAGTAAATAAGTAAATAGTGAAAAAAATTCAATGGTTTTATTAAATAATTAATCGTCATTTATTGCATAACCGAAAATCATACAACTGGCCATCGTCCTTTAGCTTAAGTGGTTTATTGTTTCTGTTCAATCAGCATTGGTTTGAAAATTCAGACACTATGGATATTTATTTTTCTGTATTATTTGTTTCAAACTAACTTATTATGAATTATGTATTTGGAAATCACAGCATATTTAAATGGTTTATTTTTTTAGAATACTTTTTTATAGTTAATTAGCATTGCTTCGCATTTATAATTTTTTTTAAGAATTAAAATGAAAAATAAATCGTAATTTTATAAATTATATTGAAATGACATATGGTTTTAAACTTTACTATATATTAGTGTTTCATTATCCCTAGCACTAGTGATTGTTAACCTACAGATATTATTTATTGTTATAAATTTACGGACATTGTTAATCGCCGTTAGTTAGTTTGTGAATCAAATTCGGTTTATCGATAATTTACCGGTAAGTCACAATATTGTTGTTTTAAGGGATAATATTAATTAAATACATGAAAAATTAATAGCGTTTAATGACTTACCTTTAATGAGACCTTCAACACTTCTATTACCACAAATGAATATTTCGAATTAAAACCTAATTTGAATCCGACAAAATAAGGTTACGCTTCTTTAAGTTTGCAAAACTTTAAACATAAAATGCTAACGGTTGTATACGAACATTATTGTAATTTTATATTATCTTGCATTAAGCATAATAAAATATGTCAGTTTTTTTAATACAGTATCAAACCATTGACAATGGTCAATTTGTGTTCAAAATGTACACCTGGTTACAAATAAATTGTTAAGGAAAGGTTATTATTATTTTAAAGTAACTCAATCAATCCAAATCAAAATTAAGACTTTTCCTAACTTGAAATTGACTTTATGCGCCAGGTAATACCAAATTAGACAGAATGCACAAATGTATTCTTTTGTAAGAGTAATTATAAAAATACGGATTTGGTAAATAAAGCTGAATAAATCGTAATTGGTTATTCAGACATCGCTGAAACTACAATTGCAGGTAAAAGTAAACAAGAACTATAAATACACTTATTAATTTACAATGTACGGGTACAATTAACAGCGTGGCCATTAATATGCCCTCGGGTATTGTACAAGATTGTTCGGGTTACGTTGGATTGGGAATATGCAATTAGTTGCAACAATAGCTCAATGGCACAAAACATGAATGACATGGCAATCAAGAAAAAACACTGTATTTTATTTACTATTTTCTTAAATATGATAGTGTAAAATTATATTTATCAACTCTGCTTTAATGATATACACTTTTAGGACGTAACTAAGTAATAAAAATATAAATTAGTGTTCAGCATTATTTAATTCTTCGGATATCTATATACGCGTTTTAGGCTTCAACGCCATCATCAATACAGGACCAGTGCATGAAGAATACTTACCATTATATCATAGTCTATAAAATGTTCACAATACACGTTGACGTAACCACCATCTGCTACCCATTTTTTGAGTTACGATGCCACTTAGCAAATCTGCAACAGATGGCGTTTACGTCGTTGTTTTGTGTTAACTAAGCACGTTTAATAGTGTATTTTGGTGCATTTAAAAACTATATTTTATACAAGAATTTACAAAATGTATGAAGGAATCAGATTTTGACATAATTTTTTTATTTAAAAATTCTAAAAACATTTATCATTAGATATTTATTTTCTTAATACAGCGCCGATAAATATAAATTTTTAGAGTTTTGTAAAGTAAAACATTTTCTTCTTCTTCTGTGTGATTAACCTATTAAGCGCCATTGATGCAATAACGCAACATTTTTAGTTTTTTGTTATTCAATTACTATATACATATATAATTTAATTTAATAGATGTTAATTGGATACATTGTTATGTTTCACCTGACTTCAGAATGTGTGAATAAAATGTAAATATTGGGTAAATTAAATATTTAGATTATTACTCATGTAAATAAAAATGTTTTTAATGTATTTCTAACTTCACAATATTTCAGTGTATTATACGCGTGGCGCATGAAGTAAAATTTCGAGTTTAGAGAAGCCTGAAAATTTGGTTTGGTCGCGTAGCGCTACGCGCTACGCGTCCAAACCAAATTTTAAGGCTTCTCTAAACTCGAAATTTTACTTCATGCTTAATCTGGGAGTGGAAACACTCGTTCGTTACTTCAAATTGATCGTTTTTATAAAATCGACGAATGCCTGAAAATTTACAACATACATTATGTATATTTAAAAAAATCCCAGTATGTGATATGTCATCCATGGAAATCATAGAAATTGGTGCAGAATGTTACCTAAAACCAACTTTTAAAGTTAAGTCTATAATTGCTGGGCCGTTAATGGGTTAATAGCGTTTTGTTTCATACCTAATTCAGTGATAAGTAACCTTTTTGATTGCTGGGCAGAATAGAAAATGAAAAATGCTGTGTGGCCAGCAAATTTTATTTATGTCGCTACAATTACATTTGTTTAACACATTTACCACCAAACTCAATGAGAATTTTTTGTTTTGAAATTTAAGAGGGTAAACTTTATGAAACATTTTTAATATTGAGATAAAGAAACACCTAATTTTTTCATACAACTTATATTTTACTTTTGTGACTAGTTTCAGTTTTATGATAATCATTCTAAAACTTAACTAAAATACTCACAGAAGTAAAATCATACTGGTATAAAAAAGTAAGCTGTATTTTTTAATCTCAACTTATTTCCATAAAACTTGAATAATTCTTTGATTTTTTACAAATGCCAGAATAAAATAAATTCATACAGGGAGTTTTTCTTTTAAGTATACATATCTTTATAGAGTATATGTTGTAAGTCTTCAGACATTCGTTGTTTCTTTCTAAAGAGGTAAATGTAAAGCTTTAAACGAGGGTTTTCCATTCCCAAACTAAGCATGAAGAAAAATTTCGAGTTTGAAAAGCTTGAAAATTTGGTTTGTTCGCGTAGCGCGTAGCGCTACACGGCCAATCCAACTTTTCAGGCTATTCTAAACTTAAAATTTTTCTTCATGCGCCACGCGTATTAAACACTGATTTGATGTAAAGTTCGGAATATAGATCTTTAGTAAAGTGATTTAGTATTATATTTAGAACTTCACTTGGAATAAGTGTTTAACACGCGTGGCGCATGAAGAAACATTTCGAGTTTAGAAAAGCTTAAAAAAAATGGTTTGGCTGCGTATCGCTACGCGACCAAACCGAATTTTAAGGCTTATCTAAACTCGCCATTTTTCTTCATGCTTAGTCTGGGAGTAGACAACACTCATTTAAGGCTTCTCTTTTGAAAACGCAACGAACATCTGAAGATTTACTGGGTAATTAGGATATGTATACTCAAAAGAAAAACTCCCTGTATATTCTATTTTCGTAGTTTTAGTAAACTTCAAATAAAATGAAACTTGTTACTCTTCTACAATTGCTTGTAATGGCCGTATCTTTTACTTTTACAACTGAAAATTACGAAATTTCTTATATTTTTTATTTAAGCAAGGGATTGTAAATTTACCGCGCTCTTTAGTTTCTGGTAATTCAGTAAATTTGTTGATCAATACAATACTTTAGAAGCAAACCACAATAACCTCGTTTTACGGAGTAAAAATTATTGAATTCATGGGAAATGAATAGCATTCAATGACTTACTTTTAACGAGGGTTTCAGTTGTTTGATTAAGCATGAAGTAAAATTTCGAGTTTGAGAAAGCCTGAAAATTTAGATTTGCTGTCGCGAGCGCAGCGACGCGCCAGCAAATCCAAATTTTCAGGCTTTTCTAAACACGAAATTTTACTTCATGCTTAACCAAGAAGTGGAACTACTCGTTAGAAGCTTTGAATTAAAGGATTTTAATACCTTAAAATGTACAGCGTGCGTATCCAGATATGTATACTTGAATGAAAAATCCCCTCTATGTGCGTATTATAAAGCGGCTAAAAGACCTTTGTGGATGGCCTTTTGTAACTCTTTTGGTTTCAATAAATGGATTAATAAATATGTAAATAATTATCTAGCATAATGTAAACAAGCTTAAATTATACGTTAATATCATTTAAGAATATAATAATACAAGAGGTTTTTATGATGTAAACATGATATTAATTCGAATCAAATATGTAAATTCGCATCAACATCCACATCCATTCCTCTATTTCAAATTAGCAGTTAGGAATTGGTAGCATTTAGTGCGGGATATGTTTTAATTAGCACTCCGATGAAGAAAGTAGCAGTTTCTATTAGTGCTGAGCAACTAGAACCGGATAATTCGAGCGCGGCGCAAGTGGCAACGTGCCACCAATTCGAAACAAGCCACGATTCCTGCTCATTTCAGCTCGTTCCCGCTTTTCCACTCCGGGAATGTTGATTTACTCCATTTTTCAATTTATGCCCTGCTAATGAACTTAAATCTAATCTGAGGGAATCTCCCGGACGCATTAGTCTTCTTTAATTCGGCAGCATGCAAATGAGTCGGACGGAATCCCCATTCCCTTTCGAAAGTGGACAGTGCGCGAACTACACATTAATCCGGATTAATGTGATTTAGTTGCTCTTTGCTAAACCTAAGCCAGTGTTGGTGCAAATAATTCATGACGTTCGCTGCTAGATCTTAAGTGACACGATGCCAGGGGCTGATATCTACCAACTTGATTATTGGTTCTAATATCATTGCTACTCCTTATCAACAAGTGATTACGGAGCTAATATCCTCTGGTTGCCTTGCAAGAATTACCTTTTGATATCCTGCATCGATTGCATTATGACCTCAATTATGTTATGAATAAAATCAATTCTGAATGCAAACAAATCTCCTTTTAACCTAATTGAAAGCATACAAATTGTAACTCAATCCATTTTATGGCGAGTAAGACGATTTTTTAGAATAATAACATTTTTTCTCCTTAAAATAATTGAACTTATAGATTCCAGACCTTGCAGAGAAAATGTGATTTTAGGGACAACTAATATTTATTTTTTTAAACCTTTTAACGTTTTATATTAATTTGAGCAACAAATTTAAATCTAGTTTAGATCCCCAAATATAAATTGAAAGATACATATTTTAGCCGCATTTTATTATAATTCCTTTTAGTAATATATATTTTTTCTAAAATAAATAAAACACTGTTTATCACTTTGTTTGTATAACAATTGGTTTATTTGGTGACTATAGTTTCGATACTACACGTATCATTATCAAACTAACGGTTTGATAATGATACGTGTAGTATCGAAACTATAGTCACCAAATAAACCAATTGTTATACAAACAAAGTGATAAACAGTATTTTATTTATGTTCAACAATGTATAACGAAGTAGAAGCCTCTATAATCAGTATATTTTTTCTTTTAGTAATGTAGTGGTATAATAATAAGATTTAACAATATAATGAATATTAATCAATGTATTTTGCTTTTTAAATCATCGTTTAGTACTTTTAAGAATGAAATAAAATTTGTTAATTATTGGGCTTGCATGAAACGCAATACTCTTAATTTGAACTTTATTCATACCTATGTACATATATTGTTCTTTTGTAATAATAATATAATAATTTACACTTATTTTGTACATGTATTTGAAACTTTGTAAATTTTAATTCTATTATGATATGAAAACAAGTGGTCAATAAATAAATATTTTTGTAGTAATAGACGAAGAGAAAAATTCTCTAAAATACATTTAAAACATATAAGACAGGACTAATCAGCTAAACAATTAAAAAGGAAGTGTCATTTCGGTACCTATTTGAATTATTTATACATAAAGGACATTTTGTTTTAAATGTACAAATTCCAATGCATTCGCTGTAAAATTTCAGTCATTTATTGCTTTTTTTAAAACCATTTAATTTGAAGTTTCGAGCAAGTGTTTCCGCTCCTTGATTAAGCATGAAATAAAATTTCGAGTAAGATTTCAAATCCTGTCGAAATATTTGCTATAATTACCTGTACCAATATATTGCTGTATATTTGAATAAGTTAGGTAAACAAATATTTATTACACCAGGAATAGGCGTGTCACGATCCCATATATCATAGATTGTTTTGTTGTATAGATGAAAAGCAGCAATAAATAGGTACAATGTTCGAAAGTGTGTTGACGATTATGTAAATATTTTTCCAATGATGATTCGAAAACCGAGTGCCCGGACAAGCGTATCGAATCGACACAAATTTTATTATTTATGTAATGCATTTCAGGGTAATGCTATTTGTTAACGTAATTAAGTAACACGCGTGTCCGCCCTACTTCTGTTTTAACGTAATTTCATTGGAATTACTATGGAATTTGTTATTAGGGTGGCATTATGGACGTTCATCATGTCACTTGGGTGGTTGGGTAAAGCAATGAATATATTTTTGTTTTCACATAAAATTAAGTGGAGATCTATAATGCGTATGTAATTCATAAAAACCCATGAATACTTAAATAATATTATTAAACATTGAGGATATATTCGCAAACATTATGATTTAAAAAAAACACTTGTGTTAATAATTGACTTTAACACTTGGTTTGTTTTACTAGTATTTTTATTCTGTCCAACTAGTTTCGACTTATCTTCAGTCTCAAGGAGAAAACACTTGGTTAAATTTCAAGTATATAATTGAATTTATCTTTTTTTTAGATGAATTGAATCTTTCTGAAAACTTAGATAAAAAACTAACGACCCGAAACAAGATGAGAATTAAATTAAACAAATTTTAATGAAGAAATCAAAAAAACGGCTGAGTATTTTACTCTTAGTACATAATACTTAATTTAATGTCCGGGTGGTAAACCATAAACTTAAATATTTTAGTAGTTTTGAAACGAAATAAAACTGTTTAGAAAATATTAAGAAAAAAAGTCAATATTAATAAACAATATTAATAAACACATTCTTCCTATATACATAAATAAACATAAGAAAAATAAACAACATTGTCGTACCGTTTTCTAGTGTAACACAAGGTTCCTTTAGTTTCGATGTTGTAAATGTTTGTAGGGTTAGTGAGGTTATTAATATAATTATATAAAAAGGAGACATTAAAATTAACAAAAAACTACACTAAGATGATGGAGAGTTAGAAAAAACATTAAATTATAAAAAATACACTGAGATGATGAAGAACAAGAAGGTAATATTAAAATTTTAAAAATTACACTGAGATGATAAATGATACAGAGAATAAGAAGGGAAACATTTTTATAAAGTGCATGCGTGTGATTTGCCTAATTTTACAATTAGATACGTAAAATTGTACTTAATAATTAATTGTAATGTAAAACCTCTACCAGAAGAATTAGGAAATTCTTACCAAAAAGTACAAAAACTTAGTACCAAACTACTTGAGTTTAATGTTGGAAATTTCATTCATTTAAAAAGATAAGAAAAAGTTAGGCAACTATTCATCTACTAGTAAAAATCATGTAGAAATGTTTTGCTAATTTCATGCATACAATAAATTGTCTCACTTTTTCTATATATTAAATTTTCCTTTTAAATATTAATACCGGGTGTTCAATAAAAAACGCCCAACGCCATAACTCTGTTAGTTATTAAACGATTTGAATGAACTAAAAAACAAAGTCAATGGCTGTTTCAATACTATAAATTGAATGTTATTATATATTTTTTCAAAATTAACTGCATTGCCAAATAGTAGTCAACTTTAAATTTGTAATTGACGGCATATACATTTCTCATTTTATTATACTAGACATTGTTCTCTTGAATCTAATTATGCCCGATGTGTTGATTTTAATTTAATATTAATGACAGAATTTTTTTTTTATAAGTCTTGTTCACATGATTTTTTTGCAATAAATGTAGTGTGCCTTGGAAAAAAAAGGCATTTTATACTGTTTAAGTTGATTATTGGTATATATTTAATCCGTGTGTTCCGTTAACTAATTTATTATACATTCACGTATTGTTATTATTTTAAATGCAAGTTTAATATTTAATAAATTAGTAGTTAATTGTAATTAGATACTATTTTTGGACTTGTCCTGTCTAAATTTTATCATTTTCCTAAATAAATAAATACTTCCTTTTTGTTTTAAGTATACATAATGTATAGTCTGAAAATGTTTAGGCATTCCTCGATTTTATAAATGAGTTCAATTTAAAGATTGAACGAGTGTTTCCACTCCCAGATTAAGCATGAAGTTAAGTTAAGAAAAGCCTTAAAATTTGATTTCATCGCAAACCAAATTTTCAGACTTTTCTAAACTCGAAATTTTACTTCATGCGCCACGCGTATTACACACTGAATTATTATGAAGTTAGAAATACACTTTAAAAATGAGTAATAATCGAAATATTTAAATAAAAAACATTTTTCTTCACACATTCTCAAGTCAGGTCAAATTTTACAATGTATTAAATTAACTTATTTAGTTAGTAATTAAAAAATTATATAATAATGTTGCGTTATTCTTATTTATTATATTCTACATTAAGTTGTAACGTAGGTACTCATTTGTTTCGTCGTTATTATTCATGTTTGACACAACCTCACAATTAATGACATTTGACACCTTTACGTGGCACACTAATTATAATTATTGAAAAATATAATTTTAAACAGAAGATTTATTTTAATATTTTTTCGACAATATATTGAATAAAAAACAATAAATTTGGCATTATTGGATTCAGAGAAATTATGTCTAATGTAATAAAATTTAAAAATTACAGGCAGCCATTTAAAAATCTTAAGTTGGCTACTATTTAGCAATGAAGTGATTATTGAGAAAAATCAATAGTATTCAAACGGCCATTAACTTTGGTTTTTAGTTCAATAGAATCGGTCAATAAATAACAGAGTTATGGCGTTGGGCGTTCTTAATCGAACACCCGGTATATATCACGGTAAATTTTAAGTTTCGAACAAGTGTTTTCTACTCCTAGTTTAAGCATGAAGTAAAATTGTCAGGCTTTTATAAACTAGAAATTTTACTTTATGCGCCGCGCGTATAAAACACTAACTTGAAGTGAAGTTTGAAGTATACTACTTAAGTTTAGTTTTAACAATATATTTCAAAAATGTTGAAAGGGAAGATGTTTTGTGTTTAATTTTAACAATATATTCCAAAAAATTTAAAAGCGCAAGATATTGTTGATAAAATGTTATACATTTCATTAACGCGAGATTAAATTTGAGCAGTATATTTTTAACTTCACACATTAAATCAGTGTTTTATACGCGCATAAAGAAAAATTTCAAGATTAAAAAGCCTTAGTTTGGATTTGGACGTTCAGGCTTTTCTAAACTCGAAATTTTATTTCATGCTTAACCTGAGAGTAGAAACACTCGTTAGAAGCTTCAAATTGAACACTTTTACAAAATACTTTAACATTTTACAGCTCATAAATCGGGAAAAGGAGCGGGTATTTTCGAACTTCGAAATTTTGTAAATGGCGAGAAAATATTTGCCTAGAGAAATTTATGTTTTGAACTTAGAAATCTGCTCACCTTAGTAAAAGGCGAGTATATTTGTTCTGAGTAAAATTCCATTTTGAACTTCTACTGATTCTAGTTCTGGTTCTTTAGGGAGTGCGCATTTCTGCACTGCACTTAGACCCCATTAGACCCATTGTGCTCAAACTTCTACTATTTTCATTGCCATTTTTTTGTTGTTCAAATTTGTTTTTCTTTGTATGACAATAAAGTTTATATATTAAGCAATTAATTACCCGAGTTTGAAGAAAACTCAATTAAATTTGATTTATTTACGATGTTTTTTTCCTTGCGTTAAGCTAAAAGCCCCCAAAAAATAAAAAGAAGTAAATAGTGTTTTTTTCATTTAATAGTTAAAATGTATCTCATCTACAAAATATGTAAAACCCAAATGCTGATAATCTTTTTTCTAAAAATGTCTCTAGATTGTTTGCGGGAGAGCTTTAATCTGAAATTGAAGTTAGAGCTTCAATTATCAATAACTTAGATATTCGTGAGAATGTTGTGTTACCGGCGTTTTACCGGAAACGCCGCAACTATGATTATTTCGGCGATTTATATAGTTTAATTTCATTTCGCGATAACAACGGACCCCACATAATTTTTATTAATCATTTTTAAATTCACTTTCATAATCATTTATTATGAAATGAAATAAGTTCGTCTATATACACTGATCGTTCGGGTTTTGTAAATATTTGTAATTATAGGATTAGTCATTTTTATTTAGAATTTTTGATTTTATTGCCTTACGCGGCGCAAATCTCGTTTGGGTCGTAAAATGCAAAATTCCAAGTAGCGGCCCTAAGCCGGGAAATTTTCACCATTACGGCAGTTCGTGACCAAAACAATAGCAAGACAGATTTGGTCACGAAAGGCTCACCGTCGAGTACCGCCCTCCGGATTAGGGAGAGATGGTATTTACTGCCCGGCTACTTGGAATTTGCATAAAGGGAAATACCGGCAATTCACCTAGTAATTCGGGTTGGATGATCCGCATGCGCCAGGGCGCGCAAAATGAGAGAACGCAATAGACTTGCGCATGTCACCCCTAACCGCTGGACCAATCAGAGGCAGGAGCCTTAACCACTTCCATCTCCCACATCCCACCTAGCGACGATCATGGGAAGGGAGAGGGTGGTTATCGAAACTGATGGTTCAGGGGGAGGACAGTAATCGGTATCAATCTCCTGAATCGTGCGGTCATCCGAAATCCGAGTGTTGTTATAATATTATTTTTGTTTTAAATCCAACAAATAACGTAAGAGTTGCGTCGCGTAAGGTGATAGTTGTTTTTGTATTATTTGTATATATATTTCGGTAATTGTCAACTCTTGTTTATTTTTAATAAACACCATTGTAGATGTTTTTTTTGAAATCGTACTCTTTCATTTATCGAATCATTTCAATTCTTATAACCTAAAGAAATATATATACAAAGTGAGTTGTTCTGGAAAAATGCTGTTCCAGGACCTGACGATGACAGGGTGAGTATTTTTATGTTTTATTTTGTTTTAAAAGTGACTGTGTGGTATCTCTGCCTACGAGCTACTAGGTAATCGAGGGTGATCCGATTTTGAGAACAAGGTCAATAATTCAATATAAATTTCTCAAAATCGGGGTGGTTGTCTCCCAGAAGGCAACACCTTAATTTCCCCCTTTGATAGTTGTATAAAATAAAACAGGGCTAAGAGTTGAAATGAGTTGGTTGAATCATGTGTTTATTTATACTGATGCACAGGATCACCTCAAAAAGTAGTAAACGCCGATAAGGCTTTAAGTACCGGGATTTTACTACCACGGGTAATAAAGGGAGTCAATTAGAGATAACTAGCGCTTTATTTCAGTTAGTGACATTTGCCTGGAACGCCCATTCATTCCACTAAGAAAAATTACTCCCAATCGATTGAAATCCGAGGGGTTCCGTTTTTTCCGAAACATCCAATCATCCGTGACCCGGGGCAATTATAATAATTACACTGTCGAGATTGAATACCGGATGCCCGTTTTTATCCTTTTTTTTAATTTTCTAATTATCAGGCCAAACAGAATAGTAATTAATCAACCAATGGGCACATCACCCGCAAATAACTGCATGTGCAATCATCGCTTGAAAAAAAATGTTGCTCACTCAAAGGTAAAGATAAAAAGTATTCATTTCATAATACGTGCAGTAAACCGAGTCAATACATTCGAGCTCGCGTGCAGTCCAGTTTTTTTTTCTAGTTTTATAAAATGAAAACTTTTCAAACTTGTCATAAATGTTCGCCTTATATTTAGCCCTTCATTATGCAACCGAGCCGCAATAACCGCATAATTCAAGTAACAATTTCATGAGTGGATTCAGGTTCGCTATAACGCGGAATAAACGATAGTGCGTTTGCTATTATTGCCGCGTTGGGGAAACTACTGGGGCCCTTACGCATCGCTACGATCGTTTATGAGTGGTTCGCCCTTATTGTTTAGTGAAAAATAGCGAAGGGCTGCCGTAACGCTGAGTAGAGTAGGCCTTCTGTCCAGATATAGATAATTCCGATAATTGAGGCACGCAAAAGCCATTCGAGTGTTCGCTGCAATGCCATCGCCGGCTGCTTTTTTACTCAAATCATGCATGGAATCTGCGGTTGGTGCAGTAATGACAGATAATTATACAGAGATAATTGGCTGAAAATATGTTTGCATTTTTACTCTACTTATAATGCTATTATCATATATTCTACTTCATTGCTATCACGGAACAACAACTTCGTTTTTGCAAAAGAGTTCAATTTGAAGCTTTAACCGAGTCTTTTCCACTTCCAGATTAAGCATGAAGTAAAATTTCGAGTTTAGAAAAGCCTGAAAATTTGGTTTGGTCGCTCCGCGAAGCATTTACCCTTAATGATCCATCATCTGTATATCAGTCGCAACATTAACACAACCGCTAAATGTAAATAGCATAAAATCAGTCTTCATCAATTCATGTTTTCAACGATCCACGTTGATATTACTAATCATGGTGACAAAAATAGTTGTTTAGTCGTCATGATTACAAATGTCATTTGATCTAGATCAGCGCTTCCCAAAGTGTGGTCTGCGGACCGGTACCGGTGCGCAGGACATATTTTGCCGATCTGTTGCACAATCTTCTGTCCAAATTATATAAATATAAAAAATATATATTGTTGTCTGAATATTGTCTGTTTTCATAAGCACACAAAATTTAACTCCAAATCAATAGAATGCCGGGATTTTGAGCAGGGTGGGGGCACTAGACAAGATTTAGTTTCAAACTCAAGAAACCTGACTTGCTTCTACATAAAATATCTTCTTAGACTTATTTCTACATACAAATTGATGATTTAATGTTCTTTCATGTTGAATAAAATACATGTTTTTATAATATTTTAATAGTTTTTCGTTATAGATATAGTATGTTTTTGAACTTTATTTTAAATCAGTGTTTTATACGCGTGGCGCATGAAGTAAAATTTCGAGTTTAGCATAACCTGAAAACTTTACTTCATGCTTAATCAAGGAGTGTAAACACTCGTTAGAAGCTTTAAATTTAACGCTATTATAAAAAGAAATAATTCTTGCAAATTTACGCAATGCTGTAATAATCGGCATTTTTATACTTAAGGGGGTCTTCCGGTATATTTGACCCAAACTTTGGATTTTTTTTCCAGGGAACTGGTAAGAGTTAGAGACCTGGGTTTTTTTTATATCTTTATTCATCCTTGCTCTACAATTGGGATTTTTGTCGAGTTGAAAAAATCAAAATGGCGTCCAATATGACGGCTGCCCGGCGGATATGTTCCAAAACTGCGAGCAGCCTAGGGGTCGCTATTCGTCACCTAGGAACAAAATCAGCTCAGTTTCTTGAAGAGTATAGTTCAGAGAATGGAATGAACTACGAAATTTTGAAAATACTCAAAATTTGACAAAATGGCGGGCATTTGAAAAAAAAGTCGTGTTTTTCGGTCGATTTTTTGACTTTGACAGGCTGTAAAAAATCTTTAAAATTGCAAATTGCACCGGGAGGTTAATTCATTCCACGAAGAAAAGTGTTTTCAATAACGGAAGCAAAGAACGAAGTCAATTGGTTGAACCGTTCAAACGCTAGAATGCTCGCAGTTTTGAAATATGTAGTTTCGAGAAAAACGCGTTTAAAGTTTGCGAAATATTTTTTCTGTGTAATTCAAAGTATTCGGCGGAAAATTCGCGAACAGTAGTCAATATCCAGTTTTTCGGGGTCGCTGAATACGAATCTGAGGTCAAATTTGAAAAATTCAAAATGGCGGATCCAATATGGCGGACCAAAAAACTCATACTCATCAAAATTTATGAAATTCGAGATTAAAGTTATACCTGCGCGACCCATACCGCTCGGGACGGCGATGCATTCAAAGGCCTGTAGCGACGTAAATATTTGCCGGATCGAAATATCCTTTTACCCACATATTCTAGACATGTTTAGCTTTGATTTCATACAAAAAAAATAATCGATTTTTTTTTAAAATTAGGCTCTCAAGCTTTCAAAGCATAGAAATATTTATTGAAAAGATGAATCATAAAAAACAACCCTATAAATCATGAAAGAGGTTTGAAACACAATTATACTCAAGCTAGTTTAAAATAAGTACAATGGATAGTTCTGAGTATTTTACAAAGTTTGAAAAAATTGAGCTAATCCCTAGAAACATAAAGATTTCTTCCCAATCTGCACGTAGCACGGTTTCAATTACAAAGACAATGAACTACTATTTACCCAGTAACCCAATCCTTGCTGGGATTCAAATCCTGGAATGGTTCAACAATTCAATTAATGCAATTAGTGATTCAGAGTGGGCGCGACGGGTAATTCTATACAGATGTGGGGAGCGTGTCAAATGCGCCAAATAAAAATCCAATGGGGCCTGTGATCATACGGGGGCTCAATAACGCGATGTGATTAATTAGCGGAGCGATAAGTGTTTTTTTAAACCCTAACCAAACATCACATGCACACACACATATACACACAAATAGATGAGGGTGGTTATGTAATACCGGAAAAGATAAATATTTCATTCGAAAACTGACGCGTGAACTCGTAGAGTTATAATGGTTTGTTTGGTGTTATTAATTTCATGTTGTTGTCGTGATTTGAGCTTGTTGATTTCAGCTCAACGTTTTATCAATAATATAATGGTATGTATTTCGTTTGTTTCGTTAAGTATAGTTTATTAATTTGCACTAATATACAAGGAATGTTTATTTCAAATATACATATACTTACGTTTTTTTTAAACAGTTTAATTTAAAACTTTAAACGAGTGTTTTTCACTCCCAGATTAAGCATGAGTTTAGATAAGCTTTAACATTTTTAGACGTTTCTGAACTTAAAATTTCACTTAATGCGCCACGCAAACACTCAAAAACTAAAACATTGTGAACAACTAAACTTCACTTGAAATCAGTTTTTATACGCGGGGCGCAAGAAGTAAAATTTCGAGTTTAGAAAAGCCTGAAAATTTGGTTTGGTCACTCCGCTTCGCGGAGCGACCAAACCAAATTTTCAGGCTTTTCTAAACTCGAAATTTTACTTCTTGCTTAACCTAGGAGTGGAAAACACTCGTTTAAAGCTTCAAATTGAACTTTCATTTACATAAAACGAATATCTGAACATTTACAGCATATAATAGGAATACGTATACTCAAAAAAATCCCTCCATAGAACCTTCAAACATGAATAATTATTAAATACAAACATTTTGTATTTAATTATACAATATTAATGCGATTTCATGAATTTTAAACGGATTCAAAGTACCAATTTTAAATTCACATTGTGTTTTTTTCGTGCAAAGGTCTCTGTTTAGTTTTCTTTCGGGCAATCAACTTAATTCTGTAAGAATTGCCGATCAGGTGCTGACGTTCCATTTGATTGGTAGACGATATGTGGTGAATGCGCCGGGTTGGTAGAGTTTAATGTAAATTATATAATAATTATATAATATTTGTTGATTTAACTGACGTTTGTGAAACCCGGCATAAATAAAATTAAAATTTCGATTAAATCATGTCTTATTGTTTTTAGAAAGCAGGTGGTTTTTCAAAAAACAGCCACCTGTAAAGACCCTAATCATCATCCGTTCTACCTGAAATAATCCCGTTCCTAAAAATAAAATTCATCTTTTTTCAAAACTTGTGAAAATCACAAAGACATTTCGTTTTCATGCAAACTATACGCTTCGCATGAAAATCCAAAATTCACGAATTGTACATCCAAGCTTTAAAACTGAATACATTTGTGCAGAAGTTTATGAAAATTAAATATTCACATTGAAATTAAAGAAAGTCAAATTCAATTTAAAGAAAAACTTGTTCTCGCTTAACACTTTGTAAAACATGTTTAAAAAATTGATTTTAAACGTTGTATTTATATTTCTTTCAAAATTCAAGAGTGCAATTTTTGTATGTTTTTATACTTATTATTTATTTATTCATATATTTATTAATTATTTGTATAGAATTTTATTATTATATATTGTATTGATAGACGATTGGAAACCTTTATTATGAGCAAGAAATAAACTTACAAAATTTCTTTATTGACATATTTCATCTTTTTTCCAGACATTGAAAGTGCAATGTTTGCTTAACATCCTTGATTCTTTAGGAAATTCAAATTATTTGTCATTGATGATGCCACTATAGAGCATTAGATAGCTTAGCTATCGAAATGTCTTGATAGATTTTACATGTTGGCTTGATATAGTCAGAAATGTTCAGTATTCCTCTGGGTCGGGACCACACTGACGAGGACCTTGAAGTCCAAAACTCGTCTTTGGGTATAAGACACCGAAATACTTACCACTAGAAATCAAAATCCAAAAAATTAATTTTTACACAATTACACAATTTTTTGTTCTGTCATTCAAAAACGAATTCAAACTATCTTATTGTACAGGGTAGTGCATTTTGGAGATGCCACATATGAAAACCTTTTTTTATTTTAAATGATATTGAAAAACTGTTTTCGCAAGCCAGGCTCAATTTTTGGTGCTTTAATCAATGGCGAATAGAATAGAAAATGAAATAATACAGGTGAGTCAATTTAATGGGCGTAAAAAGTTGCTATAATAAGGTTTTTACAGTTTGGTTATAATTTTAATAACAAATGTGTTACAGTAACTTTATAAAAATGACATTTTGTCAACTTTTTTTTTATTTTAAGAGATATCGAAAAACTGTTTTCGCAAGCCAGGGTCAATTTTTCGTGCTTTAATCAATGGCGAATAGAGTAGTATATGAAATAACACAGGTGAGTCAAAAGTTGCTATAATAAAGTGTTTACAGTTTATTTATAAATTTAATAACAAATATGTTACAGTAACTTCATAAAAATGAAATTTTATCAACTTTTGGTTAAAGAACAAAACCAGTTAAAGATAGATCAATATTCTTTTCGTCATTGAGTGAAACACGAAGAAGTGACTCTGGCTCGCGAAAACGAAAACGAAAACCTTTGGTCTTGCACTTTTCTTTCAGCCGAGTTAAATAAATGCAATGTAGGGTTAGAATAAAAACAAATTAGACTCGAGTAACGTATGTTTTTTCGCATTTTATTTAAATATTTGATTTTATGGATTAAGTTATAAATTATTTGTTTAAAGAAAATGTTGACATACTTAGAAGTGTATGGTTTCATCTACAACTGTACGGTAATGTGTATATTTGTTTATAAAAATACAGTGAATACAGTTTTTTTAACATTTACAGAAACTGTTAAAATAACAAAAAAGTGTTTTGAAACAATTGTGAGTTAAATTTACATAAATTAAAAAAAATTATGCAATCATACATAAATCTTAAGAAAACTGAGTTAAATAAAAACAGCCTTTTTAATAGACGTTATCATACAGTTTTAACACGGTTTTAAGGATAATATTAATATTTTTGAATCAATAAAACGTTTTAGTAGATTATGTTATATTTTATTTATAGAAATTGTTAAAAAATGATTACAAGTTGTTTAAATGTTAGAACAATTAATAAAGATTAAGTAATTGATAACAAAATTAGAAAAACTGAAATTAATTAATAGCATTTCAATTTACTTGTTGTTATTAAAAAATGCAATATCAGCATTAAATCTTTTTGACTTTTGGTTTTGAATTCGGTAAGTTTGCTGTTGCTTACAAAAAGCAAAGTTCATTCTTTTCTTTAATAATTTCTGTAAATTTCATAAAAATCAGACTTTTCAGTAATTTTTAATGATTTTGTAAATGAAACATAGATGTTCTGTGATATTTGTCAATATTAATTATTTTTCCTACTTTTGAGATATTTCTTCTTAAACAAATCAGAATTCATAAAAATACAGAGAGTTTTTCTTTTAACAATACATGCCCTAACTACAGTGTATGTGTATGCTCTAAATGTTCAGATTTTAGTTGTTTTTTTTTAACTTGAAACTTTAAGCGAGGGTTTTCCACTCCCAGGTAAAGCATGAAGTAAAATTTCGAGTTTAGAAAAGCCTGAAAATTTGGTTTGGTCGCGTAGCGCGAAGCGCGGAGCGGCCAAACCAAATTTTCAGGCTTCTCTAAACTCGAAATTTTACTTCATGCGCACGCGTATACTCCACTGATTTTAAGTGAAGTTAGCTTGTTCACAATATTTTAGCATATTCAGTGTTTATACGCCTGGCGCATGAAGTAAAATTTCGAGTTTAGAAAAGCCTGAAAATTTGGTTTGGTCTACAACTGTAACCAAATTTTCAGGCTTTTCTAAACTCGAAATTTTACTTCATGCGCACGCGTATACTCCACTGATTTTAAGTGAAGTTAGCTTGTTCACAATATTTTAGCGTTTTCAGTGTTTATACGCCTGGCGCATGAAGTAAAATTTCGAGTTTAGAAAAGCCTGAAAATTTGGTTTGGTCGCTCCGCGCTTCGCGCTACGCGACCAAACCAAATTTTCAGGCTTTTCTAAACTCGAAATTTTTCTTCATGCTTAATCTGGGAGTGGAAAACACTCGTTTAAAGCTTAAAATTGAAAAATCGTATGCATATGTATACTTGAAAGAAAAAGTCCTGGTATACTGCTAAAGCAGGATTAAATATATTTCTACTACTAAACTAAAATATTTTAAATATTACATATTATATTTGAGTGTTGCCATGCGTATAGAGCATGAAGTAAAACTTTAAGTTTAGAAAAGCCCGAAAAAAGTACTCATTTTTCGCAAGCATATTTCTTTTTAGGCAAAATTTTTTAATATCTCTTTAAATAAAAAAGTTTTCCATATGTGGCACCTCCAAATGCACCACCCTGTACACACATACACACATGTCAAGTTCGAAATAGCTATTATAGAAATTAGGAGTGTAATTTTTTTATATTTAAAAAGAAATCCTTATTGAAAAGTGAAATTAATGAAAATATTTTTCTGCACAATTTTTGTGCAATTACATTTTCTCTTTTCGTCTTTCTAAATCGAATTCAAACAATGATAACGTGCGTGAATTATACACACATGCACACATGTAGAGTAGAGATCTAAGAGTGTTTTTTTTAAATATTTTTCACAAAAACATTGCTTATTAAGAAGTGAAATTATAAAAAATATTATTTTTGTACTATTTTTGCAGAATCAGATTTTCTCGTTTCGTCTGTCGTAAACGAATTTGAACATTAAAAAAGCGCGTTTATTTTACACACATGCACACATGTCTGTCCAAATTGTAAACAATCGTGCAACTGCCAAAATTATCGTGCGCATCTGGGGCGCGAAGAAGAAGGAAATCTTTTTAATAATGATACTAGCTTATTGATGCTATACTTTGCAGTTTACATAGGTCAATTTTTAAACAATAGTTGTCTACATATGTTTCAGGGCCGGAAGTACTGCGTGGCGAAGGTGATATTTGCCACGGGCGCATCAATCGTAGAGGCCAACACAGTGGTCAATTTGCCAAAAAGCAGAAAATCGTAATATCTTGTGAAGTAATGATTGTATTGACTTGCGGCTAATATCATTTGGTTTATAAGGAAAAACTACATTTAAAATCATCAAACCAAGTGGTACACATTTCGTTGTTTTAAATAGGCACCAATTGCCGAGGGCGGTCGCCAAAAGTCGTCGATCCAGGGGAGTTTTGTAGAAATTATGCTTATTCTGATCGTTTTATTGTGAATTATGTTCACAAAAGAGAGATTAACAAATGTAAGTAAACATATTTCAATAGTATCTAGAAGAGGGGCAAAGGTGTTGAATGATTACCGTGGAAATGAAAACAGCCCCATTGTGCCCGAAAATACGACCTGCATGATGGAATAATAACAATAATAGTTACATGTATTTTTGCGACTTGTTGGGTCGCAAAAATAAATGTTACTATTATAGTTATTATATTCCATCATGTGATTACATTGTGATTTGATCGCAGTGATGTCACGACTTGGGAAGTTTCAATTCCAAAAAATAAAATATCTGTATTGAGTATCGATTATTTTGATATTAAAGTATCGATACGGTAACATATCGTTATGAAAAGTATTGATTTTTAAATAAGCTGGCAGCTTATAACTCTTTTATAAATAGATTATTAAAAGTCCCCCCTGCCTGAGGCAGATTTTCAAAAAGAATTAAACATAATTTTAACCGTAGCAATAAATAATGGATTGCCGAGTCACGTAATTAATAATATTTTAGTCAAACAACAAAAACGAAAAATAATAAGCTCGATTTACCCTATTATAAAATCTAAAGAGAACATTATTTATGCATTAATCTCTTACATTGGACAACCATCAGGAGAAATAGGAAAAATATTAAAATCTCAAAAAATCAAAGTTAGTTTCAAGTCACAGAATTCCTTTCATAAATTTTTAAATAACGCTAAAGACAAAACGAATAAAAATAGTAAATCAGGTGTCGATTTTTTGGAATGCAATGATTGCCCTAAGGTGTATGTTGGATAAACAGGCCGCAGTTTCAACAAACGTATTGCAGAACATCAGAAATGCTACAAACATAAAAAAACTACGTCCACATATGCCAATCATTTAATCGAAAGTAATCACAACTTTAACAATAAATTTAAAATCCTGCATCTCTGTAACAAATGTAGAAAATTGAATCTGCTTGAATAATTGGAAATAAATAAATTTAATAAACTCGGCATTCTATTAAACGATCAAGCAGACGTAAATAATTCACCACTACTAAAATGGTAATTCTGTAAATTTCGGTGTAATTTTTTCATTTTTGTACTGTGTAATTTTTCTTAATTTGGTCTTGTTGTATATATGTATATGGCATATGTTAATGTTTTTTATACGTTTTTGTGTACGTATATTTATATATTTACTTGTAAATTTGAATGTTATACTTACCTTTATTTAATTAATTTAACTTTTCCGGACATATTATTCTTAGTATATTGTTGTAGGTATATGTATATACTATATGTTAATGTTTGTATACGTTTGTAGATGTTTGTGTGTGTGTATGTATATATATATATATATATACAGGGTGTCCATTTGAAAACAAGCCAGCCACAATATCTTTGGAACCGTAACAGTTAGAGAAAATTTTCCAAAACCGTTCCTAGGATATGGAGGGGGATCCATTTTGATCCACATAACAATCTTCTGCAACCAACCCCTTAGGCTGTAGCCACCCTTGCCCAGTTAAATTAATTAAATAAAGATAAGTATAACATTCAAATTTGCAGGGCTGGTTGCAGAAGATTATTATGTGGGTCAAAATGGTTCCCCCTCCATATCCTAGAAACGGTTTTGAAAAATGTTCTCTAACTGTTACGGTTCCAAAGATATTCTGGCTGGCTTGTTTTCAAATTGACACCCTGTATATATATATATATATATATATATATATATATATATATACATAATATCATAAATTTCACAACTACCCCCACCCCAGTCCCTAAACAGTACCACCTCCTTTACGTCATTAGTATTTAAGCGTTAGTATAAGTTTGAATTCTATTATTCATCTGCCTGATGAAGCCACTGTGGCGAAACAATTGTTGCAGTGTCAATCAATAAACAGTGAAATCTTAACCAAGTGTGTTATTTACTAAAAGTATAAATAATATTGTCAGGAATAGTTTAATGACGGGTATGATATTATTAAAATTTACCTTTTATAAATAAAAAAAATATTATAAGTTAATGTTGCGTGGCGCATGAAGTAAAATTTCAAGTTTAGAAAAGCGTAAAAATTTGGATTTGCCGGGGCGTGACTTGCTTCGCTCGCGCACCACAGCAAATCCAAACTTTCACGCTTTTCTAAACTCGAAATTCTACTTCATGCTTGATCTGGGATTGTAAAACACTCGTTAGAATTTCTCAGGAACTTTAAATTAAATTGTCTAGCGATAATCATAAATAAATGACTGAATAGTAAGCAAGTTTACGGCTGTCATCATAATCATAATTCAAATCATAATGATACTAAACTCAAAACTGTTAATGTTTCATCACAATCACGACAAATCGTCAAGAATTTGAAAACTACTGAAAATCGTGAAGAGTTTATGAAAAGCATTAATATTTTTAAATGTATAGATTTAAAAACGAACGAATAAGTTAATTTTTCTTGAGTTTCTGAAGTTTCCGTTTGGGCTGGGGAAATTTCCTAGATTTTCAATAATTTTAAATATTTTGCGAGCGCAAGCCAGTTTTTTTGGGCGCCGAAGGAAATAGTTCCGGCCCTGATATATATACAAGAAAAAAAATACAATATAAATGTCCTACACAAATACGAATAGAATGAAGCAAGACTATTTATTGTAATATAACAAATGTAATTGTAAAAATTAAAAAGTGTAAATAACTATACAAAAACAGTTATTAAAAACAAAACAAAAAACTCTCGACATATTCGCAGTACACTTTTTAAGATGTTTGTTCCGAATTAGTTTTGTAACTCTGAATAAAAATCTTGGAAAGTGTACCGCAAATAATTCCACCTTCTTCGCGAACCAGACATTTTCACAAGACACAAAAAGAAATAAGAAAGAATAAGAAGAAAAGTCAGTGAGTTTTGAGTTTGGATTTACATTAGAAATATTTTCTCATACCGTAAGTTTACTTAAACTATTAATAATAAAAAATGTTTCTCTAAAAGTAAACTCATTAAAGAAATATTTTCTAAAAATATTTAGTGCATGCGTAACAATTCGAATAATAACATTTTGAGCATTAGCTTATTTTTACAAAAACGCTGAATTTAAAACTAACGAGTGTTTCTAATCAGAGGTTAAGCATAAAGTAAAATTTCGAGTTTAGAAGAGCCTAAAAATTTGGATTTGACCGCGCGCGAACGAAGCAAGTCGCGTTGCCAAATTCATATTTGTAGGCTTTTCTAAACTCGAAATTTTACTTAATGCGCCACGCGTCTAAAAAGCTGATTTAATGTAAAGTTCAAAGTTAAATAATAACAAATAAATTGATTGTGAGTTACGTGAAGATCAAATTAATTTGACGAATAAAGCACTAATAACCTTTCTTCACACTTTTATTTGAATTACCAAATGTACATTTCGGACACAAAGTGACCATTATCAATGGATTAATAACACTAAATACAATATAGAAATTTTAAACTATATATAGCTATGCTATACTATGAAAAAAACATGAAAACAAATTATTGAATTTTGGTTTAAGTCCACTTTACAATACATTATTAAATTTAATTGCACCACCTTAATCTGTGTTTTTCCCCTAATCCACTTTACCTGGTTGTACCGCACCTCTCATTCCTTCGGCTCACCTCTTAATTTACGTTTTTCCCCCTTTTTGCACTCCCACCGCTTTTGTATTATAATCTGCCTGCCTATATATAGTTTAAAATGTCTGTTTTGTATTTAGTGTTAATCCATTGATAATGGTCACTTTGTGTCCGAAATGTACATTTGGTATTTCAAATAAAAGTGTGAAGAAAGGTTATTAGTGCTTTATTCGCCAAATTAGATAATAGCGTTTATGATTCATAGATAATTCAGATTCAAACAAATCTAAATGTTTGTGTAATGATTCATATAAATTTAATTTTCAATTTGGAAAATAATCTTTACGTTCCTAGGGAAAAACCGGTATTTTTTAAACTTTATAAAATACTCCCAATCTTTCATTGCACATATTCAAAACTACTAAAACTAGATTAATAGGTACTGAAGTATAGTTGTTATTCAAACGTCTTTAATGATGTCAACGTTGAATTTGTACAATTGATATTTTCGATAAATATTTCGACTTTTTGAAAGCTTGGTAGCCTTATTATTAGACGTTATTATACAGGGAATTTTATTTTTAAATATACACATGCCGATTATTTCAGGGTTTCGTAAATTTGCAAAAATTCTTTGTTTTTATAATAGTTTAAATTTAAAGCTTCTAGCGAGTGTTTCCACTCCTTGATTAAGCACAAAGTAAAATTTCGAGTTTAGGAAAGCCTGAACGTTTGGATTTGGACGCGAAGCATCTAAATCCAAATTCAGGCTTTTCTAAACCTGAAATTTTACTTCATGCGCCACGCGTATACAACAGTGATTTAATGTGAAGTTTGAAATATACAGCTTAAGTTTGATGTTACGGTAATAAATATACAAATGTTTATATCGTGTAATGAAATTTTAAGAAAAATTGCTCTCATATTTAATTTTATTTAAATATATTTGCGTATCCCAAAGACAAAATAAATATTTATGAGATTCAACTTAAGCAGTATATTGTGAGCTTTACTTAAAATCGGTGTTTTATACGCGTGGCGCATGAAGTAAAATTTCGAGTTTAGGAAAGCCTGAAAATTTGGTTTGCGCGACCAAACAAAATTCTAACGCTTTACTAAACTCGAAATATTACTTCATGCTTAACCAGGGATTGGAAACACGTGTTCGAGGTAAAATTCAATTAAATATATCATCGGAAAAAAATAATATTAACAAACAAGAACAGTATAACATAATTTATAAATTACTTTAAATATAACTAAAGTGAAGTTGGTACGCATAAAAAATGCGATGTTGCCACATTATTTTTTTATTAGTTTAAAATTAACTGATACTATTTAGATTGGGTTCTGTCATACGAAATTTAGCATCGTGCTTGTACGGGTTTAGTAGACATAAGCTATCATGATACTAATGCTATTCAACGGCTTCGCGGGGCGACCAAACCAAATTTTAGGGCTTTTCTAAACTCGAAATTTTACTCTATGCTTAACCAGGGCTTAGAAACAAGTGTTCGAGATAAATTTTAATTAAAACAATCATCGGAAAAAATAAGTATATACATTTTTTCAATTTAAATATACTTAAATATCCCAAAGACGAAATAAATATTTGTGAGATCGAACTTGAGGAGTATATTTTGAACTTTACTTTAAATCAGTGTTTTATACGCGTAGCGCATGAAGTAAAATTTCGAGTTTAGAAATGCCTGAAAATTTGGTTTAGTCGCTCCGCTTCGCTACGCGACCAAACCAAATTTTAAGGCTTTTCTAAACTCGAAATTTTACCTCATGCTTAACCAGGGATTGGAAACACTTGTTTGAGGTAAATTTTAAGCAAATGAACATCAAAAAAATAAGTATTTACAAACAAGAACCGTGTAACATAATTTGTAAATTACTCCAAATGTAACTAAAGTAAAGTTGGTACATATAAAAATGCGATGTTGCGACATTAATTTTTTCAATTGTTTAAAATTGTAGATTTTGATCTATCATACGAAATTTTAGTAACGTGTTTGTACGGGTCTAGTAGACATAAACTATTATGATACTAATGGCAATTCTATTAATCAGGTTGTGAAAATTATGATTTATTAGTGACGCTGCATTTACAGATTTTATGTTACGACATTTTTTATATTTCTGTATGAATAGAATCGAAACAAACAATGGTAATTAACATTAAAGTAAAGTTCTGGCACTGCGGACAGATATAGAGCAAGGGGTGAAAATGTCAGTTGAAAAAAGTAATCGAAACCGCATAATCCTGCGGGCATCGTAGGTGTGCACGTTCGGTGGTTGTGATAATTTCGTGCGCAGAATGGGATAAATCAAACGGAAATTTGTTATTTATGTTGTGTGGAATACAATAGCTGATTGTGTTTTCCCATTCGAACGGATGATTAAGAGTTTTTTCCCTCTGTAAGAATCATTAGCGGCGAGGGAGAAACGATATATATCGAAGCGGAAGCTATCCTCACGAAATCCGGGCTGGAAATGGAAGAGCTAAGTTACTAGTTTTAATTTTGCGCACTCATTGGAATATTTTATGCTAACCGACACCACTCCAGGGATTAGCATTTGATGGCTGCTCTGGTGAGGTTTACGTGAAGAAATCTCACCCAAATTCCGTAACTATAACAGTAACAGAGTATGACACAGGCTGGGTAGTAATCAATTACTAATATTTGCTCAGTGCCATATTTACGGTGGCGCATTAGAATTCCGCGTACGTCTCGAGGTGAGGCAGAGCTGAACGAACTAATTTAGGAACATTAAGGGTCTTTGTTCAGACTTGGGAATAGAACAGATCTCTCAATAGTTGGCTTACTTCATACCACGTCAACGAAAATTGCTAATTGAAACAATTTTTCGCACCTCGGAAACTCAAATAAAAAAGAACTTCTCGACTGGCCTAATTATGAGGCCTGGTATTTTCACGCAGGACTAATTACTATTTACCATCATACTCATCCGCCGGCCTGTTCATTTTCTACGACCTATTTTAAATATAACTTCTGCTTTTTAGATGAGCAAAAAATGGGAAACGTCGTATTTGCCCTAAAGTTTCATAATGAACATATTATGAAATAATTAAAATAAAAAAAAATACCCCAAAAAGGATGGACAGAAACTAATTTTACTACTACTTAACATCTTTATTAGCAAATGTGTACAATAAATTATATATATACTATGTTTTTTTAATATGACCAAACTTAGGGTGTATTTACTGCGAACAGTTGCAGTCCTGATTAAACAATAAGGTATTTTAAACATCAAATTTTTAGATATTGGTAAATGATTGTCAATGTGACAAATAAATTACAATTTGTTAAAAAACTTGTCACGAAGCAGAGTTTCAAAGAAAATAACGCTACAACTTGCAACTATACAACACGTATTTAGAACTTTTTAAAAACTTGAACATATAAATGGGGAGGATACTGAAGAAGACAGACAGATATTAAAAAGTCGGTGGCAGAATTTTTTTCTGTAAGCACGCAAGTACCTTTTATTGTATTATTGACTATTATACAAAAATGAATTTACCTGATTATCAGAGAGACTTTATTAAATTGGTAGTAGATACAAACAACTTGAGACGGTATTAAGAACATTTGTAATCTTAATCTTTGTTCAAAGAATTATTCATTTTATGAGTTAATTGAATCATCATAATATATAAAATTACGAAAATGTTATTCGTGAAAATGCAATCTATGTCCTAATTAATAAGACAATTTAAGACGATAAATATCCATTGAAACAACTACTTCCCGTGCAAATACCCCTCCGGATATTGAATTATACAATGAAATATTTAAAATCTTATTTAGTTTGATTTGTTACAACGCTCTATTAAAGTATATGTAACGTTTAGGTCAAATTTACTTTAAACGAATTAAAATGAAAAGAGAAATAACAAAAAATTAGAAGTGAAAGAACTTGGATTAAAACTAATGTCTTAGGCCATCTAAAGACGCGTTTCGAGATTTATCTATCTTCAGTATAGCTTTGCTTATGGCGTTTTGAATTTGAATTTATCTTGTTTGAATCATCATATCACTGTCAGATTTCCCTTCACATAACCTAAAAATGCAAAGTTGATTTACAACACAACATGTGATTATTCTTGTTCTAACCTATAACACACAACCTGCATCACACCAATAAATTCTTGAAATGTCAAATATGATTGAACATATTAAAAAAAACAGATTCTATATATAAACATACCTACATATTTTAAATTTTCATATCGCTACTGGGCTATCAACCCGAAATCTTTCTGCCCTGATTATTTAATGAGTGAGGAAGAATAAATGATTAATGAGTGAATAGTTACTAACTAATTTACCAACTAATTCCATTCTCTAACATAATTGTGAGGTTTGTTCTCACTAGAGATTGTAATATCGATTTCATAAAAAAAATGCTGTATAAAATATACCGCTAATAATAATTCTTTATTGACGGACAAGCCATTTACAATGTAGAGCCAAAAACATATAACTAAAATGTAAGACACAAAACATGAATCACAAATATGCACAAAGACACATAATATGCCGTTTTTGTAGGTATTTAGCAGAGCTGGGACGAATCCTGGTAAAAAGGATTCGAATCACGAATCCGAATCACCTAATATGATTCGAATCACGAATACTCGAATAAAGGATTCGTAAGAGATAAATATAATTCGCTAACCCTCTCAAAAAAATCTCCCATATATAACGGACTTAAATTTTACAACAAAATGCCACAATATATACAGAATATTAAAACATTGAAACGTTTTAAACAAGAATTACTTACTTATCTGGTGGACAAAGAAATCTACAATATTAATGAATTATAATAAAATAAACATCTATGTACAATTTTATAATTTCGATTCTGTTACGTTGTAGCTTAGTATTCTAGTTATCTGACGTTATTCTCTGTAATGTGCAACCTTTTGTTTATGTGTATGTTATTTATGAATAAAGATTATATGTTATTATATATATTATTGTGAATGAAAGATTCGAATCTTGTTTTTTCGAATCACGAATGCAAATCCTTTAAGAATAAATTTGATTTTATTATTTTTTTGCAACCAATAATATATAAATATCGTTATGAGTTGTTTTAACAAAAATATATAAAACCTAATTATTTATAATTATCACAGAACATCGTTGATAACATACTAAATATCTGATTCCCTGTTACTCTGGTTAAAGATGTATTTGTGTGTTTTTAAACTTCACTTTAAATCAGTGTTTTGTACGCGTGGCGCATGAAGTAAAATTTCGAGTTTAGAAAAGCCCGAAAATTTGTCTCGGGTCGCTGCGCGACCCTCGACAAATTTTCACGGGGCTTTTCTAAACTCGAAATTTTACTTCATGCTTAGCCTGGGAGTGGAAACACCCGTTCAAAACTTCAAATTGAACTGTGTTATAAAATCGAAGAATGCCTGAAAATTACGTAAATAAAATACTCAATGAATATCATTATAACCGAGAAAGTCAGAGAAAAGTCATGGAATTATATTCAAATTGACCAAATCAAATAATATAAAACAACATTCCATTTCAATCCCATTTACACCCCAACAAGGTTTACCCCAAGGATCACCTCTCTCACCACTCCTGTATAATATCCTTGTATCAGATCTATACAATCCTGACCCAAAATACCTTAACAAATCCGCTTATCCTTTATTATACGCAGACGACACGGCTTTAATAGCACATGCCTCCACTCTCCCCATAGCACTTAGCACTCTACAGGGCCTTATAGACACCATACAAACATGGTTCGCTAAATGGCGAATCTCTATAAATCCCAACAAATCACAGCTCCTAATTCCATTTCACCGACCCAACTCATCCCCATTTTCAATATCAGTAAATAACCACATCATCCGCCCCTCAAACTCCTGTAAATACCTAGGCATAACCTTTGACACTAAACTTACCTTCAAAACCCACTCCTCAATTCTTAAAGCAAAGATCAGACAAAGGGCGACGTATTTTAGAAATCTCACATTCAGGAAACAAGGCATTAGCACTGAAACAGCAGTTAATATATATAAGATGATATGCCGCCCTTTGCTTGACTACGCTGCAATCCTCTTTCACAATCCACACCCTTGCTCCCTAAAAAATATTCAAATTGCTGAAAGATCGGCCCTCAGAGTGCTAACAAAAATAAGACACCCACAAAATCCTCTACATAATCCTTCAAACACCCTCCTATACGAACTAACAAAAATACTTCCGATAGAAAACCGCCTCAACCAACTTTCCCAAAAATTTGCCTCTAATCGTTTTTATTACAATCTTCTTAAAACCCTTTGTATCCCTCGTAATAAAAATATTGCCCCTAAACGAAAATTCCCCTGCACCACAATTTATGAATTCATCTCTTCACTTCATGACATTAATGATCACGACGTTTGAGACAAGTACAAGACATTAATGATCACGACGCCAGTATGACAGTTAGAGTCAGACAAAGACAATAGACAACTATAACATAAAATGACAGAGACAAAACTAAACAAATTCAGGCGGAAAGACCAATGGTCGATAGCCGATTGGCAGAAAATTATTTATGTACCAAATTTATTGTAGTTAAAATATTTAAATGTTTTTTATACGAAAATTCTGTCAATAAAGATGTTAAATATATAAAACAACATTTTGAGAACTAGATTAATATCTTTAAAAACATTTTCAGTCATTTAATGTTCTTATCATAGCATTCAGTTTGAAGTTTCGAACGAGCGTTTCCACTCCCAGACTAAGCATGAAGTAAAATTTCGAGTTTAGAAAAGCCCCGTGAAAATTTGTCGAGGGTCGCGCAGCGACCCGAGACAAATTTTCTGGGCTTTTCTAAACTCGAAATTTTACTTCATGCGCCACGCGTATAAAATAGTGATTTAACGAGAAATTTTAAAACACACAAAAGACATTTTTCAAGTTAATGCTTACAATTAATTCGATTTATTTTTGACAATTCAAAGTCTTTTGTAAGTATTCGAACCCTTTTAGAAATATTCGAATTCTTTTATGATTCGAATCACCCACATTTGGATTCGAATACAAATCCTCTTATAAAAATGTTACGAATCCGGATCACGAATCCAGTTGAACTAAAGTATTCGGATGCCTCTTTTGAATCCTCTAAAAGGATTTGTATCCAGGATTCGAATCCTGAATGATTGGAACCCTGCCCAGCTCTGGTATTTAGGTATATTAAATAACTCTATTTATTTTATTGTCGTAGCTAGCTACTCGTCGTAGCTAAAATATTGTAGGCAACTTGTGTGTAAAGGGCTTTTTGGCACTTTATGCAATAAGGACACTCAGTTCGTGCCCTAAACTCGCAAATCGTGCCCAAAAGCCCTACGTCACACACTAGTTACCTAAATAACCATGTATTTATCTCGATGTAAACAATCAACCTTGTGCAAAACAAAATAAATACATGAAATGTTCCATAATAAATTATTTCTACATTTCTTAAATTAGAAAAAACAAAATCGAAAGAGGACAAGGTTTCAGCTTCTCTAATTTGACAATTATTCTAGGACAAAATGTGATCTACAGATATGATTATCTTGTGAAATATGAAATAACAATTAAACTCATAATAATTGCTATAGAATGAACAAACTTGTTAATTCAATTATTTATTTGAATCCAATTTCATAAAGTATTAACAATAAATGATAATTATGCCTAAAAGCGAAAAATCAAAGCACTGTAAAATGATAGAAGCTTTGAGTTGACAATTTTAATACAATGAATCGTCAAACATTTTAACATAAAGAAAATTTAACATAAAGAAAAAATAAGTTTGTCAATTTGTTCATTGTATAATTCAATATCTGTCGTGGCATTAGCTCAAGAAGTAGTTTTTTTAATGAATATTTCAAAACTTGTCTCAATGAGACTACATTTTTGCAGAAAGTCAATATTAATTTTAATTCGTTTTTATATTTTGTAAATACTCTGCAAACTATTGACAAACTCAATTTTTCTTTATGTTAAATTTTCTTTATGTTAAACTGTACCCTTAAAGGCGGTATGTCACTCTCTCTCAGGTATCAAATTGTTCGCACCTACTAATGACATAATTTCTTTACCTATAAATAACATCCCTTCATTTTCACTCGTCCCAGTTTTGTGTACCTGTTTCAACGACACACTTCAACATTCCTGTAAGTTTTCTGTTTATTTTAATAATTTTTTTGTATTGAAAGTCTAAAGCATAGCTATTCTGATGAGGGATACATCTCGAAACGCGTTTATAGAAGGCGTAAGGCAATTAATATTTATTCCCTGTAATTTTTCAATTTATTTCAATTTACTGTTGATTCATTTAGTTTGTTAAAAGAATAATTTGACCTGATGTAGCATTTCGCAAAAAAATATGCATAGAACAGTAAATCTGTCGTGTAACTTAAATATTCATTGTATAATGCAATATCTGTCGAGGTATTAGCTCGAGAAGTAGTTGTTTCAATGAATATTTGGAGACTTGTCTCAATGAGACTAAATTTTTGCAGATAGTCAATATTAATTTTAATTCGTTTTTATATATTGTCAAACATTTTATTAGAATTGTCAACTTAGGTTGCGCTCAACCCATACTGTCGTTTCAATTCAAAATCGTTTAATAATATGAAGAAACATGAAGTTGTGGTTTAAATATATATATATTTTGGTACAAAATTGTGCACTCTTGCTGAAAATAAAATGTAATTATCCAATAAAATGCTCAGTATTGATATAATCAACGATTTTGTTTATAAAGGAAAAAGTTGATTTTTTGATAAATATACATTTTATGAGAAAATTATATTAGAATTATTTAATCACAAACTCATTGTGGAAAGCGGCATAATCAAAGTTTTTTAATTTTTTATTTCATTTTTTACCATTCTCAAATAAAAAATTAAATCAAATTATCATACCCTCTACAATTGAATTTAGACAGATGTGTTAAAAAAGAATTAAAAAATTTGCATTAATAACAAAAAAATTAGTATTCTCAGTTTCCATAGGGTAGAGCGCACCCTAAAAGCATTTTTTTTTAAGAATATGCAAAGAAAAATATTGTTACTTTCAGCGATTATTTAAAATTAGAAACATAAATTCAGTAAGTATACATAAAGTAATTTAAATTTAGCTAAAGTTTTTTAAATACTATTAAAATCTTTATAATTAACATCACAAAGACATACATTATCATTAAACATAATTAATTAATATTAAAGGATAAATTAAAAAACACTTGGATTGTTTCACTATTTGTGAATAGTGAAACAAACCAAGTGATTTTTAATTTATCCTTTAATATTAGTCCAAAATGTTTCACCAAGTGATAAATGAGAAAGTTATTCAAGAAATATTTAATTAAATTGTATCTTTAAATAATATTTGATTGAAGTTGTTAAAACTGAAGAATAATGTTGTTGACTTTAAACTTTATTTAAAGTTAACAACATAATTGTCCGGTTTCATCAACTTTAGTTAAATCTTAGTCAAAGATAAAATTTATTTGTCGACTAAAATAGACATTTTCCACAGATTTCAATCTGAAAAATCAGTTAAATTTTCATAAATTGAGGTTAAAAATGAAATCTGTATCAAAATCAATGTTATATTAGAAAATATTACACATAGCCGTTTTTATTAATTTTTAAAACAACAAATGTTTTGAATTTTACGCGATTTTTATTGTATTTTAATTTTTTTTAAGAAAATTATAAAGTATATTTATAATTTTCTTAAGAAAAATTATAAAATATAATAAAAATCGCCTAATATTCAAAACATTTGTTGTTTCGAAAATTAATAAAAACGGCTATGTCAAATTCAATCAATTTTAATAAAATTTCATAGATAAATTTGTAATAGGTCAGTAGGGGTCATGTGCAAATATTATTTTTGACGAAATTAAATTAAACTATTAATACAAAAATCACCCAAGAAAATAATAAAGAAAAATCAACATCTAGTAAATACGAGAATAACATTAGTCGATCAAAATTTTTTATGTGAAAGAAATAACAAATGCAGCATCGCCTTAAAATAATAAACAAGTACCAGCGCGTGGAGAAATGCTAAGACATACAGAAAGATTCAGTTCAGGGTTCAACGAACGCAAACACAACAAGTGTGTAAAGTCAGGGAAATGAAGTTGACGTCAGAGAGGGAAGGGTTTTGTAACCATATATGGTAGTAGATAAAATTTAAGCAACAAAATTTGGGGAGGGGAGAACTTTGAGAGCAGCAAAGAAACGATTCTAAAAATCAGTGAGTTTTGGGACCGGGACGGGGACAATCAGTATTTGAATGTAAATGGGGCCAGTTGAGAATAGGAAGTTTCAGTGGGATGTGAGTTAGTGAAGTAATGTTGATAAAAAGAGTTAAGTATTGAGAATGGAGTTAGAAAATGGAGAATGGAGTTAGGGATAACAGCGCTGGAGAGACTATCACGTAAGAGTAAAATTAATTCTACATCAAACCGACTTAGTTAAAATGAAACAAACAAAACCAGCGAAATAATTTAAACATCTGGGAAAAGGGGGAAGATGAAAAGGGGGGGGGGGGTGAGAATGAGGCATGCATGGTGGTTGATATGTAAGGCCGAATTGAACAAGAACACGAAGTATGTCCTACTAACTAATCGACCCAGTCGATTGATGTGTTAGGCCAATCCGAGTTAGTATTGCGCTAAGTGTCCTACTAACTAACCACGCGAATGAGGGATGTATGGTGGTTGATGTGTAAGGCCGAATTGAGCAAGAAAACGAGGTATGTCCTACTAACTAATCGAAACAGTCGATTGATGTGTTAGGCCAATCCGAATCAGTATTGCACTAAGTGTCCTACTAACTAACCACACGAATGAGGGATGTATGGTGGTTGATGTGTAAGGCCGAATTGAGCGAGAAAACGAGGTATGTCCTACTAACTAATCGAAACAGTCGATTGATGTGTTAGGCCAATCCGAGTTAGTATTGCACTAAGTGTTCGACTAACTAACCACAAGAATGAGGGATGTATGGTGGTTGATGTGTAAGGCCGAATTGAGCGAGAAAACGAGGTATGTCCTACTAACTAATCGAAACAGTCGATTGATGTGTTAGGCCAATCCGAGTTACTATTGCACTAAGTGTCCTACTAACTAACCACACGAATGAGGGATGTATGGTGGTTGATGTGTAAGGCCGAATTGAGCGAGAAAACGAGGTATGTCCTACTAACTAATCGAAACAGTCGATTGATGTGTTAGGCCAATCCGAGTTAGTATTGCGCTAAGTGTCCTACTTACTAACCACAAGAAAAAAATAACTCGATTATGAGTGGAACGAGGTGAAAGGTCGTTCCGCTCATTAATCGAAAATGAATGGCGATTGATGTGTAGGGCCGATGTGAGAGATTGTCCCACTAACTAATCGCAAGTGTGTCGAGTGTGTGATGCTAGCTCCGAGATGGTTTTTGTGGGTTTCCCATCTCGTAATGCAAATGCATGGGCTAGTTAATTTTGCTCCCACAAGTAGAGTCATACATGAGTTTAACCAAATGCACATGACTTTTAAGCATAAACGTTGGGTAATATATTTTGTGAATATAAATAATATAAGACATATCAATTCATTAGAAATGTCATGAAAGGTCAATAAACTTTGCATACGTTAAGCTCATATCCTGTTTTATTTATTGTCCACACATCCTCTTAGTCAAATTAAAAGGGATTAAAGACACAGTATTTACGATAATGCATATTGACACAAACAACGAACCTGGTAAATAAATTATAGGGTTACTACATACACAACACACCGTAAACAATAATACAAATTATAAATTTGTACCATACCTAGGGTCGAATCATTACAAATTAATCATTTATTTTTTTTAATTGAAGGGGTCCGCCGAATAACTTTGTATGCGCTAACTTTTGAGAAGTAAGATTATACGAAATATCCTATTGAATGTTCCTTCCATTTCTAGGTTTTAAAAGAAAAACACGTTTTTTGTTTGCCATTTAAAACCTAGAAATGAAAGGAAAATTCAATAGGATATTCCGATATTCCGTATAATCTTCGCAAATGTTGGCGCTTACGCGGCGGAGCCTTTCAATTACTAGCAATGATTGCTTCAAATATTTTTCTGTATTTATTAGTTTTGTATTCAGTCAATTTTCTTAATTTTTGTAACACTTTTAAGGCGTTCTAATTCTAATTATAAAGAATAAAAATCAATAAGATTAAAATAAACTGATAGATTTATTATGCCTAGTGCAAATGCAAAAAGAAATCCTTTAGTATATTGTTTCAAAAACCCACAAAGTAGATTGCTAGATTTCGCATGAACAAATTATTTTAATTTATTCCAAAGTTGAAATTATTTATAAAATCTACGATACATCAACACAATATAATGAGGACATTAATGGAAATAAAGGAAACTGTTTAAAACAGCATGCGTTTTTTATATCAGAATATTTCTGTGCAGATTTGAAGGAAAATAGGTAGAAAGTATAGAATTATTAGAACAAATTATTATAAAAGCAAGTGTCTTCTACAGTGAATTTTTCTTTTAAGTTCTTTTTCGTTGTTTTTTAAAAGAGTTTAATTTAAAGCTTTAATCGAGTGTTTTCCACTCCCAGATTAAGCATGAAGTAAAATTTCGAGTTTAGAAAAGCCTGAACGTTTGGATTTGGACGCAAAGCGTTCAAATTCAAATTCAGGCTTTCATAAACTTGAAATTTTACTTTATGCGCTACGTGTATAAAACACTGGTTCTAAGTGAAGTTCTAAATGTACGTTTTTAGCATATTGCTCTAGTAGCTTATTGTGAACTTTTTAATATTTCAGTGTTTTATACGCGTGGCGCATGAAGTAAAATTTCGAGTTTAGAAAAGCCTGAAAATTTGGTTTGGTCGCTCCGCTTCGCGGAGCGACCAAACCAAATTTTCAGGCTTTTCTAAACTCGAAATTTTACTTCATGCTTAATCTAGGAGTGTAAAACACTCGGTTATAGCTTCATATTGAACTCCTTAAGAAAACAATGAATATCTGAAAATTTACAGAATATACGCTATAATTGGGATATGTACACTTACAAAAAAAACTTCCTTTATGGTATCTTGTTGAAATAATTTATGAAAATACTTATAACACACAAAATAATCTGTACACTTTAGTAAAGAATAATTTATTGGAATTCTTCGTGGGTAATACAAACACAAACACTTTTCCTCATTCAATATTAATACCTCCCATATTAATTATTAAAACATATTCCTTAAGCAAAGGTCACATATTTTGTTTTCCATAGTAAAATTAAGCATACACAAACATGAATAAATAATTTCATGAACGCATTACGAGCATTAATATTAATACCCTTCTCATTATCCAACCTAAAATTACAAATAATAGTGTATGATTATTAATATGAACATGATACTTTCCGGGCTGAAGAGGAGATGGGGATATGTTTGTAATAACATGATTATCTCGACGCCGGTTCGCGTAAACGGTTAAATATTATTATAAATGGACCGGAGCGTAGCCAGAGTTTTGAACTAACCCAAAACTTACGAACTTGTAAGCCAACGATTAAAACTGTTGGATGAATCAATGCTATTAAATGGTTGCGGATTTAATGAAACTCTCAGAGATGGAATTAAAAGTTTATTCTATGAGTACATGATTTATGTGCTCTGAAATGACCATCTAGGATTATTGTCTGATGCCGAAAATTCAGTATCTCATTAACCTGCAGATACAATATTTTGTCGTGTTAACGTATTTATATAAAAGATTATTTTATTATAAAATAGACAATTATGGTATAAAGAAAACACCTAATTCTTGTATCTCACTTTTGTTTTACTGTTGCGACTACGATTTTAAAATAAAACACTTGGTTAAATTTCAATAATATTAGTGAAATTTAATCAAGTGTTTTCTTTTAAAATCATAGTTAAAAATATTCTACCACATAAAAGCAGAAAAACTAATTCAAGATACTGTTGTGACTAGTTTCAATTATATGGTAATAAACTAACCAAATACTTAGTTTACTATAGGAATATGGTTTTTTTCTCCTCAATATTTTATATTTTTGCTACATGTACATTTCGAATACTATGTACTCATTATCAATCAATAACAGTAAGCTTTTGATGATGCGTACATAGTACTTGAAATGTATATCTAGCAAAAATAAAAATATTGTGAAGAAAGTGTTAGTTCCAACTTAGTTTACTAATCATTACCGTGTAATTGAAACTAGTCACAACAGTAAAATAATAGTAGTATAAAAAAGGCAATTGTTTTTTTACACCGCAAAATAAAATTCACACTGGAACGCGATCAAAATTATAAAATTAACTTTTTACACTTGACCTTAATCCACAATAACAACAAAATTGAATTCGATACCTATAGAAAACCAACCAATGTAAACTCCACTATCCCTTATAATTCTAATCACCCACTGTCGCATAAACTAGCCGCGTATCATTCAATGATACACCGGGCTTTTTTAATTCCTTTATCACCCAATAAACGAACCATAGAAGTAAACAAAATTTTAGATATTGCAAAAATTAATGGTTATCCAGTCAACCTTATTCAAAACCTAATTAATAATAAACGCTATCAAACTACTATGACTCACATTTATCCGAGACTGGAAAATGTGAACCAAGATCCATACATTACTCTAATTTACTTTGGTAAAACTACAGAAAAAATTGCTCACATTCTTCGAAAACAAAACCATCAAATCGCGTTTAGACCCAGTTGCAAATTATCCAACATTCTATTTAATTCAAAAGACAAAATTATTCCCTTAAAGAAATCGGGTGTTTATGAAATTCCTTGTTCCGAATGCAATAGTGTTTATGTAGGCCAAACCGGTCGTAGTTTCGAAAAGAGATATTCGGAACATTTTCGCGCATTTAGATTGAACCAAAACTCCAGTTCCTTTTCCAACCATGTTTTAGAGTGCAAACATTCATTCCAAAAGTCAATAAAATTAAAATTTTACATAACTGTACCCAAGGCACCAAGCTTAATCTACTTGAATCCGCAGAAATTTTCAAACGGACAAACAATCCCCTCGTTAATCTGTTAAACGTTCAAACAGATTTAGTGTATTCGCCACTTTTCGAAATCCTTTAATCTGTAATTTTATGTACCTGTTCACCCTAATTTGTTTTGTTACCCTCACTCTAAATACTGTACCTGTATAAATGTAACCTTTTTTGTAATTTGTTTCACTTGAAAATGACCGTCAAACGTCGAAACTTCAGTCGTGAATTTATGTGTATATTTGTGTAATATAATATATATATACATACAATAAATATTTTGTGGTAAAAAACATAGTAAGTGTTTTATTCAATGTTTTCTTTATATCAAAATTGAAAATGTACCACAAAGCAACTTCCTTCAAAATTCAAGAACTATAAAAAAATATCGCAATAGACTTTCTATCTACTGCAATGATTTTAAATTGAAACTTAGGTCCCTTGGCTACGCCCATCAAAATAATATGTCAATTATAAATTAGAATACAACTGGTTAAATATGTACAGAGCCTTTAAAGATGATCGAACGTTTTTAAATGACGCGCCAAATTTATGAAGGCTCTGTATAAAATGAGACAACTTTTGCACGTACTATTTACTTAAGTCAAGCAAATTAGTCTTACATAGCCTAAATCATTCAAACAACTACTTAGGTTATAAAGAATTCTTAAAATTCACTATCTAAAATTGAATCGTCGTGGAAATCAATGAATTTTTTACTTATACTCTCTCACAATAGAATGAAGCAAACCAAACCAGCGTGATACAGCATATTTGACCTCACGCAAATGTCTCGCACTTCTATTACGCTATTTTCGAATATATGCATAGATAATTAACCATAATGAATAAAAAAGAAAGAACTGATTGTATGAACCTATTCAATTTTGTTGTTTCTTTCACATTAGATTATTATTATTTTCCGCACGAATTCATATAATTTGGTAAAGAGAAAATATGTAAATGTGATAAATTCACTTTATGAATTTATTTACAAAGATTGCAATAATTATATAATATATATAATCAGTATCCCCTTATACCAGATAGTGTCAGCCTAGTAATAATTAAATTTTAAAAATACAAAATTACAATATAATTACTACATTTAATATTATCTAAAATATTAATAAATGATAAGAAAGCAAATGTTAAAATATTAACTACAAAAGTAGTTTAAATATCAGTTTTATTTGGCTTGGTGAATCAAGTTACTAATGTACTTTTAATGGTTACAAAGGTTAGAAAAACTTAGTGAAAAACTTAATTGATTTATACCGGGCATTTTTTTACGTATGCATATGCATACGCTTTTTTGAAAGAGTTCAATTTCAAACTTTTAACGAGTGTTTTACACTCCCAGACTAAGCAAGAAGTAAATTTTCAGGCTTTTCTAAACTCGAAATTTTACTTCATGCGAGACACGTACAAAACACTGACATATTGTAAAGTACACAATATGCTACTAGAGCAATATGCTAAAAACGTACATTTTGAACTTCACTTAAAACCAGTGTTTTTTTATACGCGTAGCGTATGAAGTAAAATTTCGAGTTTATAAAAGCCTAAACTTGGATTGTAAATTTGGATTTGATTTGGAATTTGGATTGTGAATTTAGAAACACACTGAAAACATTTTTTTTACAAACTAGTAATAATCGAAATATTTAAATCAGGCCTTTCTAGACTTCAACTTTTACTTCATGCGCCATACGTTTAAATCACTGAAATATTCTAAACAAGAAAACTTTACTTGAAATCAGTTACTTGTACGCGTAATGTATGAAGTAGAATTTCGAGTTTAGAAAACCTTGCAAATTTGGTTTGTTCGCGTAGCGAAGCGGAGCGTCTAAACCAAATTTTTAGGCTTTTCTGAACTCGAAATTTCACTTCATGTTTAACCTGGGAGTAGAAAACACTCGTTTAATACTTCAAATTGAACACTTTCAACAAACACAACAAATGTCTAAAGATTTACAGCATATAATTGGGATGTATATAAAATCCACAATTTCCCAACCCAGAGCGTTCTGAACACAAATAATTTAATAAACAAACATTGCGGCGCTGCAAAAATGCCCTTAATCAAATTGAGGCTTGTTAATCCAATAATCATTTTGGTAATGCATGAAAAAATTACTCACTTGTAAATCATCATTCGCTAGGCAGATTCTATTCCAGGGGGGATGTTAAATATAAAATAATTGATTCAAATTGGATAGGGGAAGTTTTAAATATAAATGAAAACCTTTTTGTGAATAAAATTCTAGCACGCGATTTTACCGAGAAAACAATCATTTAAAACTTGAAGCCGGATCATTCATGAACCGACAGAAAGTGATGACAACATAAGAACGCGTAATGCGTATCAGGTGTAAAAGTGGTTTAGTTCTTTTGAATCATTGTTATTATTAATTCTGGTCATTTCTAAATAATTAAATCAATTTCATTTGATTTTACTTTATTTCTTATAAAATTAACAGGTATAATTAGGAAATATTTGTATCCTGCTTTAGTAGTTTAATTTTAATATTGTTTTAGCAGTATATTTGTAATTTCACAATATGTTAGTGTTTAATACGCGTGGCGCATGAAGAAAAATTTCGAGTTAAGAAAAGCCTGAAAATTTTAAGGCTTTTCTAAACTCGAAATTTTACTTCATGCTTAATCAATCAGTGGAAATACTTGTTTGAAACTTTAAATTGAGCGCTTTTAAATAAGTAATGAATGCCTGAAATTAATAATATACCATTTTCTAGCCTGACAAGTAATAAACTAAAATACGTCTACAATATTAATATTTCAATTATTACTGATCATATTTTTTTTAAATTTTTTATATATTATCAAACTAATAGAAGATATTTTAAATGTGAAAGAAGACATTTAATAAAATATCCTCTATTTTGGTAACATATGAAAAAACGAAAAAAAAAAAAATAATATATAAATATTGTGCATATCATTGAAATTAGTGTGTAAAAAAACGATTTAATGATATGCGTATCTCTATATGCGTCCATAACACAAACGCATTTAATGTGGAATTATAATTTTATAAAATTTACAATTTTTAAAAATGTTAATTATCGTCTCTTATACGTTGTAGAAAATGAGTGCACATTAAAAGAAAATGATACATAAATACAAACGTAATAATAGTGAAAAAAATAATATATTCTCAAAAATCTCTTAATTTTATCAGCATGTTTTTATGATTAATTGAAATTCAACACTATGGTACTTCATCATCCACTGGTTTTTTATTTATAGAACATTTAAGCACAGTTTATACATTTCTTGATATAATTTGTTAACTTTATTAAATATTTGACATTCTGTTATTATTTTTTTTTATATAAATAAAGAAACACTTAAATTATTCTTATGCTTTCTCAAATTAAAACTAAGTTTTTTCATTCTTCGACAATTTCTGTGGTTTTCTTCAAAATTTTGAGGTTAAGAGCGCCAAAATAAAACAAAAGTTTCTTATATATTTTGCATTGTTTTAATCAAGGATGAGCTCTTGTAAAAATAATTGTTAGCACTAATTGTTTAATTGAGTTATGTGGAGCATTTAATCACAACAAAAAACTGTTTATTCCGTATTTCACTGTTATTTTTATTCGTTAGATGTACATTTCATATCCTAAGCATCAGAGTTGTTAAAAAGAACGTGTTTTTTAATTTAATTAAAACAATCAGTTTTTTTTACAAAACTTGTTTTTTTTTTTCATTGAAACAGCGTTTAAAACATTAACAATTAAAAGCATTTTTAAAACACGTTTAAAACGTGTTTAAAACAAAACATAGGGGGCATTTTTCTTTTGAGTATACATATCTCTATAATTACAGCGTTTTTCAAATTTGCGGGAATTCGTTGTTTCAAAGCGGTTGATTTAAGGCTTTTAACGAGTGTTCTCTACTCCCAGACTAAGCATGAAGTAAAATTTCGAGTTTAGAAAAGCCTAAGAATTCGAAATTTTAAGGCTTTTCTAAACTCGAAATTTTACTTCATGCTTAGTCTGGGAGTGGAAAACACTCTTGTATATAATTTTGATAACTCTGATAAATACTCGCTTTCTTGATTTAGAAAAAAAAACAATTGATATTTTCTTTTATGTACTTTATGGATCACTCTGTATAAAAACGAATACGCCAGTCTTGTAGATCTCGTTCCAATAGCCTAAATGCATGTATTATACTTTTCTGTAGCTCAAATAGTTTTTAAGTTATAAGTTTTTTTGTCAAAATTGAAAAATGCCGAGAATTTACGCGAGTGCGCTCGCTTTTTTTGAATTTCGCAAAAGTTGCAAAAGTTGCAAATGACTGAATAACTAATGGGAATACAGAAAAATGGTTGATTCAAAAGATAATAAAATGTTGGACATTTTTTCTATTTTCAAGTTTTTTCGCAACTATTTTCTTTCTTAGAAAACAATGACAGTTTGTTTGCATTTACCGGTAAATTTACATCACTAATTGTTAATTAATTTTAAAAAATGCTAACACTAAATTCTTATAAAATATTTTATTTACGCAAGATGTATCTCTAGTCGCGGACCAGAATTATGCTGGCGCGGGCCCGGTTTGACCCGTGGGCCGTAGTTTGGAGACTAGGGTACTGTTTGGCGCAAAATGGAGGGTTATTTCAAATTTTACTATTATTTTTAAGAGATATTCAATCTGTTTTTATTCTTTAGGTTGGGGAATTAAAATGCAATTAAATTGGATAATTTACCCTTTTTTCGTGAATTATTAAGTTCTGGATATATATATACAGGGTGTCCGTATTTCAACAGAATGCATGGGGATCTCGATTATTTAAAGAGATAGAGAGTCGCTTAAATTTGGGCAAGGTTGCGTAATTTAGGGCTCAATAATAATCTAAAAACAAACGAAGTATCTTATTTCGTTTTTGAGATATTGTCAAAAAACGGATTTTTTGAAATTTCGTTTTTATTTTTTTACTCAAAAACTATTAAATCCAGACATTTACAACTTTGAGATTACACAAGCACTATTAAACGATTAATCTAGTACCATATTTTATTTTAAGATAACTATAATAACATTTACCCAGGGACCATAGCCAACTTTTGTTTTTCTTATGGGCGCCATTTTGGGTTTGCATATTTTTTTTCTGAATTTAATGATTTACTACACTTATATTTATTGTATATTTTATATATAAAATTTTAATCTTTTGTTTCTTGTAAAGAATGCCTTGGAAACAGTTGAGTGACTCACTTATTTGACAACTCCTAGGATCCATAATTTGCTTACATATCTCCCCTGAAGACGAGCATCCGACGATATATATTTTAACAGTTGTGATATATTTTAAATTAACGAGTGTCTTCCACTCCCAAACTAAGCATGAAGTGAAATTTTGAGTTTAGAAAAGCCCCGCGTAAAAAATTTGTCGAGACAAATTTTCACAGGGCTTTTCTAAACTCGAAATTTTACTTCATGCCCCACGCGTATAAACCACTGATTTACAGTAAAGTTAAAAAATATATAACGCAAGATGTAGCGAAAAATGCAAGAATTACTTTTTTGTTATAGTTTTAGAATAATAATAATAAACGTAGAATAAATTAAGTTTGTGCAACTTTTTTGTGATAAGCGATACTTATTATTATTATTATTACAAAAGATTGACAGTTATTCATTAATTTTGAGTGCCAAGAATGATTGACTGCTATCAAGATTTTATTGATTAACAGAAATGACGTTATTGTTTCCAAGGCACTCTTTGCAAAATAGAAAATATCAGAATTTTAAAAACAAAATGTAAAATAAATTATGAGTATCATTATAATGATACATTACTGAGTTCAGGAAAAAATATTTTTTCAAAAAATATGAAAATCAAAAATGGCGCTTATAAGAAAAGCAACAGTTGGCGATGGCCCCCGGGTAAATGATATAGATATCTTAGAAAAAATGTGCTACTAGATTCCTCATTAAAAAGTTCCTGTATATTGTCAAAGTTCTAAATGTCCAGATTCAGTAGTATTTGAATAAAAAATTAAAACGATTTTTCAAAACATCAGTTTTTTGTTGATATCTCGGAAACAACACAAAGATATTTCAAAATTGTTTTCAGATAATTGTTAGGCCCTAAAATACGCAACTTTGCCCTAATTTAACCGACTCTGTATCTCTTCAAATAACTGAGATCTTCATGCATTCTGTCGAAATACGGGCACCCTGTATATATACATATATATATATATATATATATATATATATTTTAATAAAACCAACCAACTTAAAAGAAAATTCCAATGTATGTTGTATAATAAAACATATCAGGCATAAAATATAATAAATAGGATAGAGGAAATTTCTATGAAGTTTGAATAGTATCAATAAAATATTGCAATATAAATCTATTATTTAGAATACAAATTGAATTTAAAGTTATAATGAAGTGATTAAAATGTGGGTTGATTTGAGGTAATTAATAAAATGTATAATGAGTTATTTAGGCCACATGCAGTTTACGGCCTGTTTGTTATGCATTAATAATTAAGCTCAACGATCGATTTCAAATTGAAACAGCAGGTGTCATTTAAAGTGATATAATTGTATAATAACTCCAGTCTGCTAATCGGTTAACCCAACACCTTTCGTAAATAAACTCCATGAAAATCAATCGGCATCTATTCAGGCTATTCGTAGGAATCTGATAAATTGGGATCAGGCACTGAGCATACCCTATAAGATGTCAATTGATATTCAATAGGGTTCCATTTGTCTGAAAGGAAATGCGATGTCCGTGGATCGCCGTCGATTACCTTTTCTGTTTTCCAACATTCATTCCTGCGAAACTTGGAATCCTTTGACATAGAGCATAGGACTTCAAATGGCGCTCGGCTCAAAGAGATAACCAAAAATTATATTAATCCGTTTTGCGTAAAAACGAGGCATACAAAATGTGTATGTACATTTTTAGCCTCAGGCATGTTCTGCTATAAAGCAGCCACTTAAAAATGTAAATCGTGTTATAGCTCCCAGCACCTCCAGTATTTCTTACTTGTCTGGATGAATAATATACATATTCATTTACCCCACTAGTCGTACACAAACTCCGATGTGTACACACAATGGACGGTTCAATTTATTTCAGAATACCCAAGAACGAGTCACCCCATTTCCATCCCCATCCCCCACTCCCATCCTCATTCCCAGTCACAACCCTATCCAGCCGCCGCTTTTCTTATTAATAGCTCTTGAATTTTTCATTTTCTTTAATTCACTCACGTATTGACTCAGTTTTATTGCAATTGCGATTGCGGCATGACGGATTTATGGGGGATTACCCGGGGCAGTTATTTTTAGGTAAGGTACAAAAGGCTTTTATAGCACTGTTATAGTTTGACAGAAATAAATTACAATGGATTTCGGGTTAGGAAAGCACCGTTAAGTCGGGACTCACTAATCGCAGAATGATTATACTACTTTTCTTTTACTGTTCCGGGTAATTCAATCGACATGATATACACTAATATAACCCAAAACCTATACTAACAAACAATCTCCGTTATTTATACTTTTCCACTTTATACATATTAAAATATTATCGCTATTTTATTAAAAAAAATAACATCTAACAAATATTTCAACAATTTTCAATCAGGCTATTTTTCTTTTAAGTATAGCTACATATCACACAATATACGATGTATTTGTTCAAGCATTCGTTGTTTATGAAAATCAATAAATTTGAGTATTTAAATAATTAACACTGATTACTTTTTTGTATTCACTTTATATTTCAAACTGTGACTAGTTTCGGCTCAACAGCGAGCCATTATCAAACTAATAATAATAACTAATAAATTTCAAGCTTCTAACGAGTGTTTCCAATACCAGATTATACATTAAGGAAAATTTCGAGCTTAGAGGCCAAACCAAATTTTCAGGTTTTGCTAAACTCGAAATTTTACTTTATGTACCACGCATATAAAACACTGAAATGTTGTAAAGTTTTGAATCTAATTCCAAATCAGTATGCTGAAGTATATTTTGAACTTTAGATTAAAACTTAAATTGAACTTATCCAGAAAAACGGAGGCTTGAAATACTGTTAAATCAATACTCAAAACATACCGCTTAAACAGGATTAAGAATATACTACTAAACACGAATATTTTGAATTTTGCAATATTTCAGTGTTTTATACGTGTGAGCATAAGGTAAAATTTCAAGTTTAGGAAAGCCTGAAAATGTTGGCAAATTTTAAGGCTTTTCTAAACTTAAAATTTCACCTTATGTTAGTCTGGGAGTGGAAACACTCGTTAGAAACTTAAATTGAACTTATCTACACAGAGCGAACGCTTGAAAATTTACAACGTATGAATAGGGATTTGTATACGTAAAAGAAAAATTCTCTGTATATTAAATATATACTTTGTTAATAAATGGAACTCCTTTCCATTTTTTTTTATTTTTCAGTTATTAAATTCGTTTAGTGGATATTTTTCTAATATAAAAAAAACTTGTGTGTGATACTTAAATGGATTTTATATAAATTTGTGTGAAATAATCTCGCTTGAAATGCATGTGAAATAAAAAATGTGTTTGATTTTTTTTGGTCATCTTTATATTTTCGTTTAAATTTAAATCAATAATAATGAAATAATGAACAACATGGGCGTCGCCAAGGAGGGGGCAGGGGGTGCCCTGGTCACCCCCTAGACTCATATATATCATACATTTTAAAGTTGTTGCAAGCAGATATAAGAAAAATTATGTTAGTGTTTTACAATTTTTTGAATCAATTATGTACCTACTTATTATATTTACTTGAACATTTAATAAATATTTTAAGAAATTCATAGGAAATTGACAACTCTGAAAACATTTTTGTAAATTAATAAAATTCTCAGCACGTTTTTGAGAAAAAAGATAAAAACTACTGTACATCATGGAAATTCCAAATAGGGATATAGATAATACCCGTGATTTGGTTTAGAAAATGCTCCAAAAAATGTACTAATTTATATTACTAAAATAAAATCGACTTTGGTTCAAAATTACGGAAAAATCATCTAAGATTTTTAAATTGTATTCGCTGATTCTAAAAAAGCATTCGTTTTCAATCAAAATCAGTTTTATAGTGATAAAAGAGATAACAATTACAGTGCTTTAACTTTTATTTATGTAGTAAGACATTTTACATGTATTTAATTCTATAAAAGTAATTTGGACATATCACCGATTTTAAATTTGATACAATTTTTCTCAACTAAATTTTCCAACTTTCAAACAGTTTATTCAAAAAAAGTCATGTGAAATTCATAACCGCTAATATTTCCAAATGAATTTTATATCAAATTTACATGGAATTCTTTCGTTTAAAAGAAAAATTGATAATTAACACTGGCGATTCTTTTAAAAGTTGTCTAAATAATGCAATGTATTTTATTATTATTTACATCAATTCGTCGAAATTGATCTTTTCATGACAATTATGACGTTTTAATAAATATAGCATATTTTTAATGTCTTGGCCCTTTCCTAATGATAATTCTGGCTACGCCCATGATGAACAAATATTCGGTAAAACTTAAACTGTAACAATAATGTATCGCATCCGTATAGAATTATATCCCGATTATTACCATTTCATTGAATTATGGATACTGTCGTATATTCCTGCATTGTTTATATCGCGTAAAATTTGAATAACGCCTGTAAAAATGGTGTATCATAAAAGTTTTCCAGGAGCGGCGCCTGGGAATAAAATGAGAAGCATAAATATATTCAATAAAAGTTCGAAATTTGCGACGATTCCGCGTAACGCATGTTTTAAACATCGGGCCCGGTGCGGCCATTATACCTCGAATACAAATCACATGTTTGCCCGAAAATTAATTAAAAAACATTGAACAGGAGCTATAGCACCCAATCAAAATTCGTGAAACTAGGAGTTGATTGTTACAATTTAAAACACCGGTTCGTGCTGCTATTCAATAAAAAAAATCGAGCTTTATGCTATTAAATCTTGATGTCACATTTGTATGTAATAAATTGTTTGACAAACATTGAATAATAATTATATTATAGTAATATTTTTAATGTATAAATATTATATACGAGGGTTGATTAAAAAGTAAGGTTACAACTCGCAATACTCGCATGGGCATAGCTAGGATTTTTAGTAGAGGGCACTGACAGATTTCCATTTAGACCCACTAAGCTCTAGCCTAGGGCGCCACGAAATAGGGGGCACCGAAGTGACGTGCAGGCTATTCGCACAATCAAAATTAAAAACTACACAACGTTTATTTGGAATTGACTATTATCTGTCGTAGATAGTTGAAACACATAATTTAAAAAAATCTATGATCACTAATTTGATTACACGTCAGGACCAATGTTGGGAATTGAAATAAATAGATTTTCCCTCAGGAAAATGTAAAATTAATGTCCATCATACAATTAATAATTGTTATAATGAACATATTTCATTTGTCAATCGGTTAAAAATCATTGCACATCAAACCAGCGTTTTCTACGCGTGGCGCATGAAGTAAAATTTCGAGTTTAGAAAAGCCTTAATTTGGATTTGGAAGCTACGCGTCTAAATCCAAACGATTAGGCTTTTCTAAACTTGAAATTTTACTTTATGCTTAACCTGGGAGTGGAAACACTCGTTGTATCATTAAAACAATTGATAATTGAAATAATAGATTTATTGCTGTTGTATTAACGAACAAATGTCTACGGCGGTAAAGCAAAATGTCAATTGTATTACAAGTTAAAGAGAACGCAGTCATTTTTTTGCGCCAGACGGCATAAGACAATTAACAGTCAACAAAGGGACTTAACGTCAATATGCCATAATGAAAATACAGTCGACTAAGAAACTTACAGTCAAAATGCCAAAATAGTACAAATACAGTCGACTAAGAAACGTACAGTCAAAATGTTACAATAGTAATTTATTGATGAAATACTATCACAGTCAAAAAACGAATGACACATTGATTGAGTGCCTTAATGTCACAATAATTAAGCTAATTCAATTGTGTCACTTAAACCAAAATATCATGATAGTCAAAATTCAGGTTAGGTTGTAAAAATAACTTCTTGAAATAATTTCTTATCTGGCACTTGGTGAAACATTTTACAATATGTAAAGTTATTTAAATTAAAAGCACTTGGTATTGTTTCATAAATTAAATATTTATTCCGACTAGTTTCGGGTTGTTAGACCATTTTCGAAGGAATGTGATATTCCTTTCCAAACCGAAACTAGTCGGAATAAAGTTTTAATTTGTGAAACAATACCAAGTGTTTTTAATTTAAATAACTTTACATAGAAAAATAACGTTTCTTCCGTTTAACTTGGTGGGTTTGAAATTAAGTGAAACCAACTTCACAATTTGTCATCTAACCTAACTTATGTCAACATAAGTCGAATGGCTCAGTGGCCAAACGCCTTAACATACCAACCAAACTTAACGATTCGCTGAAATAACCTAACCTAATCAAGCATTATTAGATTTTAAATGAAAAAAATTGTCCTATAAAAACTATTCTAAAATGTCATATTAGGCCTAACCTAACCTAACCTAACCTAATCTAGCTTTCCTTAATTTTAAACGAAATAAATTGACCTACAAAAACTGTTCTAGAATAGCATACTTGGCTTAACCTAACCAAAAAGGGAATTTCCCTCCCAGTTCCTAACACTGGTCAGTACCGTGTTGATAATACCGCTAATTTTTAAGCATTAGATGGCGCTGTTCCATTATTTCAACGTGTATGATACACACACGAGTATAAATCAACGGAAAGTTGAGTATTCTAACAACATGTATGATTGTCGTATGGTAATAAAACAATAATAAGTTCAATTCTCTTAACAACAGATAGCCCCATAGCATGTTCTCAACGTGCATGATACAGCCACGGTGTAAAAGCACAAATAATGTAGTTTTCGTAACAACAGATGGCGTCATAGCATTTTCTCTACATGCATGATACAAGCATGGGTGTAAATCAACAGTAAGTTGAGTATTTTTAGCAAGAGATGGCGCCATCCGAATTTTTTAACATGTACGATTCACACGTAGGTATAAAAAAAGATCAATATAAAGATTTAGACGAGTGTTTTCCACTCCCAGAATAAGCATGAAGTAAAATTTCGAGTTTAGATAAGCCCCGTGAAAATTTGTCTCTGGTCCTAGACAAATTATCTGGGCTTTTCTAAACTCGACATTTTATTTTATGCGCCACACATATAAAACACTGATTTCTAGTGAAGTTCAAAATATACTTTAATCAGAATTAAACTGCTAAAGCAGGATTATTATACAAATTAACAATAATATTTAGAAATCTTTGATTTGGTTAGCATTCACTTTGTGGTACATCTTTATATGACATAATAATAAAACACTTAACTTTGTTTTATCACTTCATTTTAAAAGTTTAACTTAAAGTGGTAGAAGAAAGTTAAGTAAGTACTTGTAAAAATATTTTGAATATCACTTGAAATCAGTGTTTTGTACGCGTGGCGCATGAAGTAAAATTTCGAGTTTAGAAAAGCCCAGAAAATTTGTCTCGGGTCGCTGCGCGACCCTCGCCAAATTTTCACGGGGCTTTTCTAAACTCGAAATTTTACTTCATGCTTAGTCTGGGTGTGGAAAACAGTCGTTAAACGCTTCAAATTAAACTCTTAAAAATTAACAAATATGCATACTGAAAAGAAAAATTCCCTGTATATACAACACTGATTTCAAGTGAAGTTAAAAAATTACTGCTTGTTTGATCTTACATTTACACATTTTACAAATTCTTATTTTATATAAGTAAATTTTGCGCTTTTAAAATTCAAAATCGAAAAATTGAAATATGAAATTATACTCAAAGCAACAAATCTCTATATTTTGAAAAATTAACAAACATGGGTATAAATCAACAGTAAGTTGAGTATTTTTAGCAAGAGATGACGCCATCCGAATTTTTTAACATGTACGATTCACACATAGGTATTAAAAAAGTCAATGTGAAGATTTAGACGAGTGTTTTTCAGTACCAGACTAAGCATGAAAAAAAATTTCGAGTTTAGAAAAGCCCCGTGAAAATTGTTGAGGGTCGCGCAGCGACCCGAGAAATATTTTCTGGGCTTTTCTAAACTCGACATTTTACTTTATGCGCCACGCTTATGAAACACTGATTTCTAGTGAAGTTCAAAATATACTTCAGTCAGAATTATAAATAAACTGCTAAAGCAGGATTAATATACAAATAAATAATAATATTTAGAAATTTTTGATTTGGTTAGCATTCACTTTGTGGTACATCTTTATATCAAATAATAATAAAACACTTAACTTTGTTTTATCACTTCATATTAAAAGTTTAACGAAAAGTGGTAGAAGAAAGTTAAGTATGTACTTCTAAGAATATTTTGAATATCACTTGAAATCAGTGTTTTATACGCGTGGCGCATGAAGTAAAATTTCGAGTTTAGAGAAGCCCAGAAAATTTGTCTCGGGTCGCTGCGCGACCCTCGCCAAATTTTCACGGGGCTTTTCTAAACTCGGAAATTTTACTTCATGCTTAGTCTGGGAGTGGAAAACAGTCGTTAAACGCTTCGAATTAAACTCTTTAAAATTAACATATACGTATACTGAAAATAAAAATTCCCTGTATATACAAATAAATACTGATTTCAAGTGAAGTTAAAAAAATACTGCTTGTTTGATCTTACATTTACACATTTTACAAATTCTTATTTTATATAACTAAATTTTGCGCAAAAATTAACAAACATGGGTATAAATCAACAGTAAGTTGAGTATTTTTAGCAAGAGATGGCGCCATCCGAATTTTTTAACATGTACGATTCACACATAGGTATAAAAAAAATCAATGTGAAGTTTTAGACGAGTGTTTTTCACTCCCACACTAAGCATGAAGTAAAATTTCAAGTTTAGAAAAGCTCCGTGAAAATTGTATACACATAGATATAAAAAAATCAATGTGAAGATTTAGACGAGTGTTTTTCACTCCCACACTAAACATGAAGTAAAATTTCGAGTTTAGAAAAGCTCCGTGAAAATTGTTGAGGGTCGCGCAGCGACCCGAGACAAATTTTCTGTGCTTTTCTAAACTCGACATTTTACTTTATGCGCCACGCTTATGCAACACTGATTTCTAGTGAAGTTCAAAATATACTTCAGTCAGAATTAAAAATAAACTGCTAAAGCAGGATTATTATAGAAATTAATAATAATATTTAGATATCTTTGATTTGGTTAGCATTCATTTTGTGGTACATCTTTATATGAAATAATAATAAAACACTTAACTTTGTTTTATCACTTCATTTTAAAAGTTTAACTAAAAGTCGTAGAAGAAAGTTAAGTATGTACTTCTAAGAATATTTTGAATATCACTTGAAATCAGTGTTTTATATGCGTGGCGCATGAAGTAAAATTTCGAGTTTAGAAATGCCCAGAAAATTTGTCTCGGGTCGCTGCGCGACCCTCGCCAAATTTTCACGGGGCTTTTCTAAACTCGAAATTTTACTTCATGCTTAGTCTAGGAGTGGAAAACAGTCGTTAAACGCTTCGAATTAAACTCTTTAAAATTAACAAATACGTATACTGAAAAGAAAAATTCCCTGTATATACAATACTGATTTCAAGTGAAGTTAAAAGAATACTGCTTGTTTGATCTTACATTTACACATATTTCAAATCTTATTTTATACAACTAAATTTTGCACAAAAATTAACAAACATGGGTATAAATCAACAGTAAGTTGAGTATTTTTTGCAAGAGATGGCGCCATCCGAATTTTTTAACATGTACATGCACACATAGGTATAAAAAAAGATCAATGTGAAGATTTAGACGAGTGTTTTTCACTCCCACACTAAGCATGAAGTAAAATTTCGAGTTTAGAAAAGCTCCGTGAAAATTGTTGAGGGTCGCGCAGCGACCCGAGACAAATTTTCTGTGCTTTTCTAAACTCGACATTTTACTTTATGCGCCACGCTTATGAAACACTGATTTCTAGTGAAGTTTAAAATATACTTCAGTCAGAATTAAAAATAAACCGCTAAAGCAGGATTAATATAGAAATTAATAATAATATTTAGATATCTTTGATTTGGTTAGCATTCACTTTGTGGTACATCTTTATATAAAATAATAATAAAACAACTAACTTTGTTTTATCACTTCATTTTAAAAGTTTAACTAAAAGTGGTAGAAGAAAGTTAAGTATGTACTTCTAAGAATATTTTTAATATCACTTGAAATCAGTGTTTTATACGCGTGGCGCATGAAGTAAAATTTCGAGGTTAGAAAAGCCCAGAAAATTTGTCTCGGGTCGCTGCGCGACCCTCGCCAAATTTTCACGGGGCTTTTCTAAACCCGAAATTTTACTTCATGCCTAGTCTGGGAGTGGAAAACAGTCGTTAAACGCTTCGAATTAAACTCTTTAAAATTAACAAATACGTATACTGAAAAGAAAAATTCCCTGTATATCCAACACTGATTTCAAGTGAAGGTAAAAGTAAATTTTGCGCTATTAAAATTCAAAATCGAAAAATTGAAATATGAAATTATACTCAAAGCAACAAATCTCTATATTTTGAGAAACAACAATTATTTTAGAATCAATCTAGCCTTCCTGGAATTAATATTTAGAAATTTTAGAAATTAATCACATTATTATCATATGGAAATTTGTATGTACAAATAATGTTTACCATCAATAAAATATTCTTTACCTTAATGTTTATAAAGAAACTTCTGATTTTAACATATTTAGGCATTATAAAAAATTGGTCTTTATTGTAAAGGGTTTAGGGTATGTTTTTGAGTTTACGTGAAGTGATTATTACACATAAAAAGACTATTATTCTTTACTTCAATAAAATGTTCTTTACCTTAATGTTTATAAAGAAACTTCTGGTTTTAACAAATTTTAGCATTATAAAAAATTGGTCTTTTTGTAAAGGGATTAAGGTATGTTTTTGAGTTTACGTGAAGTGATTATTACACATAAAAAGACAATTAATCCTTACTTTACCTAAAAATTGAAGTCAGGAATAACAGTCTTTTTATGTGTTGTAAAGAGATTGTCCAAAAGTTTGTTTCGTTCTTTTTAATTTCAGATAAAAGAAACGAGCGAAATTTTTGCAAATGATCCCAATTTTCCAAAAACACTGAAATTTATTCAAATCGGAGGTGCATCCCGCAAAAACGGGGTAATAACACACATTTGCAATGTGCAACTTAATTTCCGGCAAAAGGCAATAACTAATAGATGGCGCCATGTGAGTTCCTCAATTTGTATGATACACACATAGCTATAAAATAACAGGATAACTAATAGATGGCGGTATGTGTCGTGGGTCGGTAGTTCACAACGAGACGTGCACCTCATCACATCAATCATCTCATCACGAGATTCGTTGTGGGTGTCGGCTTTGATGTCCCTTGGAGATCCGATGGCACCCAGCAGAACTACCATCAACCCCAATGATATCCACTCTCGAAGTGGAGGTTCTGGAAAGGACCTCGATTTTGAATTTTGCGGCAGGGATATGTGAAAGCATACTCCCAAGAAGACACCAATTTTAAAATTGGAACATTCTTGATTCACACCTCTGAATCAAGGACAGAATGGCAACTTGGCATAAGTCCTAAAGAACTTGACTACATTTTAAAAACAGGAAGAACAAAAAAAATTGATATCGTTATGTGAGTTTCTGATAACAGAAAGTTATATTTAGTATTTAACAAGAAATGGCGCCATGATATTTTTTTAATACGTATGATACCACAAAGGTATAAATTAACAAAAAATAGTTTTTCTTGATGATACTGTGCCGAATTACTGAATTCAAATTCAATCTTGACTATAAATAATGTGTTTCCTATTACCAAGTAGAGCGCAGCATGTATTCAGATAAATATTTATAGTGGTTCTAAAAAAGTAATGGGCCAGTTACATAATTATTTTAACCTCAGATCAATGTCCAATTTTCTATACAATTGAAAAAATCAACTGTGGCCAACACAGACCTTATTGTTGTCAATTGAGTGAGTTGCTCAATTGTTTCCAAGGCACTCTTTGTACAAAATACAGGAAATTATTATTGCATATGATATTGTAACTTAAATTATGAGTGTTTTTACATCACTGAATCCAGAAAAATATATTATTGTCATATTATAATATTTTAATTAATCTGTTTTTTGGGCAGGTGGTGAACGAGCGCGTCGCCGGACGGTAAATCGCTCGGCGAGCCACAGACTGGGTTCGATTCCCATGCACGGGGAATTGTTATTTAAAAATAATAACTCATCGTGTCCCTGGGTGTGGTATGAATGTGTTGTGACGTCCAATATATGTTAATACAACTTATGAAATAAGTTATAAATTAAATAATATAGGTTAAAAATAAATAATTGATGTTGGCCAATAGTCAATGCAAGTAAGGCCAGGAAAAAGACAAAAAAAGTGTATTTTTAAATATTTAGTTATGTTTTTACAAAGTGATCAATGAGAAACAAATTTTGGATATTAAATAAATGTATCTCATTAAAAATAAAGCAAGCAGTAGCAAAATAGCTGCATGTAAATAAAATGAATGATTTTTTTATATAAATAAATGGAGCAACAACCGAAAAAAAAAACAGACAAATTAATCCTTTGAGTAGCGATCTGTGTGTGGTTTTACATCAACCTGTTTCTATTCACGTACAGTATTGAACCTCACAAAGATCGTGTTTTGTACTATTTTATCCGTCCTCTGGTAAAACAACAATATTCAGCAAATGAAAATATTGATAACAAAGAAACGTTTGTTAGTGCACCCATTTTAATCCTGAAAGAATAATTAGTACGAATAGAATATTTTATTCAAGTAAAGGTAAACACTTTTTGATGTAAAAATATTCACGAGGAAAGTTTTCCGCGTGAAAGTTTCGGAATATCCGATGGGTCTCTCTCTGTGCGGACGTACAAATATTTTCCCATCGTATACGTGCATACAAATATTCCTTCCACCATTTGACACCTTTTCCAAGTTGTGCTGTAAACATAACCCGGATAAGTCACGCGTTGTAATGAACCTATTTAAACAAGTTTTGTGGAAAACAACAATTTCCACATCACGCGTGTTTAATTATTTCCAAGCGCGCATGGATAATGGTCAGATAATACTAATTGTCTCATACGAATGCTCCATTTAATTTACCACAAAATTGTATATTGTAGCTCTTTAATTTACATTAAAGGAAAAAATACAACTCTTTCCATATATACGGTTTATTTTTCGTTCAAGTATACACATCCCGATGCATGCGCTAATATACAGCGAATGAAGAACAATTTGCTGTATAATTCGGAAGAGTTAGACTTCAGATGTATTTTTTTCCTTTGATGTAAATTAAAGAGCTAGGCATTATGGTTAATATTGTGGTAAATTAAATGGCACATTCGTATGAATTAGTTATTATTAGGCATATGTTGTTTCTGAGAAAGTCCAATTTGATGTTCCTAACGAGTGTTTTCACTCCCAGATAAGGAATGAGGTAAAATTTTGAGTTTAGAAAAGCCTTAAAATTTGGTTTGGTCGCTCTGCGAAGCGAATCGGCCAAACCAAATTTTCAGGCTGTTCTAAACTCGAAATATTACTTCATGCGCCACGCTTATGAAACGCTAAATCACTGTGCAATTAAATATACACTACTCAATCCATATTATAAATATAATGTTCAAAGAGAAATGCAAATATACTACTAAACAAGAATATTTAAAATTTCACAATAAATCAGTGTTTTATACGCGTGGCGCATGAAGTAAAATTTCGAGCTTAGAATACTCTGAAAATTTGGTTTGGTCGCTCCGCTTCGCGGAGCGACCAAACCAAATTTTAAGGCCACGCTTACGAAACACTGATTTCTAATGAAGTTCAAAATATACTTCAGTCAGAATTAAAAATAAACTGCTAAAGCAGGATTATTATACAAATTAACAATAATATTTAGAAATCTTTGATTTGGTTAGCATTCACTTTGTGGTACATCTATATATGAAATAATATTTAAACACTTAACTTTGTTTTATAATTTCATTTTAAAAGTTTAACTTAAAGTGGTAGAAAAAAGGTAAGTAAGTACTTCTAAGAATATTTTGAATATCACTTGAAATCAGTGTTTTATACGCGTGGCGCATGAAGTAAAATTTCGAGTTTAGAAAAGCCCAGAAAATTTGTCTCGGGTCGCTGCGCGACCCTCGCCAAATTTTCACGGGGCTTTTCTAAACTCGAAATTTTACTTCATGCTTAGTCTGGGAGTGGAAAACAGTCGTTAAACGCTTCGAATTAAACTCTTAAAAATGAACAAATATGCATACTGAAAAGAAAAATTCCCTGTATATACAACACTGATTTCAAGTGAAGTTCAAAAAATACTGCTTGTTTGATCTTACATTTACATATTTTACAAATTCTTATTTTATATAACTAAATTTTGCGCTGTTAAAATTCAAAATCGAAAAATTTAAATATGAAATTATACTCAGCGCAACAAATCTCTATATTTTAAATGTATTGTTGTATATCGATTTACCTTGATTTTTGAGATTCTGAAAACGGAATCAACGTAAACGTGTATGGGACGCACGAATCTAAAGTTCGTTGGTTAAGGCGACTTACCGTTTGGCCACGAATTAAATTTTAAGTTCCACTTTTGAGGTTATATATGGTCGTATTTTTGGCTAAATAAGCACATTAGGGATACCTGTTACACACATGATGAAATTATCTCCAAAATGATGACGTAATTCATCCAATTTGTAGTGTTATCTCCATCAATTCAGTCAATATCACGATATTAATTTTACACTAAAATTGACGTCTACTGACGTTTATTTAAAATATTGGATATATAAATCAAGATTGATTCACATCAATCAAGATTACATTTCAATACATCTAGCGCCATCTATTTTTTATATCGTAAATTTGAATCATAGGTATTCTAATTTACGATATAAAAAAATAGATCTATTAAAATGTAATAAATATTAACTGTTTACAAAAACTGTCATCGACATCTTTGGGAATGATGTAAAATATTAATGTTAATATTTAAATATTCAGGAGCTGTTCCGTACACGCAAAGAGACTTACGCAATTTATTCTATTGCAAACTTTTAACCTAACCTAACCTAACAGTAGAATAATTAATGTGCGCAAAGAGATTTAAGCAATTTATTCTATTGCAAACCTTTCTTCTAACATAACCTAACCTACAAGTATGTGGAATAGTCACTGTGCGCAAAGAGACTTACGCAGTTTATTCTATTGAACACCTTTCTCCTAACCTAATCTAAAAGTATGTGGAATAGTCATCGTCTGCAAAGAGACATACGCAATTTATTCTATTGCAAGCCTTTCTCCTAACCTAACCTAACCTAACCTAGAAGTATGTGAAATATTTAACTTGCGCAAAAAGACTTTCGCAATTTATTCTATGGCAAACCTTTCTACTAACCTAACTTAAAAACATATAAAATCGCCTTAGCATAATAAAATGTTTATCTGCATCTTATTATTTTATAGAAAAATGTGTGGCTATACTTAGCCTTAAATCAGATAATTTTGCTTGGTTATGTAGTTCTATTAAATTATTTTAATTGTATATAAATTAAGCTGTGTGTCTACTAACCAAACTGGATATGCCGTACAAATTTATTTTTAGTAAAAACAGTGAATTGAATATAAAAGTAATATTTGTTATTATCTATTGTTTGTTTGTTAATATTTTATTATTGCAGTAAATACCCTAGTTATCGTATAAAAGTGCCATCTATTATTTATATCGTAAGTTAAATTACCTATGATTTAATAATCAATCTCGATTTATATATCCATTATTTTAAATAAACGTCAGTAGACGTCAAATCTAGGGTAAAACTAATATCGTGATATTGGCTGAATTAATAAAGATAACACTACAAATTGGATGAATTACGTCCTCATTTTGGAGATAATTTCATCATGTGTGTAATTTGTAACTGTAATGTGCTTATTTAGCCGAAAATACGACCATATATAACCTCGAAAGTGGAACTTAAAATTCGATTTGCGACCATACGGTAAGTCGCCTTGACCAACGAACTTTAGATTCGTGCCTCCCATACACCTTTACCCTGATTCCATTTTCAGAATCTCAAAAATCATGGTAAATCGAAATGCAATGAATCCAAAATAACAACTGTTTAAGAATCATTCTAGCCTGTATGGAATTAATATTTAGAAATTTTAGAAATTAATCACATTAATATCACATTGTAATTTGTATGTACAAATAATGTTTACTATCAATAAAAAGTTCATTACCTTAATGTTTATAAAGAAACTTCTGGTTTTAACAAATTTTAGCATTTTTAAAAATTGGTCTTTTTGTAAAGGGATTAGGGTATGTTTTTGAGTTTACGTGAAGTGATTATTAAACATAAAAAGACTATTATTCCTTACTTCACTTAAAAATTGAAGTCAGGAATCAAAAGTTTGTTTCGTCCTTTATAATTTCAGATAAAAAACGAGCGAAAATTTTGCAAATGATCCCAATTTTCCAAAAACACTGAAATTCATTCAAATCGGAGGTGCATCCCGCAAAAACGGGGTAATAACACACATTTGCAATGTGCAACTTAATTTCCGGAAAATGGCACTAACTAATAGATGGCGCCATGTGAGTTCCTCAATTTGTATGATACACACATAGCTATAAAATAACAGGATAACCAATAGATGGCGTTATGTGAGTTTCTAGTAACTGCAATGCAAATATACTACTAAACAAGAATATTTAAAATTTCACAATAAATCAGTGTTTTATATGCGTGGCGCATGAAGTAAAATTTCGAGTTTAGAATCCAAGCGTTCAGGCTTTACTAAACTCAAAATTTTACTTCATGCTTAACCAAGGAGTGGTCACCCTCTCTGGAAACCTAAAATTTTAATTTTAAGGCTTTTCTACAATTTTAGGTTTCCAGCGAGGGAGACCACTCCTTGGTTAAGCATGAAGTAAAATTTTGAGTTTAGAAAAGCCTGAACGCTTGAATTTAGACGCGCAGCGTCCAAATCCAAATTCACGCTATTTGAAACTCGAAATTTTACTTCATGCCCCACGTGTATAAAACACTGTTATATTGTAAAATAATAATAATAATAATTTCTTTATGTTCACCAAATGTTCAGGCTTTTCTAAAAAAATTTTAAGGCTTTTCTAAACTCGAAATTTTACTTCGTGCTTAATTAAGGAGTGGAAACACTCGTTAGAAACTTTGAATAGACTTTTATAAAAACATTTCTGCAATTTTATAAAACGCTGTAATTATCGGTTACCTCTACACCGTAAGGTAAAAGAGGACGGATCGTGATGACGATATGATGATGTAATTATCGGGATATGTAGATTTAAAAGAAAAATTTCCTGTATATCGATATATACAGGGTGTCAATTTGAAAACAAGCCAGCCAGAATATCTTTGGAACCGTAACAGTTAGAGAACATTTGTCAAAATCGTTTGTAGGATATGGAGGGGGAACCATTTTGACCCACATAACAATCTTCTGCAACCAACCACTTAGGCTGTAGTTACCCTTGCCCTTTTTTTTAATAGCACGACGTTACTTGTGATATATCATTAGAAAAGTCTTTGAAAATGCTAATCAGTGGTACTAACTAACATTTTTATTGTTACATAAAAAATGCAAAAAAAGTTTAAATCAATTTATTTGATTTTAAAATTGTTGTCAAATTAGGTATTATAACAATTTATTTTTACAAATTGCAAATAAAAAAGCACAGCTAATCACAATAATACCCAATATTTATCAGAGTTATCTATTGTTTTATTAAAATATGGACAACTCTAAAAAAAATATTAAAATAATAACAAAACTTGGTTCAGTTAACTGAATAAATTGCACCTGTCCGCGTAGTTCATGAATTATAATATCAAAGAGATGAAAATGATAAACTAATCTTGAATGACAATGTATTACATTTTCAACAAGACGGAGCACCTCCGCATTATGTAGTACCTGTTAGAGACTGGCTAAGCCACACTTTTGGGAATCAATGGATTGGTAGAAGAGAACTAATTGAATGGCTACCTAGATCTCCAGATTTGACACCATTAGACTTCTTCTTATGGGGCCACTTAAAATCTGTGGTCTATAAAACTCAGCCCGAGTCTATCGCAGATCTGCGACAACAAATAATACAAGAGTGTCGAGCTATTCCACGACAGACCTTCCAAAATGTACGACAGGAATTTGAGAATAGACTTTATTATTGTCTCGAAAATAATGGAAATCATTTTGAGCATACTATAATTTAATAATTATTTTTTATATATAACAATAAAAATGTTAGTTGGTACCACTGATTAGCATTTTGAAACACCTTTGTAATGATGTATGACAAGTGGGGTAATGCCATTTAAAAAAATGGGCAAGGGTGGCTACAGCCTAAGGGGTTGGTTGCAGAAGATTGTTATGTGGATCAAACTGGTTCCCCCTACATATTCTAATAACGGTTTTAAAAAATGTTTTCTAACTGTTACGGTTCCAAAGATATTGTGGCTGGCTTGTTTTCAAATTGACACCCAGTATATATCTAGCGCAAGCGTACTATTTACGCTATATTTTGAAATTATTTACGCTTTCATGAATAATTTAGTAAATTGAATTTGTAGTATTTTTTCTTAATTTAATTAAATTGATTTAAATTTTGGTTTTTCTATATTCGTTTCAATTATTTTTTGTTAAATAGAAAAGCAATCAATTTGTATAATAGAGGAGGCGGGAACGGACTACAATCACTAATGAATTAAATGAAGTGAACTAACTTTGTTAGGAAAGCTCATTTAGTTTCGCAGAGAAATTAAACGCACTCACATTCGTTTACATTTAATTAAATACATTAAAAAAATCCTCTGACCCCGCGGTCGATAATTGTAATTGAAAACATTTGATGAGTAATGACATTCCGGATAAACTGCCATGATAAAATGGAACGGCACAAACAAGTACATTTAATTTGCAGGATTAAATATATTGAAAGTATTATTATGAAATTTTATTACATTTTAGAGTGATAAATGAAAATTAATATTATTACTTTGTAAATTTTATGTATATAAATGAAACACAATAAATATAAAACAAACAGGAAATGTTTTTATACATATGCATATGATTCACATTTTTAGGCAAAATTCACATGTATATTTTTTTAATATGTATTGATTTATTGTAACACTGGTATATTTTTGATTGTATTATTTCTTTAAAATGGTAATTCCTTAATAAAGATTATTATTATTATTATTTTACAATATAACAATGTTTTATACACGTGGGGCATAAAGTAAAATTTCGAGTTTCAAAAAGCCTGAATTTAGGCGTTTAGGCTTTTCTAAACTCAAAATTTTACTTCATGCTTAACCAAGGAGTGGTCACCCTTGCTTGAAACCTAAAATTGTACGTTTTTGAAAAATAACAAACGATTGAAAATTGACAGCGTAAACAACGGAAAATGTATATTTAAAATTCATACGTTACGATTTTTCCGAGACAGTCCCGAATTTTCAGTCTTAGTCCCGATTTTGACTGGCTGTTTTTATCCCATAAACGTAAATGTTTCCTTTTTGAACTTTCACGAAAACAGTTTTGCTTATTTTTATAACATTAAAATACAGAATTTGTTTATAAAAAAAAGCGGCTAAGGCCCTTTCCTAAACCGCCTATTTCTAAGAATTATGATGTTGTGTGATTTTCAATAAAATTGTAGTTATAAATTTAACATAACGGTCGTGATTAAATGGCTGAAACCCTAAGTCGAGAAAACAACAAACAAAAAATTAGAATCCGTTGGCCATGCAATAGTTTATTCACCCTAGCTAGCTACATTACATATAGAGTATATTTCTAAATTTAGTGTTAATTTATAAGGTTTAAATATTAATCAAAATATTTTTGTTGAATTTTAGAGTATTTTCGATAGCACTATTATTTTATGCCTTCGGCGTCGCAAGCATTAGAATATACATTTTTATGCATACATATTTTTGGAAATACATTATTCTCCACTTTTATCCGAAACGTATTTTCGCGAGCAAAAAATACCAGAGCTGTTTTACTATGACACAATCCAAAACAATTCATGCTGGGAAAATTGGAAGATTTTAGTGTACGTAGGGCACAAATATTTAACGCCCCTAATTTAACAGAAAACGCGGCACTTTTATGGCGTTCTCGCCATATAAACATATCCGTGCTATTTCAAATTTCGAGTATATTAGATTTAATAAATTCCACGGCGCACCTCATGAAAAATGCAGGCAAACAAAATTGTAATTGAGGAGAATGTCAATTCTCCACCGGAATGAATTTTTCTTACACGTGAAATCCCCACGGCTCCATAAATATGTATTACGGAGACATTTCGAATGCAAATTGTTTCTAATAAATACATTACGCGGGCAATAATGTGGCCGCCATTTGCGAAAACACGCCGCGGCATAATTAAATTAACAAACAAATTAATTGTTAGTTTCTGTTTTATTTAATTAATTAAATATATATAATCCGCTGAAATAATATTCAATTCCTATTGGTTTACATAAAATCATTCTATAAAAAACGAAATATTATAATTTCAGTTAAATTTTATAACAAAAATTAATATGAAATCAAACATCTCTCAAATGTAAACCAAATTGAAAATATTATATCTCTTTCGTAATATTTTTTCGAAGCATACGCTGGATTTTTATTCAGTAGCCCAAAATGTTTATTTTCTTATTGGGCTTACCGTTACTAACAAAACGGCTTTCATCCGTCCGCAACACATGCTGGAAAAATCGATTGTCATTGATCTTTAAGTTTACAATCACTTAGACACAATAATTTATTCTTCGTTGATGTTGATCTGACAAATGTTCTAAGCTGTGAAGTTTATAATTTCCTTTCACAATTTGTCGTACCGAACAATATTTCAAATTAAGCTCACGACAGGCTTGCCGAATCGAGTTCCTTGGATGGTCTTGAAAATACTGCAAAACAATGGCAACAATATTGTCAGAATTGATCCTTTTAGCAATTTGTCTTCCCTTTCGAGCAGATATTGCCTCGTTGTTTGCACGTAAATTGCGTTCCAATCTTGAAAATATATTTAAGGTTGAAATAACACGTTCAGGGTATCTCTGGGCATATAACTGAACTGCTCTTCTAGGGTTCTTTTGAGATTTACCATAAACTAATAACATGTCCACATTTTCGTTGTGCGTAAACGTATTTCAAAATCAAATGACAACAAAACAATATTCGTCAACCATTAGTATAATTATTGACAAATGCGACATTGTTATTTGCTTTCAAAGGCTACTTGTTTAAGTCGTGACAATTGTGAATTTTTGATAATACCATTTTTAAAGTTTGTTTGTAATTTTTTAACGGAAGAAAATAGCAAATTTTATTCTCTAAAAAGTTTATTCAGAAAAATTACCTCTTTTTAAATAACCAAAAATATATGTATGTTTCTGGGATAAAATATTCGATGATGACATTACCTTAGATTCCAAATTTAGAAAAATATGCAATTTTGACTTAAATGAATTTATGAACCTCTTTTCAGATTTCTTCTATCGTTTTTCCTTTTCTCATAATAGAGCTGAGACATCGACTTTCGCTCACCCTGCACATACTTTTATAACCAGTAATGTAATATCACTCTTGATCATTGCCGTTTTAATCTAAAGTTTCGGGTGTTTACAATTAATTAAATTTAAAATTTAAATTTTGAAATATCATTCTTCATTATTCCTTTTTAATCTAATATTATAAGTTTTTGCAATAAAATATGCCATGACATTATAATTTTGCGTGAGATCTTACTGCAATTTTGTAAAGATGTTAAGAAAACTGAATATGTGAAAAATGTGAGAATTAAAAAATATTCCCTCTATAATTTACAAGTTTTTTTTATCTAAGAATTAAAATACATTATTTTTGTTAATTTAAATGGTAGTAATTTAAAAAATTAATACAATCATAACTTTGAAATTCTCAAATTTTTGGGAGACAATTAATTAATGAACGGCCAAGTAATTATAGGGTTAGCTCTAAAAGTTGATTTTGGGTAAAATTTTCCCCTCCTTTTTATGGTTTCTATAAATTACTTATTATATTACATACTGGAAATGTTTTTTTTTAAATATACATAACGTATAAGCTGTACATTAATAATAAGACATCCGTCGATTTTATTAAAGCGTTAAATTTTAAGTTCCGAACCAGTGTTTCCATTCCCAGACTAAGCATGAAGTAAAATTTCGAGTTTAGAAAAGCCTTAAAATTTGGTTTGGTCGCTCCGCGAAGCGGAGCAGCCAAACCAAACTTTTAGGCTTTTCTAAACTCGAAATTTTACTTCATGCGCCACGTGTATAAAACAATGAAATTTGTAAAGTTAGAAATACACTTAAAAATACGTTTGTATAATGAGTAATCATGAAAATATTTAAATAACAAAATATTTACATTTTTCTTCAGACATTCTCCATTCAAGTCAAATAATACGATGTATCAAATAAACTTATTTCGTTTTTTAATTAGCAAAAAATTAATAATGTTGCGTTAGTGGGTTAAGAATACTCTGGAAAAATTCCTAATAGTTTTTATTTAATTCCAAATAATTGTCGAAAAGGTATGTTTTTTTTAAATCTAAAAAGCTAAAATAATTATAATTTGAAAAATCTAGAATTTTTATTAAATTTTCTGTAAATTTTGAAATAAAAAAAGGCTGGTTAACGATATCTATTAAATGAAAAACAATTTGAAAAACACTCTATCAATAATTCTCGAGTAAAAGCATGTCTACTAACATAAGTGTTTTTCACTCCCAGAAGTAAAATCTCGATTTTAGGAAAGCCTGAACATTTGGATTTGGACGCGGAGCGTCTAAATCCAAATTCAGGTTTTTCTAAACTCGAAATTTTACTTCATGCGCCACGCGTACACAACACTCGAAATATTATGAAGTTCGCAACATGCCACTAAAGCACTATGCTAAAGACGTATATTTTGAACTTCACTTTAAATTAGTGTTATATTCGCTGGGCGCATGAAGCAAAATTTCGAGTTTTATTTTTTCCTTTCGGATACGGATGCACTGCAGCCTAGGTGGCTTATTGTACTGCCCCAATATTATTACACTCACGCAACTATTCCGAACTCGATGCCCTGCACTAGCTTGTGCAGGTCCTTCAGAGGTTGCGCGTGGAAATCATTTGGTTCCATTTGTCTGTTCCCAAATATGAGCCGTCTTTTGCTCTCCAGCGCATTGCACCTGCACAGAATGTGCATAGTTGTTTCCGGTGCCGTATTACAGAGGCGACAGTTGGTGTCGCCGTTGTATAGCCCGATTTTCCTTAGATGCTCTTTAACAGTCATGTGGCCTGTGAGCAGTCCTATGGTTGTTTTCAGCTGTGCCCTACTCAATGTTAGTAGTCCTGCAGCTTGGCTTGAGTTAGGCCCTTTTATAAGGGCCTTACTATGGTTAAGGCCTGGTCTGTTTTCCCAGTATTCATTGTGTTTGTTGCGAGTCCACTTCCTGACTTCAAGGCGACTCGACTTTTTTGTTATGCCCAAGGCAGGTTCGGGTCCCATAAATGAAATGGTGGCTCCCCGCCTTGCTAGCTCGTCAACTTTTTCATTACCCGCAATACCAGAGTGACCCGGCGTCCAGACAAGCGTAACTTTGTTCTGTCTCGCTAGGTCATTCAGGGTATTGAAGCATTCCAATACCAGTTTGGATGAAGTCTTTTGACTCTGGAGAGCCTTCAGTGCCGCCTGGCTATCGGACATGTTATAGATTTGCCTGTTTCGACAGTCCTTCTCTATGTTGGTTCTCGCAGATTCTATGATTGCGAATATTTCTGCTTGAAAGGCTGATGCCAGGCTACCCAATGGTTGAGCATAGCCTGTCCTCATGTTTTCATTATAGATTCCTGATCCAGTACCTGTGGTTGATTTAGAACCGTCCGTGTACCAGATCACACTTTGTTTGTGTATATCTTCCCTAAAGCCGTTCCATTCGTTGCGGTCTGGAATAGTGACTTTAAAGAGTGAATTTTCAAGATATCTGACTACCATATGATCCGACCTCATTTGCAGGAGAGGTCCCCCTATGTCTGTCAAGAGTCATCTGTGTGGGGTATCAACTCTTACGTTGACCGATGATAATTGCAGCCAGTCTTGCCTACCCCACTATCAGAATATGAAGTGGTGTGAGGTCTAGAACCGTCTCCATGGCTGCAGTGGGCGTGGTTCTTATAGCCCCCGTTATGCTAATACAAGCAAGTCTTTGAACCTTGCTGAGTATTTGTATGGTTGTATGCTGTGTGGCTTTAGGCCACCATACCAAAGCAGCATACATAATTGCGGGTCTGACCACTCTGGTGTACAGCCAGTATACCATTCCTGGTCTGAGCCCCCATTGTCGGTCGTACATTCGTCTAATTACCGCAAGGGTAATTTCCGATTTGCGTCTGATTTTTGAGATTTGAGGGGTCCAGGTCAGTTTGGAGTCAAAGATTACTCCTAGGTACTTCACCTCACCCGACATTTTCAGGTTGCCACCATTTAGAAAGAGCGGTCCAAGGCCCGCCAGTTTCCTCCTGCGTGTAATTGGTACCAGGGTGGTCTTCGAGGGTGAGACTTTAAGTCCTTCTCTAGCACACCATTTTCTCACCACGTTCAGTGCACGTTGCATACGCTCTCTGATCGTGTTGTTAAATTTTCCCTCAACGAGTATAACTAGGTCATCCGCGTATCCTAGGGAAGAGTATCCCTCATTGCTGAGATCCACTAGCAGGCCATCCATGACCAGATTCCACAGCAGGGGCGAGAGAACTCCTCCCTGCGGACAACCACCGGCCACCCTGGATGCTAGTGTCTGGTCAGCGAAATTTCGAGTTTAGAAATGCATGAAAATTTGATTATGGCGGCCAGCTTCGCAGAGCGACGTAACCTAATTTTCAGGCTTTTCTAAACTCGAAATTTTAGTTCATGCTTAGTCTGGAAGTGGAAAACACTGTCTTGAAGCATTTAATTGAACTCTTTAAAAAAACGACGATTGTCCTAAATACCTAAAATAAATCCCTATATATATAAGTTTTAGTAATAGGTATAGTCAAGTGATAACCCTATATAAAATAATAATATTCTTTCAATTTAGGAGTCCATACAATTCTGAATTAGAATTATTTTTTACAGCCTTCTCACGCTTCTACAAATATTAAAATTCTCGACGGATGTTTTAAAAAATTAACTAGAAGTTTACAGGTTTAAACGTATGTAAGAATTTATTATTAAATAATTAAATCATAATATTTACTTTTAATGTGCTGTATTATAAAACAAAAATGTTCAAATAAATACATTTTTTGTAGCTGGAAATATGGTCATATAGTCATCTGCAATTGAAACATTTACTATTTAATAAGTTTTAGTAAATAACAAGAATAAACAATAGCTCTATGAGCAATTGTATAAAAATGTTGAACTATTTTATTATTATCAATTATGCAAAATGCATATTTTTTATTAAGAGTTATATCAACAAAATTGTAAGTTTTCTATGCATATCTAATGTTTGGCTTATTATAATCAAAAAGCATTAGATATCCATAGAAAACTTACAATGTCATTGATATACCTCTTAATAACAAATATGCATTTTTCGTAAAATCCGAGCGTTAATTATTAGTATAGTATAGTAAATTATAAATAAATTTAATATTTCCATTCAAAACTATTTAAAATTCGAAAAAACAGGTATATGCTTCCTTTAGAACATTATCGTAATTTGATATTTTATAGTAACATTTTTTAATATTTAGATTTTTTATATTAAACAAACATATTCTCTGACATATATTATAATAAAAATAAGCAATATTTGAAAAAAATATGGTTATTTTACTTTGATTTGAGCGACCATAATTTCGTTTTAAGTTGATCCGTTGTATTACTGCCAACACAAGAACAAATTTTATTTATTCTTTAATAATATACGTAAGCCTTATAAACACCTAATGTTTGGTAAATTTTTTTTATTGTTTAAAAATACATCCATTTTTTGGACTTTAATAACGGTTTTGTGTTATATGCGTTAACTTTGTGGTACATCTTAACCACACTTTAATATATGTTTGAGTAGGACTATAAGATTGTTTAAACTTTAGTCGCAAATTTGTAAAGTTTTAATGTATCCGTCTCATTGATTCAATATTTGAAATTAGAATAAGAGAAAATTGCGGCTTTGTTTTTGGCCCCTTTTTAATTACCTTTCAACGGTAATAAAAAAATTCCGAGGAGCAAAGCAATTTGATTTTTTTTATAGGTTAATAATTGAACATACTGTCGTTTCAATTTTATTAAATAATTTAATAAACTATTATTGTAAAAAATGTTTAAAAAAGTAACTATTTTGAAATCGATTCATGAAAAACCCAAATTTATCTTGTCGCAACTTCTTTGTTTGTTAACAAAAATTAATGAAACTTTACAAATAAACAAATGAATATATTGTGATTCCATTAGGATAAATTACAATTGTATATAATATATATTTTCAAAGTTATCAGTTTATGCATCACAATACGATATCTTTTTTAAAATGCATGTATTCATGTTTTTGTACAACATTACGTTGATTATAAAATATTGTGATTAGATAATATTATATTTTGTATATTACATATTGCGTTTTAACACAATTTAAATAAATCCTTAAACAACAAGCAACGCTTCTTTTCTAAATGTTTCAAAAAATCATAGTGACTATTCCGCCGAAAGTAAAGAGTAATTACGATTACATTGTCCATAAATTAACAATATTATTAATATTCATTATTAATAAAAGATTTTAATGCATAGAAGCCTAGGCTTTTGTGCTACTGTGACAGGTTTATCAATTGTTGTAAAGTAACAAAATATCTTCATATGAATATGCAATTCGTAAAAAAATTGTGCGTAAGTGGACTGAAAATCCTTTAATTTCAGATTGACTCTTGCAAAAAGGTGCCAAACTTTACAAAAAAACTGTGCAAAGATGTATTTAAAAGATAGATCCCGGAACTATAAATAGAAAATAATGAAATATCAAGCCAACACGAATTCCTGACAAAACAATTAAATACCCGAATGTGAAGCTTACAATCTAAACTATTGCACTTCCTCTAGAGATATGACATGAAAGGCACTCGTTTATGAATCTACTGTCCAAAAAATTAAAAAAAGGGTGCATCATAATGTGTAACAAGAAAAGTGCCCAAAATTACCAATAAACAACATTCTCGAGGTGTTAGGCGTACTAAAATCTTGGATCAATTATTAGTGAATTAGGAGTTTTGTCTCATCATTAACTCATCTTAAATATACGTCAAAACTGACTAAGCTACATTAGGCCAATACAAAAAGTAAACTCAGAAGAACATGCAAGCCTTCTAGGTCGTTAGAATATTAAAAAAAAATAGTGTGATGTACAAAACTAATCTCTAGCAGTTCAGTGAAAAAAATATGAGCCGAGTAAAATTTTAAGTAAGGGAATGTATCTAACAAACATTAAAACATACATTTATTATCTAATAAATTACGTTAAATGTATTAAATGTTAATGTAATAAACATGTATAAAATGTCTCTTCGTCTTTGTTTATTGACCTTTGAACACGCGACTTCTTTACAAAAATCAAAATTAAAGGATGATTACGATCATCCTTTAATTTTGATTTTTGTAAAGAAACTGATCTAATTTATGTGTAATATAACGTGTGCAAACTATAAGAAGCGTAAGCTTATTCTCTCGAATTCTAATAGTTTTGAATTTGAAATATTCTTCTTTTAATTTATGTATGTCAACAACACACTGTAAAATTTTTAAAAATAATCCTATCTATTTACATAATATCACCTTGCAATATAATAATTATTCAAACAAATATTATATATGATTAAATCTTCAAATGAAGGGATCTTATATAGATAGAACTTGTAAAAAATCAGTGTTTTCTATACAGTACATGCCCAGAAATAAATTGGTAACGTTGAGTATTCTCAAATAATACCAAAAATGGGTACCTGTTTTTATTCAACGATCAATATTAGCAATATTTGTGAAGAAAAAAAAAACAAAATCAAAATATATTTTGTAGAAATAATTGCTTTTAAATGATGACAATTAAAGAAACATTGTTCGTTTTATTAGAATTCAAACGCAGGGACCAAAACCTTTGAAACGGATATTAGTTCACGCAATTGGCCTTAATAGTCACGTTGTTTGTCGTTAGAGATAGGAAAAGTTAAAAAAGAATATTTAATTGTTTAAATATGGATGATAATTTTCTTCTGCATACATTTAAAATTTATTGAGAGGTACGTTGTGAATAATGCTGTCGTTTTTGAAGATGTATTACAAACAAATGAAATAATAAAGGAAACTCTCTGAAATATTATAATATAATGTAAAGTGAGTATTATTACAAGTTGAAAAGTTTTGCAGTGCCTGGAACCGAGCGGTGAAATGAATTTTTAAAATTCCCGAACCTTATAAACGCCCACAGTAAAATAATAGGCAAGTTCCACGAATTGATTAAATTTACTGAAAACTCCGGTGTCTGTGTGCGAGTTAATTAAACGAGGCAAACCACTCATTCCGACTGGATTTAATAACAAAAAATTAGTGTTATTATCCCGGGATAACAAAGGGTGGAATGTATCTCCATTCGACCGAATTCGAAGGAATGCGCCAGGCGGCTCGGTTTCGGGAACTTGGGATATCCCGCGGGGTCAAACTTGCCAACTTAATAAATTGCAATTTGAACTCCGCGACTATAGATTTTATGATTAAAATCCCATTTACACCGCTTGTTATTAATAATTTATTCGGGAATTGGATTTATCTGGATGAGCTATTTAATGATGGGGCTTTATTGTGGCGTTTTTGGAATAGTGTGATTTAATTAAATTGCAAGCGCGCGGTTTTTGTGGGAAATTGCCGGGGCGCGGGGTGTTAGCCTTTATTAAATTTCGAAATTTGCCATTCACTTTGTTATTCCGAACTTTGAAATTCACACACCTCGTGGGTGCGCTCAAGAACGCGGCTTAGGAAATCCTTTCTACTTACTTAGTACGCAATTACGAGTCTAACATTGTAGTAGAGTTTCCATGCAGTTTACATTGCATGCACTGATAATTTATTTCAGAACTCCGACTATTAGTCTGAAATGTGTGTTGCTGTTAGACAACTGAAAACATATTATATGACCAATCCAATTCGATAAATATTTTTTCTTGTCAAAATCGTTGAATTAACTGGGGAATTAACTTCAGGCGAGTTCATTCCTTAATCTTCCCCGTTGATAGAGTAAAAATATTTATAGTGCACTGCAAAAATCGGATCCCCGCGATTACATATCTAGCTCTTTGGTAGAGTTACACAGTCACTTACTAATTAATTGAATAAAGCATAATTACTTACCTGGTAAGTACGTTAATTTCGGACAGCAGCTTATAAGGAACCACTGACCCTTTGTTTATATATTTCGCTTAATAACTTAATAACGCTTAATAACAATAACAATAATTTATTGACACGTAAATAGAACAAATAACAAATACAAAACAACAAATGAACAATGAATAATAAAAAAATACAAGTACACGACTTTGAAAAATAAAATTACGACACTTGATTTGACACACTAGGTTACAACTTTGAATGTTTTGGACTTTTTTTATTGTTACTTTTTTCAATGCGACGACAAAATTCTCTAAAATCTTCCGATATCTATCTCTTTCCTAAAATGTTGGAGGGTAAGGGGAAAGAGACCGACCATTAAGGGGGTAATCCGTTATGAACACCAACCGCATTTTCTTGGTGTCAATGCCAACCCGATATTAGCAGATAGTAAGAAGTCCATCTGTTTTCAGCCAAAAGTAGTATTATATATTTCCACTGGAGTACTAATTTTTTTCGACAACAAGTAATTCTTTACATTAATAAATGCAAAATTTACTATAGAGGGTGTCCAAAAATTAAGAATAACAAAATGTGTGATAAGAAAGAAGTACCTCTAATTATAATTTTAGAGCAAAATGTTATTGCGAAAAGTTATTTGCGATCGTGTAAAATTTTAGTTCAATAGGATATTTTAAAATGTATCTGTTTCTGATGTTTTATTGTTCAAAATAATACCATTATGTGCTAATATTTTTCTGAATGTATTAAAAAAAATAAAGTTACTTCTATCATTATATATTCCTTTAGGTTCGTTCTAGAGAAAACTGTAATGGGCAAAGGTTGATAAATCATTATTTCTAGTAGTATTCGTAATTTTTAAATAAATATATAGATAATATAAATGGCAAGTTTTTTTTATAAATAAAAGTGGTTTTGTTTGATTTTTCGATTTTTCGATTACAATGCATTACTTAGTGAGTAATGCTCTATAATTATTTTGGATTAAACAAATATTTTTCGAGAAATTTGAGTTTGTAAATGAGGATTTTCTAATTTAAAAAATTATTATCTCAAATATGTTTGCGGGTAAAATATATTGCTATAATTTGTTTTTAATCTAGAACAATACTTTCAATTAAAAAGGAAATATTTGGTAAAACACATACACTTACAAAAATACATAGTTTATTGCAGTGGCATAGATTGCTTTTTGTGGTGGGGGCGATTTGAGTTAGTATGTTGTTTCATAAATTTATTTTCCTAAAGTTATACAAAAACAAGTACAAAAAATGATGCACGTAACACTTTCTCCGTCATTTAAACAATTGATGATTGCCATGCTTAACGTATTTCACTTGTTAATTGGTTATATACCATTTCACATTAAATCAGTGTTTTATACGCGTGGCGCATGAAGTAAAATTTCGAGTTTAGAAAAGCCAAATTTGGCTCGGTCGCTGCAAAATAAGTTTATGATTGATCGAAACGAGTGTTTCCAATTTCAGATTTAACATAAAGTAAAATTTTGAGTTTATAAAAGTCTGAAAATTTGGCTCGCGCGCGAGCCAAATTTTCAGACTTTTATAAACTCAAAATTTTACTTTATGTTAAATCTGGGATTGGAAACACTCGTTTCGATCAATCATAAACGTATTTTGCAGTTTTTTATTTTAAAATGTATGACTAAAATAAATAGAGCTGATTTTATAGTCAACTTTTGGCGTATACGATTTTTCTTCCAGTTTGGCCAATTTTCAATTTGATAACGTCGAAGGAATGGTAATAGTAGTTATTATGAAATTTCATTAGGTAAATCTGAAGTTAAGTTGATTTTATTTTCAAAATTAGGTATTTTACTTTTACATACTGTAACTGAAATTTTACATGTTTCGAAAATTACCATTTTTAATTATTCAGTTCAGAAAACAATAATATTGTATTGTAAATTAAAGTTTTTATTAAAAACCAACTCGATAGTCGAAATTATTTAAAATTCTGAAGATCCCCTAAGAAAGAAACATATTTTAATATTGGACACAAAAAATATATAATTCTTTCCCATCCTTAAAGTAGATTTGCATATATGAAAATAATAGATTTTCTTTTAAACATTTTTAAACTTGTATTTGTTTATTTGATATGGAATCTCTAATTGAATACAATACATTAAAAACGTAGACAGATCAAGATAACGTGGTAACACTAAACACAGGGAAGTTATCTGTGAAATATACATATGCATACTTTTTTTTAAGAATTCAATTTGAAGCTCAAAACCAGCATTTTCCACTTCTAGATTAAGTATATAGTAAAATTTCAGGCTTTTCTAAACTCGAAACTTTACTTCATGTGCCACGTGTATTGAGCACTGAAAACACTAACATATTTTTAACAAGTGAACTTCACTTGAAATTAATGTCATATAAGCGTAGCGTATGAATTACATTTTTAACAAAATAAATCGCTAACAGAAAAATAGCCTTTTATTTCATTCTCTTAATGTTGAAGACTCATGGGGGGGGATTAATCCCCTAAATCTCCCCCTTCCCCTATCTACGCCACTGCCTTATTGCAATATAAATATTATTCGTATGCACCTTTTTCCACTTCCTATCACATACATCAATATCCGTCTTATGCAAAATCACTATACAAAAACAAACAATTCATCGTACCTTAAATGAGCATCCGCACATTTAAAGCGTAGTAAAAAGATTGTTTGTCTTTGTAAAGAGAATTAAACAAAACTTATTAGTCGAGAATATACACCAAACAATATTTTTTGACACATTGATCATATTGTTACGAAAATACGCTAAGGTAACCCTAAATCGGTTGTTAATTACGGGAATTACCAGATTAATGTGTTTTATTTAATCGATTTGATTAAAACGTAACCAAATATACCATTGCATAACATATTTATTAATGTGTTAAATTTTTGGAGTCATCAAATAAATAAGACCGACAGTTTAAAACGCTTTAAACCAGGGAAAAAAGGAAAAATACCTGATATTCTAACAGATAAGGTCATAAATTGAAAATCAACATACCATAAATTGTCGTTTCTTTTCTTCCATTATACCCTTTACAAGCGCGGGACTTGTAAAGGGTGTCTCTCTTCAAAATTTGCTGGTTTAGCCAGGGCCTCTCCAAAATATCTAAACCAGCAAATTTTGAAGAGAGACACCCTCTACAAGCGCGAAAGTATAATGGAAGAAAAGAAACTCCAATTTATGGGGTGTTGATGTTACAATTTATGACCTTATCTGAATAGTAGGTAGATTTCCTTTTTCTCCGTTTTAAAGAGTTTTAAACGGTCGTTCATGTTTATTTCATGACTCCAACAATTTAACACATTAATTAATATGTTATGCAGTGGTATTATTTGGTTACGTTTTAATCAAATCAATTAAAAAAAGCACGCTAATCTAGCAATAAAAAAATGCAAAATAAGATTATGATTGATCATCTAACGAGTGTTTCCAATCCCAGATTAAGCATGAAGTAAAATTTTGAGTTTTACTTCATGCGAGACGCGTATAAAACGCTGATTTAATGTGAAATGGTCTATACCCAATCAATTAACAAGTGAAATACATTTAGTATGCCAATCATCAATTGTTTAAATTAGGGAAAAAGTGCTACAATGAACATAAAATCATTTTTTGTACTTGTTTTTGTATAACTATAGAAAAATAAATTAATGAAACACTAAACTAACTCAAATCCCCCCACGATCACAAAAAGCTATCTACGCCACTAAAACAAGGTATGTATGATCGTATTTATTAAAAACAAATAATAGCAATATATTTTAAAAGCGGTTAATTACCGTATTTAATTTTTCGTTTTATTATATTCTTATAACGGGTTTAAAACAAAAGAAGCGTACCTTAGTTCTAAGAGTGTTTTAATATAAATTAAGATGACACAAGGAGGGGAAAAAGGCTCTTGATGGTCTTTAAAAAATAGATCTGCAAACATTTTCGAGATATTATTTTTTTTAATTAGAAAATCCTCATTTCTAAACTCAAATTTCTCAAAAAGTATAGGTTTAATCCAAAATAATTATTGAGCATTACTCACTGAACTCTTTGCATTCTAATCGAAAAATCAAACAGAACAACTTTTATTTATAAAAAAAAATTGCCATTTACGATTTTTATATATTTGAACAGAATGTATGGGGATCTCGGTTATTTGAAGAGACAAAGAGTCGGTTAAATTGGAGCAAAGATGCGTTATTTAGGGCCCAATAATAATCTATAAAAAAAATTGAAATATCTTCTTTCGTTTTTGAGGTATTTTCAAAAAACGGATTTTTTGAAATTTCGTTTTTTTTATTCAAAAACTATTGAATTCAGACATTTACAATTTTGACATTACACCATAGCCAACTTTTGTTTTTCTTATGGGTGCCATTTTGGATTTTCATATTTTTTGGAAGAATATTTTTTTTTTAATTCAATGACGTATTACACTTATAGTTTTTAGTGCAATTTAAAGTCAATTTATAGTTAAAGAAAACTAACCATTTTAATCATATGTAGTTTACATTTAAATTAACGACGTGAACACCATCTACTGTCAATAGCAATAACGATACTACTAAAAAATTGGCAGCAGATGGCGTTCACATCGTCAATTTATATGTAAATTACACATGACTACTAAAATGGTTATAGAAGTTTAGTTTTCTTCTGGATTTTAAAATGCGCAATCAATTGATATTTATAATAGTCATTCTGTGAGTACATTAGACAAAACTATTGACAGTAGATGGCGTTCACGTCGTCAACCTAAATGTGAATTATCAATTTATAGTGCAATTTGAAATCCAGAAGAAAACTAACCATCTTTATTCATTTTAATAGTCTCATATGTAATTTACATTTAAATTAACGACGTGAACGCCATCTAATGTCAATAGCTGTAACGATACTGCTTAAAAATTGGCAGCAGATGGCGTTCACATCGTTAATTTATATAAAAATTACATATAACTACTAAAATGGTTATAGAAGTTCAGTTTTCTTCTGGATTTCAAAATGCACAATCGATTGACATTTATAATAGTCATTGTGTGAGTACCATCGACAATGCCATTTTCTTCTAAATTCAATGATATATCACAAATATAGTTTATTGTACAGGGTGAGCGAAACTCGATGTCTCAGCTCTATTATATGAAAAGGAAAATCGATAGAAAAAATCTGAAATCTAAATTCAAATGACAACAAAACAATATTTGTCAACCATTAGTTTAATTATTGACAGATGCGGCTTTGTTATTTGCTTCCAAAGGCTACTTGTTTAAGTCGTGACAACTGTGAATTTTTGATAATACTTTCTTTTAAGTTTGGTTTTGATTTTTTAACGAAAGAAGATAGCAATTTTTTTCTCTATAAAGTTTATTCAGAAAAAATAGTTCTTTTGAAATATCCAAAAATATAGGTTTGTTTCTGGGAAAAACATTTTTGATGACGTCATTCCTTCGGTTTTAAAATTTAGAAATATATGAAATTTTCAATTAAAATGGACTTTTTTTTTTAGGGGCAGGAAACGGAAGTTAGGGTTATTTCTGCCCTAGCACCACAGCCGTGTGGCTTATTGTACTTCTTCCGTTACCGTAGTTAATCAAAAAGCTCTGTTTCCTTGGCTAGTCCCAGCAGCCTTTCGATCATCTTTGCCTTCGGGAAGTGGTTTGGATTCCCTTGGACAAGGTTTGCTTCCCTCCAGGTGGAAAGTGCCTCGCACTCGAATAGTACATGTGAGGTGTCTTCATCCTCTTCCAGGCATAGTCTGCATATTGGATCTTCTGTGAACAGTTTCATGTTATGCAGGTGCTTCCTTAGGGTACAGTGTCCAGTTATCAGTCCTGTGACTATTCTAAGGTTGTTTCTACTGAATAGACCTTACTCAATCCCATTTATGAACCTCTTTTAATATTTTTTCTATCGTTTTTCCTTTTCTTATAATAGAGCTGAGACATCAAGTTTCGCTCACCCTGTACATTTTATGTGTTAAATGTTAATCTTTTGTGTTTTGTAAAGAGTTCCTTAGAAACAGTTCAGTAACTCACTTATTTGACAACTCTTAAGACCCATAATTTGCTTACATATCACCTCTGAAGATGGGCATCCAACGATATATATTTTACCAATTGTGATGTATTTTAAACTAACGAGTGTCTTCCACTCCCAGACTAAGCATGAAGTAAAATTTCGAGTTTAGAAAAGCCCCGCGTAGAAAATTTGTCGAGGGTCGCGCAGCGACCCGAGACAAATTTTCACGGGGCTTTTCTAAACTCGAAATTTTACTTCATGCGCCACGCGTATAAAACACTGATTAAAAGTGAAATTATAAAGTCACTGAAAACCAACCCAACTTCAATATTTTTCAAAGTTGGGTGTGTTCTTTCCTATCCATGATGTAAACCTTCACATATTCGTTATTTTCTTGTAAATAAACTTCGATTCCATGTAGTCCTTCGGTCTCCGAAGACCATGATTGGTCCTTCGAGCTGTAGCCTTTGTAAAATGGTAATAAACTTAGTAATCTAGAGTGATCCTTCAATTTGAAACTTCTAAGAACGAGTGTTGTCCACTCCCAGACTAAGCATGAAGTAAAATTTCGAGTTTAGAAAAGCCCCGCGTAGAAAATTTGTCGAGGGTCGCGCAGCGACCCGAGACAAATTTTCACGGGGCTTTTCTAAACTCGAAATTTTACTTCATGCGCCACGCGTATAAAACACTGATTTAAAGTGAAATTAAAAATGCACTGAAAACCAACCCAACTTTAATATTTTTCAAAGTTGGGTGTGTTCTTTCCTATCCATGCTGTAAACCTTCAGATATTCGTTATTTTCTTGTAAAAAAACTTCGATTCCATGTAGTCCTTTGGTCTCGGAAAACCATGATTGGTCCTTCGAGCTGTAGCCTTTGTAAAATGGTAATAAACTTAGTAATCTAGAGTGATCCTTCAATTTGAAACTTATAAGAACGAGTGTTGTCCACTCCCAGACTAAGCATGAAGTAAAATTTCGAGTTTAGAAAAGCCCCGCGTAGAAAATTTTGACGGGGCTTTTCTAAACTCGAAATTTTACTTCATGCGCTACGCGTATAAACCACTGATTTACAGTAAAGGTAAAAATATATAACGCTTAGATGTGATGATGATCAATATTTATAGATGTAAAGTCAGATACGTTTTAAAAAATTCTATTGACCTAAAATTGTACACGTAGACATAATTCTCGACTTTCTTTTACAAATGTATTAATTATGATTACATTCTAAATAATTTCATAAATATTAAATAAATCTTACTATCAAAACCACCCCAAACCGGGAAAAATATAACGCCACGCGCGGCTGAAAGCAGATGGACTTTTTACTACATGCTAATATCGGGTTGACATTGACACCCAAAAAATGCGGTTGGTGTCCATAATGGATTACCCTCTGAGTACTCGGTCTCTTTCCCCTTACTCTCCAATATTTAGGAACGAGATAGAAATCGGAAGATTTTAGACATTTTCTTGTCGTCGCGTTTAGCCAGTTTCAAGAGGCCCCTTTTCAATCCACTTTCATCCGCCGCGTTATGACAATTTAAGGAAAGGGGTGCTTCGATGGAGGTGGTTAAGACGCTTGCCTGTGGTTAGTCAACCACAGGGCTGTTGCGCGAACGTTTGTGCGTTCGGTACCTTCATATTTACACACGTCTACAACCTTAATCCGAGGGTTCGTACCTGGGGCAAGTTTTGGGAATGAACCGCGAAGTGTGAGACACAACATCTGGCACATCTGTCTGCGTTTCGATTTTCCTGGATTAAGGTTGGTTGGTGTTTATTTCTGCGCTTTCGCGCCTACTAATATACTATTCCAATAAACAAAATATTTTTTAAGGAATGAAACCTAATAAAATATACAATAGAATCTAATCCTATTGTGAACAAACTTAGTTCGTTTTGAAATGAAAATGAAAATGAGGCCGACTCAGCAATGTGTGACGTGAATTTTTCAGAATTAATCAAAGTTCTGAAACGTCAGAACTTTGATTATTTCGTTAAAACCCCGGTAACAACTCCATACCACTCTTCTGTAATTATCCGATTGAAATAGCAGCTAACTTCATTAATTATGTACAAACGTAAGAACATATATAATTTCAATATTTACTAATATCCGTTTCAAAAGTTTTGGCCCCTGTTTTTGAAGGGTGATAAAAAACGGAGTAAAAAACGTTGACTTTGTTTACAGGTTATTAAATGAACATTTTTCAATAATATGCTGACGTTTTAATTTAATTGAATAATTTGATAAAATATTATTGTAAATAGTGGTTAAAAAGGTTTTGAGTCGTTTCGCGATTAACCCAACCTAGACTTGTCGCAACTTCTTTGTTTATAAACAAAAATGAATAAAACTTTACAAATAAACAAATGGATATGTTAAGATTGTGAATAATTTCTATTTTTAAAGTTTTTAATTTATTTATAACAAATACCGCATTGTTATAAATAAATTAAAAACTTTAAAAATAGAAATTATTCACAATCTTAACATTCTTTAATATTCATGTAATCAAGTTTTTATTACAACAGTACGTTGATTATGAAGTATTACGACAAAATAATATTATATTTTGTATATAACATATCGCGTTTTAGCACAATTTAAATAAACCGTAAGCAACGTTCCCTTTCTATATGTTTTAAAAAATCATAGTAATTATTCCGCCAAAAATGATTTTGATTATTGTAAAGTAATTGATTCAATTCATGAATATCAACAACCCAGTGTAAAAATTTCGAAAATTATAGTATTTTTCAAGCTCTAGTGCTGAGCAATTATCTCGAGTACCCGCAATAAAAATACAATTGCTTTACAACATTGTAAATTTCTAACTAACTACTGCGCACAGTGCTTATGGGTATCGCCCAAGAAAAATTTTCTACCTGCGGCTGTGCATCGAATATTGGAAACATCGATCTTCTTAGTTTGTACGAATACAGCACGGCGCGGCGCGGCGCACAGTGTGATCGCACAGCTCTTGGTTTAATGAAATACATTTTTTTTTGGAAAAACTGTACTTAGGTAGGCTTGATGCTCGTACTAATCTGTAAATCCCTGTAATTAGAGATCTAGTTCACCTTGCCTCGCGAGCAAATTGTCACTTTATCAACAGTTGCCTTAGTGTATACTTCGCTAGTGTTTTTCTTTTTGGTACTTTTTTGTTTACGACGACTTCGATACTCTTACGGACTTTGATTTTTAATACTGAATTTGGGATTTTTTTGTATATAACGACCTTGCTTCTACTACGGATTTTGATTTTGATTTTTACGACGTCTTCGCTAACTGTACGGATTTTGATTTGTGAATTGTGTGATAACTACAGCTCTGTTTTTTTACGGTGACTTCGCTCCTACTACGGCTTCTGATTAGAAATTTGTGTGATATTGCAGTGACTTTTGATTTGTGACTTGGGTCATATTAAAGTGTTTAAGTAAATAGTTCTGTGATACTACGGAGTTGGACGTTTGAGATACTAGGATATACTACAGACTTTATAGATTAATCAGAAAAAAATGTGGCAGCCTTGGGACCTGAACCAACACCCAAACCAACATATTGATGAGCAAATTAATGCAGTCAATATTACAAAGAAAATTTCAGTAAAAAACCAAGGTAAGTTTTTTAGTTAACGAAAAAGCCTATTAGATCGAGACCGTAAGGTCGAAATCCTGAAAGGCGCTTCTAAATGAACTAAAAACATATTCACGCACCTAATATAAACAATTTTTCATCTACAATTGTAATTGGAAATGGTGAATAGAAATAAATGTCAAGAAGACAACGGAAAATGTCAGTCAGAAACAATGCGTAAAGTACATGCTTCACCAGTAGCGCAGCCAGAATTTTGTCTCGGGGGGGGGGGGGGGTTTCAAGACAGTAATTATGTGGAGGGGGAAATTTCTGCTAATGAAGATATAATTAAATTTAATTAAAACCTATTCAAAAACTTAATTCTTAATTGTAGATTAACTATACGTTTTATCTTATTACTTTTTAGAATTAAAAATACGCACGAAAATGTTTGCTTTTTGATCAAGTTGTAGACAAATAAATTTAGATAGCACAAAAAACATTCAATATAATTACTTTTACTTTAGTTATAGAATTACCTACTTGCCGTCCTCTTCGACGGAACAACGGAGTAAAACGTCAAATATTTACGTCTGATGCTAAACAAATAATAAAAGACGTATATCGAGGTGTTTAAGACATACTCGGAGTTGCCAATTTTTTGGAAGTGACATCAGCTTTAACTTATACATCCACGAGATCAATTAGCAAGGTAGTTAAAGAAACTACCGGCAAGAGAAAAAGTCGCAAGGATAAAGGTGTAAAAAAAATTACACCAAACATTTTTCATAAAATAAGAAAAATAACGTATGAATCTATTAAACAACAAAAGGCTCCTACACTAGCAACTATCAATAATATTTTAAAGGAGAGAGAGATCATATCATGCAGTCCAACAACGTTGTGGAGATCACTAAAATGCTGAAAAAATTGCATTTTAGTGATCTCCACTCCAGTTCACTCTTATCGATAAAAGGAAACATCTAATGGAGAAAGAAGAAGTAAGGAAATGGCGGTATGAATATTTACAGAAGATTCAAGATTACAGAAACTCTGGAAGAAGTATTTATTATTTGGACGAAACGTGGTTCGATACCCACGATACATCGAAAAAAATGTGGTCTGACCAGACAGAAAACTGCGTGATGAATGTTCCCCCATCAAGGGGGAAAAGAATAACCATATTACACTGCGGGAATGAAAATGGTTGGGTAAACGATTGTTTACTGCTATCGGGAAAACAAATCTCAAAATGTCATCTTGACTATCATGATGACATGACAGCATCATTATTTGAAAATTGGTTCATAAATAATTTAATACCAAACTTAGCTGCAAAATCAGTAATAGTTTTAGATAACCCTTCTTATCATAGTCGCCAAATTGACAAAGCACCCACAGCGGCAAATAAAAAAGATGAAATAGCAAAATATTTATATGAAAATAATTTGTTTTTTGAACAACATTATACCAAATCTCAATTGATTGAAGTTCTAAATAGTCGTAGTAAAAAAAGAAAAACATATTATATCGATAAATTGGCAGAAGAACACGGACATACAGTGGTACGTTTACCTCCGTACCACTGTATTTTTAATCTAATTGAGTTAATATGGGCTCAATTAAAAGGAAATGCGCGGAAGAATAATGTAACTCCAAATTTAAATAAATCAGTAATTGATTTAGTCAAAAAAGAAATAAAAAATATATTTGCCGACCAGTGGTCAAGATGTGTTAAACATACAATACGTATTGAAAAAGAGTATAATACGTTTGATTCAAATTTTCAATTTATTATAAATACACAAGACTCTGACAGTGATGACTCAGATATAGATATAGACAATTAAAATATTAATATACACTATTTTTAAAAATGTTATAAGACAACGTTGTAGACAATAATAAAGTAATGTTTTTCGTTATTTGACATATAATATTTTTTAACCCTTTGTCTCTGTGATCTAGTTATTTTGTTTAAATTTAAAATGAGATGAACTAAAATCTTTGCAAAGAAGTTACGCGCAAACATCATTGAATAGCTAATTGTAAAGATGAATTTACTTATTAAATATTAGGGAAAATGCTGTGACGGACACATTGCCATTTTTAGAATTATATTTTGTTAAAATTACTTAAGATATTTCCTGTCAGAATACCGAAAATATGGAAACATTTTTCGCAGGTAGAAACCCTCTGAAACCAACCCCCTATAAATCATGCCTAGTGCAGTAGCGGCTACAATTTTAAAGGGGCATTGTATTTTTTATTGGCGGTACTCAAGATTATTTTTTATTGCTCAGCACTAGAGCTTGAAAAATACTATACCCTATCTATTTCCATAATGTCACCTTGTAATACATTAATTATTTCAACAAATATTATAGAATATTAAATCTTCAAATTAAAGGATCTTATACAGGAAGATGATATACATAATATGTAAAAAATTTAGATTATAAAAAATCCAAACTTTTTTCAGGCTTTTCCAAACTCGAACTTTTACTTCATCCTTAATCAAGGAGTGGAAAGCCCCCTTTGCTATTCATTTTTTATGCATAATTAATTGTTTAAAAAATGTAATATTTCTGTAATGAATCTATTAAATAAAGTTTAATTATTCTTAACTAAAAAAACTTTAGAGTTTAAAAGTTAAACCATACTTTTATGTATGTAATATAACATAAATTGCATAATCTTCTCTAGTTTACATTACACTACGCTGTGTGCAGTCAGCGACCGATGAATGATATGCTCAAACTTCTCCATGAAAATGGAGGAGATTTACCCTGCTGCTTTATTACAGCATATGTATATAAAACATTTAAACACTTATTTTATATTTTATTACAATAAGCTAAGAACATTAAAATTGGGGATTATAAATTTACAGATATGATCAGTTACCGGCAATTCAGTAGAATTGTCAAAAAAACCGGTTGCCGCTTATTTGCCAATAAATCAAAATATCGATGATTTAGAGCAGGGTTTCCCAACCTTTTTCTATCTTCGACCCCTTTTGAAAAAATAGCTATTTTTATCGACCCCCTAATGTTACCTAACCATGAAAGTTCAAAGAGTTTAATTTGAAGCTTAAAGCGAGTGTTCCACTTCTAGGTTAAGCATGAAGTAAAATGGTTAGTTATAAAAATTATACTACTAAACACCAATATTTTAAATTTCACAATATTCCAGAGTTTCATACGCGTAGCGCATGAAGTAAAATTTCGAGTTTAGAACAGCTTAAAAATTTGGTTTGACCAAATCAATTTTTTAGGCTTTTCTAGCCTAAATAATTGATTTGGTCGCGTAGCGAAGCGGAGCGACCAAACCAAATTTTGTAAGCTGTTCTAAACTCGAAATTTTACTTCATGCGCTACGCGTATAAAACTCTGAAATATTGTTAAATTTAAAATATTGGTGTTTAGTTGTATAATTTTAATACTGCCATAGCAGTTTATTTTAAATACTGATTTAGCAGTACATTTTTAGTTTCACAATATTTCAATGTTTTATACGCGTGGCGCATGAAATAAAATTTCGAGTTTAGAAATGCCTGAATTTGGATTTAAATTCCAAGCGTTCAGACTTTTCTAAACTAGAAATTTTACTTCATGCTTAGTCTGGGAGTGGAAACACGCTTTTTTAAATAAGCAATGAATGGGTGAAATTTTACAGCGCAAGTATCATAATATGTACACCTAAATATAAGTGTCGAGTCATTACGTCTAAATACAAAACCGGATGGAAGTGAGCCTAACATTTGCTCATTTATATGAAAATTACTTGATAATAATATTATTAAGCCCATTACCGGCCGAGCAATTATATAGTTAACTCTAGAAGTTGATTTTAAATAAAACTCTGCATTTGTTTTTATATGTTTTATAAATTACTTATTATATTACATACATACTGGAATTTGTGTTCGTAAATATACCTAATAAATATGCTGTACATTTTCAGGCATTCGTCTATTTTATAAAAGCTTTAAAATTGAAAACTTAAACAAGTGATTTCACTCCTAGACTAAGCATGAGGTAAAATTTCGAGTTTAGAAAAGGATGAACGTTTGGATTTGGAAGCGCAGCTTCCAAATCCAAATTCAGGTTTATCTAAACTCGAAATTTTAGGTCATGCGCCACGCGTGTAAAACACTGAAATATTGTGAAATTTGAAATACAATGAAAAATATTGATTTTTGTTAATGAGTAATAATCAAAATATTTAAATAACAAAACATTCAAAATGCAAATATTTTGTTACTTAAATATTTCGATTATTACTCATTAAAAAAAATACAGTTTTTTTCAGTGTATTTCTAACTTCACAATATCTCACTGTCTTATACGGTGCATAAAATAAAATTTCGAGTCTAGAGTTAATGTTTTGTTAATTAAATTACATAAAAAGTTAATTTAATGCAGTTGTCAAATATTTGACCTAAGAATGTGTAAAGAAAAATGGAAATATTTTGTTATTTAAATATTTTGATTATTATTTTTAAGTACAGGGAGTTTTTCTTTTGAGTTTACACATCCCAATAAGGTGTTGTAGATTTTTAAATATTCGTTGTTTTCTTAAAATAGGTCTATTTGAAGTATAAACGAGTGTTTTCCACTCCCAGGTTAAGCATGAAGTAAAATTTCGAGTTTAGAAAAGCCTGAAAATTTGGTTTGGTCCCGTAGCGCGAAGCGCGGAGGGACCAAACCAAATTTTCAGGCTTTTCTAAACTCGAAATTTTACTTCATGCGCCACGCGGACAAGACACTGATTTCAAGCGAAATTTACTCGTTCACAATATTTCAGTGCTTTCAGTGTTTAACACGCGCGGCGCATGAAGTAAAATTTCGAGTTTAGAAAAGCCTATAAATTTGGTTTTTGGTTTCGTTGTTGTCTTAAAACAGGTCAGTTTGTAGTTTAAACGAGTGTTATCCACTCCCAGATTAAGCATGAAGTAAAATTTAGAGTTTAGAAAAGCCTGAAAATTTGGTTTGGTCGCGTAGCGCGAAGCGCGGAGCGGCCAAACCAAATTTTCAGGCTTTTCTAAACTCGAAATTTTACTTCATGCTTAACCTAGGAATGTAAAACACTCGTTTAAACTTCAAATTGATCTTTTTTAAGAAAACAACGAATATCTAAAAATCTGCAACACATAATTGAGATATGTATACTCAAAAGAAAAACTAAAAACGAAATAATAATAATCAAAATATTTAAATAACAAAATATTTCTATTTTTCTTCACACATTCTTAGGTCAAATATTTTACAACTGCATTAAATTAACTTTTAAAGTAATTTAATTAATACAACATTAATAATATTCTGTGTTGTAGATTTTTAAATATTCGTTGATTTTTTATAAGAGGTCAATTTGAAGTTTAAACGAGTGTGTTCCACTCCCAGACTAAGCATGAAGTAAAATTTCGAGTTTAGAAAAGTCTGTAAATTTGGTTTGGTCGCGTAGCGCGAAGCGCGGAGCGGCCAAACCAAATTGACAGGCTTTTCTAAACTCGAAATTTTACTTCATGCGCCACGCGTACAAGACGCTGATTTCAAGCGAAGTTTACTCGTTCACAATATTTCAGTGCTTTCAGTGTTTAATACGCGTGGCGCATGAAGTAAAATTTCGAGTTTAGAAAAGCCTGAAAATTTGGTTTGGCCGCGTAGCGCGGCGCGCTACGCGCCAAACCAAATTTTCAGGCTTTTCTAAACTCGAAATTTTACTTCATGCTTAACCTGGGAGTGGAAATCACTCGTTTAAACTTCAAATTGACCTCTTTTAAGAAATCAACGAATATTTAAAAATCTACAACGCATAATTGGGATATGTGTACTGAAAATAAAGTACTTAAAAATAATAATCAAAATATTTAAATAACAAAATATTTCCATTTTTCTTCACACATTCTTAGGTCAAATATTTTACAACTGCAATAAATTAACTTTTTAAGTAATTTAATTAATAAAACTGAATTTGGATTTAGACGCTGCGCGTCCAAATCCAAACTTTTAGGCTTTTCTAAACTCGAAATTTTACTTCATGCTTAGTCTGGGAGTAGAATCACTCGTTCAAAACTCTTTACACATTCTCAAATAATATAATGTATCTATTCAGTTAGTAATTTAAAAGAATATTGAATGAGTCAATTGAAAACCTAAATAAATATGAGTAGGTTGATTTGCATTTCATTTTATACAATTAGGGCCAATAATAATATAAACTACCGGTAATTAAAGAAGTTAGTAAATTTAAAATCTATAATCTGTAGCAAATTTCTTCATTAAAAAATTTGATTAGAATCGAAAGCTGCAAAGTCTATAGATTTAAACACACAATTCCTCACACACTCGAATCGTATGCAAAATAAACATCAAACCCACTTGATTCCACGCCATTATCGCTTCGTATTTTTCGAACTGAGTCCGGTCGGTAAACTGTTTGCCCTCTTTAAAAAGTAGAGTCGATCGCCGGACAAACAAACGGGAATTTGTTGAAGCTGACAGCTTCAAACTTTAATAATTCACAAATACAACGCGAACTAAAATCAACGTGTTGCACAAAAAACAATATATTATTCAACTTACAAAAGGAAAACATAAAAAACGGGAGAAACGTCATAAAATGATGATTATTTCAATTAATGCTTCGACAACTGGGTCACTCGCCACGTCCGGCTCTTGGCTCGTGCCACTTGTTTATTCATGAGTTTGAAAAAACGCGTTTTTAAATTTAAAAATAATAAGCGTGTAATTGAAAATTTTATGTTTGTATGTTTCTGTATTACAAATACACAGAGAATTTATTATTCCATTAATATTAACCATTTTTTATTTGTCCTAATTTTCAATTCGTATTACAGCTAGAGATTGTAAATTCACCGTCTTTTTCGATTATACCCATAATTCGGCAAATTTGTCAAGTACGCATGTAATATTACATGTTAGTAAATGTAAAATTTATATGAATATTTTTGTGTTTTTATTTAAATAACTCTGTACTTTTGTGCAAGAACAACCTATGTCAAACGTTTTGGGATTTGAGGTTTTTAGCTGAACGACTGAAAAAATAATTGAGATATATAATTATGACAATTTAGATTTAGGTAATAAAATAATCCGGGACGACTGAATGTAGTCAAGTAAGCGCGAGATTGTACTATATATATATATATATATATATATATATATATATATATATATATATATATATATATATAATCTATATATATATATATATATATAATCTATATATATATATATATATATATATATAATATCTATACAAGAAACAAATATTTAATTCTGGCTATCGACCCTTTCAGCCTGACTTTTTCGATATCGGAATTATAATATTTTAATTATTTCAGTCTTTGTTATGTCATTGTCTTGGTAAGTCGTCATTGTTACTGTCATTGTCAACGTGCACAGATGATATGAATTCATGAATTGTGTATGATGGGTGTTTAACTTTAGGAATTTTATTCGGGTTACGAGGAATACATAGGAGGTTAATAATGTCCAAGGAGTCGGGATTAGAGGCAAATTTATCTAATAATTTTTGGATACGGTCTTCAATTGGGATTATTTTGGTTTGTTCATAAAGAAGTGTATTGGATAGATTATAAAGAGGATTAAGGGGGTGTCTGAATTTTGTAAGTTCTCTGAGGGCTGATCGTTCTGCTACTTTGAGGTTTTTTAAAACATTGGGTGTGGGATTTTGGAAAAGGATAGAAGCGTTTTCTAGCAGGGGTCGGCAGATCGATTTGTATATATGGACAGCTGTGTCAGTAGAAATACCTTGTTGCTTATACGTTAGTGATCTGAAATGCCTTGCCCTGCTTTTAACTTTTACTTTCATGATTTGGGGATGAGGTTTAAATGTAAGTCTTGGATCTAGTGTTACACCTAAGTATTTACAGGTGAGAAATGGAGCGATTGGATGATTATTTAATTGAATTCTAAATTTGGAGTTATTAGGGCGATGAAATGGTATTAGGAATTGTGATTTGTTAGGATTTATGGAAATTCTCCATTTTGCAAACCATAGTTCAATTCTGTCTAGCAATCCCTGCAGAGTACTTAAAGCTTTGGGGAGAGTGGGCCCGTGTAATATTAGGGCTGTATCATCAGCATACAGGAGAGGATATGAGGATTTGTCAATGTAATTTGGATTAGGGTTATAAATGTCATGTACGAAAATGTTGTAAAGGAGCGGAGATAGGGGAGAACCTTGGGGCAGGCCTTGTGGGATAAATGACTTAGAAAAAGTTGTGCGGATTTTGATCTGAAGGGATCTGTTTAATAGGAAGTTATCAAGTAGGTGGATGAAATGTAAGGGGATATATAAGGAATAACATTTATACAACAGTCCCCGATGCCATAGAGAATCAAACGCTTTTTGTATGTCTAGAAAAACAATGGCGGATTTTGACCATTGAGGTGTGTTGTCTGGCAGTTAGAGGTTAGGATGGTAAACGGAAGGTTGGTGGAACAATGTTTAATGAAACCGAATTGGTATAGAGGTATTGAGTCAGAAATGTGTTTTAGGAGCTTGGTTTTGATGATAGATTCAAACAACTTACCTAGGACTGGAAGTAAGGTTATAGGACGATAGTTGTTAATGGATAAAGGGTCATTGTTTGGTTTAGGTATGCAAGTAATTATACCCTGCTTTCATTAAACTGGGAAATATTGAGAGGAATGTATATAATTGAATATTGAGAGGATGTATTGGTGTATATATTATCCGGTAAGGACTTGAGGATGCATCTAGGGACGTTATCGTGACCGGGGGCAGTGTTTTTGCCTTTATGTAATATTTCATAGTATTCTTCCTCATTTGTGTCATCATTAGGAGTGCGAGGAAGGGAGTTGTTCTTAAAGGATTCATACCAGGAATTTACTGAATTTAAAAAGTCATTCTCGTATGTGTCGTTATCTGTCATAGTGTACGATTGTTTAAAATATTCGGCAAAAATGTCTGAAATTTGTTTGTTTTCTGTTACTATTGTCTGTGTAGTTGGTTCTTTAATTTTATTTATATAGTCTGTCTTGCGATATTTTGACAGTTTCTTTATTTCTTCCCAGTGTGTTTTTGCCCTGCATAGCGTTGATGTTATCGCATGCTGTTATCCACAAATCTGTTTTGTATTCTATATTCAGATTGTGTATGTCCTTATTAAGTTTGTAAACTTTTTGTTTTAGTGAAATATCGTCTGTCCGTCGTATGTCTCTGTATAATTGACGTTTGTATTTAATTAGTTGTAAAATGAATTTAGGGAGAGGATATTTGAAGGGTATTCTGGAGTATGTAGGGGTGTGTTTTTTGATCGATTCGGAAAGTATATTAAGAAACTCAATTATAGTATTTGAATTTAATGTCTGGTTAGTTGATATAAAGTCCGTCATGTCTTGTGTCACTTGAACTATGTCACAGTCTTTGTATTTAAAAGTTATTTTCGGAAGGGTAGGAATATAAGGATTTTTATTGATTGAAGAAAGAATAGACAAGTGATCTGAACATAGATCAGGAATCAAGGTGACATTATTTATGAGGTGTTAGATATTGCTCGTGCAAAGGAAAATATCAGGGGTTGTGGATTGATTTTGGGACATAATGAATGTGGGTGGGGTGTGTATACGAATAAAGTTGGAATTTGACATAAAGGAGGAGAGCTGTCTTGATTTGGTCTTATTTATGTTAAAATCACCAATCACGATAACGTAGTCATATAAGGAAGCTTTTGTGAGGATGGTGTCTTCTATCGAGGAAGTGTGATGGATATAAACTAGGAATATATGAAGTGTAAATGACGAGAGATCTATGGTGCAGTGCAGACATTAATTCATAATGTGATTGATTTTTGGAGGGTTGGCTTTCCGGAGTTTAATTTCTGGTCTTGCTGCTATTATAGAGCCACCACGTCGATTTAGGTTAGGAATAGATGCGGGTATTTAGATAATGGACCAATTGTTAGATGATAACGGTTTGTCTTGTTTTTACCATCATGTTTATATGTATCGGGTTATTGGTAAGATAATGGCATAGGAGATGAGATTTTGAGGATAAGGAATTTATATTTGTGTATAGGATATTTAAGTTATCCATTGCTGGATATATGTGTATATCCAGTATGGATACTTGAAGCAGGAACTACAGGTAGGATTCGTTGGGAGAGTCGAGATCGAACATTACAATGTACATTTTGTTATCGGAAAAATGTATATGTGTATATAAAATATATACGAAATGAATCGATGAAGCGTGATCTTAGTTTATTTTATGAGTGATTCTCTGTCAATTGTCGTCGGTGAGTTTAACTTTGTCGTGTATACGTCAATTATGAAACCATGAATTGTGATGTGGGTAGCGATTTTTTTATTCTGATTAATTATCTTGACGTTCGGAATTCCTTGGATTGGTGCTTGTAGACGATTTATATACTCAATGACATTAGAAGCGTAACACCAAGAAGGAATGATTTTTTTAAATTTATATTTTAGCAACAGAGTGACTATATTTAAAGCATACATTGATAACAATTTCAACCTTGTGCCTTTTATATTTATTGTGAAAAAAAAAAATCACTTTTTCTTTTTTGATAAAACTATTTATATGAGCTGTTTAGTACAGATGTTTTTAGTTTTCGTGTTTCCGTTGAGTGTGTTAAGCTTAAATAAAATGCCTCGAGTCCGAAGACGTCCACAATATCACCATTTGAGCGATTTTGACCGGGGTCGAGTTGTTGCTTATCGAGATGTCGGTATGTCCTATCGCGAAATTGCCCGCCGTATTGATTCCACTGCAGCAACTGTAATACGTGTGTATCAGGTATGGACAGAAGAAGGTAGAGGAGCAAGAAGAAGACCAATTGGTCAACCAAGGCGTACCACAGAACGTCAAGATCGGCGCTTAAGACAAATAGCCCTCAAATCGGTGATCAATGGATTGGAGAAGAAGGTAGGCCCGTTAGTATGCGAACCTTATATCGCCGCATTCAATCCTTTGGGCTTCTTTCGTACCGTCTAAGATTAGTGCTTCCTTTAACAGCGAGACACTGTCGCCAAAGGTTGGACTGGTGCAGAGAACGGCAGCATTGGGAAGCAGAATGACACGATGTCGTATTCAGCGATGAATCACGATTTTGTCTAGGCACGCATGAAGCCCGTAGAAGGGTACGACGCTACCGTGGAGAACGACCTGATCTTAGGTTTGCTATTGAGAGGCATGTACACAGGACTGCTGGAGTAATGGTTTGGGGGGCTATTGCTTATGGTAGTCGATCACCTCTTGTATTCATTCGAGGCAGTATGACAGCTGCGCGTTATGTTGAAGACGTCATACGACCGACTTTGTTGCCTTATTTAGATGGCCGCCCAGACGTACCTTTTTAACAAGATAACGCACGTCCCCATACTGCTCGTCGAACTATGAACTTTCTTAATGAAGTTGGCGTTAATGTTTTTGCGTGGCCCCGTTCGCCGGATTTAAATCCCATTGAACATGTGTGGGATATCATGGGAAGAAGAATATTCTCTTTGCACCATCCTCCACAGACTCTAGCACAGTTGATCGATGAAATTCAAGTTGCTTGGAACGAGATGCATCAAGAAGACATCGACCATCTCATTTTGTCGATGCCCAGACGTCTACAGGAGTGTATACAGTAAAGGGGTCGCCAAACACATTATTAATTTTTTTTATATTGTTTTTTAATAAAATTTCTTGAAAATGTAATCATTTTATTCTTGATGTAAGACTACCATACTGGCAAAAAATCAAGTTAAAATAATAACTCCTTCTGGGTGTTACGCTTCTAATGTCATTGAGTATACATTTTGTGGACCAAGTTCCTTCATTTTTCATTATGAGTTCATTTCTGGTTTATTATTGTCCCTAGATATTTATATTTTCCCGCTTCTTCTAATCTCTGTCTACAACTACTTTCATTGCCTTCCTTCTTTCTTGGTCTCCTGTTGTTATTTTTAGTATTTGTGTTTTTGTTTTGTTTAGGCGGAGCCCATATCTTTTTGCAGTTTCGTTGTATATCCCTAAGTTGTGTTCTAGCTTTTCCTCTGTATCTGCCAATAGTACCACGTCGTCCGCGAACAAGGATATTTCTATACTTACAGGCCTTAAGTTGTAATATCCTACATAATATTTTCTAAATAAGAAGCATTGCTCTCTTTGATAATTTCGTCTATTATGCTTATAAAAAGTTATAGGCGCAGGCAACTGTCTCACTTTTTCGTTTGTTTCAAATTTGTCCAATATTTGATTCTGTGCTCTAATCTGGTTTATGGTCTTTTTGATTGCTTTGGTGAGCTTACTCTCTTCTTTTCTAGTGCTTCCCATATAGATTTTCGTTGTACTGTGTGAAATGCCTTTTCCGTGCCGATGAAGCACATAAACAACTGCTGATTCTTGCTTAAGGCGTTTTCTATGATTTGTTGTATGGTGAACAGGTGATCTTGTGCACTATAATTTTCCGCTCGTGCAGTAGTTTTACCTCTATTTTCGATCTTAGTCTTCTTTCTAATACCTTCTCTCTCATAAAATTTCGTGGCTACACACAGTAACGATATTCCTCTATAGTTGTCGCATTTAGTTGTACTTCATTTTTTTTGTATTGGTACAATAATTGCGTTGCACCACTCTTCCGGAACTTCATTGTTTTGCCAAGCCATGTTGCATATATTAATCAGCCGTGTTATCCCATTGTTTCCTAGGTATTTTATCATTTCTGGTGCTATTCCGTCGCAGCCTGCTGCTTTCCCTATCTTAATGTTCTGTATAGCCCTCTATATTTCCTCCTTCGTAATTGGCTGTTTAGATGTTTGGCTGATTTACTTATTTGATGTGGTTACTTTGCCCTCATAACTTGTGCTTGCTGTCTTTTTTTAAATTCAAAATAAATTATTTCGACCGAGTTATTCAAATCTAGTAAAAATGACATTGATTGGTATAAGCTATAGAATTACATTAATTATATTACAATTTAACCTAACCTAGCGTAACTTCTAAATTGAATGTGAAAATTAAAAAAAAAAAATAGAAGAATAGTTAGAATCAATAAAATAAATCCAATGCATGAAAATAAATTAAGTATCACAAAATCTCACAAAATTACAATTACAAAAACAATTTAAAACAAATATCTTCATAAATTGGGCGATTAATAGCTTGAGCACAAAATTACAAAAAAAAACTTAGTGAGGTACTTTTATATTCATTGCTGTGTTCATTTTCGAATAAAATCTATCAGTTTTACAACTTTAACCAAACATTTTAAAGATATTTTGTCTAATTATAAAGAAATCATGTAATCTCAGACTTATGCCCACTTATTGCTTCTTTAAACATACACAATTGCATATTTACAAAAAATTTACAAAAATAACTAAGTGAGATACTTTTATATTCATTGTTGTGTTTATCTTCAAATTTCAACCAAACATTTTAAATATTTTTTTTTCTAAATAAAAATTGAAGAAATTATGTAATCTCATACCTTCACTTGAACCACGGCTAATTAACTTTATTCAATAATTAGTACTTCTTTAAAACATACACAAGTGTATATTTATGAAACAAAATAAACTAAGCGAAATACTTTAATATTATTTGCTGTGTTCAGTTTTAAATAAAATCTATCAGTTTTGCAATTTCAGGCAAAGCCAGGAACTCGCCTATTTGTAGAAAAATGTGTTACATTTTGAATATCTCAATAAATATATTGTAATATTAAAACAAGAAATAAACTTCTTAGCATTTAGTTCACTCAGTTCGGTTAGGTTTAAAGCTTCAAACTGAACTCTTAAAAAAAAAACAACGAATATCTGAAAATTTACAACATGTACGCTGTAATTGGGATATGTATACCTAAAAGATAAACTCCCCGTATAGTAGGGATTGTAAATTTACCCATGTTTTCAAGTACCAGTAATTTGGTAAATTTGTTAATAAAAGCATGTTTATGTTTGCCAATCATTTACAAATAAATCACTTTAACGTTGATTTAGGAGTAAAAGTAATTAAATACATTGAAAATGATTAGCATTTAATAAATCACTTTAAACTAGGGTTTCCACTCCTTGATTAGGCATAAAGTAACATTTGACAATTGATCCGTATGATTTTCCTTTTGATTAAATTAAAGATACGTCTTAACTTCATGTTTAAAGTAAAAGTGAATTGAAAATTATTTGCAGAATATTTCAAAAATATATAAATATATAGTTTTGAAATATTGTGTAAGTAATTATATATTATATCATACAGTTTTCGAATTGTTTTACTGTAAACAATTGTTATAAAGGATGATCTTAACATTAACTTTATGTTTTTAACATATGTTTTCGATCATTCGATTACCAACGGATTGTTTTGTTAATTAAAGCTTTAACTGAGGGCAAATCACATGACTCGTTATCTTTTTAATCACAGCTTAGACACTAAACGATTAAAAGTAAAATTCATTAAGTGTTATTAAATTAATATACAGAGACTTTAAAGTTACACCGAACATGCCAAAAAATATTCAATGTAAATTTTCCTATTTTCGATGTGATCTCGGATTCATCAAAGCATTGAGTGAGATTTCATTGGCTCTGATTTTAGTAGTTCTAATGCAACTTACATTTAACGTCAAAATGAAATGTGTCATTCATTAATCGCCTACATCACTAATGAAATGTTAATATAAAAAACAAAAAAGAAAAATGAGAAAGAGGAGTACAGATTTAGCTTAAATGCATAAATAATAGAAAAACAGATTCCTGTTACTTCTTGCTAATATTGCAAGATAAGTTTATACATTGCTTCAATTTCACTGAAGATTATTAAAAATTTCGATTCAGCGTATTGTGTATACCATTTTTTCAGGACCACCTCAAGTTCGTTGCTTTGGGTGTAATAGCAAAAATGCCGCCACAAAATTGTTATTCGGCAGTTTTAAATATAAATATTCCAAATTTGAAGAGCGTGGCGGGGCAGGTTTGCAAGTACCGCACTTAGGTCTGCTACCAGCACAACACTGGGGTGTTAGGTGTGCTGCTTCATGTGGCAAACATTTCAATTTTCATTTATTTGGTAACATAATACTCAATAAAGATAATGTAGATGTGTTTATTAATTCATTGAATGCGTAACTTACAATGAATTGAATCTTTAGGTAAACATGCATAAGCTGTAAATTTTCCGACATTCATTGTTTTTTAAAAGAGTTCAATTTAAAGCTTTAAACGAGTGTTTTCCACTCCCAGACTAAGCATGAAGTAAAATTTCGAGTTTAGAAAAGCCCAGAAAATTTGTCTCGGGTCGCTGCGCGACCCTCGACAAATTTTCTGGGCTTTTCTAAACTCGAAATTTTACTTCATGCGCCACGCGTATATAACACATATTTCAAGTGTAGTTTAAATATACATACATTTCACAATATTTTAGTGTTTTATACGCGTGGCGCATGAAGTAAAATTTCGAGTTTAGAAAAGCCTAGAAAATTTGTCTCGGGTCGCTGCGCGACCATCGACAAATTTTCGCAGGGCTTTTCTAAACTCGAAATTTTACTTCATGCTCAGTCTGGGAGTGGAGAACACTCGTTTAAAGCTTCAAATTGAACTTAAAAGAAAACAAGGAATATCTAAAGATTACAGAAAATTTGCTGAATTTGGAATAAGTATACTTGAAAGAAAAACAACCTGTATGTTTCACGACAGTTTTATAATTGTCTTGAAATGCCGATGTCTTGCTTTGGATAAAAAATTATGTTCCATATTCCCACACACTGCACTTACCATAAACGCACAAGATTTATAACTGAGATATTTTATTTTGACGTAACATGTATAGGGTACATGTTACGTCAAAGTAAAATATCTTAGTTATCTAATTTGCATTAGAACTACTAAAAATCGTAACCAATGAAATCGCACCCAGAAGAATGTAAATTGGGGACTATATTACCATTGGAAATCGTAGCCAATCACATTGCACTTAATGCTTTGATGCGTCCCAGAACAAATCGAACATAGGAAAATTTACAGTAAACATTTTCTGGCATGTTCGGTGTTACTTAAAACTTTCTGTATATATACTTAAACGTTATACAAGCCGAAATTTTTTCACCAATAAATATAATAAATTTTACCTTACAGGCTTTCAGAATAATTAATTTGTCTCCTAAAACAATCTTCTAATTACGAAATTAAATTTTGAAAGGGGTCGGCTTAGAAAAAAATCATATTATAAATCATTGAATAAAACCGGAAAAAAACTCCTTGTATTTTATTTCGCTTTATTATTTATAAAGCCCTTATGCTGGCGCGCCATATATGGTGGATGCGCCGGGGGCTAATGGAATTATTAATATTAATAATGCATTTACATACTTGCAAAAAATCGGAAGGGTATTGATTGTGGGTATTTGCGTAATGTCTAAAATAAACTTACCTTGTGTGTTTTATTTTCATTTAACTCTACTTATTATTCAATATATTCACTAAGCTAACAAATGTTGTTTACACTTGTTGAATGGTTCATTACGTTAATTTGAAAGTGCATTTTAATAACGTATTAGGTTTTTAATTATTAAATAAAATTTTAATTAAATGAATTTCAATTAGTAAATCATTTATTTTTGTTGTTAATTTTTATGCAATCAATATGATCGAATTTTAATACATCTGCTGATTGTATATTTTATATTATTTAATTAAAATTAATGAAACATGTATTTAATGTATACAGGATTTTTTTTATTTGAGGGGTTACTCCAGTGCAGAGCTGTAAAATAAAGCGATTCTTTGTGATTTTTTTTTTGTGTGGAAGAAGAAGGAAAAGGATAATAATATTTAAAAATGTTGTTAACTATGCCCCAACCTATTAAGCGCCATTAATGCAATAACGCAACATTATATTTTTTTTAAATTAGTAACTAAATAAGTTGTATTATTTGACTTGACTTGAGAATGTCTGAAGAATAATGTAAATATTTCAATATTTATATATTTCTATTATTACTTATTTAAAAAAAATGTCGTCAGTGTATTTATAACTTCATAATATTTCAGTGTTTTATACGCGTGGCGCATGAAGTAAAATTTTGATTGGTCGCTTTAGTTTAGTCGCTCCACTTCGCGGAGCGACCAAACCAAATTTTAAGGCTTTCCTAAACTCTAAATTTTACTTCATGCTTAACCTGAGAGTGAAAAACACTTGGTCGAATCTTTGAAATAAACGTTTTTATAAAATTGACTAATGTCTAAACATTTACAAGATGTATATTTAAAAGAAAAACTTCCAGTATGTAATATAATAAGATATTCATAGAAATCATAAAACGAAGTGCAGAATTTTACCTAAAATCAACTTTTAGAGTTAACTTTATAATTGCTGGGTAGTTAATAGGTTAAAGTGTTCATATTATTTCCATTACAAAATAGCAGCGCTGGAACCATTCCTGCGAACCAGATTTACTTTGAGGAGCATTGCGGAATGCAACATAAGTGCTGTAAAATTAAATTTGGAACAAAATTTAAAAAAATGTTATTAATCTACATGAGCATTGTTAGAGAAATAAGTATGAGATTTTAAAAATATTATCCTTCGTGTAATTGGCGAGCGTTTGAAGTTAGAATTCATTTTTTAACCTAAAAAAAGGCCTATCATTTGTACATATAAAATCTAAAATTCAACTTATGAAAAACCCGCACGCATTTCCCTGCTAAATGCTTTTTTTAAAGATATAGTGAAAATTTTAAGTGAACAAAATTAAACTTGTTCAAACTTTACTGCGTACCGTTTTGAAAAACGTGTTTTGAGAAAAACGCGTTAGAAGTTTAAAGTATTCGTTCCGGGGTAGTGGAAGCGCTTGGGAGAAAGCTAGAAATTTTAATCAAAACGATTTCGGACAGGTATAAATCTTGTTTCCCTTTATTCTAGAGGATTCAGAGTATCTTTTAAGAACAAATTTAAAAATCCACTTTTCAAAAATTTTACATAACCTGATAATTACACTGTTTGGTAAATTTGTATTAATTTGTTGTTTTATAAAAGGGTTCAATTTTGAGCTTCTAATGAGTGTCTCCACTCCTAGATTAAACATAAACTAAAATTTAGAGTTTAGAAAAGTCTGATAATTTCATCCCAACATTTATCCAAGCATTTCTAAACTCAAAATTTTACTTTGCCACGTATATAAAACACTGATTGACAGTGCTTAAGTTTGATGTCAACTTATAAAAACAAATTATGGAAGAAGCATAAAAAGACATGTTTACAAGGAAATATTAAGGCGTATAAAAAGTATGAAAGCTTTAATTCACTGCAATTCGTGAATTTACCAATAAATGAATTAAATGAATAACCTGTGCGAGTCCATCAAAACAATTTGAGTAGCTTGCAATATTCATGATCCCATTCATTTCGTAAATATTTTACGATTCGCATGTGTCATTAATTAACGCCATGTAGCTCATACAGCTATTAATGCTTGTAAATTCGAATATATTTCATAATTGTTATAATTACAAACCTGACTATTAATTATTTGCAATATTTTACAGCGTATGTGATTTATTATTAATTTTCTAAATTTCACTACACCAATGATAAATAATTTTATCAAACTAGGTTAATGGATTTATTATAACGTGAAGTATATTTCTAACATTTTTATATAAATATAACAATCTAAGACACTTACAATGGGTGGCCAAATTTTTAGTGAACCGTGATAAAAATTACGTTCTGATCAACATAAAGAAAATTTAACATAAAGAAAAATTGAGTTTACCAATAATTTGCAGAATATTTACAAAATATTTCATTCATTATGACAATCTCTAAATATTCACTGAAAGAACTACTTCTCGAGCTAATACCCCAACAGATATTGAACTATATAATGAATATTCGTGTAACTCAAATATTCATTGTATAATTCAATATCTGTCGGGGTATTAGCTTGAGAAGTAATTGTTTCAATGAATATTTGGAGACTTATCTCAATGAGACTAAATTTTTGCAGAAAGTCGACATTAATTTTTCGATACTTGTTCTGCTACTTTCTTGATGGAACCAAATTTTCAAATTAGGTAAAGTACTACACTTGTTATGTTCCATATTTTTATAAAAATATGAAACATAACAAGTGTAGTACTTTACCCAATTTGACATTAATTTTAATACGTTCTGATCAGTTTGAAGCCTTGTAACATTTTAAAATAATAGGAATTTATACTTTTTGTTTGACTTTTTAGAAAAGTTAGGAATTTCTAATACACATAAAAATAAATTATTTTGTTTGAAAAAAATATATTTGGGAAAACGCATGATACAAAATGTTTTAAAAAAATCTTTAAATATCTAGTAGAACTTCCCTTATCGTCAACCAGAATTCACACACTTTTTGGCATACTCTGAATGCATTTTTTTACATTTTCTTAAAATTCTTTAACGCGATGTAAAATTTTTGTTTCTTTGTGGTATTTTCTTTTGAGATCTAAAACTTCACTCTAATGTTACCAAACAGTGTTGTGACTGCAAAATATGTTAAACAGTATTGCCAGGATGAAAAATATCAAAACATGTGGCTCAAGAAAAAAAGTATATGTGCATTAAGAGCGAAAGAATCTTAATCAATAATAAAAAGTATAGTAGGCCCTATGATTATGATTATGATCTCTTATTCATTAAGGCCTTAGAGACAAAAGCTAGCGAATTTATTTAACTAATTTTGTAAACAATAGGGATCGTTCTTTCACCCAATAGTTAATACCATTTGGTACAAAATTAATATAAAAGATCGACGTCAAATTTGATTTAAAAAACTATAAAAGAAGAATTGGTATGTAATAAATTCAATAAAAAATACAAATTCAAGAACGCATACAATTCCCTAATTGTAATTACTAAAACCTGATGAATTGTAATACAAACAAATAATATATAATAAGATAAAAACTTACTTGTGTGTTTTATTCGTTGCTGTTTTATACTTTATTAAATCTGATTCTATTATATAGGAGTATTATTTATAACTGAGTAAAGTTACTTTAAAAGTTTAAAGAGAATTTAGGATTTTCTAATGTTTATAAAAGTCTACATTTTATAATTGATTATGGAAAGTATGAATTTTCCTCTTGTTGTAAGATCGTTTGATTACATTTTTGATTAACATTTTGAAGTTTCTGTTGCTACCATAAGTCAAAATTTGTTCTAACTATCAATATAGCTAACACAATTCATTGTATATTGCAATGTTGCCAAACTTCGTTTATTAAATAGATTAATTACGTAACGAATCCCGAGAATTGAGGAAATCATAAGGCGTTCAATAAAGTATTCTTAAAAGTTGTTGTTCACTTTATTCGGTCGGCGTTGGTGTGTGATCTCTATGTTTGTTAGTCAATATTTGAGGTTTAAACTAAGTTAAATTAATTATTTCTTGCGTATCATTATATTGAATGTGCAAATGGTTAAATCCAGAATAAATCTAAACAGTAAGTACCCTATAACCGCTATATTTACGATAATCATAAACATAACCTATATATTTGGCAGGAGGTTATTCGTACATACGTGCTTATCCCTTTCATCCGTGGTCTATCTTACCCTGTAACGTCTTTATTGCAAGTCACCACAAATGGCCCTGTGGTGTGAAGAGTGTCTATTGTTTAACCATATTATTTCACTATCTATACCTGTGTGTTTTCCTTTGTTTTGATACATCCATTTTCGGTGGTGCGCGCGCGCTTCCCTCTTAGCATTAATTACTATCAAATTTCCAGTGATACCGCGGCGACGCATTCATTCATTAATAACTTGAATTCCGTCTGCAATTACTATGCCGATGAATTGTTTCATTTGCGCTCGTAATATTAGTCCGAGATCGGCTGCGCTTAAATGTAAGACATGCGCAGCTTGGCACCACGCTTCTTGTATTGGATTAGAAACCGACCGTATAAATTATTATGTAGAAGAAGCGCGAAACGAAAATGGAGATAGGTGGATTTGCGATAAATGCTCTCCAGATGAAGAATTGGATTCAGCTATTGAAGTTAAAACAGCCCCAAAATTATCAGCAAATACACATACTTTATCTGACATGCAAATAATGTTTGAGAATGTTATTGATAGTCGTTTGTCCGCATTTACTACCACAATGCAAAAAACTCTTAATGATTTCTCTTTGACTATGGAGTCGATTATTGTCAGACTTAACAATAAAGAGCATCAAGAAAGATCAAGAAGCTGCTGCGGATTATAATAATTTTAACATTATTGAAGAAATTAGCGAAAGAAATACTAGAGCTAAAAACCTAATGATATTTAATGTTGAGGAATCTCGATCCACTGATACACAAATACGTATAAATGATGATACAGCTGCAATACATAACTTGTTAAATCCCAATACTGAACTTCTACCAACTATAAATAAAATTATTAGAGTGGGTCGCAAGGTTCAGAATAAAATTCGGCCAATCAAAGTAATGTTTTCATGCGCTGAAACTCCGAAACTGATACTTAAATCGTTACACAAATATAAGTCGACAACTGATATACAAATTAAATCTGACTTAACTGAAATGCAGAGAAACTATATTAAGGAGTTGTACAAGAAATTAGCGGAGAGAAGAAACGACGGTGAAACAAATCTATCCATTATATATATTAACAACAATCCTAAGATTGTTAAGGACAATGAGCCTCGACAACCACCAAAACAATCCGTATACAACATAAATAAAAAAAACTGAAAATTTATCTCCAGAATGTTAGCGGTATGCGCACAAAAATTGAAGAAATATCTTTAAATGTGAATTTATGTTGTTATGATGGTATAATACTTACTGAGACTTGGCTGAATGATGAAATATCAAATCGTGAATTAAGATTTCACAACTTTAATATTTACAGACTAGATAGATCACAATGTAACAGTACTAAAAGTCGAGGTGGCGGGATTTTAATAGCAGCTAAAAAGGATATTGGTATACAAGAAATAAATATTTTGGAAAATAGTTTGGAACAACTTTTCGTTTTATTAAGTGTTGGTGGAATTATTATTGTTGTTGGAGGCATTTATATCCCCCCTGGTTCCAGTTTAGATAAATATAGTTACCACTGTGATTGTATTGAATCTATAAGTATGCAATATGATAGAGCAAAATTCATTATTTGTGGAGATTACAATATCCCAAACATCATCAGTTGGAATAATTTATCATTAGAACTCTCACCAGGGACAAATTCAAATGATTGTTTGGACATAATAGCTAATTCGTACAGCTTTTTGAATCTAGATCAAAAAAATAATATTCGTAATCAGAGAGGGACGTTGTTAGATTTATTATTTTCTGATTACGAAGACATGCATATATCAGAAGCAATAGATTTGTTGGACAGGAACTCCGTGCATCATACAGCAATATGTTGTTCAGTGAATTTGGACTCTGTTGAAACTTTTATACCCACTCATTCGTTCAAAGATTTTAGTAGAGCCGATTATAATGCAATTAATAGCTACTTGGGTTCAATCGAGTGGGAATGTTTGTTTAGTGAATGCGACATAAATATTATGACTACAATATTCTACGATCATATTTATTATATTATAAGTGAATTTGTCCCTACGAAAATAATTCACCGGTTTCATTATCCTGTATGGTTTGACACTACACTGATTAAGCTAACAAAAGATAAGAGATTAGCCCATGCGAGGTATAAACAAAGTGGATCAGACAGGGATTTACAACGGTTTCAAAGACTTAGGAGTGATTGTAAACAACGTAGTGGCTATTTACAAGACTTGTATTACAAAAAGATGGAAGTGGATATTAATAATCAACCAACTAAATTTTGGCGGCATATACAGAAGCTGAAGAAAGAAGATGGTCTCCCTAAAGTTATGTCTTATGGTAACAATACCCTTCGTAGTGTACAGGATATAGCTGATTCCTTCGCAGATAACTTTGCTGCAAACTATAAAATGCCCTAAGTTCAAAATAGTGTTTCTCCACGGCTCTCTTCGCTGTGTAATGCGTTTGCGGGAAGTGACAAATTTATTATTAATATTAAAGACATTTATAGTGAACTTGCGTCATTAGCAAATAATTTCAGTTGTGGCCCTGATGAGATCCCAGGTGACTTTTTAAGTAGATGTGTGTGTACCCTCAGTATGCCAATATATTTGTTATTTACTGCGTCATTGTCACAGGGTGAATTCCCTGCTTTTGGAAACATAGTTTTTTGGTACCAATTTACAAATCGGGGAAAAAAGTGAAATCACGAATTAAAGAGGAGTTGCTCTTCAATCTGCAATTCCTAAAGTATTTGACAAAATTATTTCAAATAAATTACAGTGGTTATCAAAAAACATAATAATTCCGGAACAGCATGGTATTTGCCCTGGACGCTCAACAGTGACAAATTTATTGGTTTACCAGTCGTACATATTGGATGCCTTGGAGAAAGGGTATCACGTTGATGCAATTTATACAGATTTCTCCAAGGCGTTCGATAGGGTGAATCATATATTGCTCATTAATAAACTGTGGGACTTCCAATTTAATGTTGACGTAATCAATTGGATTCAGTCATTCCTGAGCAATAGGACTCAATCAGTAAGGATAGGGAATTTTACATCTAGATGTGTACATGTACCATCGGGGGTTCCACAAGGGACACATAGTGGACCCATCCTGTTTTTGCTGTTCATAAATGATCTAGGTCAGTCGCTGGAAAATTGTAGATATCTTCTGTTTGCAGATGATTTGCAATTGTATAAAGCAATTTTAAAATCTGAGGATAACTGCATGGTTCAGGCAGACTTGGATCGTTTACAGAGTTGGTGTGCTCAGAATGATTTGAATCTCAATGTCAGTAAGTGTAAACACATGAGATTCTCTAGAAGGATTGCGGAAATTAATTTCTCATATGTCTTAAATAATTCTGTGTTAGACAAAGTTGATGTAATAAAAGATTTACGTGTTACATTCGACTCTAAATTAAATTTCAACCAGCATATCGAGTTAATTTCACGCAAGGCAATGAGAAATCTTGGATTCCTTTTTAGAAACACTTCAATGTTTAATATTTCGACGTTAAGATTGCTTTACTGTTCCCTAGTACGATCGAAGCTAGAATACGGTAGTATAATATGGTCTCCATTTTATTCTACTCATATAGAAAAATTGGAAAGAGTACAAAACAAATTTTTAAAATTTATGTCATATAAACTTGGGATCTCATCTATGGAATTTAATATCAGCATTACATTGAACACATTAAACCTGAAATCATTGCAGTCTAGGAGAGTTGAATTGGACTTATGCTTTTTTCATAAATTGATATCAGGTGAAAATCAATGTTCGGAATTATTAAGTTTGTTTAATTTCAATGTTAATCCATATTTGTTGAAATCTAGAAGCAAGGCGATTTTCAATGTTCGTACTTGTAAGCAAAATTATTCATTCAACAGTCCATTGAATAGAATAATAAGATGCATAAATGTGCTCAATTGTGACGCTAAATTTGATGTATTTGGGAGTTTGTTCGTTACATTCAAGCGGCAACTTAAGAGATTACTTTAAATCTCTATTTGTTTGTTAAATCTCTATTTGAAAATAATTATTAACCTGTTTGTCAAATTTCGGACAATGATAATCAATCTAATTGTCAAAATATCTGTCATTCGCAATTGTATTGTTTATAATCTATCTTGCTTCCTCCTATTGTTTGTGCATTTATTACTCTCCAACACATAATAAACGCTATGCTGCGTCAATTTATTGTCGATCGGTATATACACACAACTCTTAATTTCATCTGTTATTGGTAAGATTTAATTTTAGTTTTAGTTTATATTATTTCTTATTTCTGGTTTAATTTATTTGCATATGTTATGATTTATTTTATTGTAACACTGATATATATTTGTTTGTATTATTTTGTTAAAAAGGTGATTCCGTAATAAATTATTATTATTATTATTATTATTATTATTCAATTATTTAGTTAATGACACTATAATAAATGTTTTATTAAAAGTGAAATCATATCTGGGCCATATAATTTCCCTTTCATTAAAACATTCATAACTATTAATTTGGCCACCTATTGTATATTGTAAAAATATTAGAAAAAACGTCTTTAATTTTTTTAAATAAAGTAAGCATAGCTTCTTGTCTGTGATCAGGGCTGTTAGGCTTAAAACACCTTGTTTTAAAAAAGTGTTTTAAACATGTTTAAAAACAGCCCTCGTGTTTGAAACGGTTTTGTTTTAAACAAGTTTTAAATTTTAAATTTGTTATCTCAAATTTGTTAAATTATATTTTATACTACTTCATTAGGATATTTTATTTACGTTTTAAAATGTTAGCTAAATTGTTGAAGATATTTTAATTTGTATTATTAACCATAACATTTTATTACAATAAAATATCACAACTATGTGTACATAAATATGATTTTAAAATACAAGGAATTTTTCTATAAATTTTAGGACATACGTTTTTTTGTAGAGATTTTAATTTGAATCTTTAAGCACGGGGTTTCCACTCCCAGACTAAGCATGAAGTAAAATTTCGAGTTTAGAAAAGCCTAAAAATTTGGATTAGCCGCGTAGCGAAGCGGAGCGGCTAATCCAAATTAGGCTTTTCTAAACTCGAAATTTTACTTCATGCGCCACACGTATAAAACACTAAAATATCATTAAGTTTAAAATATATGGCTTTAGCAATGTAATATGTAGATATGAATAAAACGCGAGTCAAATTCTGCAATGAACAAATTATTTAGAACAGTGATTATAGGCAACCCAATTACTCTAACGTAAATTAGGTTGCCTATAATCGTTGTTGTATGTGTGTGTTTTTTGAACTTCACTGTAAATCAGTGGTTTTAAGCGTGGCGCATGAAGTAAAATTTCGAGTTTAGAAAAACCGAATTTGGACTAGCCGCTCCGCTTCGCTACGCGGCCACTCTAAATTCTTAGGCTTTTCTAAACTTGATATTTAACTTCAGCGACAGCTTTGAAACAACGAATTCCCTTGAAAAACGCTGTAATTATCGGGATATGTATACTCAAAAGAAAATTGCCCCCTATGTTCTGTTTTAAACACGTTTAAACGTGTTTTAAATATGTTTTTAATTGTTAATGTTTTAACGCTGTTTCAATGGAAAAAACACGTTTTAAAAAAAAAAACTGTTTGTTTTAATTAAAATAAAGAAAAGAAGTTATTTTAACAGCCCTGCTCGTGATGAAATCCCTGGCCACGCCCATGGTATGAACCGTTTTAATGTGCACATCACTTGTTGTCAGCGATAATACGAACGTATATGAACCGTTTTTATTTGTATATTTCTAAGCACTATAAAACTGGTATGCTGTTAGAAAATGTTACTACCAACAAACTTATACAAGAAAAATGACTATCCCTGCTTTAAACTGACATTTTGTTGTTTGTTAATATTTATTTGAAAATTGCTCAACAAAACATTGCAGCTATAAATGTAGAACTGTAAAAACACCACAATCATGCTCAGAAATATATTTATATAATAATTAAGCCTTTGACTGTTAAAACAGTTGGATATGTTAACTCTGAAAGTTTTAATCTTTCGTACTTTTCAACTGTAAAATTTAATGAGCACCTACTTATTTTTTTGTATCCGCAATACCATAAACCAACCTCAAACTTAAGCTTCAAACGTAACTTTTATTACTCTTTAGGGTAATTGTACAATTAGATAGTTCGTGTACAATTATATTAATTCGAACTATAAAATTTTACTGCTGCCGTATCAAAGTCTTAGTGATAATTTAAAAGAATCGCTGCAAACTCGTAAAAAGTTACAAGGGATATATGGGCGTAATATTTTTTACGCCACCACACTAAAAATATTCCCCGTAATTAAACTCGTGAGGTTGATAAACGAATAAATTTAAATTTATTTATTGCTTGAGGTAATTTAACTTTCTTTTTAATTAATTATAATGATAATAATACAAGGAGTTTTTCATTTAAGTATTAATTTTCCTTTAAATCTTTAAATCTTCAGTTTTTAGTATTTCTTTTAAAGAGTTAAATTTAAAGTGTAAGCGAGTGTTTTCCACTCCCAGATTAAGCATGAAGTAAATTTTCAGGCTTTTCTAAACTCGAAATTTTACTTCATGCGCCACGCATATAAGATACTGAAATATTGTGAAGTTAACAATATGCTACTAAAGCAGCATACTATTGACGTATATTTCGAACTTCATTAAAAACCAGTGTTTTATATGCGTGACGCATGAAGAAAAATTTCGAGTTTAGAAAGGCGTGAAAATTTGGTTTGGTCGCTCCGCATCGCAGAGCGAGCAACCAAATTTTAAGGTTCTTTTATACCCGAAATTTTACTTCACGTTTAATCTGGGAGTGGAAAACACTCGTTTAAAGCTTCAAAATATAAACCCATTTAAAATCGACAAATGTTTTAAAAATTATGGAAAATACATTGGGATAGGAATAACACCAGACTAAATTTTCGGGCATTTCTAAACTTGCAATTTTATTTCATGCGCCAGGCGTATAAAACACTCAAATATTGTAAAATATAAAATATTCTTGTTTAGCAGTATATCTTTAATCCAGCTTTAACAGTTTATTTTTAATACTGATTTAGCAGTATGTTTTTAATTTCACAATATTTCTGTGTTTTGTAAGCGTGGCGCATGAAGTAAAACTTCGAGTTTAGAAAAGCCTGAAATTTTGATTTTTTACCAAATTTTAAGGCTTTTGTAAACTAGAAATTTTACTTCATGCTGAATCTGGGAGCAGAAGCATACGTTTGAAGCTTCAAATTAAAAGTTTCTATAAAAGCATTGAACCCATAAACATTTACCAAACTCTTTAATAACCAAGATATGTATACTTAAAAGGAAAAATCATTTTATTTGTAAATATTTTCAGTTACACATTTTCTATTAACAGCTATATGTATCATGAACGGTGAAGGCTTTTACTTCGTTATACATGTTAATTCAATAAAATAAAACACTTTAACTTTGTTTGTATAACACAATATTGTGTTTTACAAACAAAGTTAAAGTGTTCTATTTTATTGAACTATAAGTATATTTACACGATAATAAAGATCATTTTAAAATACTATTGTACTCGGTAAAAACACGTAATATACTAAATCTACATTATTCGAAATTGATTTGTTTCGCTTGGTTGGTATTTAATTCATCACTTTATAAAATTACTATTACCAGCACCAGCACCATAAATAGTGTGTCATTAGTGATACTCGGCGGTGCATGTTTCACGTTATTTCAATACATCGTTAATTAGCGCTGCGTTTAATGTTTTTCGAATAAAAGCAGCACATCGTTTACGTATTTAAAAGAAATATATTTATTGCGTTCGTTTATATAACAGAAATTCAGCTTCAATGCGCTCCGATATTCAGCTAGGTGTTCGTCATCTTTTACAACGAGATGTCTGTTTTATTATGCTGGAATTGGAATTCATTTAAATTAAACGGTGTACATTCTTAAATAAAATTGATATTTATTTATTTATTTACGGAATCTCCAGTTTATAAACATTAAACACCTTGTTTATAATGAAGTTTACTTATAATAGAAGATTTATAGAAGAAAACAAATTATTGAAATATAATTAACTCATTAAGCACCATTAATGCAATAACGCAATATTATAATTATTTTTTTAATTAAATTACTATACATTTAATTTAATTTGATGCATTACATTACGAGAGGGAACCAAAAAGTAAGATTACAAAGCCTGCAATGAAAAATGTACATTATGTAACCTTACTTTCTGATTAACCCTCGTATTTGACCTGACTTAAGAATGTGTGTAGAAAAATGTTAATATTTTGTCATTTCAATATTTCTAATATTACTCGTTTATTAAGTATTTTTAAATTTATTTCTAACTTCACAATATTTCATTGATCAATACGCGTGGCGCATGAAGTAATAAACTTTTTTAAACTCGAAATTTTACTTCATGCTTAATCTGGGAGTGAAAGAGACAGGGAGAGCTACCCCATGGTGGATCTCAGGTCTGGACTCCCTCAGAGATGAGGCCAGGAAAGCATATAATAGAGCTCAACGCTCTAAACAGAGCTCTGACTGTATGTGGGTGTCCTGAGAAAGGAGAACGGCGATATGACTGACGACCTTCTGGAGAGTCTGCAACTGTTGCTCAAGACGTACTTCCCTGGCTGCACCATACTTTCTAAGCAAGCCAGTGGGGAAACTGGAATCACTTCAGGAACAATAGAAGATTGGGAGCTAGCCCATGAAGTGGTAAATGAAGAAAACCCCCTAAAGGCAATTAACAGCTTTTCCGCCTTTAAAGTACCAGAACCGGACGGCACCTTTCCCGCCCTACTACAGTGGGGACGGGAAATACTGCTTGAGCACGTAGTGATGTTGTTCCGATCCAGTCTGGCGCTGGGTTATGTCCCAAAGGCCTGGAAACAAGCTAGGGTAGTATTCATACCGAAACCTGGCAGAGCTGACTACACTGTTCCTAAGGCATATAGGCCTATCACACTTTCTTCGTTTCTTATGAAAACGCAGGAAAGAATTTTCGAATGGCACATAAGAGCGACAGCTTTAACTAGACAACCCCTGACAATGTCACATCACGCATACACAGCAGGATTGAGAGATCACTGGATATCAAGGAATCCGCCCTGGGTGTTTTTGTTGACATTGAAGGCGCGTTTGATACCATACCGAAGATAAGAAACGTGCTTAACAAGCGTGGAGTACCATCTAAATTGTGTGACTGAATTGGCAATGCACTAGCCAACCGGATAGTTACAGTAGAACAGGGTGGGAAACGGATCATCTGTAAAATTGACAGAGGCTGTCCACAAGGAGTTGTCTTATCACCCCTACTATGGTACGTGGTTCTGGGCAGCCTTCTCGAACAACTTTAGCAACTAGGCTTCTGTGTAACAGCCTATGCTGATGATCTAGCCATGATTGTATGTGGAAAATTCGAAGACGATCTATGCGACCAAATGCAAGGAGCTCTAAATACAGTTTCGCGGTGGTGCAATGATCACTCCCTATCGGTAAACCCTACCAAGACGGAGATGGTCTTGTTCACCAAGAATAGGAATGTGACGAAAAAAGCACCAACATTATTAAATACGATGCTGCAGTACAGCAGCGAGGTGAAATACCTGGGCATCACTCTCGACAGGAAACTAAGCTGGAAGAAGCACATCGACATCAAAACAGACAAAGTCATAAGGGTCTTTTGGCAATGCCATCGGGCAGTGGGAAAAACCTGGGGGTTGAAACCGCGCACGGTGATGTGGTTATACACAGCCATCATAAGGCCCATGCTAACATACGGAGCTTTAGTTTAGTAGCCCAGGACCAAACAGCTAACTACGAGGAAGCGAATCTCGCAAGTGCAGCGGGCAGTCTGTCTAAGCATAACAGGCGCCATGCACACTATTCCAACGATGGTGATGGAGGTCATGCTATGCCTTCCGCCACTTGATATTCACGTGGAGAGGGAGGCCGTTGCGACCATACTTTGCCTTCAAGGCAGTGGGATCTGGAACAGTAACCGCTGTGGGGAAGTCAGAGGACACCTCTGGAGGAGTGTCTGCAAAGACATACCTCTTTTAGAGGCTGGCACTGACTATTGTAGACCGACACTCATTCAGAACACGGTTACCATTCAACCCACATATGAGAGAGTCGGCCGTAAGGATCTACACAGATGGATCCAAAAGGATGGATAGATCAGGGATTGGAGTCTTCTTCAGGACCCTGAAAATCCAAACAAAGGTCCCGGTGGGAAAGCAAGCCACCGTCACACAATTAGAGACGACGAGTATAACACTTGCGGCTGAGAACATCATAAACCGCAAAGTGTCAAATGAAGCCACACTGATCCTAACAGACAGCAGGCAAACGCTACTGTCTCTGAAGAAATCACATACAACTTCAAAGACAACATTAGAGTGCCACAGAAAACTCAGGCAAGCAGCAATATATAACAACATTGAAGTCTGCTGGGTGAAGGGGTACGAATTGAACACAGGTAACACGAGAGCTGACGCACTAGCAAGAGCAGCGGCTGCGATGGACATTCTCTCACCGGAGTCGCTGGTGCGCCTTGCACCTTTTCCCCTGTGTAATATGCTACAAACCAACGCACTGGAGAAATTTAGGGAGCGTTGGGATGACATCGAGGGTGGCAAGCTTTCTAAGAAAACACTATTGTATCCCAACGAGAGATCAGCGAAATAGTACCTGCAGCTGACCAGGGGGAACCTTAGGCGCATAACTGCCGCCCTGACTGGTCACTGCGGGCTTAACGCACACCTATATAGAATGGGGATAGTTAACTTTCCATCCTGCAGACGGTGTAACATGGAAGACGAGACTGCCGAGACTGACACATTCTCAGCGATAGCCCGGCACTCTCGTCGACTAGAGGCTCCTTGCTGGGTGAAAGATGGCCTACAATGGCCTACATAAGGGATCTACCCACCTCGGCTTTGCTAAACTACCTAAACCAGGTAGGCTGGCTGAGCTGAGGCTGGGTAATCGACGGGAGATAGCACAATGAGCCTAATGAGGCCTAAGTGCAGTGCAGAAATGCGCACTCTCTAAAGAACCAGAACCAGAACCAGATCTGGGAGTGAAAACACTCGTTCGAAACCTTAAATTGAACGCTTTTATAAAATCGACGAATGTCTGTAAATTTACAGCATATACATTATGTATATTTGAAAGGTAATTTCCTAGTATATAATTATTATATTATATACTAGGAAATTACCTTTCATTCATAGAGATCATAAAAGCAAATGCAGAATTTTACCCAAAAACAATTTTTAGAATTAACATTTTAATTGCTCGGCTGTTATTGCGTTAATTTATTATTGTTTTTTTTAAATAAATAGTTTAGCCACAGATCTTCATTTGTTTTTGGTTGTATTCGTCTAATTATTAATTTCTGTAAATAAATGTAATCATAATAATTAAACACATTATTGTATTTAAGTAAGGTATTGTTAAAAATACATAATACATAATATAAGAATTAATATCGGCTTTCTGCAAAAATTAAGTCCTTTTAAAATTTTTATAAATATTAATTGAAAAAAAAATTTTGAGTTACACAAACAGATTTACTGCTCTTATGCATAATTTATATTTAAAGTAGGTCAAGTAATTTTTTCACTAAACTAAATTAACAAACTGGGAATTTCAAATTTTGAATAAATGCCAAGGAATGAATATTAATTGAAAGAAACCTAGGTCACCTTAACGGAAACGTCTTAAGTCATCTATTGACTCGTTTTGAGATTTATCTCTCACCAATTTTAGACTCTTAATATAAAAACAATACAAATTTACAAGAAATTCTTAAATAAACTAAATTTTTGTAGAAAGCAAGAATAATTCGCTTTTTATATTTTGTAAATATTTTACAAACAATTGTAAAATTCAAGTTTAGTTTATAATAAAAAACGTAGGTCAGAATTTAAAACTTTAGGAAAATTAAAAAAATGTTACAACATGTTTTATTATTTTGAAAAATGTTTCATCAACGCATTCTATTCCTCATCTTGGAGCGCCTGTCTGGATCGGATTTTGGCGACCAACATGGCTATTTTGACTTTGCTCGGTGCATTGGCTCAGGCTCTGGAGCCAGGAATTTCTTCTCCTCCCAGAACACCTTATATTAGTAGTTCTAATAGTAGTTATAGTAATTTATTTATGTTAATATTTACAACTTGCAAAATTCAAAACGTGCATAGAAAAAAAATGTGTTAAAATGGGTAAATAAATTTCGATTTCAAAAGTGTGGTGTGTTTTTGATAACACAGGTTACATTTAAGGTCATAATTAAAAATTAAAATGTTGAAATCGAAGAGCATCAGGATCGGGGTGTTTCTAATACTTCATTCAAGGCAATTTTTGTATTCCTGTGGCAACCGTTTTTCTTGCGGATCCGGATGCACTGCAACCTAGGTGACTCAATGTGCTATTTTTAGTTAAATTCACGTTATTTAAAAAATAGTGTAACATTGGTTATCAGGATGAAGGTGCTTTTGATAGCCGGTTTGAGGCCATTTTTTTTCAATTTACGTAATTCAAAAAATATCCTTAAACTAGGTATCAGTATTATAGTGTTTTGAATACGCGGTTTAAGGTTGTTTTTAATTTACGTAATTTTCAAATATCGATAGAAAGCTATAACCGACATGGGATTGTAGTCACAGTCTTAACGGTTTCACATTTTAGACTTTCAATTTCATCTTTTTATGATATATTAGCTTTGATACTCATAATTTTAACTTCTAGAACCAGTCTTTAATTTTCCACTTCTTAGACTATTAATCTTATCTTTTATACTCATAATCTCAAATTTATACTCTTTGGACTCATAATCTAAAGTTGTATACTCTTAACCATAACGTTTATTCCCGAAATCTTAACTTTTATACTCATAATCTAAATATAATTAATTAACCAAATATTATAAAAATTAACCAAATAATATAAGAACCTATTTGTTCACGAAAATCTTATGATATGTACATTATTTAATTGCATGGGCAGCATAAATGGGGTGCATTTAACACTCAAGTGCATTAAACACGGGATTTGCGTGATAAATGTAATTTTTCAACACGAATATAAATAATTGTCTAGTTCAATTTTTTGCTGCTATGCAGTAATAGCGCTGTGCTAGTCAAATCAGCTTCTTTTGTCTTACATTTGACCATGGTGGTGATGACGTCGTCGACGCCATTTTGTTAAAGTATGAAGTAATCGCGTGAACATCTCCGCCGTTCTTACTACTTTAGCCCGCGTAAGTCGTGTTTGTAAACAAAAATCATTCTCAAATCGGTTAAACAATTGTGCTTCTATCCATCGCGAGTGTTTTTTCTAAAGCAAAACAAACGTTAACACCGTGAAAACTCCATCCAAATGAATGAGTTCCTTTTTTGTGCAAAGAGCGTGTTTCTATGTAACATAGGCGAAAGGGTACACTGTGTGAGTATTATTTATTGTTGAACGGTTGTTTATATTTTTGTAAAAGTCTAATTAACTCTATTACACATTCAAATTATTAAAAAAAATATTATAGAAAATGGTAGTTTTAATGAAAACGTTCAGGTTTAACTTTCAATAATTGTCATGACATTAATTTCCATTTTTATAAATAAATATTATAAGTAAAAAGAGTTAATGTTATTATTTCTAATGTTGTATTGTAACTTTATGTTATTGTCAACAATAATTTTGACAAATATATTTAATAAATGTTGTGTTATATATTATTATTTTCGTGATCAAAGTATAGTGTATAACTCGCATATAATGGTTATTAATCACTCGAATGACTTGCTCCACTTGCCTTCGGCTCGTTCTGCAAACATGGTTCTCGTGATTAATAGCTATCATTATATGCTCGTTGTACAATATACTATTTGTTAATTATGTGCCAATTTGGACTAATTAATAAAAATACAAACAGTTGATTTCTTATGAGTTTCAACAGAAAACGCAAAGATTCTTAAGCCGAGCAAGATTAGATTTGAATTGATAATTGATTCTATATATTTAAAGCTTGAAAATTTGGATGTCGATGTATAAGTGAAAGTTTTCAATAATTCTATAATTTTATAAAATCGCTCACTTTTGGGATTTTAAAGAGTGTTTTCAATCCCAGATTAGGCATGAAGTAAAATTACGACCCTATGTTGAACATTTTCAGTTTACACATATTAATTTTGTATTTGTAATGTGTATATTTTTTAAATAGAGATATTTGAGTCTTCCATTTCCAAAAACCCTTAATCCATTTGAAAAAAATGGATTTAGGGGTTTTTGGAAATACGCGACTCATTTGTCCATATTAATAGACATTAATTGCTTCAAAATGCTCTATTAAGGATAAATATAGTTTTATTTAGAATATAAATCTATCAACGGTTAGATCTCAATAAGCTTTAGTTAATCGATAATTTAAAATATGATTAAATACTGTATTTTTAGTCTAAAACAGTTTCAGAATTATCCACTAACTGAAATATTTAGAAAGGCCGTCAAAATTTAATTGCACCTGTGGCCTCCCAAGTCCTAAATCCGCCACTGCGTGTGGGGGTGGGCTCGGGCTTCGAACTAACCTCCCTGTTTTGTATAAATCCAAAATTCAGCTGACGTGGCTAATGAATTGAAATACAACCTCTCCTTGTCCCTAAACTATTATAACTGTAACATTAGACGCCGGCCCTTTTGCGCGCTCTAATAGCACTTCGGAGTGTTACATGATAATGCCAGTGTTAAAGAAATGTTGTAAAGTTTAATACGAGTTTTAAATAAAACATTTAAACCTCTCTTTAGCGGTAGTAAGATTAAATAAATATGAATAAAAGCTTTACTAACTAAAAATTAAGTAGGTATGGAATTTTAGTTATTTCCCAGTGCATTCGCCATTTGCTATGCTAGGAATAAAAAGAATAATTTTAAAAATATATATTCTTATAATTATGATAAAAAATCAGTGTTTTCATTACGTACATTAATTAATTAAAACGAATTATTTTTGTAAAATCTGCATAAATTAATTTCCGCTTTAATAAACCGTTCTCTTTAAAATAGCTTAAAACAATAAATTACAAAAACGTTTTTACATCAAACGTGCTACACCGGGGGATGTTAATTAAATTATTACAACTAAATATAAGGGGTTATCAAAAAGTAATGTTACAAAATGTACATGTTTCATTGCAGGCTTTGTAACCTTACTTTTTGTTCATCCCTCGTACATAAGACGTACGTAGGCTATACCTGGTTACAATTCCGCCCTTTTGATTCCAGAAAATTCAACGTACACCTTTAATAAGAATTATAATACTCGGAAGCGTTTCTAATTTCCCGAAAATTATATTGAATTACAATTTTCCGGTACAAATAAATTTAATTACGCTGATTCAATTGGGGCAAAGGGTGATAGCGAATTCGCTCCGCGATTTTTCTACCTGCATGCATATTTTATTATGAAATTCCTCTAGCTAGGAGATGTATCAAGTGGTTAGGGGACTTTATTTCTTGTCATTTGTAACGTGTCGGCCGTATTTATTTATATTTTATTTTTATGTAACGTACTCGGGAGACCCGACATGACTCTGTGGCGTATTAAATTGTTGGTGCATTAGCGTTATGTATTGTTCGAATCTATGGCTTTATGGACGTTTAGTGGAGATACTTAGGAAAAGTACATAAAGTAAGTGTGTAATTAGGTCTAAGTATCTCAAGCAGGTCATATTGTAGAGTTTTATGGACAGGTTTTAATAACAAAACTCGTCTTCTTAAGCTTAAGTGTTATAGTAAATGGTATATGGAAATATTTGGATCCATAAATATATCTATTTTCTAACCCATTTTGTAATAATTATGTAAAAAGCGAATATGATAAAACTTACATGTCAAGTGTTTGCAGATTATTTACAAAATATAAAAACAAAATAAAATTATTATTAACTTTTTGCAAAAATGTTGTCTCGTTAAGACTTTTCCAAGTGTTCATTGAAACACCTATTTCCCAACTAAATTTTTGCAGAAAGTCGATAATAATTTAATTTCGTGTTTTTTATCTTATAAATATTCTGCAAACAATTTTAAAATTCAATTTCACATTATTTGTGAAACAAAACCAATTATTATTTTTTTCTATTCTTCATTTGAATCAGTTTTATGAAAGGTAATAATACTTCCCGATTTTTCTGGGACACTCCTCCGAATTATTAACCCTAGCCCCTTTTGGATAGCTGTCGACCTCCTCTATACAAGGATTTTTTTTCAAGTATACTTATAAAGAATGTAGTCTGTAAATTTTCAGACATTCGTTATTTATAAAAAGCGTTCAAGTCGAAACTTTTAATGAGTGTTTCCACTCCCTGATTAACCAAATTTTCAGGCTATTCTAAACTCGAAATTTTACTTCATGCGCCACGCGTATAAAACACTGATTTCAAGTGAAGTTTAAAATATATTGCTTAAAAATCCTGCTTAGGCAGTTTATTTTGAACTCCACAATATTTCATTGTTTTATACGCCTGGCGCATGAAGTAACATTTCGAGTTTAGAATGTTTAAAGAAAAATGTAAATATTACATACTTTAAACATTAAAAGTGTGATTCTTTACGCAATTTACAACAAATTAGTCTTATACAGACAAAATATTTTGTTATTTTATTATTTAGATTATTTTTTAGTGTATTTTTAACTTTCTAGTAACTTTCAGTGTATTTTTAACTTTACAATATTTCAGTGGCGCATGAAGTACAATTTTGAGTTTAGAAGAGCCTGAAAGTTTGGTTTGTTCGCTTCGCTTCGCTGAGCGACCAAACTAAATTTTAAGGCTTTTCTAAACTCGAAATTTTACTTCATGCTTAATCTGGGAGTAGAAAACACTCGTTAAAAGCTTAAAATTAAACTCTTTAAAAAAACCACGAATGTTGGAAAATTAACAGCGTATGCATATGCATACTTAAAAGAAAAATTCCCTGTTTGTTTACATATAAGAGGAAATCCATAATTACTCATGTCCACTCTTAGAACATGTGTCATCTGCAATTTAGTAATGCGGAATAAAAAACGCTTTCGCGCAGTTTGTTTCCGCAAAATTCATGCAAAATCTCCTCCCTTTTTGCGTTGCGGCGTGTTTAAAATTTCTCCTTGGGGAAAGGTGCCGAAAATCTGGACGGCTTAAATTAATCCGGAACAAATCTACTTATCCGCAAAAAACATGTTAGTAATGCTAGTAACCCGGGGGGAAATTTATGCCATAATTTCGTGGTAATTTTGGTTTCATTTACGGAAATCTATGCTGCTCTGAAAAAGTTACGTCACCCTCTGTACAGATGTTACTATGCAAATTCGAGACAAGAATAAAATATCAGTTACACAACTTTATTAAAAAAATATATATAAATAAGATAATGTATTTTTTACAAGGAAGGAATACCTTGTAGAAAATTGTTTTTCCTGTTTATATTTTATTGAATAAAATTGTGTAACTGATATTTTTTTCGCTAATGACTTATTGTCGAAACTAGTCAGAAAGTATAAATAAAATCAGTGAAACAATACCAAGTGTTTTATTTATTACTTTAAAGTTATTCAATTTGTTTTCCCGCGAGTTAAGTGTAAGTAATTAAATATAGATTTCTATATTTTTACATTCCATATTAACATTTGTGAACTAAATTAACCTCAGATAAAAATTAAGTAGTATATTTTGAACTTCACTTTAAATCAGTGTTGTATACGCGTGGCGCATGAAGTAAAATTTCGAGTTTAGAAAAACCTGAAAATTTGGTTTGGTCGCTCCGCTTCGCGGAGCGACCAAACCAAATTTTCAGGTTTTTCTAAACTCGAAATTTTACTTCATGCTTAATCAGGGATTGTAAACACTCATAGAAGCTTCAAATTGAAAGCTTTTATAAAAATGACGAATGTCTGCAAATTTACATAGATAAATCCTGGTTAGTATACCTAAAAGAAACATTATTTTATGAATAAATTAATGCGGAGCGACCAAACCAAACGACAGGTTTTTCTAAACTCGAAATTTTACTTCATGCTTAATCTGGGATTGAAAACACTCCTAGAAGCTTCAAATTAAAAGCTTTTATAAAAAACAACGAATGTCTGCAAATTTACATAAATATATCCTGGTTAGTATACCTAAAGGAAACGTTCTTTGTATCATTAAAATGAATCTATGAATAAAAATGTAAGTGATTTTGTATATTTTGAAAAACCAAGGCATATATTTCTTGGTTCCTGGATTATACAAATCTCGAGCGATTTGTGACGTTTGCGACACATCAAAATCAACTTTAACATATTTTAATAATTGTATGTGACTGGGTTAAAGATAAGAAAAATTATGTTATACTTGAAGGGTAAGGCCACTCTAGAATCAGAAAAAAAATGGCATGGTTTGTGAATTTTTTATTACAGAACTATGATATAAAATTTTACTCAAAGGTCTTTATTATAAATATAAATAAATCTAAAATAATAATATGTTTATTATTTTATGAGTCTGATCCTACGATTTGTCAGTACATGATTAAAACATAAATATTAGTAATAGATAATATAACATTCCTAACTACGTCACGATAATATTAAAAAATGTATAGGTTGATATTAAAAAAAAATAGACAAACAAATACAAGGAAATCGTAAAGTTGTCAGATCAAATCTAATAAAACGCATTTACAACAAAAATGGTTCCAGAAAATATACAGGGTGCTTCAGCGAGGACGAAACGCTCGATATATCTTTTAATATTAAAAATTCGAACAAAATTTTTGATGCAAGTTGCATGAAATCATTTACTTTACAAAATTAAATTATTTTTACACACATTTACATATAAAACACCCATAGCTTCTTTACGCCATTCAACTTTGTTATTTTAAATGGGACACCCCATATATGAATAACTTTTTGCATTCCTTGGTAAATATAAGTGATAGTGTTAAAATATAAGATTTGGTCCAAGTCGTACTATTCTGAAGTTATTTAACATTTTTGGTGTGGTTTCGTTCCTTCGTTCGTTTCGTTAAAGAGTTAAAGTTTGTATCTTTTTTTTGAAGAAAAAGGACGCCATCTTTAACACTATTAAGTTACCTGACTGGAGTTGGGTGGCTATGAAATAAAAGCCGTTGAATTTTTCAATGTTTAATAAAGTGTAACTTGATTTTTCTAAATGGAACCATGTATTTTTTTCACACCATTTAACTCATTATTGAATTCTGTTTCTTTATGGTAATAATATTTATTTGTAGTTATAAGATATTTTATCCTTTTTCTTTAAAACAAAGATGAAAACTTTAACTCTGTAGCTCATTTAGTTTCAGAGATATTTCAAGTTTACGAAACCACTACACACGCCAATTATTTCTAAATATGTTAAATATATTCAGAATGGTACGACTTGGACCAAATCTTATATTTTAACACTATCACTCATATTTACCAAGGAATGCAAAAAGTTAATTATATATGGGGTGTCCCATTTAAAATAACAAAGTTGTATGGCGTATAGAAATTATGGGTGTTCCATTTGTAAATGTATGTAAAAATTATTTTAATTTTTTAATTTGATTGGTACGGATAACTTTTTGTTAATTTAAAAGAAATTATAAATTTTTTTTTTTAGTCGAATGAAAAAGTTATATGGTCTTATTTGAAATTATCAAGTTACGCCTGATTAATTTTTTTTAAATTTAACTGTTTTTATTTTATAACCTCTAAGCTTTAAAACCTTGTAGTGCTAACTATAGCGCCTTCTATGCTCAAGAGACCTACGAAAACGGCAACTCCTTATCTCATTCATTTCCAGAGATATTTCAAGTTTACGAAACTTGTAATAGTTTCGTAAATCTAATATCTCTGGAACTCAATGAGATGAAGACGTAATTTTTTTTTCAAAAATGTCGTAGCCAAGATTTTTGATTTTTATATGAAAGGGGTTCTAACTGAAACACAGAAAGAATAACCAGTTTTGACAGAATCATATAATTTGCATAAAAAACATCTATTTATAATATAATTTCGAGTTAAATAAGGGCGTGTGCAGATGCTTACTAACGCACAATTTTTCAATGATTATAAGCACGCAGCGATTTTAAGATGACAAATTAAAATTGATAACAGCGACTAGGGGGGGGGGGTTCTAACCCCCCGTAACTCCTTCCTGGCTACCCCACTGACTCCGAAATAGTACGACTTATACCAAATGTTATTTAACAAACTGGCATTCATTTTAAATGGGGAATTTAAAGAGTGAATAATATATGGGGTATCCAATTTAAAACAGCAAAGTTGTATAGCGTCCAGGAATTCTGAGACAATCTGAATATGCGAAAATAATTGTATGTTGTAAAGAAAATGATTTCATGAAGCTTGTATCTAAAACATTTTTTCGTATTTTTAATTTTAAGAGAAATATAGAGTTTTCCGTCCTCGCTGAAACACCCTGTATATAATAAGTAAATTTAAGAAAACATGTGTTTATTAAAATGAGAACAGCACAGAATATTCCAAAGATAAAATGAGGTGTTTAAACAAAAAATACCTAAAACATGATACATAGTTTCATCTGTTACTATTATTATTTTTAACATATTTATTTTATATTTTGTCTTATTTGTAATCATTGTTACGTTATATGTAACTTTTCCTTTAAACGGACCGATCTGTGTCTGTTGAGAATGAATAAATGAATAATAAAATTAAAGCAACAAACAGAATAAAAATTTAAAATATAATAAGTTAAGTTAGGTAAATAAATAGTAATAACATATCGAAGAGAATGTAAAAGTACTGTTATAAAATTAAAATTCAAGTTATCAAATTCGAATTCAAATTTAAGTAATAAACTATAGCAAATATTTTTTTCAAAGCGATACATATCAAAAAGGCGACTGTATAGCATTTCTTTAATAACGCCTGGTGGGTAAACAGGCGGACCAACAGTTCCTGCAATTTTTAAATAATGATAAACTTAAAATTAACTGTTTAGGCATTTCTCTAATGACGCCTTCATTCCTGATGGGTAAACGAGTGGACTAGCAGCTCCCGCAATTTGTTGGTATCGTTGAAAAACTAAAATTTGTTCGATTATTTATAAGAATAGCTATCGAGCTACGATTTTTATCGCATTTTAGACGTATTATTTACAATAGCTCGCCATTTTTGTATAAATCAATATATCGAAAAAATTCTAAGTGGTTCGATAGCTATTTTCATAACTAATCGAACAATTGTTGGTTTTTCAATGTAACTTAAACATTTCTGGAGCTGTTGGTCCACTCGTTTACCCACCAGGAATAAAGACGTCATCGGAGAAATGCCTATACAGACTAATAGTTTATTGCTTGTAAGACCTTTGTTAAATATTTCAATATAATTTATTGTTCCGCTAAAAAAATTTACAAAATATGCCAATTTATTCTGCCTCTTGTGTCAAGAAAAACTACTTAAACGAAAATATATAACATTTGGAAAAATTCATTTTGCCAATAGTTTGAAGAATACTTACAAAATATAAAAACGAAATAAAATTAATATCGACTCTTTGCAAAAATGTAACAAAGAATAATTGAATTTGCCAATAGTTTGCAGAATATTTACAAAATATAAAAAGGAATTAAAATTAATATCGACTTTTTGCAAAAATGTAGTCTCGTTGAGACTTTTCCAAATATTCATTGAAACAACTACTTCTCAAGCTAATGCCTCGACAGATATTAAATTATATAATATTTGAATTACACGACAGATTTACTGTTCTATGCATAATTTATATGCAAAATGCAACATCAGGTCAAATCATTCTCTCACAAAACTAAATAAACCAACAGGAAACTAGAATAAATTTTAAAAAAAATCACTCGCCCCAGTTTTGTGTACCTGTATCAACGATAATATTATTAAAAATAATTGAATAACATATTTTTTTATTGAAAGTCTAAAGCATAGCTATACTGATGAGGGATAAATCTCGAAACGCGTATATAGATTGCTTAAGACTTCTCTTTAAGATCGCATAAGATTACTTCAACTAATATGTATTTCCTGTATTTTTTTTTAAATTTATTTAAATGTCCTGTTGGTTTATTTAGTTTGGTAAGAGAATAATATGACCTGATGTTGCATTTTGCATATAAATTATGCATAGAACAGTAAATCTGTCGTGTAACTCAAATATTCATTGTATAATTCAATACCTGTCGGGGTATTGGCTCGAGAAGTAGTGGTTTTAATGAATATTTGGAGAAGTCTCACCGAGACTAAATTTTTGCAGAAAGTCGATATTAATTTTAATTTGTTTTTATATTTTGTAAATAAAATTGTATTTATTCACGCTTATTTCTATTTCTTCATTTTATCTTTAATCAAATTCTTGTATTAATAAAATCAAATTGTACAGTGTAATTAGAAGTTCACTACTTTGTTTTATTATTTTTATAAACATCCCATTATATCTGTCTCTGGAGTGGTTTTACCCCATAAATTTAAGAACTATCACTTTAAGTTTTAAGTGGTCTTATTAAACGGTATCTCCTTTTTACAAAAAGACAAATCTATCTTACAATTGTAAATTTAAACATAAAAGATTAACAAACAAATTATAATACTACTCATAAAAATATATATATAGATATTTTATAATAAATAAAAACATAATAAAGAAAATTGAAAAGCGTATTAATATCCTAATTATTTAATTTAAAACATCAGTATTCTATATCTATTATTAAGTACTTGTGTAAACTATGTATATTGGTATTTGCACGAATAAATAAATATATTATTATTATATAAATCATACAAAATACATAACACAATAATTGTAATATATAAAATTACGAACATGTTATTCGTCAAAATGCAAACAATGTCTTAATTAATAAGACGACTTAAGACAATAAATATTCATTCAAACAACTACTTCCCGTGCAAATACACCTCCGGATATTGAATTATACAATGAAATATTTAAAATCTTATTTAATTTGATTTGTTACAACGCTCTATCAAAGTATATGTAACATTTAGGTCAAATTCTATTCAAACCAACTAACGAATAAAAGTTAAAAATGAAAGGAGAAATTACAAGAAATTAGAAATGAAAGGACTTGGATAAAACTAATGTCTTAGGCTATCTATATAGGGCAATAATTGCACTAGTGAAATTTTATCAAATCAAATACAAATAGTTAAATCAAGACAATTAACCCGGTCCCTAAATTGTTTAGGAAGTTCATTAAAAATATTCAAATTATAATTCGTAAAACTTAGTTGTTAATATACAGCAATTTATAAGATTTTTTCTATTATTTATTCCAATTTCCTAGCGATTAGTAATAAGAACAAAATATATTGAACATGTTATTAAATATTTCATCCTTATTATTTTACGTTATTCATTGATTTAGTGTTACAATATGCTCGTCAATAATTTATCACTAAGAGAGATGTTCGAATCCAATTATCAAAATAGCTTTCTTGTTGTGTATAAGGATTAAACTGTTATTGATACATGTGAATTTAATCATAGAAATTACACCGCAAGTGTAAAGGAGTAGTGGATTAGTGGTTTGAACATCCATCAACTAAATGGATACCATCGCGCGTCATGTATTTTTAATTAACAATTCGCAATGCTTAAATGTCATCCAGCATTGCTAAATAATTACTAATCAAATTCTCATCAGTGATTTTCATCCTTATTAATAGACGTTAGCATACAGCCTTAACACGGTTCTAAGGATAATAGTATTATTTTCGTATTAACATAACATTTATGTAGATAAGTATTGCATTTTCATGTATTCTAACTTCACTCTAATTAAATTTGAAGTAATTTAGTGTTTATGTTATATTTTTTTGTTTACGTTTGTGAACATTTATTTCTTCGACTGAATTATGTATTTAATTGAGAGACTTTTACTGTTATATCGACTTATTAGATTTTAAGCTACGTCATTAATTTTCTAGGTACTTAATATCATTTAAACTAATATTATATTTATAGATATAATTACAATAAATACACAGCCAGCATTCATTTTGAATATTTTTTTATTAAAGAAGTTTCTGACTGATTGTCTAACGAGGGCTTTCACTCCCAGACTAAGCATGAAGTAAAATTTCGAGTTTAAAAAAGCCTGAAAATTCGCTTCGCTCGCGCGCCCCGGCAAATCCAAATTTTCAGGCTTTTCTAAACTCGAAATTTTACTTCATGCGCCACGCGTATAAAACACTGTTTTCAAGTGAAGTTCAAAATATATTCAACTTGATTTTATGTTTCTTCTGACATTAATAATTTTACAAATATTTATTGCGTCTACCCAAATATTACGCTTTCAAAATTTGAACAATTTGGTTTGGGATATGTAGGTATACTTAAAATAAAAATCCCTGTATTAAATCTGGTGAATTTTAGGATGTTATTTTATTAATTTTCTAATCAACAAAGCATCTGTTTTTATTTCATAGAACGAAAGACGTGAATTGTAGGCTGTAACTGATAAGTTTAACAGCCACTGAAATTTTTCTGTTCTAACCGATGTGTTCGTTGTAAGCAATATCAATGCTGTTTTTGTATACTTTACTCTACGAACTGACCATTTTGTTTTTTATATCCGAATATACATTAGAGATAAACGATTTTGACTGTAATTACTGGTTTTATTAGTACATCGTATTTGTCATTTGAATATGAAACGTACTGCATAATATATCAGCCACTAGGTCACGAAACTCGTGTTATTTTTTATGTGCAGTGATAACAAAAGTGGCGTCCAATGCAGTAATTCAGTAAATTTGGAATTGGCGTCCGGCAACCGTTTTGATTTATGCCCACCGGCTCTGAGGTTTGTCAGCCAGATTCAGTGAATCAGTCCGCATTTTTTTGCACCCGATTATCGGATAAATGCGCATTTCGCACCCCGTGAGTGTTGCTTAACATTCAGGGGAGAAACGCACATCGCTTCGATTCGAATACTATAAATAGTACGTGCCAAGATCTATAAACATAGGAATAGCAAGGGTTTGTATGTAAATTGCATCTATTTGGAGAATGAGAGTGCACATAAATTTTAAGTCATGGAATTATTTTTTTTTGTGGATCGATTCTAATGGAAATTACATAGGGGGCATTATGTGAGCAAATAAATAAATAAAATATTGCAAACTTATATTGAATTTGAATTGAAGATCATTGATCTTTTAATGACACATTTTAACTATTATGTTTAATTAATTTCTTACTTAGCCCGTGGTGCATAATTTTTGAATCTAATTCTGGATTCTACCAAGTGTTTTAATTAAATATCCAGAATTTTAACTAATATTGAATTTAAATTAAAGGCACTTGGTTTGGTTCACCTAAATCTTCATTTCTTGACGTCTTATCGTCATTCTCATTATTCCTTGAGCATGAAGATAAGTCAAAGATAAGTCGAAACTAGAAATAAAGGTTTAAGTGAAACAACTCAAGTGCCCTTAATTTAAATTCAATATTAGTTACAATGTTTCATCAAGTGACCAAATTAAATTTAAATTGTATCAGGTGGTCAAAAAGTAGGGTTATATTTATATTGTACCAGGTGGTCAAAAAGTAAGGTTACAAAGTCTGCAATCTACACGTTTCACTGCAGGCTTTACAACCTTACTACTTGATCACCCCTCGTACATTACGTACATTATTATGTATTATACCATTATGTATTTTATAATTATTCAGCTATGTTTTCTTTCATTTATCCGCTGTATATTTTCAGGCATTCGCTGTTTTTGAACGCGCGTTCAATTTGAAGCTTATAACAAGATTTTAAACTCCCAAATTAAGCATGAATTAAAATTTCGAGTTTAGAAATGCCTGAACGTTTGGATTTGGACGTTTAGCGTCCAAATCCAAATGTAGGCTTATATAAACTCGAAATGTTACTTCATGCGCCATGGGTATAAAACACATATTTGAAGTAAAGATTAAAATATACTTTTTTGTAAGTTATCAAATTTTATTATAGGAATTATAAGTTGATATTGTAGGAATATTATTTATTATGCATGAGGTTTTTAAATGGTAAATAAAAATGTTAGTGTATTCAAAATAATAGAAAATTAAATTTAAATTTTATCAGAGACGGCAGTGAAGCATTTTACGAGTGTGGATAATATAGAAAAGTTTATGGACTTATCCAGCTTAAATGTAGGTTGTTGTGGGAGACAGGAATTTATCATATACAAGATTAAACCAATTGTTCCGTAGTCCTCTCATCTTAGAGGAATGTTTTCCTTCTTTATTGTTACGATTACGACATCAAGAAAGTCCCTCGTCCACTCACTCCTGTCATAAATTCCATTTAATAGAGCTGTCGGGGCCGTTATTGCGCTCTCTCTCCCCCTAAATTTTTGCGAATTTTCCAAATTTCCATCCCACGGACAAGTTTACGCACCTCTTTTCCCGCGTATTAATATCAGCCAGCGTGGCGGAATTCCCGAATTTTCGCGCAGGAAATGTAAATACTTATTTCACTCCAGGCCCCCAGCCCAGAAGATAATAAAACAAAAACCGTGAAACGGCCCAAATCCATGCTTAGGGGATTTTAAATCATGCCCGAAAAGTTTACGTGTGTTATCCGTATTCCGCTCCCCGAGTTTCAAGTTGTGTTATTGAATTATTAAAATTGCGCCCGTAAAAATAAGCCAAAGCACTTATAAAGTATTTACGCTTTGGAAGTATTCAATGGAAACGTGGCTGCTGTGTTCTCCGTGGGATGAATACCAAAAAAGTCGAAGTAATGGACAAGAAAAATTATTTATAAACTCAAACAAAATACAATTTAATAACACGCGTTTCTATTTCTCTATTATATCTTTAATCAAATTGTTGTTGTAATAATAAAATCAAATTATACAGTGTAATTAGAGGCACACTACTTTGTTATATTAATTTTATAAATATGCCATTAATAATAATTATATTAATATTCCCTGGCGTACTAAGAAGTTAAGTTACTTTTAAATAAGTTGCAACTATCTTTTAAACCTCTCTTGTCGTGCTGACAAATCCAAACTTTCAGGCTTTTCTGTACAAAGAAAGTAAATATTTTGTTGTTTAAACATTTTGATTATTGGTCATTTGAAAAAAGAAATGATTTTATTGTATATCTAACTTCACAATATTTTAAAGTTTTATACGCGTGGCGCATGAAGTTAAATTTCGAGTTTAGAAAAGCCTGAATTTGGATTTAGATGCTTCGCGTCCAAATCCAAATATTCAGGCTTTTCTAAACTCGAAATTTAACTTCATGCTTTGTCTAAGAGTGGAATCATTTCTTCTAAACTTGAAGTTAACCGCTTTTATAAGATCGACAAATGCCTGAACATGTACAGCTTATATATTATGTATATTTATTTTAAATAAAACAACCCAGTTGAGAGGGTTTCACTTTTATAAAAGTGAAACCCTCCCAACTGTGTTGTTTTATTTCAAATAGTATTATGGAGTTTCATCATGTAGCCGCCTCATCAATTAAATATTATGTATATTTAAAAGAAAAATTCCAAGTATGTAATACAATAAGTCATTCATATAAATCATACAAAGAAGTACAGACTTTTCTAAACTTGCTAATATTCGTGTTAACGTGAGATCAAACAAAAGCTAATACATTCTGAACAGCTATAATAATAAGTATATATAAAATTGCCAGTACTTGGTATTCTGTAACCAAGCACTAGCAATAAAAGTGCGATTCTTTACGCAATCTACAGGGTATATTAGTCCGGGAAGTAGTTGTTGCAATAAGTGTTTGATTTAGTCTTTGTTTTCTTAGCTATAATAATAATAAGCCCAAACAAGTTCTGAACTTATGGGGTCTAAAGAAATACAGGTTGAGATGTGGTGAGGGTTATTAACTTCACAATACATCACAAAAAATACTTGATTACAATAATGGTTAAATATGTTTCACTACGTGAATAATGAAAAACTGATTCAAGATGTTTTAATTTAAATTTCAAAATTATAACTTTGAAAGACGCCTCGTAAAAGTTCGCGCCGGCTCTGGTGGTATTTACTGCATCAATGAATAACATCGATATTAAACTTTGAATAAGTCAAATAATGAATATTTTACACCGCCAATGCAGGCAGTTTAGGAACATTCCAAGTTTTCGTATTATTTCAATTATTAAAGAAGCGTATAGTGTACTTTTGTAATAAAAATATTGGAATTATAGAGCCGTCGTCTTTTCGTGATGGAGTAAAAACCTAATAAATATTACTTGCAGGAAGCGTAATCTATGTTTTGGTATATCAACTGGTCATAAAATATTCCACACGGAATTTGAATAAATATGAATAAATTCATGTGTAATGAATTATTCGAGACTTCTACAGCGAACATGACGTTACAATCATTGGCAAGACAATTCATGGAGGTATTTAAATAATTTACATGACAACAACATAAATCATATATAGAATATCTTTATGTAATGTATTAAATTAATTATACAAAGAGTTTCATGTAACACCGAACATTTTCACAACAAGAATTTTTTAAGTATACATACAGAGAGTTTTATGTAACACCGAACATATTCACAACGAGAATTTTTCTTTTAAGTATACATATGCAGACGATGTACATTTTACCACGCTCGGTTTATTAAACGAATACAATTTGAAGCTTAAACCAGTGCTTTCCACTTCCAGGCTAAGCATGAAGTAAAATTTCGAGTTTAGAAAAGCCTGAAAATTTGGTTTGGACGCGTAGCGCGAAGCGCGGAGCGGCCAAACCAAATTTTCAGGCTTTTCTAAACTCGAAATTTTACTTATGCGCCACCCGCACAAAACACTTATTCAATGTAAAGTTCAGCGGTGTGTTTTAAACTTCGTAATATGTCAGTGTTTTGTACCGGTGGCGCATGAAGTAAAATTTCGAGTTTAGAAAAGCCAGAAAATTTGGTTTGGCCGCTCCGCGCTTCGTGCTGCGCGTCCAAACCAAAGTTTCAGGCTTTTCTAAACTCGAAATTTTACTTCATGCTTAGTCTGGGAGTGGAACACACTCATTTTAGGTTTCAAATTGAACTCCTTTTAAAAAAACGATTATCTAAAGATTTACGGCATATACGCTGTAATTGGGACATGTATACTTGAAAGAAAAACTCCTTGTATGTACAAGAAGGCATTAATTAATTGCAATTGATTAGCTACAATTTGTAATGGTCATATAGGCAATCCAATTTAAACATAATCTATAAATTAAAGGTGTCAAATCGTATTTTATGAAAATGTTCTGTGTTATATAAAACTCTCTGTAAGCATACTTGTGCAAGCTCCGACGCTCGCTTTATTAAAAGATTTGAAGCTTTAAACGAGTGTTTTCCACTCCCAGGCTAAGCATGAAGTAAAATTTCGAGTTTAGAAAAGCCTGAAAATTTGGTTTGGTCGCGTAGCGCGAAGCGCGGAGCGGCCAAACCAAATTTTCAGGCTTTTCTAAACTCGAAATTTTACTTCATGCGCCACCGGTACAAAACACCGATACAATGTAAAGTTTTGCGGTGTGTTTTAAACTTCGTAGTATGTCAGTGTTTTGTACCGGTGGCGCATGAAGTAAAATTTCGAGTTTAGAAAAACCTGAAAATTTGGTTTGGCCGCTCCGCGCTTCGCGCTACGCGACCAAACCAAATTTTCAGGCTTTTCTAAACTCGAAATTTTACTTCATGCTTAGTCTGGGAGTGGAACACACTCATTTTAAGTTTCAAATTGTTTACTCTTCTTATAGTTTGCACACCTGGAACATAATATATAAAATTACGAAAATGTTTTTCGTGTAAAATGCAAACGATGTGTCGTAATTAACAAGACAACTTAAGACAATAAATATCTATTGAAACAACTACTTCCCGTGCAAATACACTTCCGGATATTGAATTATACAATGAAATATTTAAAATCTTATTTTATTTACCATTTAGGTCAAATTTTCTTCAAACCAACTAACGAATAAAAATGAAAACGAAAGGAGAAATTACAAGAAATTAGAAATGAAAAGACTTGGATTAAAACTAATGTCTTAGGGCATCTATAGACGCATTTCGAGATTTATTTTTCTTCAGTATAGCTTTGCTTAGGACTTATTAAAAAAAATGGAATGAAATTGAAATAAAATAAGATTTTAAATATTTCATTGTATAATTCAATATCCGGAAGTGTATTTGCATGGGAAGTAGTTGTTTCAATGAATATTTATTATCTTAAGTTGTCTTATTAATTAAGACACATCGTTTGCATTTTACAAGAAAAACATTTTCGTAATTTTATATATTATAAATAAATGTATTGTATTTTACATGTATACCTTATAGCTGTAAAAAAATGTATTTCCTTTAAATGCATAAGTTAATCTTACCATTGTGAATTCAAACAAATTTCATCACTACAGATAACAGATAAAACTAAATAAAAAATCATAAAATTAAAAAACCTTAATAAAAAAAGTGAATAGCGTATAAATATCCCTTTTAAATTATTCATTACTATTTATTAGTTACCTTTTTTCACACTTTTATTTGAACTACCAATTATGGTGTATAACTCATAATTTTTTGACAGCGTTCCAATATTTTTAAATTTATCTGTAAATCAACGAATTTATCCTGCACCCCCTCCGCCTCCCCCTCCTGACGACAAATTTGACCAAAGTACATACTATCAACTGCTAAATATAAACAAAAACACGGCTCCAGGTCACGACAAAATACATCGAACTATCCTCAAAGCCCTTCCCACGGATATCCATGAATATATCCTAAAACTCCTCAACTTTAATTACATCAACCAAACTTTCCCTCCAGAATGGAAGCACGGGGTCATTTCATGTATCCTCAAACTCAGCCTGAACCCTACCCAAGTCACTAGCTACAGACCCATCACACTATTACCAGTCCTAGGAAAATTATTCTTATCCCTAATAAAAGAAAAAATCCTATCGCACATATTAAAACACATCCCCAACCACCAATTTGGATTCCTACCTAACCGCTCGACCACCCTCCCACTGACAATCCTTACTTCCAACTGCCAAACAACTCATTTAGAAGGAAGAAAATCATGAATTCTATTCTTAGATATATCGAAAGCTTTCGATTCAGTATGGCATAAAGGGCTTCTATACAAGTGCAGTATCCTAAACCTACCAATACATTTAATTAATCATATCCAAAATTTCCTCTTCGATCGTAAATTACAAATTAAAATCGGACAAACCCTTTCTTTCCCTTTCTATCCAGAGCAAGGGGTACCCCATGGATCTCCACTTTCCCCTCTACTCTACAATATATACTGCCACGACCTATACAACCCTGATCCCAATTTCATAAACCCCTCTTGTTACTGTTTACAATTCGCAGACGACACCGCCCTAATAACCCAATCCTCTACCTTACCTGCATCACTAGAATCCCTTCAAACATTTATCACCACCACATCCTCTAGGTTCTCGAAATGGAGACTAAAAATAAATCCAAGCAAATGCCAACTGCTCCTACCCTACCATCGCATTCCTCCAAACAATCCCTTCTCAGTTATGATTAACAACTACACAATTTACACATCCCCCTCCTGCAAATACCTAGGAATCCTCATTGATCCCAAATTATCTTTCAAGGAGCACACATTAGCCATTAAAAATAATATCAAATGTAGATCAAAACACTTTCGCTGCCTTACATATAGAGCTGAAGGCATTAATAAAACAACAGCTATTAGAATATACAAAATGATATGCCGTCCGTTGTTGGAATACAGTTCAATACTGTATACCAACCCTTGTACTCGCACCCTCAATAACCTACAATACAATCCTTTCAACACCCTTCTCTATGAAACCACAAATGTAGTCCCCATTGAAGACAGACTTCGGTTTCTCGCCGAACGATTTGCATGCAATGAACAAAACTTCGAAATTCTAACAAAAATGTGCATCCAAAGAAATCCCAATATACCTCCTAAATTCAAAAAACCCCACACAACCCTCTTTGAATATATATCCTCCTTCCATCAGCCTAACCCACAGTAAAATATAAAATTAATAAGACTGGGCAGAAAGACTTATAGTCGATAGCTCTTATGAGTAACATAGGATCATAATTACAATTAAATGTTTATGTATATACTGATAATTTATAATGTTAACTAATAAAGATATTGATATATATATATATATATATATATATATATATATATATTAACGAATTTTCTAATCAATTGAGAATTTTCGGATTTGTATGTAGAATTTATGGGTTTTCTTATATTTTTAGACAATTTCAAGAATCTGTATTTTATATATATATATATATATATATATATATATATTAACGAATTTTCTAATCAATTGAGAATTTTCGGATTTGTATGTAGAATTTATGGGTTTTCTTATATTTTTAGACAATTTAAAGAATCTGTATTTTTTACAAGTGTATAAATTCACTGATAAATAAGAGAAATTTTGTCATTTAACCCATTAAGCGCCATTGAAGCAATAACGCAACACAATTCAAATTTTGGTAATTATAAATTAATTTACTTAATAATTTAATTTGGTACATTGTATTATTTGACCCGATTTGAGAATAAATATTTCGATAATTGCTCATGAAAATGAAAAATGTGTTGAGTGTATTTCTAACTTTAGAATATTTCAGTGTTTTGTACGCGTGGCGCATAAAGTAACATTTCGAGTTTAGAAAAGTTGACCAAATATGGTGTGAAATTTTGAACGCTCAGTATATTATTATTCAAAAAATAAATCAATACTGGGTACCTTTGGGTATTAGTTTTTTATAGCCAACATTACATTACTTCGATTTTCCTTTGTGCGGGGAAACAAATTTAAAAATGAATCATGAAAAAGCACATTTTTTTAAATGTCAAATATCTCAAAAACGGTTAAATTTAGAGGTTATGATAACTATTTTTTTTTTCATAGAATTGTATGTAGAATTGAGTTTGACAATAAAAAATATAGCAATCTATTTAAAACAAAAAAGCTGGTATTGACTTCCGGTATAACCGGAAGTGGACTAATCTTGAGAATATTTTCATTGAAAAGAGCACATTCGAGAACATATGTGCTAACAATCGTATTACAATACAATAATTTCTGTTTCGTTTATTCAATTTGCAAATTTAAATTCGAACTGGGTTGAATGCGATTTGATTCGTTCCACGTAAAAAATCATTTAAACTGAAATTTTCAATTTGTTGCTTTAGTAAGTTTAGATTCTCACATTAGCTACCATATCTAAATTCAAAATATTTATTACATGTGAAGAAACCGCTGAATTGTTGTAATTTTGAACAGGCTCTTACGAGAAATAGACACGCTACAAACAAATTATAAACTAAAAAAGTTAGGGCAGATAAATTTAACTGGGTGACAAGACAAATAGTTATTTTATATAAAAAATATTTCATGAAACCCCTGAGTTAATCTTCGAACTTATTTTACATTAAAATTCGTTAATTTCACTTATTATTGCAAACACGCGCCACATATTTGAAATAAAATTTAACGGGCGTAGAGTTTTTTAACACACAAAATTAAATAACGTTCGTTATACACATACCTTCAGAATAATTACCCTTAATTGTATAAAATTATAACTTAACGTATACATGGTTTAAAAAATATACAAAACGAATGCACGACCATACGGCAACTGAGTGAATTTTATGAAGAGCATATTTTGGTCTCTTAATACATCTAAATAACATGGCTTAGGGGTTTTATGACACTTTACGGCACCCGCTGATCCTTTGGATATTCGAGTAATGGAAATTTAACAAAAAACCCTAATTTTTACAAGTTTATTTTTGGCGAAATGTTCGGCTAGAAAGGACAAATCGACCACTGTGTGACGTTAGGAACAAAGTCAGGTCTTTTTTTTCTTGTCAAAAAATTTATTTCTATAACTTTTTACTTACTTTTTTAATTACCAGAAAACTGATCGAAATTAAAAATTCCAATTTTGAGCGCCTGCCAAGGACACAATTTTGAACTTAGAAAAATGAGAATTACACAAATGTAATGTTTATTTAATTCTAAGTCAATAAAATGTTGATTTATTAACAACCACTGTTAATGAATCAAAATGTAATTGACTTAGAATTAAATAAGTTTAATTCACCTAAAACGACTTTTGTAAAAACAGCAGAAAAAACTCTTTGAGAAGCTTCTGGTGAAAAGAAATATTATTAATGCTTAAAACAAAAATACTTTCACTTGTTTTGAGTGAAAAAATGATAGCGTTCTGTCTATTATTTCTATTTAACTATTTACGTAGCCCTAATCAAATATATAAACAACATTGTTTTGAAACATTAATATTTTAAACTTAGAACTATTTGAGTTTGAAAGAATAAGCTTACGCTTCTTTTGATTTGGAAAACTTTAAACATTATATATAAAATTAAGTATTGTGGAGGCCAGAAGCCTTCGTTATACATGTTAATTTCACAATAAAACAATTTTTACTTTGTATGTATAACACTTTTTAATTTAATGTTTAATCATTTAAGCTAAATTAGTCTAAACCACAGTCACAGTAAATAAAAAAGTGTTATACAAACAAAGTAACAAGTGTTTTATTGGGATATAGAATTACGATAATGTTTGCAATTTATACGAAAATTATCGTTATTTTTTATATTATTGTTTTGTAATTATTAAAATCCTGGCTACGCCCATGTTTAATTATATAATTAATTAAAACTTTATAATAATATAAACATATATGTAAATTTTAAAAAGAATTAATTAAAATAAAATATAAATTATATTTCAGTTGCCAAATTTAGAACCACTCAATTGAATATATTTTGTAATAACATTTATTATATGAGAACATCGCAACAATAAAATACGTGTAGTGGAAATTGAATTAGGCATTTTAAAAACATTACATATAGATGGAGTTTTTCTTTAAAGTATACACATCCCTATCATGAGCTGTACATTTTCCGATATTCGTTATTTTTTGAAAGAAATCAATTTCAAGCTTTAAACGAGTGTTTTCTACTCCCAAGTTAAGCATGAAGTAAAACTTCGAGTTTATGTATTTTAAAAGAGAATTAATTCAAATAAAATATAGATACATATCAGTTGCAAAATTTATAACCACTTAAATAAATATATTTTTAATAAAATGAATTATATGAAAACATCGCAACAATAAAATACATGATGCTAAAATTGAATTAACCATTTTAAAACCACCACATGTACATGGAGTTTTTCTATAAAGTACACATATACCAAATATGAGCTGTACATTTTCAGATATTCGTTGGTTTTTAAAAGAAATCAATTTCAAGCTTTAAACGAGTTTTTTCCACTCCCAAGTTAGGCATAAAGTAAAATTTCGAGTTTAGAAAAGCCTGAAAATTTAATTTGGTCGCTCCGCTTTTCTTCGCTTTGCTACGCGAGTTTTTCTTAACTCAAAATTTTACTTCATGCTTAATCTGGGAGTGGAAAAAATCGTTTAAGGCTTAAAATTAAACTCTTTAAAAAAATGTGTATGCATTTGTATACTTAACAGAAAAAATCCCTGAATATATACAATTAGCAACAAACACGCATTAAATAAAATAACACGCTTTGTATTAGTAAGGTTTTTAATGCCGAACCCATTTTGTTTTTCTTTCAAGAGGATCCTGATTATAAATTTCAAATTAAACATCATAAAACAAACCAAGTTCCTTTTCTTAATGGGAAAAATTGTCGTTAATTTTTCCCATTAAGAAAAGGAACTTGGGGTGAAAATGAGTTTCCTTAATAAATTAAAGGGGATTAGCGCTGGAAGTCTCATAATGACATGTATATTGCTTAATTATAAACAAAATCAACAAGGAGCGTCCCTAATGAAATTAATTAATAATTAAAACCCCCTTTAAAAAAATGACATTGCGTCGTCAATTAGAGTCGAAGTAATTAGATGTTCGAGCATACAATAAAGGAAACATCATCATTCCGGCTTGTTTATAAAAGAGTTGCTAATGGTAATTACTGTCAGTTGACGTAACTAAGCTAAAAACAAACAAGCTTCTTTCCGTATATATTTTTAATCCATACAATTACTTCTCAAATGATAAATGCAGTCGCAGTCAAAAAATTGCATATCGAAAAAGGAAAGTTGAGGTAATTTACATTCGCCACTAATGACGACATTCATTAATTTAAATTAGTCATAATTAGGGCCGTACCCGTTTGTTCTCACGAAAATATCATGGGAGCTGTAATTACTAAATCGAAGTTTACACGAACTGTTTATTGTTTCGTCAAAAAAATCAATCGTATTATTTAAGTGCAATCCAATTAGCGTAATTAGTCGGCGTTCGATTCGTAGGTGTGATGAATGAATATTCTAGTTGGGTAGGTTATTCACTCGGAAGGGCCATTAATTTTAGATAAGCCGGCCCTATTAACCTGTATAGATTAATATGTATGGTGTTTTATGTGGAGTCGTTAAATTTTCGAGCAGACAATAAGGAGCTATAAACGCTTAGTAATAATATATTGGATATGGGATTAATTTATTGTTATGGCCTTCATATGCCAACTTAACAATAAAAACTAAATAATATTTTAATTATATATACAACAGTGATAAACAACCCTCATCGACCCTCGAAAACCTAGGCTAGGAATTAGACCAGGAAAGTAAAGCATAAAGTAAAATTTCAAGTTTAGAATACGGATTTTTAAACTGATTAAGTGAATTTTGCGAAGATCAAATTAAATTGTTAAATGAAGCACTAATAACCTTTCTTTACACTTGCATTTATGTGAAGAAAGGTTATTAGTACTTCAATTATCAATGGATTTTTTAAATCAAAATATTTATCTTATAGTCCATTAGTAGCAAACACTTGTTGGGTAAATTTGAATGTATGTGTTAATCCACTAGCTTAATATCCATTTAACCCATTACGCGCCATTGATGAAATAACGCAACAATATTATCATTTTTTTAAATTACTAAATAAGTTAATTTAATACAATGTATTATTTCACCTGGCTTAAGAATGTGTGAAAAATATGTCAATATTTTGTTATTTAAGTATTTCGATTATTACTTATTTTAAAAATAAAATGTTTTCAGTGTATTTCTAACCTCACGATATTTCAGTGTTTTATATGGGTGGCGCATGAAGTAAAATCACACTAACCAAATTTTAAGGCTTTTCTTAGCTTGAAATTTTACTTCTGGGAGTGGAAACACTTGGTCGTAACTTCAAATTGGTCGCCTTTATAAAATCGACGAATACCTGTAAATGTTCAGCGTATATTTTATGTACATTGGAAAAAAAATTCCCATTGTATAATAAGTCATTCAAAGAAATTATCAAAAAAAAGCAGAATTTTACCTTGAATCAACTTTTAGAGATAACTTCATAATTGCTCGGCCGTTAATTACATTTCTCATAAAGTAATTTAAATTAAATTAAGATTTAATAAAGAAAACACTTGGTTAAATTTTACTAATATTAATATTAGTGAAATTTAAACAAGTGTTTTCATTATTAAATCATAGTTAAATATGTTTCACCACGTGAAAGATGAGAAACTTGTTCAAGATAAATTAAATTAAACCATAATTAGCCCAAAATATCTAAAATTGAGTGAAATTCTCTGAATAGGTTTAATTGCTCTTATTTTTAGATATAAAGTCAGTTTTTAAAATAAATATTACTATCATCAAGTGATTTTCATTAAAATGTAGAGATTTACAGGCTTCCGGTTTTCCACTAAGACTCCTCATGTAATTACTATTTCAAAGATCGAAGTCATTAAATGCTATTAATTTTCCATATACTTAATGACTTTTGCCACTAAAAAACGATCTTGTGATTTCCTGGTAAATTATTAATAAACCGGAATTCATTATAATGTGAACTAGTCGGATTAAATTGATTGAAATATATATATATATATATTATTTATTTAAATATATAAATAAAGCGAACCAAATAATTTCTATTTTATGAAGGTTTAATAAACATATATAAAATAATTCATTTATATACAGGGATTTTTTTAATTTCATGTAATATATCCCAAAGGAAATTGAGCTGGAATTTTGGAGGCGCAAGAAGAAATAAACATTTTTGAAATTTATTACTTTGAGATCAAATTTTAGCAGTATATTTTTAACTTCACAATATTTTAGTGTTTTATACGCGTGGCGATTGAAGTAAAGTTTTCAATTTAGAAAAACCTCAAGTGTTCAGGTTTGGTCGCGCTACACAGTTATTTCACAGTGGCTGTAGAGAAATCAATAAAATTTTCTTTAACATTTCTTGAATAATTTTCTCACTTATCACTTGGTGAAACATGTTTAAATATTGATAATGAAGGTTTAAATTAAATTACACTTGGTTTGTTTCACAATTTTTTACTTTACTATTTACTCGACTAGTTTCGCGTTTTACAGCATTATCACTCCTGATAATGCTGTAAAACGCGAAACTAGTCGAGTAAATAGTAAAGTAAAAAATTGTGAAACAAACCAAGTGTAATTTAATTTAAACTTTCATTATCAATATTTTCTTTAACGTTGAAAAACACGAAGTTAATAGATTCTCGGCAAAATTACAGTTGTTAAAATTTGACCAACCATTTTTTTGTTGTGCAGAACTTTTTTGTTTTCTTTAAAAAAAATACAAAATTAATAGATTCTCAGCACAAATACAGTTGCTCGAATTTGACCAACTAGTTGCATTTTTTTAAAGTGCAGAAAATTTATATTTTCTGAAAGAAACCGCAAAAACAATCGTACAAAATGTGTCTTTAAAAATAACGCAAATATCAGTAAATAATTAAACATATAGGATATATTTGACTTAAGAAAGTTCTGAAAATTTGGATTAACCGGGCGTAGGGTAGCGGAGCACTTAAAAAATTAAAATTTTAGGGTTTTTTTCTAAATTTTAAATACGTATTCTCCAAAACACGTTTTTCCAGATCTAACACAAGGTTATTTCTTATAATACGTGTTAATTTTGTAGTAAATCTTTGTGAGTTTCTGTAACGACTGTTTTAACATTAAAGTTGTGACTATAGTATATAGTAAATAATCAACAAGTTTAGTGTAAATGCAGTGGTTAAACAAAGTTAAAAATTGTTTTATTTACAAGTGTTTTTAAGATGTATTACGAAGTGAACGTATATGAAACAAAACTGTTATGCTATTATACTGAAATTGAACGTCTTGAAATGGAACATAAGACTGTTTTTAATCTTGTGGCTGGACACTTGGCTGAACACTTTCTGGACACTTGGCTGGAAACTTTAGCTAAGTGTCCAGAAAGTGTTCAGCCAAGCGTCCAGCCAAGTGTCTAGCTAAGTGTCCAGCCAATTGTTTAGTGTCACGTGGCTGAACATTTGGCTGGGTACTTAACTGGACATTTCTCTGGACACTTGTCTAGACACTTAGCTGGATACTTGGCTGGACACGTGGTAGGACACATGGCTGAAAACTTGGCTGGACACTTGGCTAGACACTTGGCTGAACACTTGACTGGACCCTTGGCTGGATAGTTGCCTGGACACTTGGCTGGACGCTTAGCTGGACACTTGGCTGGACGCTTGGCTGGGCACTTGGCCAGACAATTAGCTAGCCACAACATAAAAGCAGTCTCATGTTGTACTTTAATTTTGTTATGAGTAATTATTGATATGTCAGTATGAGTTCATTAATATTTTGTTGTAATCCGCAAATAAGCGGATCATTATAAAGTAAGTAAAAACGTTCGAAATTTTTCATTGACCTTATCGGTATATAATTTTGATGGCTAAAACTAAAAATCCTTTATAATGTTAGATAAACTGTATTAGTGACTTCATCTTAGGTTAAACAATGAATAAATAAAGTTCTCTTGGTTTATTAAGTGGGACTCGCAGCGCACACTGCGATCCGAGCCATTACACCAACGGCGGAATGCAGCGCTCGGGTAAAAAAATCATATCTCAAAAAGTTTTAAAGTGCCTATACTTTTGAAAACGGAAAAATTCTTAGGAAGGATCTGGGTACAACATACTTTTTTAAGAAAATTAAAACATAAGTATATAAATATTTTTTTTAAATATGTTTTATTTATTAAAACAATCTATCTAAATAATTTTTTATCATTTTGGAAAAAATGTATTTTAAACTTTGAACATTTAAGCACAAAAAGTATAGAACACTTTTTTGTATCTGTAACGGTTTACGATATTTTTGAGATTAAAATAAAAGTGTACTAAAAGTTTACATTGTTATAACAATTGTTGACACAATAATTGGTTCAGCCTCTAGTAACAACCAAAAGCCATGTGTTGATAAACTTTATAATATATGTGAAATTCGCTAAAATCCCCGATGCACCCCCAAAATGTGTGCACTTATTTATGGAATGGCCGATCTATAGGTTATATTAGATTTTTTTTCATGTTTATGATATACCGTAAAAAAATTAGAGTAAATAACAAATTGCAGGTTCATAATTTATCATAAAAACACACACATTTATATTCCATCTATAAATTCTTTAATGTAATAAAAGATAATTTTCACCTAAAAATAAAATGTTATGATATAATTCAAGGCATCACGATACGTTACCCTAAATCTGAATATAATTATAAATCGAAGATGAAAACCTCTACCCTTAAACGCAGTATTAAAATTTCACATCGTGTTTCATAAAATTTCGAGTAAATTCAGGAGCCGTGCCTGGAAAATTCATGATTGTATCAAATGAACTACGACAGGGCATGCCGACTTTTATTACTGCACTATCACACCTTAAATAATAAAGTGAGTTTGCTGGGGAGCAGAACCCTTTCTTGTACTTTTTCGGGTCCCCGGTGGAAAATTTGCCCCGGCAATGGGGTGATTATGAGTGGGACGCGATAATAAGAATAAATTTCATGGCATTAATCAAAGCTTTAAGGAACATCCCCCCACAAAATGCATATTTTAGTTTTCGACTTCGTGCATTTTTCATTATTTATTTGCGAGGAATTTTTAGCAAATAAAACCGCCCGGTCGGCGGGAGGAAATAAGTTTAAATTTAATATTGACAGGAGAGCCATAATATGCAAATGACTTTCGGAAACTTCCGAATCCGCAATGCTGGTAAGTTGTCGCTATTTATATATAAGTACATGTTGAGTCGAGCTCGTGGCCCCTGAAAGTTTTTCTAATTATCCTGCTAGTAGGATAAAGTACCCGGCGCATTCACCATTACTCCCTCCATTAGATTAAACCGATACATTAATTATTTACGATAAGTAGTCGATTGACTGATTCCTAATAAATATTTTCGATATTCTGTGTTATATTTTTCAGTCAATTAGTGGAATAATAATAATAATTTAGTTTACGGTAATCATTTCTTACATTAATTAACAAAATAATTTTTCTTAAATTATTATTAACATAAAAACATTAAAAGTTATAAATATACAAATAATTAAAAAAAGAAAAAAATGAGTATACCAAATAAATGTAAATTAACTTAATCAAGTTTTTACGATATTATCCGATAATTATATTAACTTAAAATTTCTTTTAAACGCGTTAAATGTTGAATTCGCTTATCAATTATTTTTAAAGTTTAAAACTGGCGCATATATTCTCTCACCAATCGCCTTAAATAGAGTCCATTAAGAGGGAAACCCCTTAGATTCAGTCACCTATTCTATTTCTCCATTTTCTGCACTCCAAATATTTTCAGGTATATTTTCATGACAGTGAAAAGCCGAACGAACGAGTCTTACCATTTTATCCAGATGTAAAAACTAAGATGAACATGATTGCATATGCGAAAATTGAGTGTTAAAGTGACAGTTTAAAGCCTATAAACGGTTTCGTCGTTCCGGATTTAGTCGTTTCAGTGATGTTCGCTTTAATAAACACTATGTGTTAAAATCAACTATCGCGAAAATGGCAATCGCTATAATAATATGCACCGCAATCGCAAATTCATGTATATATTCACTTTTCAGCGAGATTTTTAACTCTATCTGTGTGTTTTGTGTATAATATATTCAAGTTCGATATTTCTTCAATGTTTTAACTCCCTATATTTTTAATGTAATTTATTCAGGTTCGATCAATTTTATTACAAATTCTAGTCTCAGCAATCTCTAATTTTTGACTAAATGTAAATATAAATTGGTCTAAAAACATCAAACACTTTTTTTTTATTAATCACTTGGTAAAACATTTTTAAATATTTTGTTGTTGAAAAATAAAATACATATAAGTGAAACAAAACGAAATAAATTTAATTTACAAAACCAATATATAGTGTAGATATATATATATATATATATATATATATATATATATATATATATAAATATAAATATTTTTTTAGAGAGCACGCCCAGTTTAAATTGTTTTCTTTTAATTCATAGTTAAATACAGGTTTACATATCCTGATGTGTACTCTGCAAATATTCAAGCATCACTTGTTTTTAAAAAGTGTTTAATTTGAAGCTTCCAACGAGTGTGTCCACTCCCAGATTAAGCATGAAGTAAAATTTCGAGTTTAGAAAAGCCTTAAAATTTGGTTTGGTCGCTCCGCGAAGCGGAGCGACCAAACCAAATTTTAAGGCTTTTCTAAACTCGAAATTTTACTTCATGCGCCACGCGTATAAACACTGACATTTTTCGAAGTTTAAAAATTAATGCTAATGCAGTATGCTAAAGCAGTATATTTTAAACTTCACGCTAACTCAGCGTTTTATACGCGTAACGCATGAAGTAACATTTCGAGTTTAGAAATGCGTGAAAGTTTGGTTTAGTCGCGACTAAACCAAATTTTAAGGCTTTTCTAAACTCGAAATTTTACTTAATGCTTAATCAAGGAGCGGAAACACTCGTTAGGAGTTTTAAATTGAAAACTTTTATAAAAGCATCGAATGATGAATTATAGAGAATACAAAGGGATATGCATACATTAAAGAAAAATTCACAGTATATTTCACAACGTAAAAAATTAGAAACTTTTCCAGATATTGTTTGTTCGTATTTCGATAAGAAATCAGTATAAAAAAATCAACATTTTTTATTGCTCGACAACTACTTCTATTTTTTAATCGAGACTGTTAACGTAATTTACAAATTTAATTACAAATATTAATAATTTTTGTGGTTACAATAAACATTCTTCAAAATCAAAAGAACGAAACAGCGAATAATATTAACTAACTGGAACCCTCTGAACCACCTGGCCAGTTATTTACCCCAATCTTTTATTAGTCAAGAATTTATGCCTGCCTGACGCATTCACCATTTTGACTTTTTGCAATTCACCCTTACTTCCAGCGTTTCTAGGAGTGTTTAACCCCGCTATTTTTGTTTAGAGGTCATAAGTAGTATCTGTACCAAGTTTGTTTGACATTTTTTCAGGCGCTCAAAACTCTATAGAAAATATACGTACATACATACATTTACTTTTATATGTTAATAATTTGCTTTATACATTTGTAAATACTTAATTAACCCCATATTTTTTTTTTAGGTAGATGCATGAATTTATTTCATCGACTGACCGTACTCAGACATATAAGGTAACGAGACACTTTCTTACGACTAATCATAGTTAGCGTTAATTAGTAACAACAGCCGTACCACGGGGTTTATATTAACAAAGACTGGATATCGGCAGGGATATTAATCCTCATTACACATCAAAGGAACACCCTGACCAGAAATTCTGTTCGATACCCCGACACATTACCCCCAACCAGAGCGCTAGTTTAAAACATAATAAGCATTCGACTAATCCAAATACGTTTTACAATACGAATTAATCATAATTTAGAGTCAATCCATAACTTCCGGAGCTTCACACGCAACTTAAACATGCAATTTATCTTCATCTAGTTTCCAGTCTGCTCCTAGATCTGGTATAATTACAATTTACTCATTTTATTTTTTTATTTAGTTATTAACGGGATCCATATACAATAAAAGACTACAATTTAAAATTATTAAAACTAACAAAATTACGTAGATACAATTAAGTCTAAACCTAAAAACATTTTACAAGTTCTAAATAAACACATACACAATATTGTTAACTATTCTTTAAGTAAAAATGAGCGTAGATTTTTTAAGTTTCCACTAAAAATGTCGAAATTAATATTGTTGCAATTTGGGAAAATCCTGTTGATACCGAACTTACTGCAATAATAATATATAGATAGTTTTATGTAACACCTAACATTTTCATCCAATACAATTAGACACCTTTAATTTTCAAGTTATGTGTAAATTGGATTGCCTATATCACTATTTCAAATTGTAGACAATCAATCGCAATTTATGCCTCAACTTGTACATACAGGGAGTTTTTCTTTCAAGTATACATGTCCCAATTACAGGGTATATGCCTTAAATCTTTAGATAACCGTTGTTTTTTTAATTAAGTTTAATTTTTCGTTTAAGTAAACATAAACATACGTTGTACATTTGCTGAAGCTCGGCTTAGTAAAGGAATTTAATTTGAAGCTTTAAAGAGTGTTTTCCACTCCCGGGCTAAGCATGAAGTAAAATTTTGAGTTTAGAAAAGCCTGAAAATTTGGTTTGGTCGCGTAGCGCGAAGCGCGGAGCGGCCAAACCAAATTTTCAGGCTTTTCTAAACTCGAAATTTTACTTCATGCGCCACCGGTACAAAACACTGACATATTACAAAGTTTAAAACACACCGCTAAGCTTTACATTGCATCAGTGTTGTGTACCGATGGCGCATGAAGTAAAATTTCGAGTTTAGAAAAGCCTGAAAATTTGGTTTGGCCGCTCCGCGCTTCGCGCTACGCGACCAAACCAAATTTTCAGGCTTATCTAAACTCGAAATTTTACTTCATGCTTAGCCTGGGAGTGGAAACACTCGTTTAAAGCTTAAAATAAATTCTTTTAACAAACCGATCGTCAGCAAATGTACAACGTATGTTTATGTATACTTAAAAGAAAAATTCTCGTTATAAACAGGTTCGGTGTTACATAAAACTCTCTGTCTCTCTCTCTCTCTCTCTCTCTCTCTCTATATATATATATATAGATATATATATATATATATACGTCGCAGTCATCATCGTCAGGAATAACTATCGTCATCGAAACGTCGAATTAAAAATAAAATGGACCAGAGCCAAGAAAATACGCGGAACCAAACCCGAAGAAACAGTGATACATATATATATATATATATATATATATATATATGTGTGTATCACTGTTTCTTCGGGTTTGGTCCCGCGTATTTTCTTGGCTCTGGTCCATTTTATTTTTAATTCGACGTTTCCATGACGTCGCAGTCATCATCGTCAGGAATAACTATCAAAATTCCATTGCTCTAGCAACCACTTGTTTGACTTTTACGTACTACTTGATGCGTGAATTTCTTGTTTGGCTTCGTGTTACTCTTCTGTTTTGTTCTTCTAATGATGTAGTAGTGACAATTTCAATATTATTTTCGGAAGGGGTTGGATTTTGAATTTCTTGGTTGTTGTTCGGAGATAATATATTTTATCACGTAGTACGTAAAAGTCAAACAAGTGGTTGCTAGAGCAATGGAATTTTGATAGTTATTCCTGACGATTATGACTGCGACGTCATCGAAACGTCGAATTAAAAATAAAATGGACCAGAGCCAAGAAAATACGCGGGATCAAACCCGAAGAAACAGTGATACATGTTACGCCCGCGAAAATCTACGTTTTAACATATATATATATATATATATATATATATATATATATATATATATGTATATATATATATATATATATATATATATATATATGTATCCTAGCCTAGTAGGCTTATGGCTTGTTCCACAGTTCTTTTCTATGTTTTCCGGCTTAGGCTTTCTCTTTCCATCTGGTAATTTTACATTCTTCTATATCATTGATTACTTCATCTTTTCACCTCGCCCTTGGTCTTCCTCTTCTTTTTCTTCCTCCTATATTCATTTCAATCAGTTTCTTGGGAATCCTATCATTTTCCATTTTTATTATGTATCCCAACCACCTTAATCTTTGTCCTTTTGTTACAGCTACAATATCTGTTTCATTATATAATTCTTTTAATTCTGTATTTGTCCTTCTTTCCCACACTTCTTGAACTATTTTCTCCCCGTATATTTATCTTAGTATTTTCCTCTCCCATACACCTAGCATTCTTTGTTCCGCTGTTCCTAACGTCCAAGTTTCACTTCCAAATAATGCTATAGGTGTTATGATTTGTTATTTTTAGTTTTCGACTTATATTTTTATTACAGAATGTTTTTCTCAGTCCTTGTAGGTATCTGTTTTCTTTCATGAGTCTCGTTACTATCTCTTCTCTCATATTTGGTCTTCTATAAAATTAGGTGCCCAAATATGTATAGTGTTGTATTCCTTGTCTGTCCATGTCATCAACTTCGTTTTCTCTTCATTTATTAGTAAACCTATTTTGCGGGAGGCTTCTTCCAGTTTGGTTACACACGCCTGGAGTTCATTTTTGTTTCTAGTTATGATGGCTAAATCATCCGCAAATGCTAAGCACTGATGCTTTTTGTGGTATAACAGTCCGTTTTTATGGAGATTTGCTCGCTTTATCACTACCTCCAGGGCACAGCTAAAAAGTAATGCTGACAATGGATCTCCCTGTCTAACTCCTTCCTTGACTTCGAAATATTCTGATGTTCTGTCGCCGATCTTCACCATATTGTTTGTTTCGTTCAGTGTTAACTTTATTAGCTTTAGTAATTTTCCATCTATTCCTAGTTCTACTAGGGCCCTGTATAACTCCTTCCGTTTAATTCGATCGTATGCTTGACGAAAGTCTATAAATAGCACATATGTTTCTTTACCGTATGTGAAACTTTCGGATTGGATTTCTCTTAACGCGAATACCTGATCGATCACCGACCTACCTTTTCTGAAACCACACTGGTAATCACCTATTTTTGCTCTTATTTTCAGCGTTATTCGATCTTTTAAGTGTATTGCTAGAATTTTATATACTACATTTAGGAATGCTATTCCTCTATAATTTGAACATTCTGTTTAATCTCCTTTTTTATATATAGGTAAGAGTATAGCTTCATTCTAATCTTTTGGGAATGTTTCCTCCTCCCAAATTTATGCCATCAGTGTGTGGATCCAGTCTAGTAGGACCTATCCCCCATATTTATACGATTCGGCTGTTATTTGGTCATTACCTGGACATCTATTTTTTTTTTCAAGTTTTTTATGATTTCTTATTTGGTTCTTCTTGATCTAATTCTACATAATCTTCTACTTCGTCCCCATCTATCGATTCGTTCAGCAATTCATTAAAATGGTCTTTCCATAATTCTTATATTTCTTCTTCGCCTCCTATTAGTTGTCCTTCTTTACTTTCATAAAATATCGAGCTTGTAATAGGTTCTCCTCTTTCTTTTTTCAATCCACGATACAAATGTTTTATTTCTTAATTTCTCCTTTTTTCTCTTATTATATTTTTACACTTCCTCCTTTGCTCCTGGTATCTTAGCTGTGTATGTGCCTTGCTACTTTTTAGCCAATTTATTCGTAGTTTATTTCTGTTGTCCAGCTCCACTTGACCCGCTTCGTCAAACCATTTCTTGTTTCTTTTATGATCCTTATTTTGGAATTTTTTTTATACTCGCACGATTTTCTCTTTTATATGCCCCCACAGCTGGTCCACATCTTCTTTTCTCTGTATCATACCTAACTGTTGATTAAGCATTTCTTTGTATTCCATTCTATCGTCTTCATTCTGTAGTCTTATAGCTATTTTATCTATTTTATTTTTTTGCTGTTATTTTTTTCAGACGGAATTTCTTGCTTTATTTTAATGCCTACTAAGAAATGATTCGAGTCTGAGTCCGGACCCCTATAACTCCTTATATATTTTATACACTTTTCTGTATCTTTCTCTACGATTACGTGGTCTATTTGATTTACATACGATCCATCTGGCGATTTTCATGTTCCCTTGTACATGTCTTTCTTTTCGAAATACGTGCTCTTTATTATCATACTTTTCTCCTTAGCGAAGTCAATTAGCAATTGTCCATTCTCGTTTGTCTTTTCTTGTTTACTAAACTTGCCTATAGTTGGTCTAAAAATGTCTTCCTTTCCTATTTTCGCATTAGCACCACCTAGAATAATCTTCATATCGTATTTCGGTAGTTAATTGTTTGGTGTTGTAGGCGTTCACTTTGTGGTACATCTTAAATACACTTGTAAATAAAACACTTTTTACTTTGTTTAACCACTGGATCTTACATTTAATTGTGTGACTAGTTTCGACTATCTAGTAGTCATTCTCAAACTTTAGTTTGAGAATGACTACTAGATAGTCGAAACTAGTCACACAATTAAATGTAAGATCCAGTGGTTAAACAAAGTAAAAAGTGTTTTATTTACAAGTGTATTTCGGTAGTTTTTTGTATACTTCATCTATTGTGTTATAAATCACGCAGTGGAAAACTGAAATAATTAGTTCTGTATATTTGATTTTAAATGGCTTGCTGTTTCGTAATAGGCGCCTTGAAACATTATTGTATTTTTTTATTAACTATTAATATAAATAAATTAATCAAAATAAAATTATTGACTTGAATTAATCGCAAGCATTCAGATAAAGGGATTTGCCCTCTGTTGTTATCAATGAACCTAATAATACTACATACAACACCAGAGTTAATGCTCTACGATAATTGCTATACAATACGCCTGTATTAGCAAGTAAAGTGCTGCCGTTTGCAATTCACCAGCATGAATTATTAGAATTGTTTTGTTGGAAATTACATCGCTGCCAAACAAATTAATCCAGTCAGCTGTGATTAATTTAGAAACAGAAGTTTCTGAATTAAATTAATATTATACACAAATAAAGTATGTTTTTAAATCAAAATTAAAATTTAATTTTTTAAAATTAGAATATCGGAAAAATGGAATAATACTGTATGTTGAATAAGTTTCCTATCTTTTACATAGTGAATCATTTTTAACTACACGTATTATTATAAAAGAAACAACTTAGTTAAATTTGACTAATAATACTGTTTTTCCCTGACCTACTAAAACACAGGGCATTTTTCATTTAAGTATACATATCCTAAAACATACAGCGTTTAAACTGTTAACGGTAGAGGCTTCTACTTCGTTATACATCATAATTCACAACTGAAACACGAGTTTAACTTTGTTTGTATAACTGAGACTTTATTGAGTGACTATAGTTTCGACAACTTGACAAGTTAAAGTTGTTGAAACTGTAGTCACTTAATAAAGTCTCAGTTATACAAACAAAGTTAATATCGTGTTTCATCCAGCGTTTCGTAAATTTGCATGAATTCGTTGCTTTCATAAATGTAATCAATTTGAAGCTTCTAACGAGTGTTTCTACTCCTTGATTAAGCATGAAGTAAAATTTTTTCGATGTCTAGTTTTTCGTACAAATCAACCTTAATAATCTTATTTATTTATTTTCGAGATCTATGAGATTAGAATGATTAATACAGCGTATATTTACTACAATTAAAAACGCTTAATATAATACTTTATTAGAACAATAAGACACAAAACACAAGACAATAGAAGAAATACCGCAAAGGATAAAAACAAGATTTTATTCAAAATGCCAAATTAAGCTGCATATGTTGAAAATATGTAAATCTTAATTTACTCTAAATTTTGCTCAATTTCAACTACCTTCTCATTTCTTATGCTTTTACATAAGATGCAGATAAAAATGTAAAAGTCTAATCATTAAAATGATTATAACATTAGTTAGGTTTAACCCAATTTAATAGACTCTGACTAAATTAATTGATAATTGAATTCACTTTTAAACACTATGTATTCTGATTTTATTTAGTGTCTATAGTAAGGATCAGAGGGCGCTATTAGTACAAAATACCCCAGTTTGCACAATTTTAAATAATCTCCGGTTAGGATGAAGATATCAGAATGCGGTTTTCGCCAGTTTTCGCACTATTTCTCATTTTAATAAACTATCGTAACTTACGTATATCTTCCAATTTGAAAATTTATAGAAAATGAAGAAAATACAGCGATTATCTCAATCGTACCCTCTGGCGCTTAATACAATAACTAGAATAAATCAGAGTGAATTATGGTTTAAGGTCTATGTAAAGTTTATTTATCAATCAAGCCCAAGTTTATTAACTTTAGTGGAACCTAACAAAAGTTACAGCCATTTAAATAATCAGACATTTTAGTTCACCTGTGCATCTTATGTGAGACATAAAAAACGAAAAGATTATTGAAATTAGCTAAAATTTACCGTCGATTAAGGTTTCTGTATTTTTAAAATCTCTTAATTCGAGATTTATTTTATGAAAATTGTTTTAATATTTTACTATAGGGATAGCGCTCTCATGGGGCGAAGCTATGAACCTAAAAATAATTATCAGCGAATTCTCTTGGCTACTTTTACAATAAATTTTCTACCGCAACATACTACGATGTATAGTTTCTGAGATACTACCGTTGGCTCCGCTTTATCAAACACCCGGTATAACTAAAAAAAAAATTAACTGTATTAATATTTTCATTTGATATATTCCAACATGTCTACACTATTTTTATTGAGATTTCTTAACGTAAAATATTATTTAAACATTTCTATACTATAAATGTTAAAATCAATAAAATGAAAAGATAAGGCAGAAAGACCACGGGTCGATAGCCGATTAGCAACTAAATATCAACTTATTATAAATTTATATATAAATATACACATTATGCAATTGCTTGCTGTTAATAATGATTGTATGTTGTTGTTGAAAATATAAATTCAGGGAATCTATCCTTTGATTGTACAAATCACGATTTTTTTATGTAAATTTTCAGACATTCGTTGTTTTATTAAAAACTTTCGATTTAAAACCATAAACGACTGTTTCCAATCCCAGATTAGGAATGAAGTAAAATTTCGAGTTTATAAAAGTCTGAAAATTGGATTAAAATGCTCATGTATTAGAGATTGTAAGTTTACCGAGTTTTTGAATTACCGCTAAATCGATAAATTTTTGAATTAAAATTTGATTTTCGGTAAATCATTATATTGGGCCCGTTCAGCAAAAAGTTCAACATTCAACATGTGGATGAATTTGTTAGTGATGTATGTTGGTACTTAATGAACGGTACTGCGGTCGGTCTATTCCGTACGATTGCAAAAATCCCAAACACGTTTACGATTAACAATCCAGTCATCAGAGAATTCCCCAACAGTTAGCAGTAAACTCCCAACTGTTGTCTCTGCTGAACGAGCCCATTATTGTTTTATGGTAAAAGTCATTTACTATTAAGTACATTAGTTGCAAAATTATCAACATTGACTTAATTTTCATTGTACAAATCCTAAATACTCTATGAATAAATTATCTAAAATCAATTATAATGTGCTATTTTTAGTAACTAGTTGTAAATAATTAGACGTGATTTTTTATATATTGTACTTACTACTTAGCTTAAATAATTATTTCAGCCATACTATACTATACTACTTTTATTACTGCCAAATGGTTTATCCGTAAATAAAAATTATTATTATTATTATAAAAAAACATCGTTGGTTTCAGTTAAACAAAGTGACAAAAGTTTCAAAAGTTCTTTACATTATTTATTATAAAAGTTGTCTTTGTCAAAATTAATGATATTTAAAAATCATGACAGACATTCTAATTATTGAAAGACTATACTGCAAAAAAGACGAAAATTGTGGTATTGTAGGTTAATCCTGGATTTGTTTTTTAACAAAATGTTAATTATAGGAAATTAATACAACTCGAAAATATGAGATTACAATTTTTAAGGAATAATTTAAGAAAATGTAAATATATTTCCTTTAAAATAACCCCCTCCAAAAACTCAGATTAAAAAAATGTCCACTCTATTTATTTTAAGTCATTATTTTACAGAAAAGAACGTGTTACAGTAAGCTTTCGATTATTATTTAATGAGTGTTTTCCACTGCGTGATTAAACACAAAGTAAATATTTACTTCATGCGCCAGGCGTATAAAATACTACTTTAAAACAAAGTTAAAAAAACCTATAACAATTTTAATTGGCACAAAGTAAAATTGAATTTGCCAATTGTTTGCAGAATACAAAATATATAAACGAATTAAAATTAATATCAACTTTCTGCAAACATTTAGTCTCGTTGATAATTTTCTTAATCGTAGTCTAACGAACCTTAAAAAAAACTTAAATTTCTGTAAAAAATTGTCAAATTACTAGTATATTTCTTAGACCATTTTTTTTTTATTTTCCGGTAAATCGGATAACCAGTTTATGGGTATTACCTTTGATATACAATTTTTTAAAAAATTAATAGAGTGTATATTCACCATAGAAACAATGAGTCTTCTTATGAGATTTTAACTGATACTTTAACAAATAAATGTTGTTAGGTTTTTATGGACACATGGCTAAAACATAAGTAGATATATGTATTTATAGCTAAAATAAGTTTGGTCGATACCCAAGGCAGACTAACAAATTATTATTATTAAAATAATGAATAAAAATGTAAAATTTTTTAACAAATTGTAATAAGCTGTATAAATATGTCCTTTATAGCGTGTTAATAAATTGCAGGGACAAACTTCTAGGGCTTAAAGTATACATAAAAACAAGCACTTGTTTTTAATAAATGTATAGTCAGAAGTGTTTCCTTTCAGGGACAAAAATATGGAATTGTGTCAAAATTTTGACACATCCATATTTTTGTGATATTTTTTAAAAATCTCTCTAGATATATATATTTTTTTAATTACGTGTGTTCTGTGCAAAATAACTTAAAATGCAATTTGGGTTGGCTATTTTCATGATGCATTTTAGGGTTAATTTTCCACATTTAACATTTTTTGTGATTTCCATACAGTTTGTAACTTGTACTCTATCTAACAATAATTTTCTAACTAAATTATATTTTTCCACAATTCCGTGTACAAAATACTTATTAACTTTGCGAATTGTTAAAATTTGCAAGTAAAGTATTGTCCTTATCATTAAGTAAGTTTGTTCTTATCTTGAGTAATGCAAGATTCCTTGAGGGCGAGATTGTTTTGTCACTGCCAAGCTCACGACAGATACGCTATACACTAATAATTGGCTTGACAGACAGTTATGCCCTTGGTGTGCGCACATGTACACGTCGGGAGGGCTGAAGGGCAGCTCGAGGGCTATTCTGCTCTACCCTTGTCTTAATGTGTGCGCACTCACATCCTCCCTCGCGGTCTTTAACATAGGGGGTAAATGGTTTAAGGGCAAAAGTCTCCAGTGAATGATACTCCTCAATTCATATCTGAGAAACTTTATGAATAAACTTGTAATATTGCATTTTTTTGTTCAGTTTTTTAAACATACTATTTAATATTATTTTTATTGATATAATGATTTTATCTTGAATAAGTTTCTAATTTTTCAAGTGGTTAAACAACAATTAAATAGGGAAAACCAATAGCGAATGACATCAAATATCTGTGGAGCTCACCCAATACGCCTAAACCATAAAATTAAAATTAGCCTCTCCTCTTGCATATAATGTTTGTAAAAAAGTAATTTTCAGTTTTCATGTTGCTTTTTATCAAAATGATTAAAAAAAATTATTTTAGATTGTAAGTATTTGTAGTCCGCTTCGCTGCAAATCCCTATTTCAGGTTATTGTAAAGTCCAAATATTTACTTCATAGTTAATCTTTGCAGCAAATCCAAATGTTTAGAGTTTCCAAATTCAAAATATTCACGTTATTCTTACATACCCAGCGTAAAAAGCTTTTTGAAAAATGTACGCTTTATTAAAAACATTAAAAATTCGGAAATTTAACTAAAATGATTATTGAATCGTATTAAAAAGTATTCTAACGTGTGAAATTTAGTAACGAATGGTGAAACGAATTAATTCATTTGATTGAGACCGGCAATAATTAACAAAGGGACAATTTATTCGGGCGGCCATGTTCGAAGTATGATTTGTGGCTGGTTTTGATGCGGTAGATAAAATTATCATCTGGTATCCGATGAAACGCATTCAAGTGCACTGACCAAAATGCGGCGATTATTAAATAAATGACGTTCAATTAGTAACGCACGTGACTGCAGGCATTTGCCCAATTATTGAAAATCAAGCCTAAACTGTTTATGTCCCTATAACAATGTTATTGAATTGTAATTTACATCATTTGCTTTTTAGAAGAAATAATGACCCGAAATATATTTATCTACGTGAATAGGGTTGCTATATTTCTGTTCGTAAAATTGGGACAATGATCAGCAAAAAAGAGATGTATTTATTAGTTTTTTTCAGGAGCGGATCCAGAGAGACATATTAAGGGGGACAAATATCTTTCAAAAAGAGTTTTAAAGTTTAGATTTACATTTTTGTCAATTTGTCCTAATATCCACAGTTCTGAAGTTATTGTACAGGGTGAGCGAAACTCGATGTCTCAGTTCTATTATAAAAAAAGGAAAAACGATAGAAAAAATCTGAAAAGAGGTTTATAAATTGGATTGAGTAAGGTCCATTTTAAGCCTAAATTGCATATTTTTCTAAATTTGGAAACTGAAGTAATGACGTCATCGAATATTTTTTTCCCAGAAACAACCAAATTTTTAGATATTTAAAAAGGACTGATTTTTCTGAATAAACTTAGTACACAAACAATAATTGCTATCTTCTTCTGTTAAAAAATTATAAGCAAACTTAGAAGATAGTTTTATCAAAAATTCACAATTGTCACGGTTTAAGCAAGTAGCCTTTGGAAGCAAATATCAAAGTCGCATCTGTCAGTAATGAAGCATTAAGCATTATTAATTAGTATTATTAGAAACATGTTCAAAACGTGTTTAAACAACAGGGATTTTTCTTTTGAGTATACATATACCGATAATTACAGCGTTTTTTAAATTTGCGGGAATTCGTTGTTTCAAAGCGGTTAATTTGGGGCTTTTAACGAGTGTTTTCCACTCCCAGACTAAGCATGAAGTAAAATTTAGAGTTTAGAAAAGCCTAAGAATTTGGATTGGCCGCGTAGCGAAGCGGAGCGGCCAATCCAAATTAGGCTTTTCTAAACTCGAAATTTTACTTCATGCGCCACGCTTAAAAACACTGATTTGCAATGAAGTTCAAAAACACACACATACAAAAACAATTATAGTCAACCTAATATCCGTTAGAGTTATTGGGTTGCCTATAATCACTGTTTTAAACAATTTGTGCAGCGCAGAATTTGACTTACGTTTTATTCACATCTACATATTGGATTGCTAAAGCCGTATTTTTTAAACTTGACTGTAAATCAGTGTTTTTAAGCGTGGCGCATGAAGTAAAATTTCGAGTTTAGAAAAGCCTAATTTGGATTGGCCGCTCCGCTTCGCTACGCGGCCAATCCAAATTTTCAGGCTTTTCTAAACTCGAAATTTTACTTCATGCTTAGTCTGGGAGTGGAAAACCCTTGTTCAAAGATTCAAATTGAAATCTTTTAAAAAAGCAACGAATGTCGACAAATTTACAGTGTATGCATACGTATACCTGAAAGAAAAATTCACCATATTTAAAAATTACATAACTGCACACACAGTTCTGATATTTTATTGTAATAAAAATGTTAAGTTTATTAATGTAGTTTGAAATATCTTCAACAATTTAGTTAAAATTTAAAAATGTAAACAAATAATCTTCAAAAAAGTATAATTTAGCAAATTTAAGATAATTGAAAAAACGTTTTAAACAAAGTTAACGTTTAAAACAAATTTAAGATTTAAAACATGTTTAAAACAAAACGGTTTAAAACACGACGGCTGTTTTTAAACATGTTTAAACACTGTTTTAAAACAAAGTATTTTAAACATAACAACCCTGACAAGCCTTACTTCTATTACTGAAGCCTTACGTAACATTTCTATAGATAGTTCATCGCAAGCATGTCTGATTTTTTCTTTAAATGTTCCAAGTTACCAGATGGTTTGATTTTCTAAGTTGCCCACAGGGAGAAGTCTAGTGGGGTCAGGTACGGTGATTTAGGCGCCTACTGTATCGGTCCATGTATACCCATCCAATTTTCTCCATAAGTTTCATTTAAATATTGTAAGACAACTCGTGGTTTATGCGGTGGAGCTCCGTCATGCTGAAACCACATGTTAGCTCTCAGCTGTAATGGCACATTTTCGTGAAGTACGGGAAGTTGATCTTGAAGAAATTGCAAATATTGCTCACTGCGTAAAACTCCTTCGTAAAAATATGGACCAATCAAATGCCCGTAAATATTATCACACCAAATGTTAATACTGAAATGTCCTTGGTTTTCAGTCGGATTGACTTTTACCGGGGATTATTTGAATCTCCGGCAACAACAATTGTAAATAACATTTACAATTCTTCTTTTATTTAAAATAAGTTCGCACCCAGCAATTAACTAATTGCACGGCCCAATGGATTATCTCCCGCGGTTCGAACCGTGCTCGGGCCAACATCTACCTGGGCAGGTGTGGCGGATTGACCCTCGGGTTTTTCAAAATCGGCAATTAATGGAGAGGACTAATGGCCACCGTTGCAATTTGAAAGAAGATAGATTATAAATCACTATACTTCTTTCAAATTGCAGCTTAACGGGTGTTTGGATTTGAGAGTTCGCTGAAAGTAATTATCTTGTCTGCGATAATTACTTTTTAGCGAATTCTTTGCCAACGGTCACTTAGTCCTTAAAACCTCCTTTCTCCACGCCAATTTTCGTGGTATAAATACCGGAGGACGACATCCAGGAGCGCAGTCCACTCTTGTGCTGTACAGCGGACAGCATGCGAATTCAGGAGGAACTGCCGTTCCTCGACTCTTTTATCTGAGCCAGGAAGCTCTGGCCGAAGCGGACGCTAGACGACCCAGCTGTCGTTCCTGCCGCCAGAAGAAGAAACCAACAACAGGAAACAAACCGACGCCGACGTCAGCCGTTCCAGCCGTCGTTCCTGTTTTTTGGACACCGACGCCGAGAACCCGGTTGCCAGCGCAGTCGCCTCGACGCCACAACGGCGCTCCAGTGTAGCGTTCATTGTTTCCGCCGGATCCAGACCAGGTCAGCAACCCACCGACTCCGGGGAACTTTACTCGACGCCGACGCTAGCCGTTCCGCCGTCGTACCTGAAGTCACGCCGACGCCGAGCATCAAGGTGGTTGCCAGAGCAGCCGCCTCGACGTTCCGCACTACGAGCGTAGTGTCTGTTGCTGCCTCCGGATCCAGCCATACGCAACACCCCACCAACGTCAACGCCACATCCTGTCGACGAGCACTGGACGCCGTCTCACACCGAGACACCGTCTTCCTACTTGGACGCCGCCTCCATCCGGATGCCACCACTAGTCCAGACGCCACCGCTGGACTAAAAATCCAGATCGCGACGCCGATGCCACACCAAGTCTGCCCTGTAACTTCGTGCACTGTGTTTCTCTTGCTATTATTCGATTCTTTGTTGTTTTAATGTTTTTGTTTATTTTGTTTAAAATAAAGAATTTAAAACGGCATATGTGTTTCAAAAGTTAGTTGCTCATCTCTCTTAAACTCAACCAACCTAAGCTAGTTGGTAATCAGCGTGGGGTACCTTCCCTCCCGTTGACATGACTATGTGGATTTTCACAAATAGAAAGACTGTTATTCCTCACTTCACTTTTTATTTTTATGTTAGATGTACATTTCGAGACACAAGGTGCTCATTATCAATAACAAACTGTTTGTTATTGATAATTAGCACCTTGTGTCTCAAAATGTACATCTAACATAAAAATAAAAAGTGAAGTAAGGAATAACAGTCTTTCTATTTGTGATTAATGACTTCACGTAAACTCGAAACAATACAGTTATGTGGATTTTCACTAGCCCAAAAATGTTGCTTACCGTTACTAACAAAACGGCTTTCATCCGTCCACAACACATGCTGGAAAAATCGATTGTCATTGATCTCTAAGTTTACCATCACTTGGATACAATAATTTATTCTTCGTTGATGTTGATCTGACAAGTGTTCTAAGTTATGAAGTTTATAATCGTCGTAACCATTTTCTTTCAAAACTTGTCATACCGAACAATATTTTGAATTCAACTCACGACAGGCTTGCCCATTCCAGTTCCTTGGATGGTTTTGTAAATACTGCAAAACAGTGTCAACAATATTGTCAGAATTGATTCTTATAGCAATTTGTCTTCCCTTTCGAGCAGAAAATGCCTCGTTGTTTGCACGTAAATTGCGTTCCAATCTTGCAAATATTTTTAGGGTTGGAATAACACGTTCAGGGTATCTCTGCTCTGCTCTTCTAGGGTTCTTTTGAAATTATAAATAAACTTATAATAATAATGAACATTTTTCAAAATCAAATGACAACAAAACAATATTTGTCAACCCTTAGTTTAATTATTGACAGGTGCGACTTAGTTATTTGCTTTCAAAGGCTACTTGTTTAAGTCGTAACAATTGTGAATTTTTGATAATACCTTTTTTAAAGTTTGTTTGTAATTTTTTAACGGAAGAAGATAGCAAATTTTCTTCTCTACAAAGTTTATTCAGGAAAAAAATAGCTCTTCTTAAATATCTAAAAATAAAGGTATGTTTCTAGGAAAAAATATTTAATGACGTTATTACCTTAGATGGAAAATTTAGAAAAATATGCAAATTTGGCTTAAATTGGACCTTACTCAATCCTATTTATAAACCTCTTTTCAGATTTCTTCTATCGTTTTTCCTTTTCTCATAATAGAGCTGAGACATCGAGTTTCGCTCACCCTGTACAATGTTATGATGTATGTTGGATTTGACAATTTTATTTCAAATAGTATTATTTATACAAAATTTGTTTTTGTTACAAATTGACATACAGGGATTTTTTCTTTTGAGTATAATTTCCTATATTTCATATGAACATTTGTAAAATTAATAAACATGTGATCAAATCCAAGCATTATACTTTGAACTTCACTTTAAATAAGCGTCTTGTGCCCGTGGCGCATGAAGTAACATTTTGAGTTTAGAAAAGCCTGAAAATTTGGTTTGGTCGTGTACCAAACCAAATTTTTAGGCTTTTATAAACTTAAAATTGTACTTCATGCTTAATTTGTCATCGGAAACACTTGTTAGAAGCTTCAAATGTATTATTTTTATAAAATAACGAATGTCTGAAAATTTACATTAGCTGTATTTTCTTTGAAAAAAAATATTTGTATTTTTTATTGAAATTACCATTTCTATACTATTTTTACTAGCATTTCTTAACGTTTTAAATTTTGATATAAAGAAAACACTTAACTTTTTATACCACTTTAATTTACTGTTGTGATTAGTTTCAATTACAAGGTAATCATTATCAAACTAAATTTAAATTTAGTTTGATAATAAATGACAATTGAAACTAGTTACAACAGTAGAATAAAAGTGCCGTATAAAAGTTACGCGTTCTCTTTATATCAAAATTGAAAATGTACTACGAACTGAATGCCTTCAAAATTCAAGTATTTCTTTAAATTCTATTATCTATTTTTATTTAAATTGTAGTATATTATATCGTAAATGGATTTCGATCATAAATAAATAAATTAAATTTGATTAGTTCGTACGGAAAATGACCGACATCAAAAACAATATAATTTTTGTTTGAAGTTGTCTATATTTATAAATCTTATTGATTGGTAAATTGGTTGCTTTTTACGATTTCGTTTAAAATTGATTTTTATTCACTATTACGGTGTATTTGTATTTATTATTTGTATTTATTAGTTTTCTACAGGAGCAAATCCAGAGATAAATATTAAGGGGGGCAGACCTCTTTTAACACAGTTTTAAAATTTAGGTTTGCATTTTTTGTCAATTTGCCCTGATATTCACAGTTCTAAGGATTTTATACAATGTTATGATGTATATTGGTTTTGACAATTTCATTATAAATAGTAATATTTATTTAAAATTTGTGATTTTTGTTACAAATTGACATTTTTTTAGTTATACTTTCACATATCATTATCATATAAACATTTGTAAAATTAATAAACATGTGATCAAACCTTAGCAGTATATTTTGAACTTGACTTTAAATCAGTGTCTTATACACGTGGCGCATGAAGTAAAATTTCGAGTTTAGAAAAGCCTGAAAATTAATAAACATGTGATCAAACCTTAACAGTATATTTTGAACTTGACTTTAAATCAGTGTCTTATACACGTGGCGCATGAAGTAAAATTTCGAGTTTAGAAAAGCCTTAAAATTTGGTTTGGTCGCGTAGCGCTACGCGTTGCGCGACCAAACCAAATTTTAAGGCTTTTCTAAACTCGAAATTTTACTTCATGCTTAATCTGGGAGTGGAAACACTCGTTAGAATCTCCAAATTGAACTATTTTAAAAAATAATGAACACCTGAAACTTCACAGCGCATGCATCGGAATATGTATACTTAAAATAAACATTCCCTGTGTGCTTGTTTTTCTGTATCAAACAAATAAACAACAATATTTTTCATTTCGATTGAAGTATTTTTATAATAGGTTTTTTCATCTTTAAAACAAACCTTCAATGAGAATACTGATGACGTTTCCTATAAAAACCTGTGCACACATGTAGGCGTACATTCCACATAAATTGTGTATACACATTTTAGCGTAGAAATAATAAAACCACCACAACTGGTATGTTCAGTTTTCAGTCAATATCGCGCGTTTTCAATTGCGCTTGACTAAACCAACAAAACACGATTGAAAAAAAAACGGAACACAGTATTAAAAGAGCTCGTGTTACTCAACGATACAAAAAAGTTATTAATAAATAAATAATACACCCTCAAAAACGATAATGCAGCAAATCGACTTGAGCGGCTTCACTTCATAATAATGTCTAACGACCTTACAAGCCCACGGTTATAAATAAGAATATTTAAATAGGCGTATTATTCCATTGACGAATATCGATTTGATAATAATAAATTAGATAACATTGTTTGTTATTGCCACAATTGATAAATAATAAATGAAATGCTTGATTATTTAAATTACCTGTCGTTTCATTAATTTATTATAGCCGCGGGTGGCGCTGTAATGAGTAATTAGTTTTTAATAGTATCTTGACTGATTTACCATTAATCATAAAACACTATTAACTTGAGAAAACACCAAGTGCTACTTAATAAAGACATTATAATAGTGACAATTACAAGTGGTTAAACATTATTCACCTTCTGTATACAAGGATTTTTTCTTTTAAGTATACACATCCTAATGTATACGCTGTGAATTTTCAGGAATTTTCAATTCTCATAAACACGTTCTAATTGAAGTTTCTAACAAGTGTTTTCAATCCCAGACTAAGCATGTAGTAAAATTTCGAGTTTAGAAAAGCCCGAACGTTCAGGCTATTCTAAACTCGAAATTTTACTTCATGCGCCACGCGTATAAAACACCGATATGTTGTGAGATTCACATTATTCTTGTGTAGCAGTATACTTTAAATCTTGCGTCTGTCGTATATTTTTAAAACTGGTTTGGCAGCATATTTTTAAAATCGCAATATTTTGAAGTTCGCAATAAGGTGCTGCTTATGTTTAATCTCACGTTAATAAATTTTGGAAATGTTTATTTCGTCTAACCAAAACGTTTGCTATCCAAATTCGCATAGAAAAATTTTATTAGAGATTTGTTGGTATACAGGGTGTCTTCGCTAAACCGTTCGTTAAAAGTTTATGGGGTTGCCGTTGCACTAAAAATTAAAAAAAAAATCCTTGTCATATGGTTCAATCAGTTCTCCTCATATGAAATATTTTCAACTTTATATCACTTCCGGTTCCATTGGAAGTAGCACCAAATTTGTTATTTTAAATGGGACACTCTATATATTAGTAATTTTGTGGGTTCCTTGTTTAAATTGCAACATATTTTATTCGAACATATGTACACTTATCTCTTATAGTTTTTAAGAAAAAATACTATTTCTAAAATGTTGACCTCTAAAAGGCATCTTGAAATCTGTCTGTAACTTCTCTTAAGAATGAGATACAAATATGATTTATATCTCTACTTGTACCTAGAGAATGCCTCTATGAGTAAAGTAATTAGAAACTGTCAATTTTAACAATTAGTGTTCTTAAAATGTCAATATCGAAGTGCCCTCTTCAATATCTAATTCAATTTTTGTTAATGGAGTGACCCATTTTTTATGAAGTGGTACGATTGGGGGGAAAATTTCTTACAAAAAAGTATTTACAACTATAGTCCTAAAGCAAGTAGTCTTCAAATTATTTCGAAGAATCGTTTTTCGTCGCATTTGTGCATAGAATAATGCGCGCATAAGTCGCAATTGAATTTTAGTAGGCAAGTGGTATGCTTTTGTTTTGTACTCTACGCAGCCTAGACTATAGTCTCTAATTATCTAGACTCTAATAGTTAAGTTTTGTACTCCAGACAGCTTAAACAATAGTCTAGACTAATTATCTAGACTCTAATCAGTCTGTAGATTAGACTATAGTCTGTATACTCATGCCTAGACTCTAGAGTTTTGACATTTGACCCAGACTCTAAACTCTGCATTTTGAGCAGTCGACTTATGTAGACTAAACTCAAGTTTCTATACAGTCTGACTAGTCTGTGGACTAGTTTGTATACTTTAATCTATGAACTCTAATCTGTGGACTCTATCTAGTCTGCAGACTCTAGTTTATGGACTTTATCTAGTCTGTAGACTGTATCTAATCTGTAGACTCTAGTCTGGGGACTATCTAGTCTGTAGACTTTATCTAATCTGTAAACTAGTCTGTGGGCTCTGTCTAGTCTGTAAACTCTAACCAGACTGTAGACTCTAGTCTGTGGACTCTATCTAGTCTGTATACCAGTCTGTGAACTCTATCTAGTCTGTTTGTTGACTTTAGTCTGTAAACTCCAGTCTGTGGAATCTATCTAGTCTGTAAACTAGTCTTTGGACTCAATAATTAAGTCTGTAAGTGCTATTATGTGGACTCTATCTAGTCTGTAGACTCTAGTTTGTAGATTCTATCTAGTCTGTAGACTTTATCTAGTCTGTAGACTGTAAACTCTCCTTGTCTGTGGACTCTGTCTAGTCTATAGACTAGTTTGTGGTCGCTATCTAGTCCCTAGACTCTAATCTATAGACTCTATCTGGTCTGTAGACACTATCTAGTCTGTAGACTCTAGTCCTTAAACTCTAGTCTGTGGACTCTATCTAGTCTGTAGACTTTAGTCTGGGGATTCTATTTAGTCTGTAGACTCTAGTCTATGGACTAGACTATAATATGTAGACTTATTTCTAGACTCTGATGCCTAGACTCTAATCTGTAAGCTTTGTATTCTAGATACCCTATACTCTATATACCCTATACTATAGACTTTGACCAAGACTCTTAAATCTGCACTTTGGATATCAAGCAGTCGACTCATGTAGATTCTAAACTGGAGTCTTTAGACAGCCTAGACTAGTCTGTGGACTCTAGTCTAGAAACTAGAGTCTAGCCTGTCTCTGTTTTGAACTTAACAATCCATCAGTATTTTGTACGCGCGGCGCATGAATTAAAATTTCGAGTTTAGAAAAGCCTGAATTTGGATTTTTCTGGGCACGCTACGCGGTAATTTGTATATGCGCGCCACGGCTAACAAACGCCTGATTTTCTTTAGCAACTGTGATTATGTATGATCAATTGTATAGTTGGTTTATTTTTGTGGTAAGTACTTATAAATCATAAAAATAAGTGTGGCTTGCATGAAATGCAATAATTTATTAGTTAGAATTATAAGTGTGTGTAAATTTGTGATGACGGCCTGCCATAACCTCAAAATAATACCTTTTTGAAGATGTGTTACTTGCTTTCCTGCAATTTAAAATCAGTTATAATGAAGGTGTGGTATTGAATGTCTCTAACCCCTTAACGCGCAGCCCCGTGCTCAGCACTGGCAACGGGTACTGACAAATTTTCGCAAGCCCGTGTGCAGCACGGGCACCCTTATTTTTATCGGAATTTATTTTTCATGCGCATGAGAGACATGAAAATCATGTTCAATGAATACTTGCTTCTTTTAGAGTAATTTAGGCAGTTAGTTGCCTATTTTATTTAAAAATAATCATTGTTGACTTAAACTACGTTTATAGGTTCGACCAGATGTGACGAGTGAAAGTTAAGGAAGTTTTTAAATTCAAAAAACTTCTAAACAATATCTACTACAACAATGGTCCATCTTTTAGTTTGTATAGTGATTACTTTACTGTATATTTAGAAAATAAAACTATTGATTAATTTTTTTGAGAAAGTTATGAAACGAAGTGCCTTATACGCATTAATATAATGTTCTTGACATCTATTTCATGCCTTAAATAAATACTTGTTGCCTTATTTGTATAGTTATGCACAATAAGAAATAATTTTATCAAAAAATATTGGTTCCTTTGTTAAAATGTAACACAAGTTAAGCCACTAAAAAATTTTAAATATCAAAAATAGTCCGAATTGCATGAACATATAATATTTATGTAAAAAAAATAAAATGATCTTTTTTTGGCCGAAAAATCTTAAACTAAATGATCCTTAAGGGGTTAATCATCATCCTACGACAGGCGCGGATTGGCACCTTTAACAGACTTTCAGAAAAACCGACCTCCATAGTAGAGCTAGGCAGGATTCGAATCATTTAGGATTTGAATCCTGGATTCGAATCCTTTTTAGAGGATTTAAAAAAGGCATTCGAATACTTTAGTTAAACTGGATTCGTGATCCGGATTTCTTACATTTTTTTAAAAGGATTCGTATTCGAATCCAAATGCGGGTGATTCGAATCCTCATAAAAAAATTCGAATATTTATAAAAGAATTCGAATACTTTCAAAATGATTTAAATACTTACAAAAGGATTTGAATCGTCAAAAATAATTCGAAATAAGTGTGAGGATTAACATGAAAAATTTGTTTTGTGTGTTTTTAAATTTCTCGTTAAATCACTGTTTTTTACGTTTGGCGCATGAAGTAAAATTAGTTTTCAAATTTTTTGTTTGTTTGAAGTAAAACCGTGTAGTCACAATCTGAAATGTTAACGTTTTCCGACATTTCCCTGATTCAAGATTTTTTTCCCTGACCTTTTAATATAACTTTCTACTGTGGGAAACCCTCAGTTTGTTAAATTGTTTTTATTGTTTTTGTCAATATTTAAGTTGGCTATATAAATGTTTACGTGCTTTGTAATTTTTATGAGGCCTGTTGATATTGACAAATTTATTAACATCATATGGCTTTTTTGTTAGTGTTTTGGGCAATTTGAATAAAATACCATGACTTTTCTCTGACTTTCCCGGTTTTAATGATATTCAGTAAATTTTTTATTTACGTAATATTTAGGTATTCGTCCATTTTATAATAGAGTTCAATTTGAAGTTTTGAACGAGTGTTTCCACTCCCAGACTAAGCATGAAGTAAAATTTCGAGTTTAGAAAAGCCCCGCGTAGAAAATTTGTCGAGGGTCGCGCAGCGACCCTCGACAAATTTTCACGGGGCTTTTCTAAACTCGAAATTTTACTTTATGCGCCACGCGTACAAGACATTGATTTGAAGTGAAGTTCAAAAACTCACAAATACATCTTTAATCAGAGTAACACAGATATTTAGTCCGTTATCAACGATGTTAAGTATTAATAATAAATAATTAGGTTTTGAATATTTTTGTCAAAGCAACTGATAACGATATTTATATGTTAATAGTTGTAAAAAATAATGAAATCAAATTTAGTCTTAAAGGATTTGTATTCGTGATTCGAAAAAACAGGATTCGAATCTTTGATTCGAATCATATTTATCTTTTATGAATCCTTTATTCGAGTATTCGTGATTTGAATCATATTAGGTGATTGGAATCCTCTTCACGAGGATTTGTCCCAGCTCTGCGCCATAGCCGAGTTTCACTAAATACCGCAGAAAAAATATCCAGCCTACCCTATCCGAAATTCTATAACATCTCTTATTTAAACAAAGTTTGACTTTAAATTGTTATTGTTTTAATATTATTATAATTAGTTCACGTAGATTATTTCAAAGAAAAATATTGTTACAATATATTTTTCAGGATTATCTGAATGAACTGTGCTGCTAAACTAGTGCGTGTGTATTAAAGAACACATTACATTTGTGCAGCTTTCAATTCAAGCAAACTATATATAATTTTATTTAAACTTCGTTATATTTACAGTTTTCATAATTAAGTAACTGTACAAGAAAACTCAAATGTAAGCTATATTGCACGCACAGTTTGTTTAAATTAACCTAAAAATATATTGTAACATTAGTAATAATATTATTTTTATAAAAGTCCAAAATATAAATGCTATGTTGTTACAAGATTGAATTGCGATTGAAACACGGACATTTAATTTTATAAAGATTGTTTCAACATAACACAATATTGTATCAACTTGATACAATCATGTGTCAATCTTGTATCAATATTTATTTTCAAGTTATATTTCAATGTTGTTACTACCTAGTGTCGTGTTAACATCCCAACATCCCAGTATACAAAATTGTAGAATTGAATTGCTATACTGCTCCAAGATTATTGCATGATATAATTTCTACTAGGGTTGTTTCATTTATAATTCAAGAGTTTACTTATTCATTAGAAAAATTAAAATTGAAAGCAACATTTTTTAATAGCGTTCTAAAAATAGATAAAACGGGTAGCTAGTATTGGAATTATTCCATCTGAAATGTTCAATTCTTTTTATAAGCAAACACACCGCAGGCCATCTAAGTGATTTATGGTCCATATTGGCGTCGCCGGTAAGCCGCTTAACTAATATCCACCCTTTGCGAAACAGAAATTTAAAAGCATTAGGATAAAGTCGCGCATAAAATCTGAACGTATAGATTTGAACCCGTTCCAGAGGAAAAGCCCAATACCTTCGCGAAGTTGGCACAATCACCATCAACTGTCGGTGAGAGTTCGTTTCTTTTCATCAGTGCACAAACTGTTATGCAGCAATTGCGGCGCATAAAGATTTCCAATGGGCGAACTCTCGGGCTCTTATCAAAAAAGTAGCCGTTTTCCCGGACTGAATGGCTGAATTTCATTACGGGGGAAATGTTAAGCAAATTTCTTCCAGACAGTTATCGGCTGTCTCGTCGCGATGATCCGGATTGGATTTATAAATTCGTTTGTTTTTATAAATAAACACGCACCGCCACCTCGTGTATTTCGTGCACACGTTAAATATCGAAATGAAAAATGTACTCGTGTCATCAAACGGGGCTCATTAATAATTCACATGTTTACGTTAGAGAAAATGGCGTTCCAGTACACCCTCTCATTTGCATACGCCGATAAGAAACGTAATTACATCCTTTCGGCATCAAATGGCCTTTCTTGCCCCTCAATTGAACCGGAAAGAGCACGTACATCCGTGGATTTTTATTTAATTACGGAGGTATCATTCCATTTGTTCGGAATTTACCGGGCGTAAAAGGATTCCCATCCCCAACTTTTATCCCTCGCAAAGATTCCAATTACTAAGAAAATATTTCTAATTAGTTTTTTTTTGTTAATAAATCTCGGGGAGAAAAAGGGCCGTGTTTTATGTTAACAGTATTAATTTTAAATATAGTTTAGTCCTTGGTGAAATTGCAAACCCCACCACCTCGCCTTTTGCCCCCAAGGAGAGAGAATGCAAATTTTCTTACGCATGAAGGAAGCGCGTAGGGCTTACGTACTTATTCGTAATTGTATAATTCTTCCGCATAAGACTCGCATTATTTATGCACGTTTCCTTCTTTTCGGCAGGAATTTACAATAGAGTTCATGTTGTTAAATCAGATTTATTTCGCGATCGAATAAATTAGCTCAACTGCAAAATGGCAACGGATCCAAATAAAAGGCGCATAGATTCTATCGCTGAAATGGTGGAAGCGCCGGGCTTTATTACTATAATTACACACTGCGATAAACAACGTACATAGGGGTGTATCTTCGTGCATATAAAGATTGAAATATTCTTTCATTTATAACTCGCTCGTGTGTGAAAAATAATTAGAAAGCGAAAGCAAAAGCAACGTGATTATATTTTCTATTATTATTAGTGTTGTCGAGTCGGATATTAAGGCTTTGTCAACGGATCGCGATTGCCGATATGAGCGCACGCAATTATAAAATTTACTAAAAACGATATGCTCAATGACATAAAAATTCAAACAAAAAAAAATAACGGATGATCATTCCTCTTGCTATTGCTCCGTATTCATTTATTTCGAAGTTATGTCAGCCAGGCAAACACGCAGATACACGATAAAATGATAAAACCTTCGCCGCCACGCAATTGAGCTTTTCCATGCTTTTTTTTCACAGGTACAATTAAAAACAGGTTATTTATAAATTCAGCAAATTAATAAACTTCACCTTAGATTTATTTCCGCCGTTCACGTGAAATCGGCTGTATTACTCACTGCGGTATTCGCGATATAATTACACCGGTGTCCCCCCCTCTAACAAAAATTAAATTCGCGCGCGATTTATCAGAAATTCATTCCCCGCTTTTATCTTCTTTAATTAATGATGCCGGCCGCATTTTGCCAGTAAATCTAAGTCAGCCCATAAATTTATCCCACTTCAAAAACGTATGAAATTTCACGATCTGTCTGCTAATAATTCGTTCACTTATTTTTATTTTATCTCAATTATTAATAATAATAATACCAATGAAATATTATATTAACTAAGGACTCTTGAAAAATATATGTAGTAGAAATTAAGGTTAGGATTCGAATACGAATAATCAAATAGTCGAATATTCATATATGAACATAAATATTTCAAATTCAAAACTATTTAAATTTCTATTAGTTTCCAAAACATTAAACATAATATATAAAATCAAGATAATTTATTGGCGTATTAAACTTATTATTTAAAACTTATTGTTTACAGTTTAAACGAACATTATCGTAATTTTATATTTTATGTTTAATGTTTTGGATCTATTAGTTCCAAAACATTAAATATAAAACACGTATTTTGTGACTTTTAAAAAGATTTCATTGGTCCGGATTAGCGAAGCTTTACTGTATTCGAATAATATAAAGATGTTTGAACGAATATTTAAATATCCTAGCATTTCAAATATTTAAATATGTCTTTGAATGAGCACTTGAATACTTCAATTTCAAAAATGTCAAGCTTAAATAGTATATTTTAAACTTTGTTTGAAATCAGTGTTTTATACGCTTGGCGCATGAAGAAAAATTTCGAGTTTAGAAAAACCTGGATTTGGAATATAAACGTTCAGGCTTTTCTAAACTAGAAATGTTACTTCATGCTTAGTGTAGGAGTAGAAAACGCTTGTTACACAGCAATTAGAACCTTTAATAATAACACTGATTTTTTAAAGAAAATGGAACACAAACACAAACCCTAGTTGTTTTTATAATCTTTCGTTAATCATCTTGTTGTTCATCTTTTTAAGAATCTCGTGTTGGCATTCAAGGTTTTAATAGATTTTTAACGGGGGCTTTACAATCTTTGATTTAGCGTGAAGTAAATATTTTAGACCTTTCTAAACTCAAAATATTTACATCTTGCACCATGCGTGTAAAACACTTATTTAATATGAAATTAAATAGATATTCTTAGTTCATGTGAATCTATCAAGAGATTAATATACAGTAATAATAAATGTTTTGATTAATTCTGGTATTTTAAAAAAGTAAGTATTCAAATATTTATTTAAAAACATATTCAAACTCGAATATTAAAATATTTTAATAGTTCAAATATTTGAAATATTCGAATATTTAAATATTTGTTTAATTAGAATATTCGAATAATTCGAATATTTAAATATGTTTTGGAACGAATATTCAAATACTTTAATTTTAAAAATTCCCCGCCTTAGTAGAAATATCATCAAATTAGTTTTTCGGTCTCGGTGCCCTAGTGCCCTGCCCACGAGCCCGGAAATCTTTTAGGAGTAATAAAAGACACCTTCCAGGTGCATGGATGTAATGTGTGTTTTTTTATGGTATTCTGTGTAGTTTTATAATTATGTATTATTTAAAATTCATAAATACTTGAAAATCGATAATTAATTAATTAAACCTCTGGAATAGACCGAGTCGGCGTACTAGGTCCAATATTGTTTTTATTAAAATATCATTAAAACCAACGGATTTATTTATTCACTAAATTTAAGTCAACAATAATCAAGCTATGACCTCTTTCGAAGATAATTAAAATAAATAATCTCTTTTTTCTAAGATTTTGTATTTAAATAAAAATTAACAAGAAAAAATTGAATCGAATTTTTTCTTAGAAAATTTATAAACAAAATCAATAAATTATTGAATAAATTTAAAATTCACCGCAGTTTATTTTTAAAATATTGAACAAAGCATGAAAACCGGCTTCCTAATTTAAAGTGCACACAGAGAATTTTTCTTTTATGTAATCTCATAGTAAAATGTATTCGCTGTAAATGTTCAGGCATTCGTGGATTTTATAAAAGCGTTCAATTTGACGTTTCGAACGAGTGTCTTCGCTCTTTGATTATGCATGAAGGTAAAAAATCCTTTTAATAGTATATTTTAAACTTTGCTTAAAATCAGTTTTTTTTATACGCGTGGCGCATGATGTAAAATTTCGAGTTCATAAAAGCCTGAAAATTTGGTTTGGACACTTCGCTTTGTGGAACGACCAAACCAAATTTTCAGGCTTTTCTCAACTCGACATTTAACTTCATGCTTAACCAAGGAGTAAAAAACACTAGTTACACAGCTGTTAGAACCTTTAATAATAACATTGATTTTTTATTATAATATACAAAACATACACAAACCGTAGTTATTTTTATAATCTTTATAAGTTTTATTAATTATTTTTAAGAATCTCGTGCTATCATTTAAGGTTTTAATCGTTTTTTTAACGAGGGTTTTCAATCCTTGATTAGGCATGAAGTAAAATTTCAAGTTTAGATAAGCCGTAAATTTTCAGGTTTTTCTAAACTCAAATTATACTTCACGCGCCACGCGTATTAAACCCTGAAATATAGTAAAGTTTAAAATATATACACACATCCAGACTTTAAAAAAAAAATGTCTTTCTATGTGACTGATGGTATCTCAAAATTGATATTGACAATTGAATAAAAATCACTTGGTTTGTTTGAATTATCAATTATCAATATTGTAAACATGTTACATCAAGTGATTAATCAGAACTAAATTGAAGATATCAAAATTCATATTTCCACTAACATTTATGATTTGTAAAAGTTCACTAAAATCAAAATTAATTGTTTTATTTACGATGTGCTCTGCAAAACTTTTGTAAATTCTGAAAAGGTTAAAAACCACGCATCTAAAACAATAGAAACAAACAAAAAAGTATTAAGATATTGATATTTTCCAAATTTATTAGTTGACCATTTTTATTTCAACTAATTCTGGCTACATTTAATAAAACGGACAATACGAATAATATTCGCGTATTCGCAATAAGTTTGACAAATACGTATATTGAGTAGTAATCGAATTTACGCTAAATCGAATACGCGTTGCGCATAAAGTAAAATTTCGAGTTTAGAAAAGCCTGAACATTTGGTTTGAAAAAGAAAACACTTGGTTAAAATTCACTAATATTTTTTTTTTATTCCAACTAATTTCGACTTTGAGTAATTCTCAAGGAGTACAGGAAATTAAATTTTTACAAATATTATAAACAAGAAGAGAGGTTAATTTAAATTTTAAGATAAGGGCTGTCATGTGGGTGAGCTCCACAGGTCTTCGATGTCATTAACTATTGGTTTTTCCTGTTTTATTGCTTTCTGGATTTCCAGCCCTTTGCGATAGTTGAGATGACGTCCTTTATTGCCTGTGTATAAATTTTTTAGCGTTTGGTTATCAAAGAAATGATTATTGTCAATACCAAACGCTAAAGATTTTATACACAGGCAATAAAGGACGTCATCTCAACTATCGCGAGGGGCTGGAAATCCAGAAAGTAATATATTAACCTCTCATCTTGTATAAAATGTTTTAAAAATGTAATTTCCTGTACTCCTTGAGAATGACTCAAAGTCAACATTAGTTGGAATAAATAACCAAAATATTAGTGAAATTTAAGCAAGTGTATTTTGTTCAAATCATAGTTAAATATGTTTCACCACGTAAAAGATGAGAAACTTGTTCAAAATACTGAACATTTGGTTTAGCCGCTCCGCTTCGCTACGCGCCCAAATAAAATTTTCAGGCTTTTATAAACTCAAAATGTTACTTCATGCTTAATTAACGAGTGGAAATAATCGTATAAGCTTCAAATTGAACACTTAATTCGGAACTTCCCTAGTGCGCAATTTTAATTAAATTAGTGTGATTTGTTGTGAACATTTTAAATGCGGATTTTAATTTGTGCCAACTGTAATTTAACAATTGTTCTGAAAAGTAGTGGGAAAGTTACGCTTTTGTATACCCACTCATCTCGCCCCTGTATTTACTTCTATTTGAATTACAGCCCTCCATTTTAGTAAAATAATTAAATCAGAGCAGATATGATGAATTTGCTTTTCAAACTTTGAATTTTGATTACTTGAAACTTTTAAAAAGTTCCTAACCTAACCGTTGCCTCCTGCAGGAATTTCACCTAAATGTATAATTACGGGATGCGGAGGGAAGATGCGAAAACGCAATTAAATTACACTTTCACAATCCTCGAGATTTTTCCTCTGTGCGTGCGTTTTTTTTATATATAAATTTTTAAAGAAATTAATTATTTACAGATTACAAACTAATATGGAGCATTAAGCAATTCGAAATATTTCCGTAATTTTTTAAGGGATTTAATTATTTACAAATTACAAACTAATGCTGGCCGTTAAGCAATTCGACCGTGCCGCTTTTCCCTTTTCACTTTTCCCTTTTCCTTCGGCGCGCGTACTTTTCCGTGCGGATTAGTTCGAAACACAATTGGAAATTAGCCTGTAGACGCGCCAGTAATTTCAAAATAAATGGTGGAAGACCTCCATTACTTCACGCTGCATAGGCGTTAAATCTTAATACCGAACTCCTTACTTGATTATATATAAATCATGGCCCATTGAAGTTAGTCCGAGATGAATTTTCCATTTTCCGGATACATGCTTAATTTATGAACGGCATAGCCGAAGTTTTTTTCCTTCTTTTCTTTTTCCGCATTGTTATTTGACACGTTCATCAAAAATTCATTTTACGTGCAGCATGCTTGATTCCGCCGCCGAAATTCCGCCATTGCAGCGGTCACGTACAAATATCGACTTGAAATATTTAATCGGTTATAAATGCTTTATGTTAACGTATGTTTATTCCGGGACCTATTTTCGAAACCGAATGTCGAATGTCGAATGTCGAATGGATTCCACTGTGAAACGATAAACTAACTACATTTTAAATCCATAATTGAACATCACGCGAAAGCTCCTACGGCGGTGAGCTTTTAAGCTGGGCTTCCAGTAAAGAACGCGATGTTTTTATTGCTGTAACATACACTATAAATACCCTATTCTCCCGTATACAAAGAAGCTAATGGATAATAATGGTTCAACCCACAAAACTATAAATATTTTAAATGTTCATATTAAATATTTATAGGTACAATTTTTATATCGAATAAATCATTTTTAAATATATTCACCACCCCACTAATTTTATAAATAGAACTACTGGTAATATTTCAAACAAAATGCAGCATTCCTTTTTATAAACCCAAACATGCTCTGTTTCTATCTACATATTGTCATCTCGTTAAATATTTAATCGTCAAGGCTGTTACTTAATGAAATTCCATATCAACACTTTAGTAAGTAATACACTTGGATAGGATGTGACTATTTATTTTAACATATTATTTGAAAACGATATGTAGCCTATTATAACACATAGATGCCGTCCCATCCGATTTTCTTTGCGTACAATCAAATATTGCCTTTATAAAAATCGTGAAAATATGTACTTGATAATTGATAATGTGCAAATGTTACACGAAACCCGGGAAAATCAATATCATAAATAAATAATAAATAATTTAAATTTATTTCTCATCAACATATTTAAACAGTATATTCTAAACTTTACATTAAATCAGTGTTTTATACACGTGGCGCACGAAGTAAAATTTCGAGTTTAGAAAAACCTGAAGATTTGGTTTGGTCGCTCTGCTACGCGGAGCGACCAAACCAAATTTTAGGCCTTTTCTAAACTCGAAATTTTACTTCATGCTTAATCTGTAAATGGAACTTTTTACAATAAACGAAAGTCAAAGAAATAATGTAGCGAAGATTTGTTTCAGGTAAAAGTTAAAAATCAATTAACAGATGTTAATTTAAAAGTCAAATCCAGACCCTAAGAGACATGTATATTACTCAACAATCTCAATCTGGCCGATGAGTTAAGTGTCGCGCAAATCTAAAACCCACCAAAACTGCCAAACCGGTCGACTCTCCTGTTCAATTTCAAACTATTACCAAGTGTTAGAACTTCTTGATTAGGCATTAATTAAATTTTGAGTTTAGAATATCCGAAAAAAGCAGTTCTGGCGGGTTTTAAATTTCTTCGGCACTTAACTCATTGGCCAGATCGAGATTGTTGAGTAATACGCTGTAAATTTTACAGCATTCGTTGTTTTTAATAAAGCTTTTAATATTATGCTTCTAACAAACATTTCCACTTCCTGGTTAAGCACAAAGTAAAATTTCAAGTTTAGAAAAGCCTGAAAATTTGGATTTGCCGGCGCAAGCGAAGCGAATCGCTGACAAATCCAAATTTTTAGTATTTTACAAACTCGAAATTTTACTTTATGCGCCAGGCGTATAATTACTGACTTATTGTAAAATTCTAAAACTATATTTCATCTATAATTATAGTAATAAATCTAAATATTAAGAAAAATGTAAATGTATTTTGTTCATGTTTTTTTTTAATGTCTTTGGTAGGAAGCTTATGATTTTTAATAATAATAAATGATAAATCAAAAATAACCCTTTAACGGCATTATCATTACCCCTGATAATGCCGTAAATAAGCGAAATTATTTCTTTCTTATTTTTGATTTATTTTTTATTATTATTATAAATTGAAAACCAATTATTACTTTTGATTTATCCTTTATTATTATTAGTTCAAAATGTATCACCAAGTAATATGTAAGATAGTTAGTCAAGAACTATTATTTGTGATTTGCTTATTAATGAGAACCAAATTGAAAATATTTTACGTGCTTGATGAGTTTTAGCCCTAAACCAATGATATTAAAATTTATCGGTGAATTACCGGTAAACCGGTTTTAGAATATATTTACCGAATTACCAGTAAATCAAAAAGTCGGTATATTTACAATTCGTACATGGTCTTGCATACATTATACAAATCCTGATAATTACAGCGTTTGGTAAATTTTGAAGAATTCCTTGCTTTTAGAAAACCGATCGATGTAAAGCCCCTGTTTCCACTCCTTGATTAAGCATGAAGTAAAATTTTGAGTTCAGAAAAGCCTTAAAATTTGGATTGATCGTTCCGTTTTCAATATTATAAATAAAATATGTTAAACTTGGCTTAATTAAATCTTGAGAAATGCATGCAGTGAAATTTCGAGTTCAGAAAGGCTTTAAAATTTGGATTGGTCGCTCCGTTTGCAATATTATAAACAAAATATGTTAAACTTGGTTTAATTAAATCTTGAGAAATGCATTAAGTAAAGTTTCGAGTTTAGAAAAGCCTTACAAATTTTATTGGTCGCTCTGTTTTCAATATTATAAACAAAATATGTTCAACTTGGTTTAAGTAAATCTTGAAAAATGCCATTTGTCAGTGTTTTATTATATTTTTTACATAGATTTTCAGTCCCAGACTACGCATCAAGTCAAATTTTGAGTTCTAATCCAAATTCGTTCTAATCCAAATTCAGGCTTTTCTAAACTCGAAATTTTACTTCCTGCGTCATGCATATAAAACACTGGTTTTAAGTGAAGTTCAAAATAAGGCTGGGAATTTTTAATATTGATGTATTCGAATGTTCATTATCAGTAAATCAAAAAGTCGGTAAATTTACAATCCCCACATGTCATGTCCTAAATATCTTATTTAAAGTATAGTTTCAATTATTCTTTCTTTACGACTGAAACACAAACATTGATTTCAAAAATGTTAATGGATTATTTAATGACACATGAAATATTTTGTTATTAAAAAATGAATGGCATTTGCGTCTATAATTATCAACCCTAAAACACCCCGTCAGTAATGCACGTGTAAGCCCATAATGCATTTCATATAAAATTCCGCACATGTATCCTTAAAACACACGAGTTATCATTTATTTAAAATTCTACGCAGAAAGCCGGTCGAAAGTTTTAATGTATTCCGAATAAAGGAAGCGTTTAAAATTCAAATAATCCGACGAAAGAAATTGCCGGCGACGAATTAGTGTCTCTTCAAAATAATAATAAAACGGGACGATCCCTGCTGTAAATAGACAAAGCGGAGTGATGCTGAAAGCAACTCCCTCATTTTCAAGGGAAAAACAATATCCTTAAAGAAATTTCCTGCCTTTTGCCGCACGGAACCGAAAGGAACGAAAAAATCGCTTCCCCAGGGGGGTGGATTGTACGTAAACAAACAGGTTTTGCATACGGTGATGAAAGTACACGTGTTGGAGTTAATGTTTTCGTAAAATTGAAATAAATTGTTGCTCTTGAAGATGTTAAAAGTTAATTTATGTCGAAAACATTGTTTTTATTGTAAACAGAAAATAATTTGTAACAAAAGCGGAAATAAATATTATTTAGTTTATTGCCCATAGATAAATACAATTAAGAAATGTGTATACCTTTAGAATCCGTAAGTATAAAGTATTAATTAAAACACTTGATATTGTTTCACTGATTAGTGTTAAGTGAGAAATTAACTCAAGATAATTCGTAAATATTAATAACAATTTTTACTCTCATTTTATAACATAACTTAACTAACATTAGGTCACGAAAATGAAAATATAAAACAATAAAAGTGCAAAAGCAGTGCTTTATACGCATGGTGCATCAAGTAAAATTTATAGTTTAGAAAATCCTGAAAATGTTAAGGATTTTATTTCTTATTTTACCGGGACTTAACATTTAAATTCCATTACTCCCATTTTACTATTGCCAGGTGTCCCAATTAATCGGGACGCCTGACGATAGTAAAACACAAACACATGTTAATTTAATAAGCCATAATACAAAATATTAAGGGTATAATTATATTATCAATCTTAGGATTAGTACAAATCGCCACTTTTAGTTTTGTGCACAAGCATGTTATATTGCCATTAAGTAGCTGTCGAATACATCCTGGTTTATATATTTTCAGAAAACAAGTTTATTTATACATGCAAATGGACTTATTTAAAAATATGTATGCACGGTTTCAATGCATGTATTATATTTTACCAATATTTATTTAAAAAAAAACGCATACTCAATATGATATCAAAGGACATGATTAATATATACAAACAGGGATTTGTTTTAAGTATACATATTCCAATATATACGCTGTAAATGTTTATTCATTTATTAAAAAATATTAATACGAATTAAAATTAATATCAACTTTCTGCAAAAATTTAGTCTCATTGAGACTTCTCCAAATATTTATTGAAACAACTACTCCTCGAGAAGTAGTAGTTTCAATAAATATTTGGAGAAGTCTTCATTGTCCAAAAAAAAAATTAAGATTTTAGCGAGTTTTTCCATTTTTTGATTACGCTTGAAGTACGTTTTCGAGTTTAGGAAAGACTGAACGCTAAATCTGGGAGTGGACACACTCGTTAGAAGCTTTAAATTAAACTTTTTTCATAAATAACGAATGTCTGAAAATGTTCTTTTAAGTAGGTAAACATTACCGGTTTGTACATTTCCAGAAACTCGATGTTTTTGAAAAGCGTTCAGTTTGAAGCTTTTTAGGAGTGTGTCCACTCCCAGATTAGGCATGAAATAAAATTTCGAGTTTAGAAAAGCCTGAACGTTTGGATTCGGACGCGAAACGTCCAAATCCAAATTCAGGCTTTTCTAAACTCGACATTTTACTTCATGCCCCACGCGTATAAAACACTGGTTTAAATTGAAGTTGAAAATAAGGCTGGGGATATTTAAAATTGATGTATTCGAATGTTCGTTTAAAAACATCTTGGTGAAACATATTCATATTCTTAATAACTCTACGGTTATTGAGATGAAATTATGAAATGGTATCGTTTCTCATATTAAAAATCACTATTCCTTTGAAAATGGTCTAACAAACTGAAACTAGTCAAAATAAAGTTTTTAATTTATGAAATGTGTTTTTCTTCCCAAAAATTTTACATTTGTAAAATGTATTATCTTATCATTTAACTAATTATTACAAATCATAAATATAACTATTGAAAATATCGTAGCAGTATTCAATGAAAATAAAAACAAACATTTACCTTGTGGTTTGTTTTAGATAATCCCCACACATTATGATATTTTACATGTTTACCAAAAACTAATAAACCTGGAAAACACAGAGTGGCAAATAATGTGTTAAACAACCGACAACAAATTAAATATGCATATTGATTTTTCCGACAAATTCAAACACATAATATTTCAAGTAGATTATTACGTGTCATTTCTATAATTACTACCCACACATAAAATACACACATAATGAAAAAATGTGAAAACATATTTTTTACGTCATATTGAATTAATAATTCGTATTGTTGTTTAATTGTATAATGGTGATAAAAAAAAACTGACTCACACATTTTTAGTTCAATATATTTAACGGGGCTGTGAATATGTTTGTTTACTTAAGAGTTAAAGTTCCTTATGAATACTGTGTGGGGGGGGGGGGGGTGTTTATGAGCAATAAAAAACGTAAAGTAAAGATATAATGAATTTTTAATTTTAGTTTTGGGTTACAAAGCCCGCATTGAAACGTGTACATTTTGTAACCTTACTTTTTAATCACCGCTCGTATTTAGCCTTTAAGGTGTAAGAGCCCCTACTGCCAAATATCAATCTTATTGGTAATCCAAAACTAAAATAAAATAATATAATACTAAGAATTAATTGTACCTGTATTTTATCTAATGATACTAAGGCAAGGCGCTCCGGTCATTTGTATTTAATTTTAAAAAATATTTACATTGCTATTGAAGTGGGAACAGGAAGCAGCAATTTCTGTCAAAAATGTTATTATTTACGTCATCGCAAAAATATGTTTTTTTGAGAAATTAATACAACGCAACGTGTAATAATCAATAATATAGTTAATCGTGAGAAACAAAAATAAGATATTTTAAATGGTGTTTCTTCAATTTGGGTTACATTGATTCTCCATAAGCGATTTTTACACTCTACAGAGAAACAGAATAATGGTGCTATTTTTAATAAAGTCGTTAAATTTTAAAAACTCATCAATTTCTAACAAGTTTCTTTGTTTTGTTTAAATATTGGGGTTATGTACAATTTGTTGTGTGAGTATGATTTTAAACTTTAAATTAAATCAGTGGCGCATGATGTAAAATTTCAAGTTTAGAAAAGCCAGAATTTGGATTTGGACGCGTTTTCTAAACTCGAAATTTTACTTCATGCTTAATCCTGGAGTGGAAAAAACTCGATCTTAAAGAATGCTTTCCACTTTAAATACTTCTATAAAATTTACAAAATAAAATATAATAAATATATTGATTGATTACTTTCTATAAACAATATTAAACAGTTATTACTCAATTTTCTTCAAACTTTATTTCTAGCTAATCGATTTCAAGTTAAAATTTCACAAACAAATAAACAATATTAAACCTCAATTTTTGAAACTCAATTTTCTTCAAACTTTAACTTCCAGGTGATCAATTTCAAATTTAAATTTCACAAATAAATAATTCCCCACTCCAACATCAAATCTTAATGTTATGAATTCTGGCTGAAATAATTTTCCTCCAACTGCTTTTATTTAATGTTCTTGTTTATAAACTCATAATAATAAAAATTGAATTTTAAAATAATTGAGAAATAAATCACGCTTTCAGGGTTGTGGTGGCCGAGCGGTTAAGTCGTTAGACTGGACTCGTATTTTTGCAGCAGACGCAGAAATACGAGCTTGAGTCCCGCCTGGGCGAATAATTTATCTAACGAAAAATATTCGTTCCGGATGCCATGGGTGTTAATTGTGTTGTCCACATTTTTATTAATATGAAAAATTCAAATAGTAAACTTGGTCGTGACTGATGGCTAACCGCCTAAGTCAATTCCCAAAATAACAAATCACGTTTTCGACAGTTTTTAAAAATGGTGAACAAATTCTGTAAATTCAATAATTTATTTTTCAAAGAATAATGTAAACACATAAATTACGAAAAAGCGCAGTGGAATTTAAACGTATAAGGTTTTGTATTTTTTTAAAATACGAGTAAATAAAATCCCAGTATTAGGTAAACAGTTTGAATCTCTTATTATACAAAAACGGCTACAGCTGTCCTTAAATTTCATCCCCCTCTTTTCATGTTAACCTCTAATATACAAACCCATCTAAAACATAGGTTCTCGACCTTATTTTGCCCACCGCCCATCGCCCCCTTTGAGAATATATTTTTTTTTTCTAGAGCTCCCCATTTTTTTTACTTACTATCTGTCGCGAATCTGAAACAGCTATTTCCACGATTATATTTAAACGTGTAATACTATACGCCCCCCCCCCAATTTTCTCTGGGCTTTCTACTGCCCCCTGAAAGTCTCAAACTCCCACAGAGGGGTGTTATCGCCCACGTTGAGAACCTATGATCTGGAAGGTACAACAACAAGTATCCTTTTCTTGGTGTAACCAAGGGGAGCCAATACTTATGGGAGAACTGAAAATGGAGTAGGAAAGGAGAGACTATGGTCAGATGTGGGGTAAGAGTAAGACAGACGACTATATAAACTAATCACCGGTCTCGCTTCTGGATGTAGCATCCAAACGCAGTTACAAAATTTTATATAGAGACTGGCTAACTGGATTTATATGAACTGTGATATAACTAAAGCTTTTGACCCGGTTTGGTATATTAGCCTTCTATACAAATGCTACATCCTTACCATCCCAAAGCATCTTATAATCCTAATTTTTCAATTCCTAACAAATAAATCCTGTAAAGTAAGAAGTCGCCAAACTTTATCTCGCTGATCCCCCTCCTACAAGATGTCCCGCAAGACTCTCTGCTATCCCCACTACTTTACAACGTACTTGGCTATGACATATTTAATCCCAACCTTTCCTCCGTTAATCCAACGAAATACGCACTACTCTTTGCTAATGATACTGATACTTAAATCTCCTTCAAAAGTCTCTTAATTCTGTACAAAAATGGTGCAAAAAAATTGCGAATACAATTAAATCCAAACCAAATTATTCATCCCTTACCATAAAATCACTCCACGATCTCCTACAATAGTAATCCAAAACCAAATTATTCATCCCTTACTATAAAATCACTCCACGATCTCCTACAATAGTAATCAATAACACCACAATTGTTCCATCCTATTCCTGTAAATAAATAGGCATCGAATATGGTTCAAAACTTTCCTTCCTCCCACATACCAAATACATCAAAACCAAAATCAAAAGAAGGGCTCGGCATTACTGATCTTTGACGTATAAACAAGAAGGCATTTCTACAAAAACAGCAGTTAAAATATACAAATCGATATGCCGGCACTTGTTAGATTACAATGCAATTTTATTCTTTCATACCCGTCTTCACTTTCACACCATATCCCAGTGGCCGAAAGATCAGCCCTACGAATCCTACCAAAACTTAGACATCCAACGAATCATCTCCATAATCCCTCAAACAACATCCTCTACGAAACTAAACAAGTAACACAAATCTCCCAACGCATATTAACCCTCAGCGAAAAATTCGCTGCACACACCTATAACATAGAACCGATAAACAAATTTTGTATTCCTAGAAACCTAAATATCCATCCCAAATATAAACATCCTCCTCTCACTACACATCAATTTATTTGTTCCGTTCATCAAGACAATTCACAAGCCTAGCATTGAACTACATTGTTTGAAATAAAATAAATTCAAGACAGGGCAGAAAGACCTGTGGTCCAGACAGACTAAACCCATAGTGTATATACCATAAATATATATTTATTATATTATTGTATTTTAATTATCTAAATAAAGATGTTCTATATATAAAATATTTTTATATTCAGTTTAGAAATACCATGAAATTGAAACAGAAACAATTATTATTTTACCTAGAATTATTATTTAAGTATATTGTATTACGATTGAAATTTCTGTGAATCAAGATATATACTGTTCGTTAGAAGACTGTTAATAAACAGAAGACTGTTAAAAACAAAATAAAGCTGCGTTAACAAATTTCATTCAGCGTAATTTGTTTTTAAGATATGGCAAAAAATGTGAAGATCATCAATGCTATTTAACTGTATTCACATTAGTTGAGTTTAAGGTAAAACTAAGTTTTGTAACAATTGAGAATTAAATCACGTTTTCGACAGATTTTAAAGATGGTACAAAAATTTGTAAATTTAATAATTTATTCAATTTGTCAAAGAATAATGTAAACACATAATTCACAAAAAAGTACAATGGAATTTAAACTTATAAGGTTTTATATTTTTCATTACGTGTAATTAACATTGTTTCATATTCAATTTAGAAATACAATGAAATTGAAATTACAGAAAAGAATCAATCAAATAAATTATTCAATAAATTTTAAAATTGAGTTCTTGTGTTATTTTGCTTTCTGTATTTATTATAAAAGCATTTAATATTCGCCTAAGATCCTTTTCGCCGATCAAACAACTCCCCTTTTACAATTTCCATAAATAATCACAGAATCCATCCCTCAGCCACGTGTAAATACCTAGGTATCCATTTTGATCCAAAATTCACATTCAAGAACCACTCCATAATCCTAAAAGCAAAAGTCAAGAATCGGGCGGCACATTTCAGAAGCCTGACCTTCAAACAGCAAGGAATAAGTACCAAAACAGCTGTACATATATACAAAATGATATGCCGCAACCTACTTGACTATGCTGCCATCCTTTCCCACAACCCCCACCCAGTCACCATTAAAAATTTGCAGATAGCGGAACGATCGACCCAAAGAGTCCTAACTAAAATCCGTCACCCCCAAAATCCACTGTACAATCCCTCGAACATACTACTCTATGAATTAACCAATATTGTTCCCATTCAAATTCGCCTCTCCCAACTCACAGAAAAATTTGCCTTAAATCCTATTCACCATAATTTCCTAGACCCCCTCTGTATCCCCCGATATAAAAATATATTCCCAAAACGCAAACATCCCTCCTCTACCATATTCGATTTCATTTCAACATTTCATGACATTAGCGATCATGACGATTAAATAACAGTTCCACCTTGACACTACTGACGACATTAACAATCATGACCCTTTTTTACACCAAATATGACAGTGACACACAAGAATAAATTCAGGCGGAAAGACCATTGGTCGATAGCCAATTGACAGATGGATTTTTATTCAATGTTATAGTTATTTGTACATACTTATTATTTGTTTGTTGTATTTACTGTTGATATCTGTCAATAAATATATGTATAGATATATATATATATATATATATATATATATATATATATATTTAGGTTTTCGCGAGCAAAATATAACTTGCTTGAGTTTTTTGGGCTGCTTTCTCGCGTTGGTTGGTTTATTTGCGCTCTACGTTTCGGCAGCATCACTTCTGCAATCCTCAGGAGCTTTTTTGTATATTGAGTGATGGATGTCACGTTCACTGTCAGTACATTTGTTTTGTAAACTAGGGACTTGTAGTCTTGATCTGCTGCGTGTTATTGGTCCACTCGATGTAGAAGGTGCTAAAATTTCTTGATTTGTGTCCGATGTATCTGCATTATTGAAATTACTTGAATTTGTCTGAATATTCCGAAAATTGTTGGATATTGGAGGCAAGTCATTTTTTTGTTGTTTTATTATATTCATCAAAGGTTTCCATGTGGTTTGTAATCTTGTGCCATCATCTCGTTTATTGAGGCACAAAGGATGTTTTTCTATTTCTATGGCTTCACGTACGATTCTTTCTTCAAATTTTGGGATAGAACTAATTACCGAAGTATTTTCAAAATCTATGTTATGGTTTGTATCAAATTTATGTTGGAATAATGAGGAATTTTGGTCGTGATTTTTTATGTCTAATTTATGTTCTTCTCGTCTGACGCTAATTCTTCTGTTGGTTTGGCCGATATATGATTTGTGGCAGTCTTTAATATATAAATAAATTGAATATTCAGACAAATTCAAGTAATTTCAATAATGCAGATACATCGGACACAAATCAAGAAATTTTAGCACCTTCTACATCGAGTGGACCAATAACACGCAGCAGATCTAGACTACAAGTCCCTAGTTTACAAAACAAATGTACTGACAGTGAACGTGACATCCATCACTCAATATACAAAAAAGCTCCTGAGGATGGCAGAAGTGATGCTGCCGAAACGTAGAGCGCAAATAAACCAACCAACGCGAGAAAGCAGCCCAAAAAACTCAAGCAAGTTATATATATATATATATATATATACAGGGTGTCCGTATTTCGAGGAAATGCATGGGGATCTCGGTTATTTGAAGAGTTAGAGAGTTGGTTAAATTAGGGCAAATATGTGAAATTTTTTTTTTGAATTAAACGGTATACCACACTTATAATTTATTCTGCGTTTCATTTGAAACATAGCAACCTTTTGTTTTTTGTAAAGAGTGCCTTGGAAACAATAATATTGATACGTTATTCAGTTATTGATGTGTCAATAAGATACGATCATTATACATAATACATAAAATAAAGTTAAAAATGGTGTTTTCGAACCAAGAAAAACGAGATATAATCGAAGTTTATTATACTTCAAACAAAAATGTACGTATTTCATCCGAAGTCTATCTACAGCGCTATCCAGAAAGGCAACAGCCAAGTGAAAGTCATTTCATAAAACTACATACAAATTTATTGGAATATGGTTCCTTCGTAAAGCCACGACAAAGATATGGATATCACCAACCCCATGAAAATGAAAACCAAAGTTTGCAAGCGGTAAAATGATTTCATTTTAATTACAATAAGATAATATTTATTCCCCTAGATTCAAGACAACCCTTCTTCCTCAACGAGAGAACTTGCGAACCAGTTTGGTGTGACGTTTCAATACGTATGGAGAATTTTGAAAAAAAATAAATATCGCCCATTCAAAATTAAAGTTACTCAAGCTCTCCATCCTGGAGATGCTAGACGAAGGATGGACTTTTGTCGTATTTTATTGGGAAAATTAAACGAAAATCCGAATTTCTTGTCAAATGTGATATGGTCTGACGAATGCCGTTTTACCAACACAGGGATATTCAATAGGCATAATGAACATGTGTGGAGTATAAATAATCCTAGACAACATGAAGAAAGACGACGACAAGTGCGATTCGGACTAAATGTATGGGTCGGTATTTTGGGAGACAATATTGTAGGTCCATACATTTACGAAGATACATTAAATTCACAGAGATATCACGATTTTTTAAGAACATTTTTAAGTGATTACGTAGACAATAACATCCCCTTAAATATGTTAAGAAATGTATGGTTTCAACAAGATGGTGCACCACCTCACAACAGCCAAATTGTCGCTAATTGTCTGTCCGAAATGTTTCCAAATAAAGTTATGGCAAATAATGGTGATATACGTTGGCCAGCTCGCTCACCTGATTTGTCACCTCTAGATTATTTTCTTTGGGGAGCTATAAAAGAAAAAGTTTATAAAACTATTCCAGAGGACAAAGACGATTTAAGAAGAATTATAATAGTTACCATTCAGCAATTAAGAAGAAGAGACATTTTTCGGGCAGTCCAAAATTTAAGGAAAATACTAGAATTATGTTTGGAGGTCAATGGTGATATATTCGAACACTTACTCTAAGTTTGTGATAATTTTAGTTCAAAAGATATTTAATTAATTTGTTTATTATTATTTAATATTATGAAAAACTTCATCAAGCAACAGAGTGATTATTCTGGTTCCTTCCCTAAAAAAATATAGTTGTAGGCCTCAGGAATTTTAAAATGTACAACTGTTTTCAAGGCACTCTTAAAAAAAAAACAAAAGGTTGCTTTGTTTCAAATGAAACGCAAAATAAATTATAAGTGTGATATACCGTTGAATTCAGAAAAAGAAGTTCTTTCCAAAAATATGAATATCCAATATGGCGCCCATAAGAAAAACAAAAGTTGGCTATGGTTCTGGAGTAGATATTAAAGTTATTTTAAATGTAAGTACACTACTAAATTCCTGATTAAAAAGTGCCTGTATAATGTAAAAGTTGCAAATTCCTAGATCCAATATTTTTTGAATAAAAAAATAAAAACGAAATTTGAAAAAAATAGTTTTTTGGCAATATCTCGAAAACAAAAAAAGATATTTCAAATCTGTTTTCGGATTATTGTTGGGCTCCACGTATTTGCCCTAATTTAACCAACTCTCTAACTCTTCAAATAACCGAGATCCCCATGCATTTCCTCGAAATACGGACACCCTGTATATATATATATATATATATATATATATATATATATATATATATTATCCTAAGGAGTGTTTTCCGCCTGAAAATTTGAATTGGCCACCAAATTGCTCAAATTTTGGTGAGAATTTACTATACACCCCGTGGGTATTATAGGTAAATATGATATTGTTTGAATGTACTCGACGAGTACTAGTTATTCTATAAATCCATATGAGTCCAACCGTAATGTGCTAATGTGTTATAATCGTCATCCGGTTAAATCTAACTCTAAGTTAAAGTAAGATTGAGGTCTTTAACAAACATTTCTTTCGACTTCCCCAATGTCTCCAATAAAGATTTCAATGGTTAACAGCAATCAGTGAGGTTTTATAAAAGTTTCTAGTCAAAATTTCAAAGTTGAAAAAAGTGAACTTTTATCATTTCCGTAGTGACTTTATTGATTTTAATTGGTGATATATGTCAATACAGTGTGAATCTACATTATAATGCATGTTATTCCACGGGGTGTAAAGTAAAGTCGAGCCCAAGTTTTGAAAATGTAAAATTTGGTTAGACGCAATATACGTTTAAACATAAAATCAAGTTGAATATATTTTGAACATCACTTTCAATCAGTGCTTTATACGCGTGGCGCATGAAGTAAAATATCAAGTTTAGAAAATCCTGAAAACATGGATTTGCCGGGGCCCGAAATTTTACTTCATGCTTAATCAGGGTGTGAAAACCCTTGTTTCACAATGACAATTAATTAGAAACTTATTTGATCAGAAATTATTTAAAATAAATAATTAAAAAAATCGCTGATAAAATAAATATGTATATACTAAATTAAAATGTAACTTTGAAATGATATTTTGGAATATCCAGCAAAGATATTTAAATTATTGCCAATTGAAGTTAATTCATTCCTGTGTCAATTCTGTGAATTTTATGTAGATTTATTATTCTTTTGATTTTTTACAATTAGTTTAGAGAAAACATTCCCCCAAAATCGTTGATTTTATTACATAATTTTAACATTGGTTTAATATTTTTAGAAGATGCGTTAAGATAATTTATTTTCTTAGAAATTTGAAACCTTAAACGAGTGTTTTCAATCCCAGATTAAGCATGAAGTAAAATTTCGAGTTTAGAAAAGCCTGAAAATTTGGTTTGGTCGCGTAGCGCGTAGCGCTACGCGACCAAACCAAATTTTCCGGCTTTTCTAAACTCGAAATTTTACTTCATGCGCCACGCGTATAAAACAGTGATTTTATGTGAAGTTCCAAATATACTGATCAGATATGTGAATGTATGATCTATAACATTATTTAATAAATTTTAAATAACTCTATTTTATTATGACAATTGACAAATCTTGCGCCTTACACTACGGGGTGTCATGCGTTCTTAAATTATTAGTTGTAAACTAACAGTAGTAATCTACTAAATCGTTGTATTAATCCGAAATTGTTATTATTATCTTTAAAACAGTGTTAATGCTGTATGCTGACTTCTATTAATAAGGCTGTTAATGTTTAAAAATAAAGCTGACGTATACATTTCAAAAGCGATTATAACGAACGCACATCACACAAACATTTCGGTTTACCTGGAAACAATATTTTCTCTATCGCGAAGTATAAACACATAATGTAAGCTACGGAAAAAAGCAGGAAAATACTTCATGTAATAGTAGACGCAATTATAAATGCATAATACCATTTCTTTCCATTCACTCTGATCCACTTCACACTGAAATTACTGACCACGCTGAAAAGCGAAAAAACCCCAACCATACCAGGATTCAATTAAAAACAGATCATTATTACGAAGTACCGACGCAAAACCCTGAATTGCTCCGGCTGATGTAATAGCCACACACTTGCAACAAAACACGTACGTAATCACTTTTAATGAATTCTCCTAATTGATATAATTAATGAACGCCGGCCCACGCGGATAATAAAATTCACCCCCAGGTTACTTTTATGTATCCCGGCTATTGGAATCGGCCTAAGTAAACTGAATTTAAATATTCGCCGTTAAATAAATAGCGGTGCTGGATTGCGGGGTCCGAATAAATATTGCAAATGAAAAATACTTATTACTGCTATTATTGATAATTAACATAAGTTGAAGTGGAATATTTAAATGTGCTCCACATTTGCGGCTTTTCCTGCAGTTTAAATTCAACAACTTTTCTATGCTTCAAGTCAAGTTTAATAACAACTTATAATAATCTCATATAATTGTATTTTAATGTTTCATTAATAATATTTATCGATTATCTATAATAGTAAAAAAGCAAATTGACAGTGATTAAATCTAGGGATTCTAAATTTACCGACTTTCTCAATTAACGGTTCTATAAATTTGTAAACCGATTTTTCTGGTAAATCACAATATCGTTATTAGGGGTTAAAAGTCATTAAGTGTACCAGCAATTGATAGCATTTATTAATTAAAAAAGGCTCAGTCAACTTACCCCCCGAAGTTCGATTTTTTTGAAAAAAACTATTGCGCTACATGGGCCAGGTACCGCCACAAAAATTAGAGCTAGCGCCATTTACACAAGAAAGTTACGGGGGTTTGAACTTTCGGGGGGCTAGGTTGATGCTAGCCCACCGAGTTTGGATTTTTCAAGTTTTTTTACACTATTCGGATTCCTCAGAGCTAGCGCCAGCTAGCGCTACCAATTTAAAAGCTAACGCCACCCACACAACCCCAAAAATTGATAAAACATTTTTAACCCTAGTTCCCCGAAATGAGATTTTTTTTAATCAAATTGTGTGAAAAATATAGCGTAGAGCTAGCGTCAGCACAATATGAAAAAAATATTCTCTCAAAAATATCAGGTAAAAAAATAGTTACATCCAAATTTTGATGCGAGAGCTTTCAGATCCTGTATGCGTATTACCATTTACCTGCTGAATTTCAATACAAAGTCATGTTTGGCATATAAAATACCGCTTCCAAGAAATATTTAGGCGTTGTAATTACTTTATTTATGTTCATAGACACTGGCTATTAGAAAGATGATACCCAGAAGACAGTAGCGTAACTGAAAAGTTTTTTTTCGAAAAAGTCGAACATCGGGGGACTAAATTGACTGAGCCATATAATATAAGCAACAACTATCAAAACATATAAGCTAAATATTTGATATGTAACATGGATTAGATATTTAAGTTTGCTTAGAGAATTGCTCCTTCATCAGTCGCAAGAAATGAATCTTAAACTTAATATGAGTAATTACTTAATAATATTTAAGTTAAATACAACATAATAACATACAGGCAGTTTTTTTTTAAAATATACGTTTTCCAAATTCAGCGTATTTTCTTTAAATCTTTAGATATTTGTTGTTTTTTAAAAAGAGTTCAATTTATGGCTTTAAACGAGCGTTTTACACTCCCAGACTAAGCATGAAGTAAAATTTTGAGTTTAGAAAAACCCCGTGAAAATTTGTCGAGGGTCGCGCAGCGACCCGAGACAAATTTTCTGGGCTTTTCTAAACTCGAAATTTTACTTCATACGCCACGCGTATAAAACGCTGATTTCAGGTAAGGTTTAAATATACACTAACTTCACAAAATTTTAGTGATTTATACGCGTGCCGCATAAAGTAAAATTTCGAGTTTAGAAAAGCCCAGAAAATTTGTCTCGGGTCGCTGCGCGACCCTCGACAAATTTTCACGGGGCTTTTCTAAACTTGAAATTTTACTTCATCCTTAGTCTGGGAGTGGAAAACACTCGTTTATAGCCTTAAATTAAACTCTTTTTAAAAAACAACGAATATCTAAAGATTTAAAGAAAATACGCTGAATTTGGAAAACGTATATTTTAAAGAAAAACTCCCTGTATATTAATATGTTGTATTCAACTAAAATATTATTAAGTACATAAAAAAAACTCGTACGTAGAGAGCGAGCGAATTTGTAAAACCGACCGACGAAAGTATTTAAAATAAAAGTTGCTTCACAGTTGCTATATAAAACCACTACTCCAACAGTAGTAGCCCACATGATAGGGCTAAAGCCCTAATAATGAACGAATCGGATTCATATGAGTCATCATCATATGGGGACGTAGACAACAGATCAACAGAGGACAACAGAAAGCGCGATAGTTTTATCACGGTCACCGCGAAAAAAAGAGGCCGTGGTCGACCCAAGACGAACAAAGGAGGAGATAAGAAAAAACTCAAAACACAAGGTAAAAATTTAAACATGCCTAAAACCACAAACACAACACTAAAACAAATGCTATCAAACATCGCTAATCAACAACCACAACAACAAAAAACTTCTACTATTGCAACAACACAACAAAATATTACACAACCACAAATAACAACACAACAATTAACAACAATTGTACACACAGTATCTCAACCATCAACTTCCAACCAAATAATTAGTACACAAAACACTAATAACAGAACAAACACAACAAACAACTCCAACAATATGTACATTTTAAAACCAACAATGGAATTAACCCGTATTCAAATGGCACAAATATGGGATTCGTTTAAATTCAACGTCAGAGATACCGAAATAATAAAAACAAAATTTGGGTTCCTATTAAAAAACAACCAGAGTAAACAGGATATAACGAAGTGTCTACAACGATTAATAACCGAAAAAGTAATTCAATCATTTGAAGAATACAAAACTCAAAAAAAAAACAACATACACAATCCAGCCAGCCCATCATACAGTTGCGTAATTCGAGGAGTAGAACTGGAAATAGAAGATGAAGCCATCAGCAACAGACTCAACGAACTGGATATTCAGCATCGCTACTGTAAACGAATAACTTCAAAAGCTACGGGACAGAAAACCAGAATAATAAGAGTTATAACTGGATCACACAATGCCTATTCGAAGTTATTGCACGACAAATTTCGATATTTATGTAAAATCTACTACGTAGAGGAGAGTGCAGCCCCATCGCCAATCCCATTGCCATGTGGGAAATATAATAAATTCGACCACGTCAGTGAACAATGCAAAGAAGCTATTCTATGCGCCAAATGCACAGGCCCACACCCCACCACAACTTGTACTACAGCACTCCCACCAAAATGCCGAGCTTGTGGAGACACTTCACATGGAGCCTGGTCAACTAAATGCCCGAATCGCCCACTGCAACCAATTCAAGGTATCCCCAATGTTAAAATCCACCCAACTAAGAAAAAAACTTTGCAAATCGACCCTAAATTAACAAAAGATTCCCGTGTCCATCAACCCATAACCCTGCATGATTATATAATTGATACTTATACAATAGAAATTAATAATAATAACAATAATGATAGACCTGCGTTACTCAAAAAACTTAAAGACAAATTTATCACCTCATTTCGCATAGATACGCATGCGTCGTTCTCGGGAAATCGGATGTTTGTTGTTATGTTTGATTTAGATTTTCCAGAAACTATCCCTACAGTCATCCCAACAGTCGGAGTTCAATCAAGTTCAACAGAAATAGGTAGTATCAATGGCTAACGAGGTGTGCTTTTTATATACCAATATAAATTCTTTCTCCCAAAAGTCCCACCTAGTACACCATTATCTCTCCAATAACCCAGTCCAAATAAATATGATGGTGGAAACAAAATCCCGGAATCCCATATCCTTTGGTAACTGGTCTTCCATCCAAATTCCTGCTAGCATATGCAATCGTAACTATCGCGGTGGATCTATGGTCTCAACCCATCCTTCGATATCCTTAGGGAAGGCAAACCCTCCCAGGATAAATAACAATCTCAATGAACGCATACATGCTACTCTCACTTTCTCTGATTTCCAAATCCATGTATTCCTAGTATATATCCATCCTACATCAACAATAGAAGATACCATATTTACCAAAGCCTCCCTCTACGACAATGTTATAATAATAGGTGACTTCAATCTAAATACCGCCAAAAAGAAACACTTAAGACATTTCCTCTCACATTCAAATTTCACTCAAATTAAAACCGATCCTACCTTCATCATGAACCAACACCAAGCCACCACTCCCGACATCCTATTATGTACTAACAATTTAAAACCTCTTATACATTCAGTCCAATTAATTCCCGATTTTTGTTCAGACCACCTCTCCATATCATTTAATATGAAAATAAATCAGAATCCCACACAAATACTACCTGAATCCATTCCAGACTACAAACATTCAAACATACCACTTATAACAAACGATCTCCTGCAATTTATCTCCAACCATTCTGATATAGATCCGTCAACCATTTCAAAATTTAATTGCCTTTTATCCAAATCAATAGATCACCACACTCCTAAGATCCCTAGACAACATTATAAATATCCATTGCCCAAATTCATCCTACGATTAATTAAATACAAAAGACAGCTGTATAGAGACTATAGACAGTTACAAGACGAACAAATCAAAATGACATTTAATAGACATAAATGGATAGAAGCTTGCAGTAATATCAACGACTTACAAGGGAAAAAAATATTGGAATGAAATTAAAAAACTTAGCAAATATAAACGCCACAACAGTATAACAGAAATTATTGACCCGACAACGAAACTGAAACGAACAACGGACAAGGACATAGCAGAAACATTTGCAAACCATTTTCAAAAAATATACAGAATGACATTTGACACATCATTTGATCACGCATTTTACCATACAATAAATAACTGGTATGAAAACCATTTTTGCACTAACCCACCAACCTCCCCTCCTACAGATGACATTCTAGACGAACAGACTTACTACGAAATTCTTAAAAAATGTAAAAATACAGCTCCTGGACATGACAAAGTACATCGACAAATTTTGAAAGCACTCCCTCATCCCATCCACTCATACATCCTTCAAATGCTCAACTACAATTACTTCCACCAGATATTCCCTTCTGAATGGAAACACGGTATTGTCACGTGTATCCATAAACACAACACAGATCCCCTAGCAGCACACAATTATCGCCCCATCACCCTCCTACCTGTCCTTGGAAAGATGTATGAATCTCTACTAAAACACAAAATCCTTAGTCAAATAAAACAACATATTCCCCTTTACCAATTTGGATTTCTCCCTAAACGCTCCACAACACTCCCTTTAACTATCCTGACATCCAACTGCCAAACCACTCACCTAGAAGGTAACAAATCCGCCGTGTTATTCTTGGACATAGCCAAGGCCTTCGATTCCGTATGGCATCGAGGCCTATTGTATAAGTGCAGCACCCTTAACCTCCCTAATCACCTCATTATCCTCATCCAAAAATTCCTCCAAAATCGTACACTACAAATCCGAATCCGAAAAACTTTATCCTCTACATTCCACCCTGAACAAGGTGTACCCCAAGGATCCCCACTATCTCCACTTCTTTACAATATATATTGCTACGACCTATATCACCCTAATCCCAACTTCATCAACTTCAATCGCTATCCCCTCCAGTTTGCCGTTGATACAGCCCTAATTTCCCATTCTTCTACCCTGCCACGAGCCTTAGATTCCCTACAAAAAATCATAGATAAAAGCTCCAGGTGGTTCTCCAAATGGAGATTAAAAATAAACCCTAACAAATCCCAACTGCTACTACCCTATCATCGAATACCACCCAATCCTCTATCAGTATCCATTAACGGAACAATAATTACCCCCTCCCCCATTTGCAAATACCTTGGTATCCATCTAGATCCTAAATTCTCCTTTAAAAAGCACACCTCATTAATTAAACCAAATGTTATAAAGCGAGCCAAATATTTCCGCTGTCTCACCTACAAAAATCTAGGAGTCAGTACAAAGACCTGTACTAAAATATACAAAATGATATGCCGCCCTATCATTGACTACAGTTCAATCCTATATATCAACCCCTGTAAATCCACCCTGAATAACCTCGAGGTAGCGGAGAGATCTTCCCTGCGCACGCTAACCAAGCTTCGCCATCCTCAGAATCCGCTCTATAACCCTTCCAATATCCTTCTATATCAAACAACAAACATAACACCAATAAAAGATAGACTGCGATTTCTCGCTGAACGTTTCGCATGTAACGAAAGCAACTTCGAATTATTAAACAAATTATGCATCCCGAGAAACCCCCATATACCCCCCAAATATAAAAACCCTCCCATAACCCTATTCGAATACATTTCCTCATTACATCCCAATTTCCAACCTTGAAACGGAAACGCATTAATATTAAGTCGATGGGCAGAAAGGCTTTTAGTCGATAGCCCTTACTTGGAACCTACATGCGTGTCACAAACCAAATAATATTACTAAAATGTATTATATATAACAACTTAAATTAATGTATGTTCTAGAGTAATAAAGATTTGATAGTAGTATTATTAAGTAATTACTAATATTAAGTTTAAGATTCATTTTTTGCGACTGATGAAGGAGCAACTCTCTAAGCAAACCTAAATATCTAATCCATGTTACATATCAAATATTTAGCTTATATGTTTTGATAGTTGTTGCTTATATTATATGGCTCAGTCAATTTTGTCCCCCGAAGTTCGAGTTTTTTGAAAAAAAACTTGTCAGTTACGTTTTCTAGGCATCATCTTTCTAATATCCAGTGTCTATGAATATAAATAAAGTAATTACAACGCCAAAATGATTCTTGGAAGCGGTATTTTATATGCCAATCATGATTTTGTATTGAAATTCAGCAAGTAAATGGTAATACGCATACAGGATCTGAAAGCTCTCGCATCAAAATTTGGTGTAAATATTTTTTTACCTGATATTTTAGAGATAATATTGTTCTTTTATTCTGCTGGCGCTAGCTCTAAGCTATCGTTTCCACCCAATTATAATTATTCAAACAGATACAGGGAGTTTTTCTTTTGAGTATACGTATTCTAAATTTAGCCTATTTTCTGTAAATCTTTAGATATTCCTTGTTTTTTTTTTAAGTTCAATTTAAAGCTTTAAACGAGTGTTTTCCACTCCCAGACTAAGCATGAAGTAAAATTTCGAGTTTAGAAAAGCCCTGTGAAAATTTGTCGAGGGTCGCGCAGCGACCCGAGACAAATTTTCTGGGCTTTTCTAAACTCGAAATTTTACTTCATGCGCCACGCGTATAAAACACTAAAATATTGTAAAATTATGCATATTCGAACTTCACTTGAAATCTGTGTTTTATGCGGGTGACACTTAACACTTATTTCTTCTGTCAACAAATTGTAAATGGGTTAAATATGTATGTATATTCATTCAAATTACTTGGTTTCAATTACGCGTAATAATTAGAGTTTATATTTATAAATTTAATTGCAATTTTAATTTGTGTTGTTATATGAATTAAGTATGATTTTATAAATATAGCACGATAACTTATTTTATTTGTTTTGCAAGAAAATATTATGTTACCAATTAAATTAATTCATGAATCCCATTATTAAAAACTCAATAAATTAATCCAATTGGTAACATTATAATTAAAAAAATCTCATTTCGGGGGGCTGGGTAAAAATGTTTTATAATTTTTTGGGGTTGTGTGGGTGGCGCTAACTTTTAAATTGGTAGCGCTAGCTGGCGCTAGCTCTGAGGAATCCAAATAGTGTAAAAAAAACTTGATAAATCCAAACTTAGGGGGCTAGCATCAACTAAGCCCCCCGAAAGTTCAAACCCCCGTAACTTTCTTGTCTAAATGGCACTAGCTCTATTTTTTGTGGCGCTAGCTAAGGCCTATCTAGCGCAATTGTTTTTTTCAAAAAAGTCGAACTTCGGGGGGCTAAATTGACTGAGCTATTAAAAAAATGTGTCATAAAACAAATGTAATCGCACAAAAATCAGCTATACATGTATAATGTATAAAATAGTTGCATGTAGGGTTCGTAACACAACACTATTTTATACATTATACATGATACATGTAGCATGTATAAATGCTTTTTGTGCGCTTACATTTGTTTTATGACACATTATTTATCAATATTTTTATCAAGGTATTTCTTAAATCAAAACAATTGCTCTGTTGAAACGTATTTATATTCAAAGTACTTGTTGTGAAAGGTGTAAAATATTATTATTTTCCTCGATACTTAGTAAACGTAAACATTTTCCCATTTCGATCTGTAACGTGCTGTAAACGACCACGCATTTTTTGGAGATATTGACGTTTCCAGTATAAATAAACACATGTGCATTCGTAACTCAGCAGGAAACTAGTAATTTCATTCCGATGCCGATACTAAGAAAACACGCGGTTTGCTATCTTTACAAACGGACGGATCGCGAATGCGAATTTTAAATGTCGTTTTAAAAGCTCCGCTATGGAATAACATCAAGCAGATATATTTTCTTTAAACGATTGGATCCAACCGGCAAAGATCTCCTGTTGCTGCAGTGGCGAGGAATATTTTAATAAGGACCCCTGAGAAGCCACTTTTCCCTTGCGTTTCCGGAATGAATGGGAAAATTGTAGTAAGTTAGCTTAATGGCTACGATTTAAATAAAACTTTAAATAGACATTTTGCAATCGTTCGTTAAATGAATATTAACGCCATTCATGGGTGCCCAGCCCGCGGCCCGTACAAGGCCCAAAATAAGTGAAAATATGACATCCATTTTATTTGCTCTTGTCCAAATTTTCAGTCTTTTCTAAACGCGTATAAAATACTAAAATATTAAAAAGTTCTGAATATGCTGATTCGCCATATTGCTTTAGCTATAGTATATTTTGAAATTTACAATATTTCAGTGTTTTATACGTGTGGCGCATGGAGTAAAATTTTGACTTTAGAAAGACCTGAAAATTTGGTTTAGTCACTCCGTTTTGCATACAGAATACAGCTTCAACACGGTTTCAAGAAAGGTATTAACATTTTCTGATTAATACAACGTTTAAGTAAATTACTATTGTCAGTTTACCACTAATCATTTAATAGCTGATAGCCCTAGCTTCAGCTACAAGATCAATTGTCATAACAAAATAGGATTATTTATAATTTATTTAAAGATGCTATGAATCATATATGTAGATACCTGATCAGTATATTTTGAACTTCACTTAAAATTAGTGTTTAATACGCGTGGCGCATGAAGTAAAATTTCGAGTTTAGAAAAGCCTGAAAATTTGGTTTGGTCGCGTAGCGCTACGCGCGACGCGACCAAACCAAATTTTAAGGCTTTTCTAAACTCGAAATTTTACTTCATGCTTAATCTGGGATTGGAAACACTCGTAAAAAGTTTTGAATTTCTAAGAAAATAAACTATCTTTACGCATCTTCTTAAAATATTAAACCAAAGTTAAAATTATGTAATAAAATCAACGATTTTGGGAAACGGTTATCTTTAAAAAAAAATGTAAAAAGTCAATAGATTATTAAATCAACATAAAATTCACAGAATGAATTAACTTTAACTGACAATAATTTAAATTTGAATATCTTTTTTCTCAGTATTCCAAAATATCAATTCAAAGTTAAATTTTGATTTGATTTACCGGGTGTTGACTTGGCGGACGCAACATAGGAAATCCCATGTAAATCTTGAAATGTTCAAATTTTGGCTCGCCTATTTATTTTAGAAACAAAATGTATATACCTTTTTTGTAGAGGGAAAAGTTCTGAATTCATTCAAGTTAACGTTTATCACTTTACGTTTCTCTAAATTAAAATAATTAAGAAAAAATAACATTATTTTTTCTTAATTATTTTATAAAAATAATGACATGCCATGGAATTGAAGCAACAACTGCGGATGTCAAAATGGCAAAAGATATCGTAGTCACTTGATTAATGTAAATGTTTTCGAAATGATTTACACTATACAAGAAAAATGTCGTTATTTTTATAAAATCACATTACTTTCTCTTAATAATTTTAGCTGTTAATTTTCTGACATTCGTTGATTTTTAAAAGAGTTCAATTTAAAGCTTTAAACGAGTGTTTTGCACTCCCAGACTAAGCATGAAGTAAAACTTGGAGTTTAGAAAAGCCCCGTGAAAATTTTCTGGTCTTTTCTAAACTCGAAATTTTTTTTCATGTACGCGTGGCGCATGAAAAAAAATGTAAAACACAGATTTTAAGTGAACTTCGAATATAAATAAATTGACAATATTATAGTGTTTTATACGCGTGGCGCATAAAGTAAAATTTCGAGTTTAGAAAAGCCCAGAAAATTTGTCTCAGGTCGCTGCGCGACCCTCAACAAATTTTCACGGGGCTTTTCTAAACTCGAAATTTTACTTCATGCTTAGTCTGGGAGTCGAAAACACTTGTTTAAAGCTTATATTGAACTTAAAAAAAAACAGGGAATATCAAAAATTGTTGTATCAATTCCATGGTATGTCATTATTTTTATAAAATCACATAACTTTTTCTTAATTATTTTAACTTAGAGAAACGTAAAGTGTTAAGTGTGAACATTAGTAAATTTAGAATTTTTTCCTCTACTAAAAAGTAAAATAGATTTTGTCTCTAAAATAAATAGGGAAGCCAATATTTGAACACTTTAAAATAACATGCGATTTCCTATGTTGCGTCCGCCAAGTCAATACCCGGTATACATATTTATTTTATCGGCGATTTTGTTATTAAATTACAGTCAATTCATTTTGAATAATTTCTGATCAAATGAGTTTCTAATTGATTATCTAACAATGGTTTTCACTCCCAGATTAAGCATGAAGTAAAAATCCAAATTTTTAGGCTTTTCTAAACTCTAAATTTTACTTCATGCGCTACGCGTATAATACACTGATTTCAAGTGAAGTTCAGAATATATTCAACTTGATTCTGTTTTGTGAATCTCACATCAATTAATCTCACATTAAGTTCAGAATATGCTGCTTTACCAAATTGCTTTAGCTTTAGTATATTTTAAATTTTACAATATTTTATTTTTTATATGCGTGGCGCATGCAGTAAAATTTCGAGTTTAGGAAAACCTGAAAATTTGGTTTGGTCGCTCCGCTTCGCCGAGCGACCAAACCAAATTTTAAGGCTTTTCTAAACTCGAAATTTTACTTTATTCTTAATCCGGGAGTGTTTCCACTCGTTAAAAGCTTTAAATCGAACACTTATCTTAAATCAACGAATAACAGAAAATTTACAGCGAATTTTGGTATTCCAAAATATCAATTCAAAGTTAAATTTTGATTTGATTTACCGGGTGTTGACTTGGCGGACGCAACATAGGAAATCCCATGTAAATTTTGAAATGTTCAAATTTTGGCTCCCCTATTTATTTTAGAAACAAAATATATTTGTAGAAGGAAAAATTCTGAATTCATTCGCGTTAACGTTTATCACTTTACGTTTCTCTAAGTTAAAATAATTAAGAAAATATAATGTGATTTTATAAAAATTATGACATGCCATGGAATTGAAGCAACAACTGCGGATGTCAAAATGGCAAAAGATATCGTAGTCACTTAATTAAAGTAAATGTTTTCGAAATTATTTACACTATACAAGAAAAATGTCGTTATTTTTATAAAATCACATAACTTTCTCTTAATTATTTTAGCTGTTAATTTTCTGACATTCGTTGATTTTTAAAAGAGTTCAATTTAAAGCTTTAAACGAGTGTTTTCCACTCCCAGACTAAACATGAAGTAAAACTTGGAGTTTAGAAAAGCCCCGTGAAAATTTCCTGGGCTTTTCTAAACTAGAAATTTTTTTCATGCGCCACGCGTATAAAACACAGATTTTAAGTGAAGTTCGAATATAAACAAATAGACAATATTATAGTGTTTTATACGCGTGGCGCATAAAGTAAAATTTCGAGTTTAGAAAAGCCCCGAAAATTTGTCTCAGGTCGCTGCGCGACCCTCAACAAATTTTCACGGGGCTTTTCTAAACTCGAAATTTTACTTCATGCTTAGTCTGGGAGTCGAAAACACTTGTTTAAAGCTTATATTGAACTTTAAAAAAACAGGGAATATCAACAATTGTTGTATCAATTCCATGGTATGTCATTATTTTTATAAAATCACATAACTTTTTCTTAATTATTTTAACTTAGAGAAACGTAAAGTGTTAAGTGTGAACATTAGTTAATTTAGAATTTTTTCCTCTACTAAAAAGTAAAATAAATTTTGTCTCTAAAATAAATAGGGAAGCCAATATTTGAACACTTTAAAATTAACATGCGATTTCCTATGTTGCGTCCGCCAAGTCAATACCCGGTATACATATTTATTTTATCGGCGATTTTGTTATTAAATTACAGTCAATTAATTTTGAATAATTTCTGATCAAATGAGTTTCTAATTGATTATTTAACAATGGTTTTCACTCCCAGATTAAGCATGAAGTAAAATTTCGCGCCCCGGCAAATCCAAATTTTCAGGCTTTTCTAAACTCGAAATTTTACTTCATGCGCTACGTGTATAAAACACTGATTTCAAGTGAAGTTAAGAATATATTCAACTTGATTTTTTTTTGTGAATCTCACATCAATTAATCTCACATTCATTTCAGAATATGCTGCTTTACCAAATTGCTTTAGCTTTAGTATATGTTAAATTTTACAATATTTCATGTTTTATATGCGTGGCGCATGCAGTAAAATTTCGAGTTTAGGAAAACCTGAAAATTTGGTTTGGTCGCTCCGCTACGCGGAGCGACCAAACCAAATTTTAAGGCTTTTCTAAACTCGAAATTTTACTTTATTCTTAATCTGGGAGTGTTTCCACTCGTTAGAAGCTTTAAATCGAACACTTATCTAAAATCAACGAATAACAGAAAATTTACAGCGAATACATCGGGATATGTATACTAGAAAGAATAATTCCCTGTATATATAAAATTCCGTATCATTTACATTGACTGCCTTTGTTTTATGCATATTAGCATATAAAACGCATAGCATTGTTCCATAGCAAATATCAAACACCCTTCTTTTACAACATATCGTTAACATTTATGCGTTATCCTTTAGCGTTAAAATGATAATCATAATGTGTCATAAAGTGGGTGTGTGAAATGTGCTGTTTAATTGTTTTTCAGGTTGTTGAAAGTATTTTGAGGCGCTAGAAAGGTGATTTAAGCTTATTCGTCGTGTCAGACGGACATGCGAACATAATGTAAGCACTTTTATGGGGCCCATTAAAGTGACCCTACGATGGAATAGAATACATGGGCGCGCTGCGTAAAAATTTCATAATGGCGGGAATAAAGTGGGCGGGAAATTTATAAAATAAAAGAGAAATCGAGAGGGGTGAAAGTATGCCAGTGGCAGGTCCGTGTGTACATTTAACTTTGACATTTTGCATATATTTTGCGGGGAACCTTTTATACTTTTATTTTATTAGGAAGAAGGTGAGCGCGTCGAGAAACCCAATTTCGCGGCGGCGGCAAAGCGTCGATAAATAAAAGACACCGGCCCTTCTTTCCCTCCGCCGCATTCCCTTTTATTCTCGCACTTAATTAATAAACATGGAATAAAATACATTTATTTTTATCAAAGAAAAATTCGGTGGTTGTTCGGAATTAATCAGCGGGGATGGTGTTATTTATTCAAAGGCGGGATTGATACAACTTTTTTCGGGCGAAACCGAAACTGAGACCGCACCGGCCGTCGATATCAACCAAACTTGCACGCCCTGCAAATGCAAACTTTATTCCCCTGAAAGCTGTATCCCGGAATAAAAAAAGGAACTGTCCGAACTTTAAACTCGACCATTGAAAACGGGCCAGTTGCCACGAAATGAATCTGAATAAGACATTCGCCCCAAATGGATTTCCTTCTTCCCTTAACTTAATTGAACTTGTTTTATTCTTTTAAATAAATTGCCGTTGCGGCTTTCTAATTATAGTGAGACAAACCAACATTACTATAATCTTATTAATTAAGTTCTCAGTTACCTTAAGCCGTGTATAATCAAACTGTTGACGCAATGCAATGTGTACAACACAAAGCCACGGCCTTAATAAGCATAATACTCCTTAATCACGGGTGAATAATTATAAGCTCAAATAAATGTAGAAATTACTAGGAATAAATAAATTTAAATTGCAATTATTATAACCGTCTGAATCTTGATATTAGTTCTTTCAAATTAAAGCCTTTTCTAAACTCGAAATTTTACTCCATGCGCCACGCGTATAAAACACTAATTTAAAATAAAATTCAAAATATGCTACTTAAATTTGATCTTACGTTAATACATTTTTCTAATATTTATTTCGTCAACTAAAAATACGAGCTTTGGGTTAGGACATGTAAGTATGATTAAAAAAAATCAGAAAGCAAAATGCTAAGACGCTTGACTTTTGAATGATCTGGTTACTTAAAATAAGCAGTTGTAAAATTCATTATTTATGTTTTTTGTATTCTTTTATATTAAAATAGTATATTATACAGGGTGCCCGTATTTTGGCAGAATGTATGAGGATCTCAGTTATTTGAAGAGATAGAGAGTCGTTTAAATTGGAGCAAAGATGCGTATTTTAGGGTTTAATAATAATCGGAAAACAATTTTGAAATATCTTTTTTTTTGTTATATCAACAAAGAACTGATTTTTTGAAAATTGTTTATTATTTTTTATTCAAAAACTACTTAATCTGGACATTTAGAACTTTGACAATATACAGGCACTTTTTAATGAGGAATCTAGTAGCATATTTTTTTTAAGATCACTATAACTATTAAATGTGGTGACAGGTCTGATGCGAAAAACTATAGGCCAATCTCAATTTTGCCAATAATATCCAAGATTCTTGAAAGGGTGTTATGTAATCAAATAGCTGCCTACATTGAGAATAATGAACTATTCTCTGACAGTCAGTATGGTTTTCGTAGGGGAAGATCGACAGGGGCCGCAGTTGTAGCCTTTGTTGAGGAAATATTAGAAGATCTTAAAAACAAAAAAACATTCAGCTACAACATTTGTTGACCTCAGCAAGGCATTCGACTGTGTTCCTCATGATCTTCTCCTGCGAAAGCTGTACTACTATAATTTTCATCCAAAAAGCTGTCGGCTCTTGGTCTCATACCTGTCACTACGTCGTCAAAGAGTAAAGATTAATAATACCATATCTAAAAGCATGGGAATAAACAGTGGGGTGCCTCAGGGGTCAATTCTGGGACCCTTGCTCTTCCTGATATTTAATAACGACCTACCATGTCAAATAGATATGGGGTCGGTATTTTTATATGCAGATGACACTACCTTTAAAAGTGCTGCATCTAACATAAACACAGCGAAAACAAATAACGATACATCACTAGAAACTGTGTCTGAGTGGTTTATTTCAAACAGGCTGTCCATAAATGATACAAAGACTGCGAACCTTATGTTCTCCTTATCACCTACTATTCCATTAGGAGTTGTGAAATTTCTAGGCATACACTTAGACTCAAAATTGAAATGGACGCCGCATGGTGATGAAACATGCAGTAAACTATGCCGTAACATCTATCTCTTGAGACTTTTGTCATGTTCACTGCCTCAGAAAGCTCTAAGATCGGTATATTTTGCACTTTGCCAGACTCACTTGACGTATGGTTTGTTGTCGTGGGGACACTCGAGCATCACACCTCGGTTATTTGGTCTACAAAGACGGGCAGTAAGAATAATTGCAGGTGCTGGCTATAGAGAAGACTGTAGATATTTTTTTAGACAACTAAACATATTAACACTACCCTCATTATATATATTAGAATGTCTCCTTTATATATTTGATAATAGAGATAAGTATGTTACTCATATGGAGGTACATTCGCACTGCACTAGAGGAAGAGACAAGATCTACCCTAAATACGTAAGACTCTGTAAGACAAAGAATGGTGTTAACTATCTCGGTATTAAACTATATAACAAGTTACCCACCAGTGTCAAAAATAAGTCCACGACTTTTTTTTAAAAAATCAATCAAAACATATCTTACATCAAAAGCCTACTATAGTATAGAAGAATGCTTATTAGACAATTTTCATGATTTTTTAATTTAATTTGTATTCGTATTGTTTTTTACAGTTCTAACTAAGTTATAAATTATTTTAATTATGTGATAAATCTACCTCTTAGTGTAAGTTTTATAACATTTATATAGTGTGATTATTTTTAAATAGCTCTACACAAATCATTTTACTTTATGTGATATCAATCTACTATTAATTGTGATATATAGCGCAAGATATGATATTGTGACTTGTGTAATGGCTGTGCTAACATGAATAAATTATTATTATTATTATTATTATTATTATTATTAACATTTACCCGGGAACCATAGCCAACTGTTGTTTTTCTTATAAGCGCCATTTTGGATTTCCATATTTTTTGGAAGAGTGTTTTTTTCTGAACACAGTGGTGTATCACACTCATAATTTATTTTAGATTTGATATTTAAAATTATGATATTTTCTTTTTTGCAAAGAGTGCGTTGGAAAAAATGTCATATCTGTTAATCAATAAAATCTTGACAGCAGTCAATCATTGTTAGCACTCAAAATTAATTAATAACTGTCAATCTTTTGAATTAATAATAATAAGTATCGATTATAACATAAAAGTTGCACAAACTAAATTTATCCTACTATTGTTATTCCAAAACTATTCACAAAAAAATAATTCTTGCATTTTTCGCTACATCTTAATAAATATTGATCACCATCACACCTAAGCGTTATAAACTTTTAACATTACTGTAAATCAGTGGTTTATACACGTGGCGCATGAAGTAAAATTTCAAGTTTAGAAAAGCCCCGTGAACTTCATGCTTAGTCTGGGACTGGATGACACTCGTTACTTTACAATACATCACAACTGGTAGAATATGTATCGTCGGATGCCCGTCTTCAGGGGTGATATGTAAGCAAATTATGGGTCCTAGGAGTTGTCAAATAAGTGAGTTACTCAACTGTTTCCAAAGCACTCTTTACAAAAAACAAAAGATTAAAATTTTACATATAAAATGTACAATAAACTGCAAGCGTGGTACATCATTGAATTCAGAAAAAAATATTCTTTCAAAAGATATGAAAATACAAAATGGCGCCCATAAGAAAAACATAAGTTGGACATGGTCCCTGGGTAAATGTTATAGTTATCTTCAAATAAAATATGTTACTAGATTAATCGTTAAAAAGTGCAATGTTAAAGTTGTGAATGTCTGGATTCAATAGTTCTTGAATAAAAAAATAAAAACGAAATTTCAAAAAACCCGTTGTTTGACAATACAGCAAAAACGAAAAAAAAAATTCAAATTTGTTTTTAAATTATTATTAGGCCCTGAATTACGCAACTTTGCCCCAATATAACCGACCGAAATCTCCATACATTCTGTTGAAATACAGACACCCTGTATAGTACATATTGTAGAATTGCAATATTTTATATTTTCCTGAAACGGATACTGCTAGGATAATAAATACATTAATTTGAAATTGATCTTAAGCAGTATATTTAGAACTTAACTTTAAATCACTGTTTTATACGCGTGGCGCATGAAGTAAAATTTCGAGTTTAGAAAAGCCTGAAAATTTGGTTTGGTCGCTCCGCTTCGCGGAGCGACTAAACCAAATTTTCAGGTTTTTCTAAACTCGAAATTTTACTTCATGCTTAATCTGGGAGTGGAAAACACTCGTTTAAAACTTCAAATTGAACTCTTTTCAAAAGCAGCGTATGCATATGTATACTTAAATAAAAAATTCCCTGTGTGTGAAAATGGGGTCAATTGCACCTTATATGTCCAAAATTTTGATTATAAGAGTATTGTTATAGAACGCTTAAAATGTCTGAGTGAAACCTTATTTAATGACAATTCAAATTAAAAACTATTTGAATTCGAAAAAATGAGCTTACCCTTCTTATAGTCTGCACACTTTAAACATAATATATAAAATTACGAAAATATTCGTGTAAAATGCAAACAATAAGTCTTAAATAATAAGATACCTTAAGAAAATAAATACCCACTAAAACAACTACTTGCCGTGCAAATACACCTCCGAATATTAAATTATACAATGAAATGTTTAAAATCTTATTTGATTTGTTACAACGCTCTATCAAAGTATATGTAACATTTAGATCAAATTATCTTTAAACCAACTAACAAATCTCAGGTTGTCTTATTAATTAAGACGTATTGTTTGCATTTTACACGAATATTTTCGTAACTTTATATATTATGCTTATTTATTAAATTAAATCGTCTTCAAATATTTATTTAAAAATGCTTGGTCTTAGCCTTTTAGCTCTGAGCACAATTCCAAAATTATTATATGTGGCTACAAGGACGAATACCGAGTGACAATAAAACTTTTTTTGAATGATTCATAACATTTAATTTGCATCAACTTTGCATTCCCAAATTTCAAAAGTCTGTAACTTCCTCCGCTTTTTGCTGCAACTGTAATGTATCTTTTACTATAATATCATCAATAATTTAGTTACACATTATTTAAATATATAGGAATAGAATAATTTTAAACAAATAACTGATTTTTAATTTAAATTATTGTGTTTATACTTTTTTTTCGAGATTTGGCCAGGTTGATATACTATGTTTTGAATTTGTTGTGAATTATACTGTATCTTAGTATACACCAGTAGATCTTATTTTTTTAGAATTATCGACCACTTACAAATTTAGAATATTGTGCGGATGACAGTCATAAAATAAAGATAAAAACAGTCATAAAATAAAGCAAAGACTGAAAAATCCATTACACAAATATCATGAAAACAGCAGATTCATGCTTTCGTGTGCTTTATAACTATTTAAAGTACTTATAAAGCAAACGAAAGCATGAATACGAAACGAAAGCTTAAATAAAATTATTGCATTTTTGAAAATGTGTAAATATTTTTTTTTTACTTTAAAAATATAATTTTTAATAGAATTTAGATTAGAAGGGTCCAATTTTTTGACAATTACAATGTAAAAAAATCGACCTGGAGATTTAAATGGATCTTCACGTTTTGTTCTTCACTGCATAACGCATTTTTGAAATTATTTACGTGTATTCTATTATTTCTATATTTTTGGAAAAACTTCAATGAGCTTAATGCACAAGGTTGTGATAAGAAGAGAATGACTCAAAGTCGAAACTAGTTGGAATAAAAAACCAAAATATTAGTGAAATTTAACCAAGTGTTTTCTTTATTAAATCATGTGATAAGAAGGTTTAAAATACTATAAAAATACTTAGTGATCATTTTTATTAATTCATACCCAACAGAATACATTGCTGAATTCAGTCATTTTTAAATAACTTGAAACTGGAAATCATCGGGTTGTTATTTTTTAAATTAGCAGAACCTGTTAAGATTTGAAAATAATGGAAAAATTTATATTTACAATGAAAACACTTTTTGTTTCTTACATCACTTTCATTTTTATTCGTTAGATGTACATTTCGAGTGCTAAGCAGTCATTATCAATAGACTGATAATGAGCGCTTAGCACTCGAAATGTACAGGGTGGTCTAATTTCGATGTTGCTTATGGGCATCTCTTGTTTTTTTCAGAAGTTATGGGGCAGAATCGGGTTTTCTTGATTATTAACTTTAATTAATGCGTAATTTGTAAGATAATCAAAAACTATAAATATCTTCTTGAGACACTATTTTAAGTAGAATCCAGTGGCGTAGGCATTTTTTTATTTCATGCACACATTTTCGAGTTATAACCAAATTATTTTTTTTAAATGGAAATCATAGTTGGCTTTGGCAGTAAAAAGTAAGTAAAAGAGTGTTTTATACTGATTTCAAGAATATATACTTCTGTGAATTTATTTTAAAAACAATCTAACTATAGAATAGAAACCAGCTTTTAATCTGCTAAATAATATAATACGGAAGACAATAGCCATTTTTGATCATTTGCATGGTCAATTTTAATTAATTATTCCACTGCAACAGCAAAGAGTTCTGTTCTTCCAACAAGATTGGAAAATGAAATTATGTTCTGCCTAATAAAATATTTATTACTCAAAAAAGAATTATTATTATTTATAGAGTTTATCATAATTAAAACTGATCAAAAATGGCTATTGTCTTCCGTATTATATAATTTGGCAGATTTAAAGCTAGTTTCTACTCTATAGTAACACTGTTTTTTTAAGATAAATTCACAAAACTTTATATTTTTGAAATCGGTAAAAAAACACTCTTATCAACTATGTTAAAGCCAACTATGATTTACATTAAAAAAAAATAATTTTGCCATAACTCAAAAATGTGTGCAAAAAATTAAAAATACCTACGCCACTGGATCCTACTTAAAAAGTGCCTTAAGAAGGTATTTATAGTTTTTGTTTACCTTACAAATTACGCAAGATATTAATTAAAGTTAAAAATCAAGAAAACCCGATTTTGCCCTATAACTTCTGAAAAAAACAAGATGGTGCATTTTTGTTTTCGGCATGCCCATAAGCAACATCGAAATTAGACCACCCTGTACATCTAACGAATAAAAATAAAAGTGAAGTAAGGAAAAAAAAGTGTTTTCATTGTGATTAAATGCTCCACATAACTGAAATAAACAATTAGAAAATTATATTTATTTTAAACTTTGGAGAAAATATTGAACATTAAAAACGTCAAGAAAACCGGCAAATAATTAAAAAATTTTAAATAATTTTTTTAAGTAAACAAATTTATAAAACGCAAAACAAATAATTCGTGTGTTTTACAGAATTTCACAATAATTTTAACCTTATTTAATTACATCTTTAATTTGGTTGGCGTTCACTTTGTGGTATATCTTGATACCAATTTAATTAAAACACTTAACTTTGTACCGAAAAGTAAAATAAAAGTGGTAAAACAAAGTTATGTGTTTTAATTAAATTGTTAATTAATTACGATTTCAATCGCCAAAAATGACATTGAAAACTAAAACAAATACATTGATTTAATTATCTTTAATTAACTTCTCACTTTATTAGCATTAAATTTAAAGTATATTTTATAATATTTACAATCTTACTACTCTTTGTATTATGAAACCATATTAAATTGCTCTTTATATTGACAATTGTTAGAAATCTTACAATAACCAAAAGCATTGTAACAAATTACAAAACTAACAAAAATCTCAATGTAGGATGAGTATTCATTCGGTTGAATTAATAAAAAATCATAACAGAAAAAATATACAAACGACAAAATCAGCGAAATTTGTCAAAATTTAAAATTGAATCTGGAACTAAACCGAAAACCGTCATTTAATGTTATTAAAATCTGCCGCTAAGTGTATTTGTGTGTCTGTGTGGCTGTTAACACAGTAACTCAACATTTTAAATTTGTATCAATTTTTGGATAAATTCCGGAATCCGGAAGTGAGGATTTACTTATAGCATTTTTCTGCAAACATTTTTGTAATTTTTGGATAACATGGAAAAAAAACAACTATGATATAAATACTTTTTGATGTAGTTTTTTTTTTGTTTTTTGAGATCTGCATAAATTTGATTATTATTGTCACAAGTAAAAATAGGTTGAGAAACATTTAATTAGACCATTTTTAATAAATGTCTATCTGTGTATCAAGAACAGAATACCGGTTAAGTTTCATTTTGGTGGAAAAATAAATTTGGGTACTTAATTACAAAGAGAAAAGAATGTTAAATGGAAATTGCTAATGAATTGTAATTTTATGGATAATAAGGGAGTTGAGGCTGCATTTATTAGAGTCACTTAATGTGGGCATAAGTATATTTAATAATTAATCGAGTTATTTCCGTCGAAGTGGAATTGCTATTATAGTAATTAATTGGATGTGCTTTTAGGTGGCGGCGCGAAACCGGAACTCAATAAAATAAAGCTGCCTAAAACGGCCCAGACGTAATGAAAAATGCAAAGGGGCGAAATATAATAGTTCGTAAGAAAGTGCACTAAAGTTGCAGCCCGGGCATGATACAATAAAACCGCGGTTATGAATAAAATGCAACATGAATGCAGTTGCAGTTGCAGTATCACAGTATCACGTGAATTGTTGCGGCCCGCAATAAAATTACAAGTATGAGGGTGCGCAATAAAATCCAGACTGAAAGGGAAATGTGAAATGGGAATGTAGGTAAATCGTCGTAAGTGGAGCGCATAAATTATGCAGATCGATTGTACATTGCTCCATTATTAACGGTATCGCAAACTTCCTATTTGCGGCCCTCGCCGAACTGCAAACGCATAAATAAAATTTCGGCAAGAGTTCGACCCTTATTAAGGGCGCGTATTTAAGCGTGACGAAGGGCCGAGTCTCGGGCCGCACAAAAGGAACGGAATAATTGAAAAGATCTAGGTGAAACGCTCACCAAAAATAATCCAAATCTCCGAAGGGTCTTAAACTAGACGAATGCCTCTTTTGCCGTCTCAACAAATCCTACTTGTTAAATGAACCTTCTCATCTATTAATATTATCACAATTATTATAAAAAATAAAATTTCTTAGTGAAATAATATAAACTCATTTATATGAACAGCAATTTATTATAACTTTAAGCAGATCTGGGAAGAATTCAAATCATTTAGGATTTTAACCCTAGATACGAACCTTCATAGAGAATTCAAAGATGTGTTAGAATATATGAATGATTTGTTCAAACACGAATAATTCAAATTCAAAACTATTTAATTTCGAGAAAATAAGCTTACGCTTCTTAAAGTTTGCACACTTTAAACTAAATAAATAAAATTATAAAATTATTAAGACAACTTAAGACAATAAATACCCAGTAGTTGTTTACGTCTTATTAATTAAGACGAATTGTTTGCATTTTACACGAATTTTTGTAATTTTATATATTATGAATGATTCGTAAACTAGACTCAATTTTTTGATAGGATTTGTATTCGAATCGAAATGTAGATGATTCAAATCATCCCTGTTTTAGAACCGTTTGCCAGGGCACGGCTCGCTTAGCTCGCGCAACTTGGAAAATCTAAATATTCAGGCTTTTGTAAACTCGAAACTTTACTTCATACTTAACCTGGGAGTAGAAACCCTCGTTAGACGATCAATCAGAAACAAAATTTCAATAGTTGAAAATGATCAGAAATTATTTAAAATAAATGGAATTTAATTTAAAAAAATAAATTTAAATTAAATTAAAATTTAACTTTGATTTGATATTTTGGAATATCCAGTGAAGACATTCAAATTTTAATTACAGCCAATCAAAGTTTATTCTTTCTGTGTAGATTTTTAAAATGTTATTTTGATTTGATAACCTGTTAATTTTTTACAATTGTTTCAAAGAAAACATTCTCCAAAAATTGTTGATTTTATTGCATAATTTCAACTTTGGCTGAATATTTTAAGAAAATTTAGTGAGATAATTTAGGTTTTTTTCTACAAGATGTAAGTGCAATCAATTCTTAGTGAATTTTATGAGTTTTATGATGATGGTATAAAATTTGAATTTTTTACAATGTTTATAAAGAAAACATTCTCCCGAAATCGTTCAATTTATCGGATACTTTTTTCTCATTAATTACTTGGTAAAACATTTTCAAAAATATAACGACAAACAAGGAACTCGGATGCCTACTGCCGAGCGGCTGCAATACAAATGATGGTTGTATTGCAATAATTGCGCGATTGTTCCATCGATTTTTATATTGATTTTTTTACTTTGTGGTGAATTTGACTGTAACCAATGTATTGTAATCTTTTAAATAAAGCTCATTATTTATTGACCATTGACTATCTGAAATGTGTATTTATATTATGTATAATTGAATATAGGCCTTGATTATTTGCTATATTATATCTTTCACTAGGTTCGTATTAATCACGTGGTAAATATGATTAAATAGATTTGTTTGAATATTAATTCAAATAAAAATCATTTGGTTTTCTTCACAAAATATAAACAAACCAAGTGATTTTTATTGAAATTAATATTCGTACATATATATTTGCTATATTGTCCAAAATTCCTGGTGGCGATCCTTCCCCCTTCCCCTGTGGCTGCGTGTAGACAATAGGAACATGTACTTTTTTTGAATATATTTATACGTTTTGATCCTATTTGAAGCACTTTCGCCAAATTTTCCGGAAAAATTCCGGGCTTGGTTTGTTACGAATGAAGTAGTATTTTAAAAAACGATGACTAGAATTGAGTTGTTGGTGTGCAGAAGGAATTTTAAACATTGTTGATTGCGGAGTGTGTCCGAGAATGCCCCAGTGCAATTTACATTATTTATCTCTGTAAAATTAAATGTTTGTTTTAGTTCGACTTACCAATTTATTTACTCATATGCAGTATTTGTTGCATTGAATTGTCATGTATTTCTCTGTGAAACATTTTCGAAGTAAATATGATTAATTATATTTGTATGTTACGATATTAATTATTAAATTTCTGTTATCTGTTTCTCCATAACATAAAAAAATAATGATAATTATTTATTGATTATGAGATCTTATTTTTAGAATCGCGTTTGTTAATGGGAATGGTATTATGGCTAACATAACAATTCTTCAAGTGGGTTGTTATTATATTACGAGCATTTAGGTTAATGAGGGGTTTTTAAACGGGCTGTTTTTCAGGCCGGGTGTTGATTACCAATTGAACTAGAACATATTTCCTTACATTTCACATCTGCGGGTCGATTTATCGCATTTCTCTCCAGCCCGCGATTTTATTTCGTTTCATTCCTGGCCGGGATTTGATTCCATTTCTCCCGTGTCCCGAGTTCGAATTCGAGTTCGAGCGCGCGGGAGAATTACTGTTAGTAGGTTCAGTTTGCATGTCCATCAGAAATAGGCTGAATCGGAATGTTCTTCTCTTTTCGCCGGTGGGTATATCGATTCGTGTGTTTTGTATTCACGAGGCATGCACCTTTTTTGCCGCCAATTAACGGCGGTGTGCAAAATTTACGAAAGTGCAAAAGCTGTCGAAAAAAAAAAAACTTTGCAGTTTTGTCGTGGCACACGGGAATTTCGTGATTTGGCAGTTCGATTTTTCGGGTTATTAATTTGAGACGTGGTGTGGTATAGCGTGCGCAATAAATATCGCAATCGATTCGCTGTACATAATTTTATTGATATATTCCAGTAAGGTTGTAATTTGTATTGCTAGTATAATATCCTGAGCGGCATAACTACGTTTCACGAACTTCGCTGTTGAAAATATATAGCCCCCGTTATATTTACTTTATGTAGGGTAAAGAGTTTTCCAAAAATCGCGATTTAAGCAACGTTCTTGACATGGGCCAAGTGATTTATATTATTCATATTTCAGGGGAGGGTACTTCAATACTTCCCTGGACATCAAGAAATCATACATTTTTAGACTTTTGCAGATATGAGCAAAAATTATTATAGTCAATTTGTTGATATCATTGTACTACATGATTTTCAAATGACAATAATATATCGCACTTAGCCGATGGTGAAACATTTTTATATTAATAATAGAAAATTATTTAAAACACTTGGTTTGTTTCGCTGTGATACCTCATGGTTAAGGAAAGGAGACACCTGTTAGGAAATCATTGAACTCTGTAATAAAAAATGGTGGTATGTCCATCATAGTACTTTCCCCATTAAAGTCTCAATCTTTAGGGTCTGATGAAATTTGGTTACATACTTGAAACCATTAGCTTTCAGAAAATATTAAATATATTTTTCTTATTCCTGCCTCCTACCTCATTTATGTGTTCTCTTTTCCACAAAACGTCATCATGTCAAAGTCAAAATACCGTCACAAATATCAATAGTCAGCATTGATATTCGTGACGGTATTTTGACTTTGACATGATTCACGTTTTGTGGAAAGGGAATACATAAATGAGGCAGGAGACAGGAATAAGAAAAATATATTGAAAATTTTTAAAGCAAGTACATACAAAATTCTTATTAAAAAAAATATATTAAAAAATGACTAAAAGAAATACGACAAAAAGTTTGAAAAGAAAGAAAAGAGGAAATGTTTTGAAAAAAAGATTGGAAGAAAAGTGGAAGAATAAACTAGAATTTACTGTTCTCTGTACAAGAATTGTATAATGAAGAAACGGTAGAACATTTTTTTTTAATTGTAAGAAAAATAATTTAAATAATTAGAATTTATTAAACTATCCAAAACCGAAATGAATTAAAATATTGTGAGTGTTAAATAAGTTGAATAAATAATTAAAATTGCCGGTTTCAAAAATATTTGAATAATAATAATAATAATACACATACTGAAATTGTTATATTGTTTCCTTAGTGTACATTTCAAGGGCGTGAAAAGCGAAATTCTGACCCAAACATAATAGAACAATTAACTTTGTATGTATGAAATACTAAATTTAATTCAGTTTAACACAGTTATTTAAAGATTTCACTTGAAGTCGGTGTTTTATACGCGTGGCGTATAAAGTTATATTTAGAGTTTAGAAAAGCCTGAACATTTGGTTTGCGCTACGCGACCAAACCAAATTTTCAGTCCTTTCTAAACTCGAAATTTTACTTCATGCAGGGAGTGAAAACCCTCGTTAGACGATCAATCAGAAACGTATTTTGCAGCTTAATTTATTGTAAAATTTAACACACAAAATAAATTTATTGTTTAAATTTAGAACAAACAAATTTATTTTCTTTTATTTAAAAAAATCAAATTTTATACAATCAACATAAAATTCACAGAATTTACTTATAATTGATTGCAGTTGCATTTGCCTTATAGAAAATAAAATTATTTCAACTAATTTTTACAAAATATTAAGTCAAAGTTGAAATTATGCAATAAAAAAAATTAACATTCTCCTAAAGTCGTTCACTTTAGGAGAACGTTAATTTTGAAAAAATTGTAAAAAAATTACGGATTACCAAATCAACCTATAATTCATAAAATCTACACATAAATGAATAAACTTTAATTGTCTATAATACAAATTCAAATGTCTCCATTAGGTTTTTAAAAATATCAAATCAAAGTTGAAATATCGTAAAAAAAACGTGATTAAACTCAACGTTTTATGCAATCAACATGAAATTCACAAAATTTACTTGGAATTTATTTCACTTACATCTTACAGAAAATAAATTAATTATCTTGACGCATTCTCTTAAAATATTTAGCCAAAGTTGAAATTATGCAATAAAATTAAATTATTCATTTATTAATTTAATAAATTTATAAATTAAATTCACTTGGTTTTGTTTCACTTATTTGTATTTTATTTTCTACTAGTTTTGGTTTAATGCCATTATCAAGAATGATATACAAATGGATTTGTTTGGGAATATACACAGTTTTGAATTGTATTGGGTAATAAGGGCATTTAAATCGTGACGATGTGACACTCAACCAAACTTGACACGGTGACCACGTCGAATATGTCAAAAGCTAGGTTAGGTTAGTTGTTACATTGTCTACCTAAATGTATGTGGCACCTAACCTAACCTAACTTTTACCACATTCGACGTTTTATACAACTTTCAACACCTAATGTTATGTTATCTTATGACATATGATAATAAATAATAAGTAATTTATTTTCCAGAAATAGTAAACGAAAATACTATTGTAAAAAACTATAATATGTCAAAATAATGGATAATCCAGAATATATTTTTAGTATTAGTTAGTTTTTACTTAGAATTACTTTAATTGTATACATTTTATATTACCACATGTTTGTAATTTTAGTTCATTTTTTGAATAAAAGATTTATTATCATTATTCTTATTATTATTATGTCATAAGTCATAGAGTGACAAACAAAATATGTTCACGACTGTCAAAAAATAATACAGTTTTCAAATATTAAAACAATGACAACTATTATTGAATGTATTGCTAATCATTGATAAAACTTGGTAAAACATGATTATATTTTTTTTAATATTAAATTAAAATAAAACTACTTGATTTGTATAACTTTTTTTTAACCAAATTAATTAGTTTTGTATAAATTTAGATACTTTTTTAATTTTAATTTAAAATAAAAGTACTTCATTTAAAAATTAAATAATTATAGGCATAAGTTTTACATAAAATAAAATCAAATCAAACTAGATCATTTGATAATTAATGACTTCCAGTTATAAAAAGTAGATTTTTTTACTAGGTTTATTATAAAAGCGTTTAATTTGAGAGTTCTGCCGAGTGTTTCCACTCCCAGGTTAAGCATGAAGTAAAATTTCGAGTTTAGAAAAGCCTGAAAATTTGGATTTGCCGGGGCCCGCGAGCGAAGCGAGTCGCGCCCCGGCAAATCCAAATTCTCAGGCTTTTCTAAACTCGAAATTTTACTTCATGCGCCACGCGTATAAAACATTGATTTAAAGTGATGTTCAAAATATTCTACTTATAAATAATTTGTCACCTTGTTTATAAAACATAGTCATGTTTTCCAGTACTTTTATTGTTTTGTTTTGTTCGAACGATTTATTTAAGCCTATAAGTTTTACATGAAATAGTATCAAACCAAACTAGATTAATCACTTCCAGTTATAAAAAGTAGGTTTTTTATACAAGGTTTATTATAAAAGCGTTCAATTTGAGACATATCCTGAGTGTTTCCACTCCCAGGTTAAGCATGAAGTAAAATTTCGAGTTTGAATTTAAACACTTTTTTTAGTTTAAAATTAAAATAAAACTAATTAATTTTATAAGTAAATAAATATAGGCATACGTTTTTGATAATATTAATAATAATAATAATCTTTATTTAGCATCTTCAGCTATGCAATAACATAGAAATATACATAATTAATCTGGGCCCACATGATTTAAACATTTATTTACAGAATCATTTATTGTTCATGTTTTTGTTTTCATAATATATAAAATTACGATAATGTTCGTATAAACTGCAACCAATACGTTTTATGCAGTTTATATTAACATTATGGTAATTTCATATGTTATGTTTTAAGTTTTGCGAACTAATAGAAGCGTAAGCTTATGCCCTCAAATTCAAATAGTTTAGAATTTAAAATATTTATGTTTTATCAACCTTCTCTTTTTTGTTATTATTACATTCAATAATTAATACCCTCGTTAACAAAGCCACACGAATAATTTCAATAATATTCCTAAATCCGCCTGTTGAAACATGTAACCGATATTTCAAGCACTAATTGCTTATTTACTTTATACAAATAAGGCCGGGGATGTAAAAGGTCCAGCGCGGATTCAGTAATGTGTGACAAGGGGATGATATTTTTAAGCTCGAATAAGCTCGTAATATCGCGCTAATGGAACTTATGTGCCAGAATTTTAAATAAAAGTGAGGCCTCTCTCGTGCCTAGGCTACCAATTACACGAGTCAAATCAGCCTTGGGCGCGCTGCCCGGTTTGTTAACAGGAGCAAGAAAGTATGGCAAATAGAGAAACACATTGCGTATTCTCTTGAAGTGACAGAATCTCAAATGGGGCCCCGTTGGCTACGAAGTAACAATTTCTGTAAAAATGGGAAAACAATTAAAAAGCTCTTTATATATACATAATACATAAAATTACGATAATGTTCGTATAAACTGAAAAGAATAAATCTTAACTAATAAGACTACTAAGACAATAAATATTGAAACAACTACTTTCCATGCAAATACACCGCCTAAAATTGAAATAATTATAAATACTCGAAAGCATAAACGCCATCTAATGCCCATTAACTTAAATAGCATCGTCAATAGCTGGGAAACTAAACGTTTGTATACAGCAATTCTTCGTCCACAACAGGGCTTTATTTTATAGAATGCAAATATCAAGAATATGCATTTGTGTTCAGTACTCAATGGTTTACCGGATAACTATATACGCGTTTCAGGCTTCAACGCCATCATGAGTATAGTCCCGAACCAGTGCTTTAAGAATACTGAACATTTTTGATATTTATTATGGCCTGTGCAATATTCATATGTTCGAAAGCGTAAACGCATTAGATCCTATTAGCTTAAGTAGCATCATCAATAGCTGGCAAACTAAACGTATGTATACAGCAATTGTTCGTCCACAGCAGGGCTTTATTTTATAAAATACAAATACCAAGAATATGAATTTGTGTTCAGTACTAATTTATTCACCGGATAACTATATACGGGTTTCAGGCTTCAACGCCATCATCAGTATAGTCCCGAACCAGTGCTTGAAGGCGATACTACTTAAGCTAATAGGCAAGAGATATCATTTACCCTTTCGAACATATGTAAATTGCACAGGCCATAATAAATGATCAAAGATGTTCAGTATTCTTCAAGCACTGGTTCGGGACTATACTAATGATGGCGTTGAAGCCTGAAACGCGTATATAGTTATCCATTGAATGAATGAGTACTGAACACAAATTCATATTCTTGATATAAATACTTATTGTTTGCAGTATAAACCAACATTATTGTAAATTTATATATATCATGTTTAAAGTTTTACCAACTATAAGAAGTGTAAGCTCATTCTTTCGAATTTAAATAGTTTTATATTCGAAATATTCATCTCCTTATATATTTTGTGGTTGTTAAGTATAACAATTAAAAAAATATATATTTTATTATTTATTATTTATTATACAGTGCACTAATGCACTCACTAAAAATATTTCAGCTCTTGTTGAAGGAAATAGAAACAGTTTCTTTAGCAAAGTTGCTTTACCTAATTTTAAAAACTAAAAAGTAAAAATATTTTAATACAGGGATATATATAAAAAATAAAAAAAATTGTGAAATTAAAAATATACTGTTAAATCTATATTCAAAATATAGTGCTTAAGCAGAATTAAAATGGGTTGTTATAAATATTTAATAATACAGATGTTACTTTTACGGGTAAAGGCCGTTACTTATTTATACGTTTCTTATTAAATACAGGGAATTTTTCGTTTAAGTATACACATCCCGATTTGTAAATTTGTAGACATTCGATGTTTTTGAAAAGTGTTCAATTTTTAGCTTCTAACGAGAGTTTCCGCTCCCAGATTATTTATGAAGTAAAATTTCGAGTTTAGAAAAGCCTTGAAATTGAAACTGAAATTTTCAGGCTTTTCTAAACTCGAAATTTTACCTTATCCGCCACCCGTAAAAAACACTGAATTCTAGTGAAGTTCAAAATGTACTATTTTAGAATACAGCTTAAGCAATATATTTTAAACTTCGCCATTTTAGATTAGATAATAAACGCCTGAACATTTGGTTTGGTCACGTAGCATTCGTCGTTTTTTAAAAGCGTTCAATTTGAAGCTTCTAACGAGTATTTTTACTCTATTATGTCTTTTTGTTTGTATATTTTAAACTTCACAATATATCAGTGTTTTATACGCGTGGCGCATAAAATAAAGTTTCGAGTTTAGAAAATCCTGAATTTGGATTTGGACGCTGCGGGTCCAAATCCAAACGTTCAGGCTTTTCTAAACTCGAAATTTTACTTCATGCTTAATCTGGAAGTAGAAAACACTCGTTTTAAACTTAAAATTGAATTTTTAAAAAATAAACGAGCATCGAAAAATATACAGCTTAAATTAAAAATTCCCTGTAAATATTTAAAAGACAAACTCTTTGCTTAGTTATTAACTACTTTTCATCGAAACACATAATATTCACAATACTGAATGTCGGTAATTGTTTTTTAATGATTCTACAATGTAGCATTGATATAGAACATAGATATTGTATCAATATTTATTAAATACATTATTACATTATTGAATCCATCAGGTATAATAACTTGAACATATAAATATTTATACAATATTTCTAGAATAATAATACAAGATTCAGTTCTGCTTGAGACAGAATTGATATATATATATGGGGCACCCCACGCCAAATCGGATACCATCTGGCTTTTACATCTCCGATTTTTTTGATATTTTATTATGTTATAGTACCAAATGAGAAATTTGATTTTGATTTTTTTCAATTTTATTTGAGCAGCCGCTTTCGAGATTTCGATTTTTGAAAAAAAAACGTTCCTTTTTTTTAAATGCTAATAACTTTGCAAAAAATAAGCCGATTTTAACGTTTTTTTTTAAAGTTTTTATTTTTCAATATACTTTTTGAATATAAAATCCAAAAAAATGTAAAAACCATATTTCAATAAAATTTTCAAATTAATATAATATGTTGATTTCCAAAAAACACGTACTGATCGATTTTTTATTTATTTTTTTCTAAAAGACTGTTACTCATTCCGCAACTTTTAAGCCCAGTCCGATAATGGGATAACAATAGGATCTATTTTTTTTTTCGAATTTTTAAAATTACATGTTTCACCTATCAGTACTTAAAGTTAATAATAGCCTTTCTCTCAGTTCCACCAGCAATAGTTTTTGCCATTTATGAAATGTTATAGATATGTCTTAATAATTGAATGGATTATAACCAAGGTCACTTATACAAAAATATTTGAAAATTATTTCTATAAAATTTTCAAAATTTTAATATTATATGTTAGTTTCCAATAAACACGTGCTGATTGATTTTCTTGAATTTTTTTTCTAAAAAACTGTCACTCATTACGCAACTTTTAAGCCTAGTCCGATACTGGGATAACGACAGGATTTTTTTCTTCCCAATCTGACCACCATTAGTCATAAATAAACAAAAAATGTATTAGTCATAAATAAAAAATGTATTAGTCATAAATAAACATCCCTGGCCTAACTTAAAATTTCACCTACATTCTATTTACTAATTCGATAGCCAAACTGACATCGTTTAAAAACTACCAGTCTATGTGGAATCTCGGTTAAAACACGTAATGTGTGCGTATGCCAGAGACAACTAACATGTGGTCTATTATTGTTAATTATTTTTAATAATTATTTGTGAGCTATCTACTAATGGTACGGTAATTTCAATTGCAGGTATTGTTTATTTAAACACTGCCCCTTATGTAGTATAGAGCCTGTACATTACTTCTGTTACACCTTGTATAACTAGAACATGAAATTTAAAAAAAATCGAAAAGAAATAATAATCCCATTGTTGTCCCAGTATCGGATTAGGCTTAGAAGTTGCGTAATGATTGACAGTTTTTTATAAAAAATATTCAAGAAAATCGATAAGTGCGTGTTTATTGGAAATCAACATTTTATATTAAAAATTTCAAAATTTTATAGAAATATTTTTCGAATATTTTTGTATGTGACCTAAGCTATAATCCATTAAATTATTAAGACATATCTATTACATTTTATAAATGGCAAAAACTATTGCTGGTGGACCTGAGAGAAAGGTTATTATTAACTTTAAGTACTGATAGCTGAAACATGTAAATTTAAAAAATGTATCCCATTATCAGACTAGGCTTAAAAGTTGCGGAATGAGTAACAGTCTTTTAGATAAAAATTTTAAGAAAATCGATCAGTACGCGTTTTTTGGAAATCAATATTTTATATTAAACATTTGAAAATTTTATAGGAATATGGTTTCTAAAATTATTTTAATTTTATATTCAAAAAGTATTTTGAAAAATAATAAAATTAAAAAAAAAAGGTTAAAATCGGCCCATTTTTCACATTTATTTCACATTTAGCATTTAAAAAAAGGAACGTTTTTTTTTTTCAAAAATCGATATCTCGAAAGGGGCTACACAAATAAAATTGAAAAAAATCACGAAGGCCTCTCTCATTTGGTACGATAACATAAATAATTATGAAAAAAATCGGAGATGCAAAAGCCAGATGGTATCCGATTTGGCGTGGAATGCCCCATATATATATATTTTTTTAATTAAAGCACTCTTCTCAAAAGAGGCAATCATATCGGGATACTTTTTTTATGCTTTGTATTTTATTGACTCCGGGTTACTCGATAAAATACAAAGCATAAAAATCCCTATTAAGCCAACGATATCCATGTTCTTTGTACTCCAAGAAGAATTAGCTGTTTGCTTTTATCTCAAAGTTAAGAGGGTTGTGTACTTCAGTATAACATGTGGTCGATAATGACCAGGGTAACTAATTTAAGAGTGGTCCTTTCTAATTCCTAGCGCAGCCCACGGGAAATTCCAAGGTCCAAGTTAAACACCGGGACAGAGGAATTGAGGTAAACTCGCTACAAACGTTAGGGGAAAAGAAACGAAAACAGTTGACTTATCGATTTAACTCCACACCATCTTTTCGATTTTTTGACTGCCAGGCGTGCACCTTATTATCCCCATTAAATGCTCTATCCGAACTCGGACGGACAATCTACTATTCCATAAATAATTCATTGCTTAGTAAAGGGAATTGAAACGAGATCTTGAACTTCTCGAACATTTTCCCGGTTTAATTGCTGGAAATGAGCGCATCTGCAGATTTATATTTTCATCACAGTTATTTTTACGAGAAATGTGACAAATTTTGTGTTCTATAAATTCTTGTCTTAGTTAGGAATATCTTAATACGTGTAAAAAATCATAAACTTCTCGACAATTTTACTAGTTTTATTGCTTAAAACAAATGCATCTGCGGAATTACTTGAATTTTTATCACATTTATTTGTTCAAGAAATTTGACAAATATTGTAGGTATAAATTATTTAAACTATTAATTAAAACACTTACGCCCGGTATTATCAACACGTTTTAAAGCAGTTAAGCTTAAATGATATTTAAGAGTGAATATACAGTATTACCAACTAGTTTAAATGTTATTTCGCGGATAAATACCCGTTAGTGTTAAATTTCGAAATTTTTCCCTGTAACAATTCAAATGGCGATTTATTTTGACGTTTCTAATTTTGAGGTTAAATTACAGTGGTTTCGGTTCGGTTTTTGATATATATATATATACCCGTTAGCGTTAATAATCATGAATTCAAGGTTGTCAAATATCACCAGTGATTCTTCTAATAATGAAATATTCAATTACGTGTGTAAGTGATGAGACAAACAGATCCATATAAGTATGTATCTAACAACATAACGATATGTAAGTAAGGGAAGACGTCTAAAAAATATAAAAATGAGCCGAAAAAAATATTTTTAGAACGATGTCGCTTCAACATTGTATTAGATAAATAATACAAACTAATATATAAACAAACAAGTGTTTTATGAAACGACACACGAACGAACTGACTGGAAAAATTAGAGGTTATGATTCAGTGTTATCTACCTGCAAATATGAAAGTTACCAAAACCCCATATACAATCTTATGCCAACTTAAAAATCCTTTACAAAGATTCATAAAACACAAGAACATTTTAAATATACCTTTCACCTAAACTTTATTTAACTAAATTCCTGTTTAATAAAAGTTGATAACACCGGGCGTTAGTATTGCTTCACTAATTGCCAAGTGTTTTAATTAATAGTTTATAGTTCACACCTTATTATCCCCATTAAATGCTCTATCCGAACTCGGACGGACAATCTACTATTCCATAAATAATTCATTGCTTAGTAAAGGGAATTGAAACGAGATCTTGAACTTCTCGAACATTTTCCCGGTTTAATTGCTGGAAATGAGCGCATCTGCAGATTTATATTTTCATCACAGTTATTTTTACGAGAAATGTGACAAATTTTGTGTTCTATAAATTCTTGTCTTAGTTAGGAATATCTTAATACGTGTAAAAAATCATAAACTTCTCGACAATTTTACTAGTTTTATTGCTTAAAACAAATGCATCTGCGGAATTACTTGAATTTTTATCACATTTATTTGTTCAAGAAATTTGACAAATATTGTAGGTATAAATTATTTAAACTATTAATTAAAACACTTACGCCCGGTATTATCAACACGTTTTAAAGCAGTTAAGCTTAAATGATATTTAAGAGTGAATATACAGTATTACCAACTAGTTTAAATGTTATTTCGCGGATAAATACCCGTTAGTGTTAAATTTCGAAATTTTTCCCTGTAACAATTCAAATGGCGATTTATTTTGACGTTTCTAATTTTGAGGTTAAATTACAGTGGTTTCGGTTCGGTTTTTGATATATATATATATACCCGTTAGCGTTAATAATCATGAATTCAAGGTTGTCAAATATCACCAGTGATTCTTCTAATAATGAAATATTCAATTACGTGTGTAAGTGATGAGACAAACAGATCCATATAAGTATGTATCTAACAACATAACGATATGTAAGTAAGGGAAGACGTCTAAAAAATATAAAAATGAGCCGAAAAAAATATTTTTAGAACGATGTCGCTTCAACATTGTATTAGATAAATAATACAAACTAATATATAAACAAACAAGTGTTTTATGAAACGACACACGAACGAACTGACTGGAAAAATTAGAGGTTATGATTCAGTGTTATCTACCTGCAAATATGAAAGTTACCAAAACCCCATATACAATCTTATGCCAACTTAAAAATCCTTTACAAAGATTCATAAAACACAAGAACATTTTAAATATACCTTTCACCTAAACTTTATTTAACTAAATTCCTGTTTAATAAAAGTTGATAACACCGGGCGTTAGTATTGCTTCACTAATTGCCAAGTGTTTTAATTAATAGTTTATAGTTCAAAATGTTTCACCGCGGGTTAGGTAAGAAATTAATTTAAGGAGTAAATTCTTGTCAAAATTAGGAATAATCAGAACTTGTCGGAAATGTTTCCTAATTTAATTACTTAAAACAACCGTTAAAATAAATTCGGTGAAAAAATAAATCTGCTAACTATTTTTTCATCGTATTTATTTTAACGAGAAATGTGAAAATCGTTATTTAGGTAGTGTGTGAATTTAGGTAGTGTGTGAAGTAGCTTTTGGATACGATTTGCGAGTTTAGGGCACGAGCCGCTAGGCCCTTAATGAACTCGCATATATGACAGGTAATAAAAACTGTTTAAAAAAGTAGGACCCGTTTTAACACTAGTGCTAAAAAAATAAAGCTGCGCGCTTATTAGTCGATACACAAATGGAGCTTTTTTGATGAGATTGTCGATAAATGTTTTCTTTTTATATAGTGTTGTACCTACACTATGTATATTCTGTCAGGGTTAGGAACACCCTAATACGTGTAGCAAGATCACGAAATTCCAGACAATCGTATCCTTAGTTTAATTGCTTGATAAAAATGCATCTGCTGAATTATAGTCGTATTTCCATCACATATATTTTCAGAGGAAACGTAAAATTCTTTTTTTGTATTTTGTATAAATTTACGTCAGGGTTAGAAATACCTTAATACGTGTAGTAACGCTTTAAAGAGTGAATGCGATGACGGCAATATATGAGCGGAAGATTGCCAACATGTCGTCACGTATGCTCGGTATCGTATTCGACCCCACAAAAATGAAAAAGGAACTTAGGAGTGGAAAAACATTCGCATCATTGCCTGAAAAATTGATGCGACATATTTCGAGATGAAAAATGCCCGGCTCCTAACTTAGAAGCGACCTACAATTCCCTTGGTCAAGTCTGTCCCTTATATTTCCCTCATTTGTCCTATGAACTTGGCCTAGAACTTATAAAGTGTTTACTTGTCATATTCAACAAATTTAGTGTGCTTTATTTTAATAAAACTATGTGTGCTTTTTAAATAATATCCACAAGGTTATATTAAAAAAAAATCCCTTTAAATTTGACTAGGGTTTCCACTCCCTGATTAAGCACGAAGTAAAATTTCGAGTTTAAAAAAACCCGAACGCCTGAAATTCAAGCATTTCTAAAGTCGAAATTTTACTTCATGCGCCACCCGTATAAAATACTGTATGGGTATTATTTGTGTAAATATTGTACAGCGTATAATGAAGTAGAAGTAGAAATTTTACTTCATGCCCCATGCGTATAAAACACTGACATATTGTGCAATTAATATAAACATACTGCTAAATCCGTAGCTATTAAATATAAACTGCTTAAGCAGAATTAAAAATATACTGCCAATCACTATGCAATCTTCTATATTTTTGAACTTCTACGTAAGCAGGATTAAAAATATTCTACTAATCACTATGTGAAGTTCTATATACTTTTGAACAATAGTGTTTAGACTGTTAACTGTAGATAACAGTCTTAACACTATTGTTCAAAGTTCAAAAAAATAGAACTTCACATAGAGATTAGCAGAATATTTTTAATCCTGCTTACGTAGAAGTTCAAAAATTTAGAAGATTACATAGTGATTGGCAGTATATTTTTAATTCTGCTTAAGTAGTTTATATTTAATAGCTACGGAGTTAGCAGTATGTTTATATTAATTGCACAATATGTCAGTGTTTTATACGCATGGGGCATGAAGTAAAATTTCTACTTCTACTTCGTAGTTTATATTTACTAGCTACTGATTTAGCAGTATATTTATATTAATTTCACAATATGTCAGTGTTTTATACGCATGGGGCATGAAGTAAAATTTCTACTTCTACTTCGTTATACGCTGTACATTATTTACACAAATAACACTTTGTTTGTGTAACTTAGGTGTGTGTGACTATAGTTAAAGTTGTTGAAACTATAGTAACAATAAAAACCTCAGCTATACAAATAAAGTTTATCATAAAGAAACATTGAATTTGCCAATAGATTACAAAGTATAAACACGAACTAAAATTTAGTCTCGTTAAGACTTCTAGTTGTTTCAATGAATATTTGAAGAAGTCTTAACGAGACTACATGTTTGCAGAAAGTCGATATTAATTTTAATTTGTTTTCATATTTTCCAACAAAGTTTAAGTGGCTTATTTGTGTAAATAGTGTTCAGTGATTTATACGCCTGCCGCATAAAGTAAAATTTCGAGTTAACAAAAAGAAATAAAAATATTGCAAAGTTGTATATTTTTAATTTCGCAATATATCAGTGTTTTATACGCGTGGCGCATGAAGTAAAATTTCGAGTTTAGAAAAGCCTGAAAATTTGGTTTGGTCGCTCCGCTCCGCGGAGCGACCAAACCAAATTTTCAGGCTTTTCTAAACTCGAAATTTTACTTCATGCTTAACCTGGGAGTGGAAAACACTCGTTTAAAGCTTCAATTTAAACGCGTATATCGTATATTCGGATATGCATTCTTAAAAAAAAACTCCGTGTATATCAATTGCATAGTAAGATTTTATAATAATTTGTATTATTAAAAAAACAGGCTATATTAGTAAACGACAAATTCTTGTTTATTTATTTGTAAAGAATCAGCATTGCGATCAGATCTTCTTATTGGTTGGCTTTCTGTATCTCCAGAAAAAGCTATGTATCCGATAATGGCCAGAGATATTTGATCAAAACTTTTTCTCCTCTCAACCACGAAACAAACAAAAAGCTGGGATTAGCCCTAAACAAACCGATACATTTCCTTCTGTAGATGTAAAAAAATCGTATGTGTAACTCTTTAGAAATAACATTAAAAGTATTCAAAACATATAAAACAAATAAAATACTTCCAACTTTTGTTTAACTCGCTTGGTTTTTCAATTACCCCTTTAAGTCAATGTAGGTTTAATAAAATTTTAATCAATTTTTCATCACCATCTTTATTTAACAGAATTAAATATACATACAGGGAGTTTTTCATTTAAGTTCAAAATATACTTCTTATTAGATAGTAAAGTGATGCCAGAAAATTTACAGCGTATACATCAGGACATACAGAGTGCTTAGAAAGTATCGCACCAAATGGGATTATATGGAAACGGTTTGACATTTGGTATGTTTAAATTAGATATAAATACCCATATTTTGAGATGAGATTAGTTTGTTTTGCACAACTTGCTTTTGTCAGAGACCGCCATGTTGAATTATTCTAAATAGCAACCTAGTTTTTTTTTGTGTTATTTGAAACTCTATTTAATTAGAAATACAATGTGGTGTAACAATAGCATGTTTATTCTAAAATAACGACGGAAATAAATAATTTAAACAAAAACTAAAATTTACAAGAAACCTAAGAAAATCACAATAGGTTTCAATACTAAACCGTAACCAACGTGGTTGTGCGCTGGTTACAAGACACCCTACAATTCCTATAGGCAAAGCCAATCCACCCAAAATAAACAACACACTAAATGAAACCATCCACTTTACTCTATCCTTTAATAATTTGAAACTTAATATCCTTCTAGTCTATATCCACCCCAATGCTCCCATAGAAGATACAATTTTTACTAAAGCTTCCTTATTTGATGATTGCATAATTATAGGTGACTTTAATCTAAACAAATCCAAACGAAAACACCTTAATTCCTTCCTCAGCCAATCCAACTTCACACAAATACACACACCCCCAAAATTTATTATGCCCAATAATCATAGTACCACCCCTGATATCCTACTCTGTACATCCAATATTAAACCTCTAATACATTCACTGACATTAATACCCGACCTAGGATCAGATCACCTTTCAATTCAATTTGACCTTACTATCCCGAACATTCTTATTCCTGAACCTTCTATCGATATATTAAACTACGAAAACTGCGATATTGTTAAACTTACCAAAGATTTAACTGATTACATAAATTCCAACCCAATTATTTCTCCTATTACAATAGATAAATTCCAATCCGAACTCAAAAACTCCATTAAATCACATACTCCTAAAATAACCAAGCAACCCTACAAATATCCCCTTCCTAAATATATCCTTAGACTCATAAAATTCAAACGACAGCTATACAGAGACATTCAACTGACGGACAATTCGGACCTTAAAACAAAATTCAATAAACTTAACAAAGACATCAAAAACCTTATAACAGAATTTAAAAAAGAAAAATGGCTTACTGTTTGCGAGGAAATAAATAATGAAAACGGAAAAATACTGGACGAAAATCAAAAAGCTGTCCAAATACAAACAGTCAGAATCGATAAAGTCAATTTTAGACCCAACGACCAATTCAGAAATAACTGACCCTCAAAGAATCGCCAATACGTTTGCAGACTATTTTAATAAGACATTTCAATTTTCAATAAACGACGACTACGACAAAACTCAACTTAACGACATAAACGACTGGTATCAGACTTTCCAATCACTTCCTTCTTCCCCAGTAACTCCTATCTCCGAGGAGGACTATATGAATAAATTGTCCTGAGGTAAAAACACTGCCCCGGGACACGATAGTGTTCCTCGAAGTATCCTTAAAACACTCCCACTAAATATACACTTATACATCCTAGACATTTATAATTATGCCTTAGCAAACCAGTATTTTCCTCCCACTTGGAAAAAAGGGCAAATTGTATGTATCCACAAACCTAATACCAATTCCTCACTTGTAAACAGCTACAGACCTATCACATTACTCCCAGTCCTTGGCAAAATATTCGAATCCCTCCTCAAAGACCAAATAAGCTCACATATTTCCAAATTTATCCCTAAATACCAATTCGGATTCCAACACAAATGCTCCACCCAACTCCCATTGACAATACTAGCTTCCAATCTCCAAACGTCCCATCTCGAAGGCAAAAAATCAGCTGTATTATTCCTCGACATCAAAAAAGCCTTTGACTCGGTCTGGCACCGAGGATTATTATACAAATGCCAAATCCTCAATCTCCCTACATACCTATTACGCATCCTTGACCAATTCTTATCAAACAGATCCCTACAAATTAAGTTCAAAAACAACCTATCCTACTCATTCTCTCCATTCCAAGGTGTTCCACAAGGTTCCCCCATGTCTCCCTTACTTTTCAATCTATACACTCATGACCTATATAACCCTAATCCCAAATATTTCAATCCATCTCAGTATATCCTCCAGTTCGCCGATGACACAGCCTTAGTAAGCCACGCCCCCACCCTCAATGCCGCAATGTCCTCTTTACAAGAGCTACTAAACCAATCCAAATCCTGGTTCCTTAAATGGAGAATATCCTTGAACTCCTCCAAAACCCAACTATTAATACCTAACCACAGAATAACACCAAATTCCCCCACAATTCTCCTCAATGGTACCCTAGTTTCTCCTTCACCCCTATGTAAATACCTCGGTATAAACTTTGATCCCAAACTCACTTTTATTCCTCACTCCAAAACAATAAAAAACAAAATACAAACTAGAGCACGCCACTTTAGAGGTTTAACATATAAACATCGTGATTTATCAACAAACACCGCAGTTAAAATATACAAATGTATATGCAGGCCGATACTCGACTACGGTTTCATCTTACTTGCTCTCACCCATCCCCGATCCCTCAACAACATCCTTATTGCAGAAAGAAGTTCCCTTCGTATATTGACAAAAATCCGCCATCCCTTGAATCCTCTCTATAACCCCTCCAATGAAATGTTGCTAGAAAAAACACAAATAATTCCTATGAACGAGCGCTATCCATATCTAATAGAACGTTTCGTTAAAGCACCACTAAACATCAAAATCCTAAAATTGTTCTGTCAAACAAGAAATCCCTTAATCCTGCCCAAACGCAAATTTCCAGAATCCACTATCCTCCAAACACTCCTCACCCTACATCAGTCACTAACTCAATAGCATCATCACATTCATTAATTAATCTCATAACAACATATTAAATTACTCTAGGCAGAAAGACTTCCGGTCGATAGCCTTTTCGCATTATGTAAAATAAAAAACAATAATGAATGTTCATACAATGTAATATATTATTTCCCGAATAAAGATGTTATATATATATATATATATATATATCACAATAGGTTCTCAAATTGTTGTCCATTCACTTCTTGATTGATTTTATTTGCAATAAAATCAATAAAACAGAACTAATTTTATTATTTGATATTTTTAAACTATTTTAACTTATTTATCCTGTTTTAAACAATGCAACAGTTTTAATTGTTTTCAATAATTACGATTTTCTGTCAATGATTTTTAGATTTTATAAATAATATTAACATTTTATCAGTGGCGTAGATATGATCCCCCAAATCCCTTCCCCTAGATTTAAGGGATAAATCCTCCCATAAGTTTTGAAAAATAGGAGAATGTAATAAAAGGTTATACTTCTGTTAGCAATTTATTTTCCTATGATTTTTATTTTATTTGTATACACAAGTGAAAAATAAAACATTTTTTTCTGCTTTTTTTTGTCACACTTTAGAAAAATAAATTAATGAAACCACTGCTTTGTACGTATTAACTCCAGGCATTGTGCACGATTTTGGATATTTATTTAAGAAATTTTATGAATTGATTGTTACTGATGTTGAATGCACTATGTATTAATCAAAAAATATTTGTCAATTGCCTGTTTCTGTAATTTTGAACAAAATTTAATCTAATTAAAAAGAAAATGCGTTTTTGAATTATTTCGAAAATCACAAACTGAACTTAACAATCAGTGTACATATACGTTTTTACGAAGTATATGTACAAAGTGTTAGCAATAAAAGACAATCATTTAATGGAAATTAACAAGGATAATTAATAATAAATATAACACAAATAATAATAATAATCAGGCAATTATTGTAAAATATGGCGCATAATATTATTTTTGAAACTGATGAGAGAACTGTTAAATAATTCTAGCCGTACAAATTTGTTGTTAAACATTGAATGCAATTAAATGAATTATCAGTAATTTATTATTTTTGTATCAAAATTAGAAGAAAAATTAAGTTGAAATGTTGTAGTGATCGCTTAACTTAAAAAGATATTTTCGCTTTTTGATTAACCCATTAAGCACCATTGATGTATACACGCAACATTATTAATTTTTTGTTAAATGAATTACTTAATAAGTTAATTTGATATATATTATTTGACCTGACTTGAAAATGTATGAAGAAATATATAAATATTTGATATTTAAATATTTCGATTATTACTTATTAAAAAAACAATAATGTGAGTGTATTTCTAACTTCACAATATTTTAGTGTTTTGTGCGCGTGGCGCATGAAGTAAAATTTTGAGTTTAGAAAAGCCTGAAAATTTGGTTTGGCCGCTCCGCGTCGCGGAGCGACCAAACCAAATTTTCAGGCTTTTCTAAACTCGAAATTTTACTTCATGCTTAGTCTGGGAGTGGAATCACTCGTTCTAAACTTCATACTGCACGTTTTTATATGAAATCGACGAATGCCCGAAATTTTACAAAATATACATTATGTATATTTAAAAAAAAATTCACAGTATGTAATACAATAATTTTTTTTATATATTTAATTGATGAGGCGGATACATGATGAAACTTCATAATACTATTTGAAATAAAACAACACAGTTAGGAGAGTTTCACTTTTATTGTTGAACACTGCAACATGTTTCACCACACAGTGGCTTCATCAGGCAGATGAAATAATAATTGAAATGAAAATAATTATTTCATCTGCCTGATGAAGCCACTGTGTGGTGAAACATGTTACAGTGTTCAACAATAAAAGTGAAACCCTCCCAAATGTGTTGTTTTATTTCAAATGATACAATAATTTATTCATAGATATCATAAAAAGAAGTGCAGAACTTTACCCAAAATCAACTTTTAGTGTTATCTCTATAACTGCTCGGCCGATAATGGGTTAAGCATGAAGTAAAATTTTGAGTTTAGAAAAACCTAAAAGTTTGGATTTAGACGCGAAGCGTCTAAATTTCGTCCAAGCGTCCAAAATTCGGGCTTTTCTAAACTCGAAATTTTACTTCATGCGCCAAGCGTATAAAACACTGACATATTGTAAAATTAAAAATCAACTGCTAAATCAGTAGGTATGAAATATAAACCACTTAAGCAGGATCAAAAATATACTGCTAATCAAGAATAAATATATATAATATATAAATATAAACGGTTCTATATTTTTAGAGTTTTGAAAAATATTTTAGTGTTGTAAACGCCTGTAGCATAAAGCAATATTTTGAAATAAGAAAAAGAATTGAAATATTTTAAAGTTCTATGTTTTTCGCTTCACGATATTTCAGTGCTTAATTCGCGTGGTGCATCAAGTAAAATTTCGAGTTTAGAAAAGCCTGAAAACTTGGTTTGGTCGCCCCGCTCAAGGCTTTTCTAATCTTAAAATTTCACTTCAAGCTTCATCTGGAAGTGGAAAACACTAATTAATAATCAGTAAAGAAAATAGAAATATTTGGTTAAATTTCTCCAATATTGGCACAAAATTAAAAGAAAAATCAAGTTGAAATTTTGTTGTAATCGTCCAATTTAAGAAGATATTTATTGGGGCATTTTGCGAAAATTCAATATATTATTGAATAACTTTAAAATCCTTAGATTTTGCTAAAAAAATAATTAATTTAGCTATTTTAAATAACTATTAATATCTCGTTTTGTTTTTCTGTAAAATTTTCAGCCCAAATTTATTCAATATATTTTAAAACAAATTTATTGGACTATGTACCGCAAATATTTTGTAATTTTCTAAGTGTTCCATGATTCTAAAATGGTTAAGAACTACTGATCTAGAACTTCCAATTGGCAATTTTATTTATATTTTATATTTATAAACTAATTTATTCTACAGGAATTTGGTTTTTTAAGTTACGTGAAAATTTGAACTAAACTTAAACTTGGAATGAAAACACTAACTCTTTCTTCACAATAATTTTTATTTTGCTAGATGTACTCCAAATGTACACCTAGCAAAATAAAAATTATTGTGAACAAAGTGTTGGTGTTTTTATTCCAAGTTTAGTTTATTCTAAATGTATTAGTGAGGATGATCTGTTCTATTAATATTAAACAAATCGATAATTTTTGTTAATTTTGGATAACTTTAGTACGTGATCTCGATTAGGTTGTTTTGATTCGCCCACTATATTTAATGGCTAGAATATAATACATAATGCAAACCAGGCGTGTATTTCGAGAGCTTTCAACTTTACTAGGTCAATTTTCAATGTACAGGAGCAATGCTCCAGGCGATTCGAACATAATGAAACATGTTAATTTCTCGTATGTATCATTACATAATTGAAACAATATCGCATTTAGGAATTTTTAATTGGATGCTTTATAATTCATAGCTCCTAGATTAAACTATTAATTAATCACACAAAACATTGCTTAATTGTAGGTAATTGTTAATCCCCAACTACTACAGGCGGTTAAGATTTTCTCATCCGATGTTGATGTTCTTGTATATTTTGTTGGTTTTGCTAAAAACATATATATATATATATACATATATATATATATATATATATATATATATATATATATATATATATATATATATATATATATATACAGGGAATTTAACCCATTAAGCGCCATTGATGCAATAACGCAACATTAATTAATAATTAAATTACTAAATAAGTCAATTTGATATATTGTTTTGTTTGGCCTGATTTGAGAATGTGTGAAGAAAAATGTAAATATTATGTTATTTAAATATTTCAATTATTGCTTATTTAAAAAAAGTGTTTAGTGTATGTCTTACTTCACAATACATTAGTGTTTTATACGCGTGGCGCATAAAGTAAAATTTCGAGTTTAAAATAGCCTAAAAAATTGGTTTGGCCGCGACCAAACCAAATTTTAAAGCTTTTCTAAACTCGAAATTTTACTTCATGCTTAATCGAGGATTGCAAAACACTTGTATCACAGCTATTTGAACCTTTACTCACAATACTGATTTATTAAAATAAAAAAAAAAACAGGAAACAAACACAAACTGTAGATATTTTGATAATCTGTTTGAGTTTCGTTAATTATCTTGTTGTTAATTTTGTTTAGGAATTCGGTGTTGTCATGAAAGCTTTTAATAGTTTTCTAACGAGGGTTTGTCACTTATTGATTAAGCATAAAATATTTCGAGTTTAAGCCGACGACGAAATGTAAATTTTTGTTGAAAACGTCAAAAGTTGACCAATCGGAAACAAAGGTTCGAGTAACTTTATATGAAAATGTCAAATTATCGCTGTCCAGCATTGTCAGAATTTTGTTTTTTAATTAATTTAAGACGGCTATAATTGTAATATTGCAGCTTTATAGTAGCTAAATGTAAATTTGATAGTTATATTTTGATATAAAAAGAACTGCAAAAGTGAAATTTGCGTTTTAATGTGACGATAATAATCTAATTTTCAATGCATTTCAATGCATTGTTAAAAAAAACGTATTTTTTTTTATTTTTAATTAAAACAAACAATAATTTTTTAGATCATATAGGGCATTTTTCTTTTGGGCATTATTCCGATAATTACAACGTTTTTTTTAATTTGCCGCAATTCGTTGTTTCAAATCGGTTGATTTGAGGCGTCTAACGAGTGTTTTCCACTCCCAGATTTTCTTTAAAAATCCAACCATTTATTGCTTATAACAAATACTACTTTTAATCAGGGTTGTTATGCTTAAAACACTTTATTTTAAAACAAATTCGGCTTTTTAAACTCCAAATTTTACTTCATGCGCCACGCTTAAAAACAGTGATTTACAGAAAAGTTAAAAAAACACACACAGCGACTATAGGCAACCCAATATGCGTTAGAGTTATTGGGTTGTCTATAATCACTGTTTTAAACAATTTGTTCAGAGCAGAATTGGACTCCCGTTTTATTCACATCTACATATTAGATTGCTAAAAATTCGAGTTTAGAAAAGCCTAATTTTCATTAACCGTTCAGCTTCGCTACGCGGCCAATCCATATTTTCAGGCTTCAGGTAACTAAAAAATTTACTTTATGCTTAGACTGGGAATTTTTATTTCAGGTATACACAAAAATTTACTGTATTTAAAAATCACATTTATGCACACACCGTTTTGATATTTTACTGTAATAAAATGTTATCTTTAATAATGTAATTTAAAATATCTTCAACAATTAGGCTAAAATTTAAATTAATGAAGTAGTATAAAATATAATTTAGCAAATTGAAGATAATAAAAAACGTTTTAAACAAATTTAACGTTTAAGCCATGTTTTAAACAAATCTAAGATTTAAAACATGTTTAAAAGAAAACCATTTAAAACACGGCGGCTGTTTTTAAACATGTTTAGAACACTGTTTTAAAATAAAGTGTTTTAAATACAAGAACCCTGATTAAAAGTAGTAATTGTTATAAGCAATAAATGGTTGGATTTCTAAAGAAGTATAAAAAAATATTTAAAATCTAAATGACTGGAAAAACTTAGAATTTACTTGGACATAACTATTTTCTAGAATTAAATTCACAAAACAAACAAAACTTTTAATAGTTAAAAGTAATAATATCTCTAATCAAAACGGTTGTATATTCAAAATAATTACCAAAAGCTCACATAAAAGTAAAGAAAACGGTTGTATTTAATTAAATTCTTATTTTTTACTGATTTATGTTCAAAAGAATTATAAAAAAGGTTGACTGTATGAAATTCTCCAAACACCCTAACACACTCAACAAGGGTTAATAGAATTTCCGTTAATATCATTATAGTTTTATGCTTGTTAATTTCTACTAAACTCGCACAAACATGATACTAATATTTAGTACTAATAGAATAATATCTACATGCTTTATGTAATTTTTAACTACTAATAAAAATTAACGTGGCAAAATCATGTGTTGCAACTTCACTCTAGTTAAATTTAATTTAGAGGTTATGCTACGCTGTTTTTATTATGTTTGTGAAAATGTACTGCATTATTAAGTTGAAATTTGCTTCTAACAGTTGATTCCATTCTTTGATTAAGCATAAAGTAATATTTTGAATTTAGAAAGGCCTGAAAATGTTCAGGCTTTTCCAAACTCGAAATTTTACTTCATGCGCCACGCGTATAAAAGACTGATTTCAAGTAAGTTCAAAATATACTGCTTATGTTTCATCTGTACGTATACTTCAAGAAAAATGTCCAGAATATTTTTTACATATAAAAAAGTAGTAGAACTATTCGTATGATTTTAGCGATCATTGCCAATGAATGTAGAATGAATATAGATCTTATTTGAAGAAAATATAACCATATATATAGAAAACGTTGCCTATATTTAGGAATGGATGTAGAGCCAAAATGTAAAACTATAGAGGATTGTCGATTCAATCCGTGATACCAAAACAGCTAGATTTCTTAGTTTCTGAACAAATAATCTGGGCATGTGGTCATATTATTGTTGATCAACAACATGGATTTATGAAAGGTAGATCTATTGTAACAAATTTGATGTTGTATCAAACGTTTTTGTCGGACGCATTGGAGAGAGGTTTACAGGTTGTAATTCAAAGCATTCGACAGAGTACAGCATTGTATTTTCATACATAGATCACAATCAATGGGTTTTGATGACAAACATTTGAATTGGCTTAGTGATTATCTATCAAATAGGACTCAATGTGTACGTATAGGCAAATACCTCCTAAATGTAATACATGCTACATCTGGGGTACCTCAGGGTTTGCATTGTGGACCAGTTTTATTTATACTTTTTTTTTAATGACATAGGATTAACGCTTAAAAACAGTAATTTTCTCCTCTATGCTGATGACCTAAAATTATTTAGAAAAGTTAGTAATAAAACTGATCAATTCGAACTTCAGGATGATCTAAACACCGTTTCTGAGTGGTGCAAAGAAAATCAACTAGAATTGAATCTAAAGAAGTGTTTTTACATCTCCTTTTGTCGAAGGTCCAGTAGTGGCTTTGAAGATTTGACTGACAATCATCGGCTGATGCATACATCGGAAATTAAAGACTTGCGAGTGATATTCACATCTAAGTTAAGCTTCTCTAAACACATTACAAATATTTTCAATAAATCTATAAAAATGATGGGGTTCATCAGCCGCTTTGTAATCGATTTCAAAGCCACTACTATAAAAACTTAGTACCTAACAATAATTCCACCTAATCTTGAATTTGCTTCACAAATATGGTCTCCCTATAACGTAACCACAACCCAGCAAGTTGAAGCAGTACAGGGCAAGTTCTTAAAACTAATGTCGTTTAGGCTGGGTAAACGGGACTTCAGTCATAGTGGGATGTTATGTGAATTGGACATTAGGTCGTTAGCAGAAAGGAGCATTTTTCTTGGTATGTCGTTTTTATTTAAGCTGGTAAACGGACTAATTAATTGCAGTCAACTGGTTGGAATGCTGACATTCCATATACTACGAGGTCTTTACGCTAGGTGTAGTCCCATATTTTAACTTAAATTTCATCCAACCAGATATGGCATGTAAAATATGAATCATTTCATGCAACATGCAAATGTTCTTAGTACAAATTTAAATTTTGTACTGTTTGCACCAACATTTGCTAATTTTAAAAGCCTGTTGCGACGTGTTAATCTGCGGCCTGTCACATGTTGATTTTAATTTTTCTCTTTTGTTTGTTATTAATATGGTGTAGCTTGTTTTGTTTGTGATATATAGGTACTATTTTATACTGCATTTTAATTTATTTTATTTAACTTATTTTAATGAATTTATTTTATTTTAATGAATTTATTTTATTTATACTTTTACTATTTATTGCATTTTATGGTGAATTTTGTTGTCAGATGTTCCATGCGAGTTGCTTTTGTACATTATTAGTTTGTGATACTACAAAATATCTGACTAGTCCAATATCTTTGTTCATAATTATTTATATTTTTCTGCGTTATTCTTGTAATTGACTATTTATGCTTATGTTATGTTATATTATGGGGTCGGTGGGTCGTATGGCCTCTGGGCCTTTCGATATTACCTCGACCTAAAAGATCTTTTGTAACTATCCCTGATCTACTTGAGTCCCTCAATGTCTAGACTTCTTATGAAGTCTACTATAACTTGAGGGTTAATGTGTACCAATTCCTCGATGTTTAAAGTGGCCGATGACAGGTAGTTCCCTCTTTGAAGGGACAAGGCAGGGCATTCACAAAGTAGGTGCTCTGCTGTTTCTTGTGCCTCGTTGCAGAACCTGCAGTTGGCATCAGTTGTCTGACCTATCTTGGTGAGGTGGTACTTCAGAGGACAGTGTCCAGTTAGAAGGCCGGTTATGAGCCTTAGTTTGCCCTTGCTTAACCTGAGAAACTGTCCGGCTCTTACGGCAGAGAAGGCGATGAACCTTTTCGCCTGCCGCAGACCAGGTGTGTTTCTCAGGTGAGCACTTTTGGCAGCATCTTCCCATTCCCGGATCATCCCCTTGATGCGGACTTTAGTTATTCCACTGTAAGGTTCTGGTCCTTCCTTGGCAAGGTTGTCGGCAATTTCATTGCCTTTGATCCCTGGGTGTCCCGGAACCCAGACCAGTTTGACTCTGTTGTTCCTAGCCAGCTGCTTTAGGGATAGCTTGCACTCCCAGACAGAATTAGACTTGCATGTAGGCGATTTTATTGCCTTTAATGCAGCTTGACTGTCTGAGCAGATGCAAACCCTCTGTTTGTTGTATCCCCTGTCCAAACATATGTGGGCGCATATGTTCAGGGCCTCGATTTCTGCCTGAAATATCGATGGGGATCGTCCCAAGGCCTTTGATAACTCGAATCGAGGGCCAGTAATACCGATTCCGACTCCGTTCTCAGTTTTGGATCCGTCAGTGAACCAAACTATCGAGGAGCCTTGTAACTGCTTGACCTTCGCTCCAACATCATGGCGGCCACTTCAATCGTTGTGTCGAAGTCGTAGTCAGTTGACATGTAGTCTTTGGGCATGTATATCGCTCTTTCACACACAGTGTTGAGGATTTTTAGGTGCCCGTTAAAGTATCCATATTTTGGTATGTCTGTCTGGATTATTCTTAATGCGTCTAGTGCTGCTTCCCTTTTCACGTCAGATGCAGATTGGTTGTCAGGTTTGCTTTTTGTTTGCTTTTTTTAAACTCGATTTATTTGTTATCTGGGATTAGCGTTGAGATCGGCCGTTCATTAGTATTGTTAGTATTGTTTGGTGCACCATTTAGATTTGGACGATTTTAGATATACCGAGTGTCTGGGATAAGGGGCGAACATAGGGATTTAACATGTAAAATTAAATATGCGTAATTATTAGCTCCCCTAATAATTTTAGAGCAAAATCGTAAAGGAATATTTTTTAGAGTATTAAAAACTGTATTAAATGTATCAATTTAATTTACGTTTGTACCAGAATTCACCTCAAAAGTAATAAAAATAAGTTGAACAATGTACCATTTAATAAAAACCCTTGCCATGAGTTTGACAAATGTCATGTTATAGTGAAAATAATTTTGCTACTCAGATATCAATTTACGCATTATAATTGTTATGAATAATAATCTAAGTTATTCCAATGAAGAGAGGGTATTCATTATAAAAACATTTTACAAAGGCGTCAGTTTACGCAGAGTTCGTGACTTATTTTCGATTAAATTTAACAATTGACCAATTCCGTCTGTATCAACAATTACCAAGTTTGTGAACAAGTTTGAAGATACAGCAAGTGTAGCGGCAGATGATTGAAAAGGTATTTTAATAGTCCAATTTCAACAAATATTAATTCAAAAACATTAACCTTACAGGCAAACGGAACAGAAGATGCAACAATGAATTGCAAAAAGAAAAAAAGAGTTTTGGGTTTGATAAATGCTGAGCCAACAACTAGCATACGGTGTATTGCTCGTGAGTGCAACGTGTCTAAATTCTCTGTACATAAGATTCTGAAGAAGCATGGATATCATCCCTACAAACATCAATGTCATCAAGAGATACTACTAGTGGATGAAAAAAACAGGCGTGTATTCTGTGAAGTAATACAGGATTGATCAAACACAGACCAAAACTTATTTCAGTCTATCTGTTTTACTGATGAATGCACGTTAACTCTTAATAACGAGCCCAACACACAGAACACGCAATACTGGACCTAGGAAAATCCACGGATACGCTTACAAACTAGAACCCAGTATTTGGGCTGGTACTTTTAAGAATAATATTATTGGGCCATTTAAAATTCATGGAAATTTAAATTCGAATTCTTATTTAGACCTTTTAATCGACCAGGTTGGCCCTGCGTTAGAAGAAGTTGCACGTAAAAATCAGGAGATATGGTATCAGCATGATGGATGTCCGGCCCATTATGGTTTAAATGTGAGGGAATATTGAAATGCTAATTTTCCTAATTGTTGGATTGGTCGCGGTGGCACTATCAACTGGCTAGCAAGATCTACTGATTTAACACCATGCGATTTCTTTTTATGGGGTCACTTGAAAAACAAAATTTATAAAAAACGCCATCCAAATATTGAATCTTTGTAGGAAGCAATTTTTATGGATTGCCGATTAATTACAGATAGGCAGTTGGCTACTGTAAGGCAGGCATTTTATAACAGATTGGGTTATTGTTTACACCAGAATGGAGAACTTTTTGAGTACATGTTCTAACATTTCCCATTGGACGTAGATACAGTAAAATAAAAATTTGAACAAAAATAAATCACGATCTGTTTGTAATCTGACACCACTATAAATTATCTTGATATTGAAAAAATGATTTTTCTTCCACTAATTAAGTGTTATTATTATGATTTATCCCAAACGACAAGCATGCATTAATTATTTTTCATCATTTACATTTCTTTGGTAGCATTTCGATAATATGGATTCTGGTACAAACGTAAATTAAATCGATACATTTAGTACAGTTTTTAATACTCTAAAAAATGTTCCTTTACGATTCTCCTTTGAAATGAATAGGGGAGCTAATAATTACATATATTTAATTTTACATGTTAAATTCCTATGTTCGCTCCTTATCCCAGACACTACACTCGGTATATGTACAGTATGTACATTTATTTCTGTTGTCTTTTCTTTTTTGCCACCTACAACACTTATATATTATATTATGTATTACAATTTGTGCCTAATATTATGCTCTTAATCTAATATTGTATACACATGTTATCTGCTTTCTTTAAAGGAGTTTTCCGTTTATGCTAGTTCATATTATTAACAATTATATAATTTTAAATGGTTGGAAATTATAATCAAGAAGGAATAAATAATTGCTCGTCACTGGTCTAAATTATAGTTATTAATACAATTAAAATCATTTTAAAATATACTCGGAGCTGAACCGAAAACCGTTAAATTATCAGAAACTTTTAGTTTCGGAAAAGTTGACGGTTTTACCCCTATATTTTTATTATAACCTATTAATTAAAACAATGATTAACTGAGAAATTAATTATAATACGATAGATTTTTGTATTAAACCGAAACGAAAATCAAAACGAAAAAAATTACGGTTCGACACCTTGGTTAAAACTGATCAATCAAAACACGTATTAGGCAACTGAAAATAAAAGCCAATTTGTAAATTTGGTTGAATCTAGAAAGTAGCAGAACAAATACCGAATATGTCAACATTTAAATGCTAAGAAGCAATCTAAAAGCTTCTAGTGAGTTTTTTTTATTGTAGTAAATTGTGTGCAATAGTACATATTTTTATAGAATGAAAAACAGTTATAAGAAACATTTGTATGGTTTCGTATAGTTTGTATATATACTCTGACAAACTGAGCCAGGAGCTTAGCGAGTAAAGCTCTTACTTATGAAACTTAGGATTTTGGATTCGAACTCTATTGAGAGAGTATCTTCTTACAAAATAATCCGATACAGAATACATTGGACTAACATTATAAATTTCAAGAACACAACGATTTTATATACGGGAGAAATGTTTCAATTCACAATCCTGCTAAATTACACAGCATTAAAAAATCCATTCCGTCGCAACCACACCTATTTGTGTGATTAAACGCTGGTGAATTTTTCAATCCAATGTACAATATAGATTTTTACGTAACAATAATCATCCCATTACCATCAACTCAATTACTCACTAAATTGTATTGTACATATGTTTGTGAATGTCCGGAGGGTGTTATGATTAATATCATACGGTTGAAACATGTGTAGCTTCACTTTAAAAAAAAAGTATTCGTAATTAATTCCTCATTATCTTTATTAATTGAATAAATAACGCATGAATGGGAATAATGTGATACGCACACCTACAATTTCATTAGATAAAAGGTTATAATACGGTTTTTAATAATGAAACGAATTCTAATATATTCTTAATTAAAAATAATAAAAATGCGATTATTTTCGCAATCTACAACAAATTTGTCTTATATAGACTAAGTATACTAACACAACTAATACTAACACTTATTGAAACAACTACTTCTCCGGCTAATATCCCGACGGAGAATGGATTATACAATAAGTGTTTGTAAGCCAAATTTGTTGTAGATTGCGAAAAAAATCGCACAGTTATTATTTTGAAGTATTCTACAAGCAAATATTGACAATTTTATCCATACGTATATTCCTAATTGTCACAATCAGTAGCGGATTTAAATCAGGGTTTTTATGTTTTAACTACTTTTTTTTAAAACAGTGTTTTAAACATGGTTAAAAACAGCCGACGTGTTTTAAACGATTTTGTTCTAAACATGATTTAAATGTTAAATTCGTTTAAAACATGTTTTAAACGTTAAATTTGTTTATAACTTTTTTTTTATTTTCTTAGATTTGATAAACTAAATTTCATTCTACTTTATTAAAAAAATTTTGTTTACGTTTAAAATGTTAGCTAAATTGTTGTACATATTTCAAATTACATTATTAAACATACAATTTTTTTGTTTGTTTGTTTGTTTGTTTGGCATAGGTTTTACCATTCAGCCACTAACGTTGATTTATATTAACATATATTTCGACTAATTTGGACGTCACAACACATTCACACACATCCATGGAACCGGAGACAACATACAATTTTATATTACAATAAAATATTACAATTGTGTGTGCAAAAGTTCTGTTTTAAACACGTTTTAAAAGTATTTTAAACGTGTTTTAAACATGATTTAAACAAGTTTTAAACATGATTTAAACAAGTTTTAAACATGTTTTTAATTGTTAATATTTTAAACGCTGTTTCAATAAAAATAACACGTTTTGTAAAAAAAACTGTTTTTTTAATTAAAATGAAAAAACGTTTTTTTAACAACCCTGGTTTAAACTGGTTGAGGCCTTAGGCGGTAGCAAGAAAATATTCCTCTTCACAAGAGCGTGTTAAAAATCAGTTTTAACTCTGAATTAAATATTTTTACAAATGTTTACAAATGTCAACGACAGAAACAGAAATCGATAACTTTTATTAAAACACTTTTAGCCTTTTTTATAATGGTCCTTTTGGGTCCGAAATGTACATCTGGTATAAAATAAATTTGAAAGAAAGAAAGGTTAGAATTGTTTGTTTAATCATCTACGTCGGGGCTGGCCAGCCTAAATTGCTTTGATGGCCAAAACTAATACTTAAAATATTTTAAGGGCCGCACCTTGGTAATATATGTTTTTGTAAAATCAACGTTTTTACATATTTTAATATTTATTAAGGCTTTTTGAGTTTTTTTAATAGAATAGAATAAATTTATTGGTCCAAAAACTGTTTATTGTTATAAGGACAGGTCATTGCGTATTATATATACATAAAAAGATATTAGGCATAAAACTAATCAAGCACTTATTGTGTGATATAAACAAATACAACATAAACGTACAAATAAACACAAAGATATCTGCATATAATAAAAATTATGTATCACACAAATATTTTTACAAAAGTTCAGGAATCTAAAATTTAGTGTGGATTATATTTTTTTAAATATACAGTTAACTAGGATTTTCTTTTGTTTGTTGTTGAGTTTAATTTTAAGTTTATTTTAAGTTTCAAAAATCCTAAAAATATGATTCGGTCGCGTACTATTGTGTTGAAAAATTGTGAATATCAAAATTTTCTTGTTTAGCAGTATATTTTTAATCCTGCTTTAACGGTATATTTTTAATACTAATTTAGCAGTATTTTTTTGACTTCACCATATTTTAGTGTTTTATATGCTTGGCGCATGAAGTAAAATTTCGAGTTTAGAAAAGCCTGAAAATTTGGTTTGGCCGCTCCGCTTCGCGGAGCGACCAAACCAAATTTTCAGGCTTTTCTAAACTCGAAATTTTACTTCATGCTTAACCATGGACTGGACAAACTCGTTCCAAACATCAAATTTAAATTATGAAATGAGTTATAATGCTTAATTAAAAAATATATAATAATCTTGAATATAATGGTTCAATATACAGATGTATTTCCTTGTCTTTATAAAATAAAAATAATTAAAACAACAGATTGTGATCAAACTAAATTACAAATATTAGTCTGAATTCTAAAACTCGATAAAAATTAATCAATAATCCTGTGCGCATCTCAGTATAATTAACTTATTAAAAATTCATGAAACGAAATAGTAACGAATTTGTTTATAATATATTACAAAAATAGTCATTATTAAATTTAATTACTTTTTAGGACAATTATGAAAACTTCAAAGCACCAATTTAGAAAAAAACAATAAAATTGTCTATGGTTAGATGAGTCTAAAAAAAAATTTGTCGATTTTAAGTATCTATGTAAATTTAAGATAAAATCTTAAATTTGCATAGATACTTAAAATCGACTGCATTTTTAGTTAAAATAAACTAATTCCTTAATAACGTTATCATAACTAAAATAAAAAGTTATGTAAATGCCTATGAGCTTGATTGAAGATGCATAAAAAACTAGCTGAGGAATTTAACATTTCATTAAATAATCTTGAAATTTATTTAATTCTGATTTAATTTAGGCAATTTTTTCTATATTAAATAATATTGTTTTTAAATTTTGTAAACATAATTTGTTCTAATAGTAGATAACCTATAGCAGTTCTGTGCCAAATTTACATGTAAATTTAATGGGAGGTGTAGATTCGCTTTTTCAACCATTTATTTTTCATCCCCTAAATATTTCATCTCTTAATTTTTCATCCCCTAAATTTGTAGTTATAAATCTATTAACTTTTCATTAGGCAATCTTAAAATATACTTATTTCTATGTAAATTCTAGCAATTCTATAATGAATGGTTTATTTTTTAATTTTGCACAATGTTTTAAACATATTTTGTTCTAATTTTCTGTATATTTTAATTTTTTGTCACTATCTTATAATAACTTGTCTATCATATAGTTACAGATTCATTTTTTCATGTAAATTCTATAAATAATTTGAAATAAATAATTTAGTTTCATGTTAATTAAATAAATAATCTCATTTTTCACATTGTTTTCAAACGTTTGCTGAGTTTCGTAGGTTTCCTCTTTATGAAAAAAATGTGTGTTTAAAAATACAAATTTTAAAACAACTAATAATTTTGATTTTTATTTCCTTTTTTCATATCTTCATATTTATAAGTCTTCAATAATATTCCAACGAGTGTTTACAGTTCTTCTTTAAGCATAAAGTTAAATTTCGTGTTTAGAAAAGCCTAAAAACTTGGATTTGTGGCGCGAAACGCCCGGAAAATCCAAACTATCAGCCTTTTCTAAAAACGAAATTTTACTTAATGCGCCAGGCGTGTAAAACACGAATTCAATGTGTAGTTTAAAAAGCGCCTAGTTTTCTAAATAATAAAATACCATTTTAGAAGTATTAACGGATTAATTTTTGTCAGTTGATTAATCTGCAATTTCTATTGAAGTTATTATAGCTAAATTTAACAAAATTATTGATTTAAATAATATTCACGTATGCGCAATAAATTTCACGAATTCGAATGTATTAAAGTGAGCGAATATTTCCATAATCGAAACTACAGGAAACTTAAAATACTTCAGTTTTTTTTAAAACACAATAATAAATATAGACTAAATAAATTTGTTAATAAAATGTACTTAGAAACACGGTATTTTCTGTTTTAAAATAATAGTATAATATTATTAAACAATAACAAAGTTTAAATTAAAATACTAGTAAAGTTTTAATTAAAACATTTGGTATTGTTTCATTAATTAATTAAAATCAGTGAAACAACAACAAGTGTTTTTATTAATAGTTTATAATTCCAAATTCCAAACCACGGGTTAAATGAGAAATTAATTAAAGATTAAAATGCGAGTATACACTGAAGATGTTGCAAGAAGTAAAACGCTAGCAACATTTCAGCGAATATTTTTTTATCTCATATCTGGTGACGAAACATAATTAACGAGAGGGATGAAACGACTACAGGAAAGTAATGATTATAATAATCTTCAAGTAGTTCAGACACACAGAAACGTTATTCAAATATGAAAAGTTATTACTGGGAAGCTATAATTATCCGCGAGCTTTAGTGTAAGGAAAAAAAAACTTGAAACGCGGCTCACGCAATTATTAAAGAGTCACGAATATTATCTACTAATACATATAATCAGAGAGCATCTTTGTAGGACTATGCTGACGTAACCATGCGGAGTCTGAAATGAGGGGCGGCACGAATTCTACATAAAACCTTGATGGTATTAAGGCGGGTTCGATTTATTGAGTTGAAAAGGCTATTATAAGTTATAATCGGTTGTTTCGACAAGTGGTATAATTAATTAGAGAAAGGGATACATTTATAATCCGGCGCCTTCGCAAAAAGTGGACGGGCTAAACTATGGATTATTATTACATAGGACTCGCTTGGATCCACTAAAATCACCTGCCCCAGTTATAAACACGGCTAGCTGAATCTAAATCAGATTACTTATTTACTAACACGATCGATGCTTTAGGAATAATATATTAATTAACCGTAACTACTTCTTTCCTACTCAATTTGCGTAAGGATGAAATATTTATTAGTGGAATTCATCAGCTCAATAGCCATGAAAGGAACATAATTCAGCGTGCATAATTAATAACCTGGATAATATCACTGCTAAACTTCCAGACCGTGAAGTCGGCGTAATTTAAGTAGAGAAAGTATTCTCCTTTAATTGAGTTAAAGCTTGCTTATTCAAGTAAAGCGTGGTAGGAATTTTTGAAATTCAAATAGAAATATAATCTGCGTGTTTATTAAGATTAATTGAACGAGCGGGGGCATTCTGGCAAAAGTGCTGTCACATGCCAGCTGGAGAACAGTGTCATGTATGATAATACGAACATGCATATAATACAACTTCTGCCTCATCACGGTGTCATACATTCTTGATTCGAACATGGGTCCCTTGGGGTTCGAGATAATTCCAATTCTCCAAAACAGGCCCGAGCGTTAATTGATGAATTTTTATTCGCCGAGCGCTTAATATTAATATCACCTGCAGTATCATTAAAATATCAAAGACTGGAGGCTTTTATTTGAAACAACGCTGAAAGGAGGCTGTGGATAATTTATTAGGAGGAATGGATTTTTGTATTCTTTCATTCTGACAGGGAAATCCCAGCAGTTCTCGCGAGGAATCTTTGCTATGAAATGCCAACTGATTATCGGGATTGTATTTTTTATGGTCTTTAGGGATGATATCCAGTGTTGCCAGATCAAGTATTATGCACAATAATAATATATACGTATTTTTTATTTCCATCACTTATGGGATCTCCTAAACAAATAGGAGATAGGACGTCGTTAAAATTAGATATTTAATAAAACTATGCCAACAATTTTCTCTAGATGAGACTGAATATTATCGTCAATAATTAAAGTTGAGTAATACTTTACAAAAGATGAACTACTACTGTTTTCTCCTGACAAAACAGTTTCTGGATTTATTAAAGTCATACAGGAAATTATTTAAAACGCTCAATTCAAGTTTCTAACGAGTGTTTCAGAAACATTTTGAGTTTAGAGACGTTAGAAAATGTATATAGTACAAAATTATAAACTGAAAATTCTGCACGATCTATAAATTTAAGTTTCCGTAGCTTCTAGGGGTTCCTCAAGGAACCCAAGTTGGGCCAATATTATCTATACTTGTGTGAATAAAACTTCTACCAAGTGTTTTCACTACTTAATTAAGCATAAAGTAAAATGGTGTCAATTTGAAAACAAGCCAGCCAGAATATCTTTAGAACTGTAACAGTTAGAGAACATTTTTCAAAACCGTTTCTATGATATGGAGGGGGAACCATTTTGACCCACATAACAATCTTCTGCAACCAACCCCTTAGGCTGTAGCCACCCTTGCCATTTTTTTTTAAATGGCACAACCCTACTTGTGATATATCATTAGAAAGGTCTTTCAAAATGCTAATCAGTGGTACCAACTAAATTTTTTATTGTTACATAAAAATTTCAAAAAAAAATGTAAATCAATTTATTTGATTTTAAAATTGTTGTCAAATTAGGTATTAGCACAGATATACACTATAATACTCAATATTATTCAGATAGTTTTATCTATAGTTTTATTAAAATATGGACAACTCTAAAAAAATATTAAAATAATAACAAAACCTCGACAATTCTCAGAGTGCTTTTCTTAACTCGAAATTTTACTTCATGCGCCACGCAAATAAACCACTGATTTACAGTAAAGTTAAAAATATATAACGCTTAGATGTGATAGTGATCAATATTTAGTGAAATCTAGCGAAAAATGCAAGAATTACTTTTTTTGTGAATAGTTTTGTAATAATAATATTTAGCTTGTGCAACGTTTCCATACTGTTGATATTTATGTCATCATATCTTTATAAAATTGACAGTTATTTAATAATTTTCACTGCTAACAATAATTGACTGCTGTCAAGATTTTATTGATTAATAGATATGACGTCATTGTCTCCAAGGCACTCTGCAAAAAAGAAAATATTGTAATTTTAAACATCAAATCTAAAATAAATTATGAGTGTGATACATCACTGAGTTCAGAAAAAAAAAATTCTTTAAAAAGATATGAAAATACGCAATGGCGCCCATAAGAAAAACAAAAGTTGGCTACGGTCCCCGGGTAAATGTTATAGTTATCTTAAAAAAAATATGCTACTAGATTCCTTACTAAAAAGTGTCATATATTGTCAAAGTTAAAAGTGTCCAGATTCAGTAGTTTTCGATGAAAAAAATAAAAACTATTTAAAAAAAAAACAGTTTTGTTTGTTGATATCTTAAAAACAAAAAAATACATTTCAAAATTGTTTTCAGATTATTATTAGGCGCTAATTTAACCGACTCTCTATCTCTTCAAATAACTGAGACTCTCATACATTATGTCGATATACGGACACCCTGTATACGGTCTTGGCTATTTAACAATAAATGCAGTCACAATATTAAGCAACTATTCATTAAATAAAAACAACAAACAACAAAAGTTTTGATTAAAACAGTAGATTTAAGGTTTAAAACAGTTAAAACAGTAAGCACTGATGATACCCATGATTTACCGATTTCGGAAATTCTTATATAAATGCAATATTTTACGTTATTTAAAATTTGCAGCTTGTAATTTGCTGAAAAAAGCCTGTTTAATTATGTACTGTTTCCTTTTCTTTTCCTCCTGGTGATATTTGAGCTTTTAAAACACGATTAGCTGGATAAATAACGGCCCTTTGCGTTCAAACCCTGCCGTTATCTTTAGAAAAGGTAACTTCATTATGGTCGGATAAAAAGTAGCTGCCTTTAACTTAATTAGTAATTAGGGATGTGCATATTTGATAGCGGGGGAACGGGGGGTTTATTAAAAGGCAATGAATTAAGATTTCAGCTGTTTTCAGGGAAAATAATCGGACCCTTCACACCTGCCTAATGACCTAGAATAAGTCTAACGTTATCAACTGGTGACCCGTGAGACAACCGAAGAGGCGTACGTTTAATAAATTTCTGTGACAGGTTTTCCCAGTGGGTACAGTAAATAAAATTGAATGTAATAAGTTGTTTATATATAGAGCTGCGGAATTTACTTAGGACGATTGAGCACATCCTTTTCTGTAAATTAAACGAACCGTGCAAGTTCTAGTCGAGAGAATACCGAACATCTTACGTAATTCTGTAAAACTTTATGAATAACATCCGGAAGCGATTAACTTTAATTGATTCCGACTGATCCTCCCCGACGTTTATTTCACTTGTTTAGAAATACGGGTTAACAATAAAAGTCACCTTTATACTGGGACACACGAAACACAAAGCCCTTTTCCCCTTAATTGTACTCCTGTTTTCAAACCGACAGTTTCTCTATAACTTAATATAAATCGACTATCAAGTTTACTAACGAACCCCATTAACCCTCAATCTTATTAATAACTTATTAATTATACGCCTAACATAAATCCCTGCTCCGCAACACCGAAACCATTAGACCTTTCCAGGTGAAATTGAAATTTAAATAAATATGCTCTTTCAATTCCACAACAAAAATAGAGCACGTTTCAGTTTCAGTTCGAGTTTCGTTTCACACCATCGCGCTCCAAGTAAGAAAATTCTCCCACATCGCGCTATCATTATTCAAATTCACATGTGCATAGTATTTGCATAATACCGGAAACTTGAATCATAAACAATCTACTGTCATTTCACCAAGCATACTTTAATACCGCCTCACCTTGCCCCACAAAACAATCATTCCGCGCTGTGTTATGTAAGAAAAAAAAAACAATTGGCCCGTTGCCGAATTTTACAAGTTCGCCCCAATTAAAATTCTAATCATTTTAGGCGAAACACTGAATACAAATTCATTCTACGCTGTTCACAAAAAAATGCAGCGAGCGGGGGTTTAGGATACACATGCAGGGCGGTTACGTGAGATGTATTAGCATATTTCACTTGAAGTGCTTGCGGGGGATGCATAAATCAGGTAATGGAAAGCGTGGTTTCGCTGCAAAAAATATTTATATATCAGCGGGCTATTTTCCGAATCCCAACATGTTTTTTTCTTCACTTCCATATATTTTGTTACACTATTATTTTAAACTGTTTGTTTGTATATTTTATTCTAAGATTATCAATTGTACCAATAGCGGATTTAAGTGTCATGTTCTATTTCAAATAACAATTAACAAACACATCCACGACTACCAAATCAGGAGAAAATCAGACATTAGACCGGAAAAGTTCACATTAATCAAAAATACGATGTCGTTAACTTCTCAAACAATACACAAATACAACAAACTTGAAGAACCCTTAAAAAACTTAAGTATACAGCTCACAAACTGAAAATAAAAAATTGTATACTAAACAACAAAATCAATTAAAAAACAGCAATAAATAAGAAACGCAGATGGAAAAAGATATATATATATATATATATATATAGGCAGAGGCAGAGTTCGGAAAATTTCCTAACAGGGCATTCGACCAATAATACGGCAGGAGAGATGTGTGTAATCTACTTTATTGTAATACCAAGCTTTCGGGACTCATTTTGTCCCTTCCTCAGGGTTAACACTAAAAAACAATGAGCAAAAAACAAAAAATTACTGATCTGAATTAAACTGTTAGTTGATGACGAATTCTTGAAAAAAATATATTAATTAGCAAATAAATTTGAGCTTACATTTGTGATTATTTGAACAAACTATTGTTAAACTGACGCTGTATTTGTTTTATCATCCTAACGATACTCATGGTGGTTGTTGAAATTAAATAAAAGTGAGGTTATTGTGTATAAAAAATCGTAACCGCGTGGTTACGGCAGAGGTGAAATTTTAAACGAAAACAAACGGCACATTCACATTTTAAAATTGGAAATTGTCACTGTGTTCCACTGTTTCTTGGGTAACCTGGGGTGTTATCACCACACTTGTTTATATTTGATTAACTTTTAACTCACGCGGCCGCATCTTAGTGCGAAACGACGCACGTGTCTTCACATTAACAGCAACAATGGCTGGTGCCTGTCCACAGGTGTCACTCGGCTCTCTCCGTCTCTGTCACCGACGGAGAGAGGCGCACGCCATCCGTTTCCAGGAACGTCTCGCCAGCCAGCGCGCGGTGTTTGAAATCTCGGGCCTGAGCTCGAGGGATTCAAACATCGACGCTGGAGGCCCCTTTACCTGCCCCGTTGTTGCCGCTTATGCGTTTATTGCTGTGCAATGACTGTGAAATGACTATTATGTATATGGATACTGTTATTAATGCCGGGTCTAGGTTAGGTGCACGAAATAGATTTAACTTGGTGCGCTCATACGTTTCAATAGAAAGTTTAAGAAGAGTAAAAGATATAAATGAAAAAATCCAACTAAAAATGTAATGAAATTATAATTTTAAGCGCAATCAAATTAACTCCGTAGAGTGTCACCACCAACCTGGGACTCACTCGACGATTCCGCCTTCAGTTTATCTAGCTAAATGTGAAATGATGAAAAAATTACCTAAATGTGTTTAATCGATGATTCATGAGGCAAATTTCAGACAAACTACCAGTATGTAAACTATTGCTGAATGTTATTAACCTGTTAAGCTGAAAGAGACCGGTGCCAACGGCTCTGATCTGTCCATGTCTATTAAGTAGGAGTAAATGCAACTAAGGCCCTCCGTGTCTGCTTTGAAATTCATCGTTGCAACGCCTGCCTTCTTTATGTGGAACATCTCAAGGAATAAACGACTTTTATAAAACATTGACTTATCTATAATTTCGACGTTTGTGAAGTCAGGTGCATGGTCCTCACTGTTACAGTGTATAGACAATGCACATGACTTCTTATTCAGTCTTATGTCACTTTTATGTTGAATTATTCTGCTTTTTATCCATTGGGAAGTCTGACCTACATATCGAAGGGGGCATTCGGTGCAGGGGATGCTGTAAATTACATTAGACATTTGAGCCGTGGGCACAGGGTCTTTCAGTTTTGTGTAAAATCGTTTTAGTGGAGCCACACCGTATTTTGCTATCTTAATGTCACTGTTGTCATTCCTCAGGATTCTGGTTATGTGCCCTGTAATTTTTTCTAGATAGGGAAGTTTTCTATAGTAGGTTGGTTTAGGTTCGGGGATGGGATCGGTTTCTATTGCAGTGGAGTTGTGTAAGGGTTGTGGTAGGTTGGGTGTGTTTCTATCAGGGGTGGGTGCCGTTGAGAAGATTATTTTGTTATTGGTCGAATGCCCTGTTAGGAAATTTTCCGAACTCTGCCTCTAACGTAGTACGACCGTTACTTCTTGTGCTGGTATATATATATATATATATATTTCCCTAAATATAATTAGCCTGAGATGAGAGCCACAAATCCAGAGGTGACGGCGAAGGGATAACGACCAGTATTGAATATTTCATTTACTGTAGTATTAAAATGTATACCGGGTGTTGACTTGGCGGACGCAACATAGGAAATCGCATGTTAATTTTAAAGTGTTCAAATATTAGCTTCCCTATTTATTTTAGAGACAAAATGTATTTCACTTTTTTGTAGAGGGAAAAATTCTAAATTTATGAATGTTAACACTTAACACTTCATTATACATAGGTCAAACAGGAAGAACTTTTCAGACAAGACTAGCAGAACATAAAAAATCAATTATAAATAACAAACAGTGTACAGGGATTTCAAAACATTATATAATTAACAACCACTTTATAGATGTTCATAATTTCAAAATATTATATTCAGGTAATAAGGGCCGTAATTTAAACCTCAGGGAAGGCCTAGAAATAAATAGGGCAATAAAAGACGAACAACACCTCGTCAACGACAATGAGGAGATTTGGAATTCCCCAATCTTAAAATCCCTTATTACCTGACTATATACAAGCTTGTCGGTATCTTTTGTAATTCACTCCTGATAATGCTGTAAAACGCGAAACTAGTCGAGTAAATAGTAAAGTAAAATAAAAAATTGTGAAACAAACCAAGTGTAATTTAATTTAAACCTTCATTATCAATATATTAAAAAAGAGTAATGTGATTTTATAAAAATAATGACATACCATGGAATTGATACAACAATTGCGGATATTCCCTGTTTTTTTTAAGGTTAATTGAAAGCTTTAAACAAGTGTTTTCCAATCCCAGACTAAGCATGAAGTAAAATTTCGAGTTTAGAAAAGCCCCGTGAAAATTTGTCGAGGGTCGCGCAGCGACCCGAGACACATTTTCTGGGCTTTTCTAAACTCGAAATTTTACTTCATGCGCCACGCTTATAAAACACTATAATAATGTCAAATTTATGTATATTCGAACTTCACTTAAAATCTGTGTTATACGCGTGGCGCATGAAGTAAAATTTCGAGTTTAGAAAAGCCCAGAAAATTTGTCTCGGGTCGCTGCGCGACCCTCGACAAATTTTCACAGGGCTTTTCTAAACTCGAAATTTTACTTCATGCTTAGTCTGGGAGTGGAAAACACTCGTGTAAAGCTATAAATTGAACTCTTTTAAAAATAAACGAATGTCAGCAAATTTACAGCTAAAATAATTAAGAAAAAGTAATGTGATTTTATAAAAATTATGACATACATGGAATTGATACAACAATTGCGGATATTTCCTGTTTTTTTTTAAGTTCAATTTAAAGCTTTAACACTTTACGTATCTCTAAGTTAAAATAATTAAGAAAGAGTAATGTGATTTTATAAAAATAATGACATACCATGGAATTGATACAACAATTGCGGATATTCCCTGTTTTTTTAAAGTTCAATTTAAAGCTTTAAACAAGTGATTTCCACTCCCAGACGAAGCATGAAGTAAAATTTCGAGTTTAGAAAAGCCCCGTGAAAATTTGTCGAGGGTCGCGCAGCGACCTGAGACAAATTTTCTGGGCTTTTCTAAACTCGAAATTTTACTTCATGCGCCATGCGTATAAACACTAAAATATTGTGAAATCTATGTATTTTTGAACCTCACTTGAAATCAATGTTTTATACGCGTGACGCATAAAGTAAAATTTCGAGTTTAGAAAAGCCCAGAAATTTGTCTCGGGTCGCTGCGCACGGGGCTTTTCTAGAAAAGTTACTTCATGCTTAGTCTGGGAGTGGAAAACCCTTTAAATTAACCTATTTTTTAGAAAACAAAGAATATCTAAAGATTTAAAGAAAATAAACTGAATTTAGAATACGTATACTTTAAAGAAAAACTCCCTATATTAAAAAACAATTTTACAATCTTGTAACAATAATTTAATGTTAACACGAGATTATTTTGTAACAATGTATAATTTAAATATGAAAGTCATTGTTAAAAATATATTTGATTTCTATATTACATTATTATTGTGATCCATGTTGATACACTATTGATTCAATGTGAATACAAATATATTCTCAATAACGCTTTTCATATTTCAACTCTATATTGTTCAAACATGATGTCGTGTTAGCATTTAATTATTGTTACAAAATTGTAAAATAGATATATATATATACAATTTTCAATTTCTACTAGGCTAAATACATACAACGCACTATTATTATTCTTTTGAAACTTAAAAAAGAAGAGGCATTTCTTTACTTTCTTCGAGGCCGGTTGGTCAGATATTCTTTCTGTGGTGTTTAGTAAAATAAGCTCACAACTACGCAATCGTGGCCAATATATCTTATTGAAGGATCAATGTTATTCATTATTGATACAATTTTGACATGTATTGAATATCAATATTGAATTATACCATTGATACAATATTGTACATGTATTAAATGTTTATATTGAATTATATTCATTATTGATACAACATTGTACAAAAATGAATAGCCTTCACGAAATACACGTTTATGTTGTATTTGTATAAAATATGCCAAAAACACAAGCTTTTGTTACCTTGAAATTTGAAAACAAGGTGTGGAAACCTACAAGGATTTTTTCTTATAAGTATACATATCCCGTTGCATACTCTGTAAATGTTTAGTCGTTCGTTGTATTTTTAATACTGTTTAATTTGAAACTTCTAACGACTGTTTCCAGTCCTAGATTAAGCATGAAATAAAATGTCGTGATTAGAAAAGCCTGAAACGCGCTACGCGACCAAACCAAATTGTCGGGCTTTTCTAAACTTGAAATTTTACTTCATATTATAGACTTCACAATATTTTAGTATTTTATACGCGTAGCGCTATAAAACACTGAAATATTGTGAAGTCTAAAATACACTACTACGGCAATATGCTAAAGCAGTGTATTTTTATCGTCACGTTAGGTTTGTTTCGGCAAAATATATTTATTAATGTTATGATTTATTTATGGTTTATAGATAAACATACCTAGTCAGTATAATTTGAACTCCACTTGAAATCAGTGTTTTATACGCGTGGCGCATGAAGTAAATTTTCGAGTTTAGAAGGACTGAAAATTTGGTTTGGTTACGTAGCGCTATGCGCTACGCGACCAAACCAAATTTTAAGGATTTTCTAAACTTGAAATTTTACTCTAATCCATTATGGATCCGTCGGTGAAATCCCTTGGGTATAAATGCTTTCGATAAGGGAAGCTTATCAACGACAGACCTAGGCCTATAAAATTCGTTTTGAAGGATCGTCAGTCGGGAATTAGAATGTTGCGAGTAATGACCGTTGTGGGTACGCGTGTCATTTAGTTTAAACGTGATTTGACAAATGCGCAGCGGAATCATTTAAAAAAATTGCAATATCAATTGAAATCCAGGACTGACGAAGGAAAAAATTATATTACTATAAAAAGATATTACTATTAAATATATTCATTCCTCAAATCGTGCGCATGAAAAAAAAACTAATTACATCTTCAAACAATCTTACACCCCGTACAATACCAAGGTCTGCGAATGGGGGAGAATGTCTTACTTCATATTACCAAAATATGAGGGGACTTAAAACCAAACTAAACGCATTTTACTGTTCGAACCTATCTAAAGATTATGATGTTCTTGCTTTGTCTGAACCCGGAATTGATTGACAATCGATACAGCATATATAGGACCGACCAATCGAACATGAATAGTTCAAAGTCCATTGGGGATGGAGTACTAATCGCAGTCAAACGTGATAAACATTCATTTTATATTGTAACCGACAATACTTTGGAAATCGTTGTTGTTAAACTGTTTGTTAAAAATTGTGATATCATAATATTTTGTTGTTATATTCCACCAAATTCGGCTGTGGATGATTATGAACATATTCTTTCAACTTTAGAAGATATTGCGTCAACACACACCTCTAGCCAAATCTGTGTGGTTGATGACTTTAATTTACCACGTATTAAGTGGTTGCACGATGAGAAGTGTATTGGCTTAACACCTTCAATTTAACATCGTCTTGCGAACTCCTATTTTCTGATGGAATGGCAGTGTTGGGCCCTAATCAATTTAATTGAAATATAAATACATATGGGGCTGTATTGGATTTGTGTTTCAATAACACTGAAGATATTAGCTTGAATCTATGTAACTCGATTATTCCATGTGACGTATATCACCCAACATTCACAGGTAATATTAATACAAGCAGTTATAATGTTATAACAGATTGTACAAATTTTCACTGTAATTATAAGAAAGCTGATTACAATAAAATCGATAAATTTCTAAGTGGAGTCGATTGGACAGTTTCACAAAATCGCCATAATGTGAATGAAGTTATAGATATTTTTTATGATATTTTGTACTTTGTAATAGACATTTACATACCTAAAAACCGCACACACAAAAGTTCCTTTTCCCGATGGTTTTTAGAGCATGCACTACAACTCGTAAAATTAAAAAAGATTGCTCATAATAAATAGAAAAGCACACGCGATGTGCAGAACTATCATGCATTTTCAGCATTGAGATCTAGGTGTAAGGGTGAAATTTTGGCATCCTACAACGGATATGTTCGTAATGTCGAAGAATCCATACTTCATAACGTCAAATTGTTTTGGTCTTTTGTACACAGCAAAACCAAACGACATGGGATCCCAATATCCATGAATTACTGTGCTCAGACTGCAGCAATGGCCTCAAATGTAAGCAATTTATTCGGTTACTATTTTGCATCGGTGTACAAATCAAACTCTCATATAAGTATATTATTTTCACCAGATCTATACTCAAATATTAACAATGTATACATTAAAGACGATAATATTCTTAAGGTTCTATGTTGATTAAAAAATGCTAGTAGTGTAGGGCCCGACAATGTCCCAAATTTTTTTTACGTAATTGTGCCACTTACTTGGTTGATCCACTTCAATGTATATTTGAATTGTCCCTTAAAACCCGGACTTTTCCTACTATTTGGAGAGTCATTTGTGATTCCAATACACAAGGCTGGTTCTAAGTCGAATGTCGAGAATTATCGTCCAATATCAATTCTTAGCGCACTATCGAAGGTATTCTGTTTAATACCTTTTCCACTATCACTAGCATGGATTTAATTCAACAAGATCCACATTAACAAACTTATTTATTTATTTATATTATATTTCTAATGCCTTCGAGGAGGGTATTGAAGTTCATGCAGTTTATTTAGATTTTAGCAAAGCTTTCGCACTACGTCAATTCAATTCTAATACAAAAACTTCAATCATATGGCATAGAAGATCCGCTGTTAACATGGATTAAATATAATCTCGCACACAGATCGCAAAGAGTTGCTATTAAGTCTAATTTATCAACTTCTGGTGTCCCTCAGGGGTCTCATCTGGGGTCACTGCTGTTTTCATTGTTTATAAATGATCTTAGTTAAATACTGAAGTGTCCACATTTGATGTTCGCTGATGATGTAAAGATTTTCTATAAAGTACGAACGATTGATGATTGTTTGCTCATTCAGGAAGATTTATCAAGTATAGTTAAATGGTGTGAATTAAATGACATGACACTGAATGTTAAGAAATGTGAATTTATATGTTTTAGAAGGTGCAAAAACCGATTACCCTTCAATATTCTCTTAACGACAAATTATTAACTAAAGTCAATTTGATCCGCGATCTTGGAGTTTAATTTGACGTTAAGTTGTCATTTAATCCACACATCAATAGTGTTATTAATGAGGCGAACAAAGCATTATATTTCGTTAAACGATTTTCGTCGGATCTAACTAATACGCGGCCTATCACTATTCTGTACAATTCACTCGTTAATTCACAGCTGGAGTACTGCCGGACCATTTCGTCTCCGTCATACGCGGTTCACATTAACAGATTAGAATCGGTACAGAGAAAATTCATTAAATACGCATCATATAAACTGCATTGCAGTGGATTACTAATACCAAGAAATGACATTGAAACATATTTGGGGCTGTCGCCATTGGAGACACGTAGCAAACGGATAGATATGTGTTTACTTTATAAGATTTTAAATGGTTGCATTTCGTCTAACTGTCTAGTTAGTTTAATCAATATCCATGTGCCCGCAAGGACTGTTCAAAATATTCAAATAATTCAAAATAATTATCATAGAACTACTTACGGGCAACGTAGTCCTTTGTCGCGTATCTCCAGTTATTGTAATAATATATGTTCCACCGTCGATTCTTTTGGTGTGCCGTATAGTCTTTTTATGCGGTAGCTACATCAATGCTTACCGTAATTAAGGTGTTATGTTCGTGGTTTAATTTAATTTACGTTAGTTGGTAATTTTTACTTTTTAGTTATTATATTTTACTTTTTAGTTAGTAAATGTTAACTTTTAAGTATATATTTATGTTGTGTGTATAAATATATATGTTAGTATTATATACATGTTTAATTATTTATCTTTGTAGATTTATGTAAAATGGAGATTCGGTTAAATAAATAAATAAACGCTTAACCTAGCAGTGTAAAGACTCTTTAGAAGCTTCGAACTGAACACTATTAAAAATTCAACGAATGCCTGAACATTTACAGAGTATGAATCGGTACATGTATACTTAAATAAATCCCTGTATGTTGAATAATAATAGACTAATAACTGATCATTATTGGGATATAAACAATGTTTAGCATTATTTTTATTATCCCTTGTCAAAATCTTGCCTACGCCTATAAACGGAGTAATGGCGTTTTTTTGTCAAACAAGCCCTTTATAACCTTTTCTAAGAAAACTAAGATAAATTTAATTAAAACTCGACCATGAGTTTTTCACTATCCGGCACTAATTGTTTTAAATTCCCTTCTCACTTCATAATTTTCAATCTTCTTCTGCCGACACCCCTTCCATTCACTCTTATCTACTTCAATATTTTCTAATAACGCTAAGGAACGTTTTACCAAGTTTCAATTACCCGTACACGGAAGAATTCCACTAGAATATATAGACATTTTTTACCAGTATACAGCTCCAATTAAAATACTTTCTTACAAGAATACCTCTAACATGATATAAACTACTGCGATCTGGAATCCAGCTGCGTGACTGGTGGAATTAAATCCAATTGCAGCAACGCTAGTAGCTACTAGATGGTAAATAATTCGGCAGGTGAAGGCAAACTGCTGCATCTCGCAAATGAGGATTTATTTGCGCAGAGCTGGGGGACGCCGAATTTTTAAGATCCCAACTGATTTCCGATTTCGTATGCAAATGTCGCTTTATGGAAGAACAATACTTCCCCACCTGTTTACACAAAGAGATCTCATCAGGGCCCGACTTTATATGCAAACAGTAATTCGATTGGAGCGCAAAACACCAAAACAGCAGAGGCAGAGAAACATCCACTTTTATTTTAAGAAAATATGATATAAAAAATATTTGAGTATATTAAAAAAAATGTAAAAAATGCACATTTTGTTCAGAGGTTTTAAGGCCATAAATATTAGTTCTATGTTAATTAACCCATTAAGCACCATTGATGCATACACGAAACATTATTAATTTTTTGTTAATTAAATGACTAAATATGTTAATTTGATATATTATATTATTTGACCTAACTTGAAAACGTATGAAGAAAAATCTAAAAATTTTGTTATTTATATATTTCAATTATTACTCATTTAAAAAAATACGTCAGCTTATTTCTAACATCCACAATAATTCACTGTTTTATACGCGTGGCGCATGAAGTAAAATTTTGAGTTTAGAAAAGCCTGAAAATTTGGTTTGGCCGCTCCGCTTCGCGGAGCGACCAAACCAAATTTTAAGGTTTTAAGGTTTTAAGGCCATAAATATTAGTTCTATGTTAATTAACCCATTAAGCGCCATTGATGCATATACGAAACATTATTAATTTTTTGTTAACTAAATGACTAAATATGTTAATTTGATATATTATATTATTTGACCTAACTTGAAAACGTATGAAGAAAAATCTAAAAATTTTGTTATTTATATATTTTAATTATTACTCATTTAAAAAAAAATACGTCAGCGTATTTCTAACATCCACAATATTTCACTGTTTTATACGCGTGGCGCATGAAGTAAAATTTCGAGTTTAGAAAAGCCTGAAAATTTGGTTTGGCCGCTCCGCTTCGCGGAGCGACCAAACCAAATTTTAAGGCTTTTCTAAACTCGAAATTTTACTTCATGCTTAGTCTGGGAGTGGAAATACTCATTTTGAAATTCATATTGCACGTTTTTATATAAAATCGACGAATGCCTAAAAATGTACGCGTATGCATTATGTATATCTAAAAGAAACTCACAGTATGTAATACAATAAGTCATTCATAGAAATCAAAAAAATAAGTGCAGAATTGTACCTAAAATCAACTTTTAGAATTAACTCTATAATTGCTTGGTCTTTAATGGGTTAAGGCGTATCCCTCCGCAGTGCGCATACGCGAAAACAATTTTTCGTATTCTTGAAATAAATAAATATTTTTATGGAAAATTGTTTCACAGATTGATAAATTCTATAGTTATAGGTATATTATAATTTTCATTATTTTAAATTACTTTTATATGTTTATATTAAACACTCCTTTTCATAGTGATTACACATTGAGGAAACTTTCCGAATCTCAGCTAGAATGATTTATAAATGACGTGAAAGTTCTTAAAAAATGCATGCGTCCGCCCGAAAGAAGTTAACAGCGTTAAGGCCGAGCCGCAGTGCTTTCTTTATTGGCCATACTTTTTTCTGAAATTATGTACACCGTAATTTTTGAGTTTTGAGTTTTCATCAAAGCGCCGCGCCGACAATATTAATTGCGTTAAACTGTAATTTCTATGTTAATATCGGAGTTTCGTCCAATAAAACATTTAAATACGAAACTCCATTATATCCCTAGCTGATAAATTCGTTATTGCGGAGGAGGAAAGATGGAAATTCGTTGGCGAATTGTTGAGGAAATTTTTAATAAACGCGCTGGATCGGGGTGGGTTATGTAGCATTTAGGACATCATGAATATACTTTCGTGTATAGGGCAGCATTGTTCCAGTGAATTTAGGACAGTGAAATATGGCTCCCTTCCGTTAGGGCTAGTGTGCGGGTGTATGAGTATGTTTCAGCAGTGTGAAATTGATGATGATTATAGAGTTCAGTTTACACTTCATTAGATTACCTCCTTAGCGTTATCGTGAAACACATCTCTCCGTGCCGTTTCTGCCTTGATTCCATCTGCATCCTTGCGCACGTTCCAGGTAAATTGTATTAAATGCCTGGAATTTATTATTTGGAAATATGTGCGGGGTTACGCGATCCTTATTCCCTCCGAGGGGTGAAAAAATACGAGACAATTTCATGGCTCTAACTAACCGATGAAAATTGTTCCACTGGGGATAAGGTATTTGAAACGAGAATATTTATTAAAATGACATAAAATTTCCTGTGTGAATTTAAGACAGCGTTAACCAAGTATGAACTTGAAATTACAATTAATGTCATTCGAGTTGTATTTCACTTTCAAATTAGAATAACGTTTTTACTTCTGCGTAAAAATATTGAATAACATACAATATTAAAATGATAAGCGAAGCGGGCGAATATCGAATACAACAAATAAATGTCTGTTTTAAATGTGTTTAATTCTTAAACTGATCGCTGACTGAATTGATCATCATAATATTTAGTCATCGGTTTCATTTTAAGAAGTATATAATACATATAACTTTAAAATAATGTATATCAGCAATTTAGATAATACATAAATATTTTGAATGGCAGTATTAGACTCAATTTTTATAAAATGAGGTGGGAACAAACCAAGTGACTGTTATTCAATTAACAATATGGTAAACATGTTTCATCAACTGAATAATGGGAACCAATTTAAAGATATTAAAAATATTGACAACACACATGCCAAATAACTTTAAAATAACGTATATCAGCAATTTAGATAATACATAAATATTTTGAATGGCAGTAGTAGACTCAATTTTTGTAAAATGAGGCGGAAACAAACCAAGTGACTTTTATTCAAATAACAATATGGTGAACATGTTTCACCAAGTAATTAATGGAAACCAATTTGAAGATATTAAAAATATTAACAACACACATGCCAAATTATCGATATCATTTCTAGAGTAGGTGAAGTTCATTTAAGTCAAGGAATATAAATAGGAATTGAGAATATTAATACATACAGTTGCTATTATTGTGTATTGTGTAAAAGGTGATTAAGTGTTACTGTTTTCCTCATGCTAAATAACAATTAGCCATAATGTCACCCATTCTAATCAACAAGCAACGCAAAAAAACACAACTGGCAATAACGACGTGTATTTTTCGGTCGAAGAACTCGAAACGAGAATAGCATAAACTATCCGAATCCAAATGCCGTTAACTTTTCTAATCCCCTTAAAGTAGGCAATAAGGCGCCCTAAAATAGCACTTCTGTGATAGTCGCGCACGCCGTGTGTCCCTTCTATGGGAATTGACCGCAAGCCTGCGAAACAAATTATTCAACAAAAAGGCACGCCGTGGATTTAAAGTATACTTTACAGCATGTGAAAAGAAAGTACGTGCAGGGATTTTCCGATCCGGAGTACCTGAATTATTGACAGCATAAAAAAAGTACAGGGGCACCGTGTCGTCGCAATTTTTCCGGCGCAGCCCGCGGGTCTTTTAATTTTAAAAGGTAATCGCGAAACTTTGATTCCTGTTTAATTTTTTTTATTAGCCCCCGGTTATTTTAAATTAGCAATATTTAAACATGACATGGTTATGTAACTTAATCCGCATGAATTATTCTAAAAAAAATTGTATACTGTATTTTAAATTCTTCAAGAGAAAATGATATTATAATAAATACTCTGGTCGACAGCCTTGTCGATTGATTTAAAATTAACGTTGTCAATTGTTTCATATAATTATTTAAAAAATAATAATTTAATAAACAAATCATTGACATTATATTGAAATTTAAATTTGTGTTTAGTATTCCGAGGCATTAGATAACCACATAGGCCTGTTATCCTGTGCTGTGGAATACTGAACAATTTACTATTTTTTTCCCTTAAAGTGTGTATATTGACATTTTTATTAAATTTTAACGAGTTTTTCCACTCCTTGATTAGCCTGATGTAAAATATCGAGCTTAGAAAAGCCCGAAAAAACATCGAATGTCTGAAAGTTTACTAATCAGCAATGTATACTCAAAATAAAAATGTCGTGTATACGCTGTAAATTTTCAGACATTTGTTGTTAATGAAAAGTGTTTAATTTAAAGCTTCTAACGAGTGTGTCCACTCCCAGATTAAGCATAATGTAAAATTTTGATAACATAAAGACAAATTTAACATACAGAAAAATGAGTTTCTCAATAGTTAGCAGAATATTTACAAAATATAATAGCGAATTACAATTAATATCGACTTTCCGCAAAAATTTAGTCTCATTGAGACAAGTCTCCAAATATTCATTGAACTACTTCTCGAGCTAATACCCTTACAGATTTTAAATTATTAAAATAATTTGTTTGTATTTAAAGTCTAAAGCATAGCTATACTGATGAGGGATAAATCTCGAAACGCGTCTATAGATGGCTTAAGACAATTAATATTCATTCCCTATAATTTTTTCAATTTATTTCCATTTTTTTTTTTTGGTTCATTTAGTTTGGTGAGAAAATAATTTGACCTGATGTTGCATTTTGCATATAAATCATGCATAGTACAATAAATCTGTCGTGTAACTCAAATATTCGTTGTATAATTCAATATCTGTCGGGGTATTAGCTCAATGAATATTTGGAAACTTGTCTCAATGAGATTGAATTTTTGAAGATAGTCGATATTAATTTTAATTTGTTTTTATATTTTGTAAAATTTCGAGTTTAGGAAAGCCTGAACGTTTGGATTTGGACGCGAAGATATTTAAAAAAATAATTTTAGGTTAATCTACTTAAAATTAACTAACGTAACGTAAAGCTTTTCAATAATTTTCTGACCAACCTGTAAATTTTTTGTATCAAACACCTATAATATGTTAATTTAAAATAAAATCAATTTATATTTATACATGTCATTTATATTCCAGTTTGAACAAACAGATGATGGGGGTATGTCCATTCAATTAATTAAACTTTTACAGTCGTAACGAGTTAATTTTTAATTTCAATTGGAAGGGAGTGTACTGGGATTGATTTTTATATTTTCAAACGTAACCCGCATTACATGAACCCTGCCTCGTATCCGCTTTTAATTTTGCAACATTTAAACTCAATTTGCAGAAAATAAAACGCCCGCCGTAGTCATTCCCTCTGCTAGCACATGATCTTTATAAATTACAACCTCAAATAACACAAACCGAGCCTTTACCTTCTTTGCACAGAATAAATATTGTTATTACATGAAGGTAAAACATCAAAGGGTGCAAATGGAATTAATATACATATCTGCGGGTTGGGAAAAAAAAATAAGGCGATTGCTGGGAATTTGATTAGGGCAATTTTTGGAATAAATCCGCGGATTATCCCGTATTAATACGTCGTCGGCGGAGGAAGATATATGGTTATCTCTTGTACAAGCTAAACAAGATACCGAAAATTTTGTGATAAATTGCGGTCTTATGGCGCGCGCGCCCCGCCCTTCCCGGCAAAAACAAACGGCGATTTAAATTCCGAAGGGGGAACGTAATAAGTGTAAGTGGCGGAGAAATGCGTGCCACAAATTGACTTATTAAATGGTGATTTTTATTGCGATCTTTTCACGGTATTATAAAATAATTTAGGTCATTATTTTTTCACGAAAATATGTAAATTAATTTCGGTCGGTAATACCAGAATGAAAGAACACAAATACTCAATTATTGATAAAAAATACTCAAGTGGATTTTCCCAGCAGTGTATAGATAGTAACCATTTTTTGAATGTTAACTATTTTAAAATAATGTACGCGGATAATAAGGGAGGGCAATTGAATTGGTTAGACACATTTTTTAGAAGTAAGGAAGGCGTTAAATATTGGAAAACCCATCGTACATAATATTGAGGAGCTTTGTATTTCCCCCATAATTATATCCCTTATTACCTGAATTTACTCAAAGCAGTTTCTATATATAGTAAATTTCTGTATTCCTTGATAATGACTTAAAGTCGAAACTAGTCGGAAAGTTAATCAATGATACAATTCGAAGAGTTTTAATTAGCAGTTTATAGATTAAAATCATTTATTAAAGCAATTTATGGCACTTGCTATCAACATTTCTGTATGGTGCCACATACGGGGAATTTTTCTGTTAATTTCAAATAAGCGGTCAATTTTAACCTTCTAACGAGTGTTTCCATTCCTTGATTAAGCATGCAGTAAAATTTCCAGTTTAGAAAAGCCTAAAAATTGGGGATTGTTGTCGCAAATACGTATTTTTACCTAAGCGAACTGCGAAGCAATACGTCTTAAGTTATTAATTATTATTACATATATAAATACAAAAATGGCGATGTGTAAGCCATAGCACTTTACCCCGTAATTTAAACAAATGATAATTTACACTAAACTAAACTTATTTCGCTGTAACCAATTGGTTGAAGATTTCACTTGAAGTTAGCGATTTATACGCGTGGCGCATAAACTAAAATTTCGTGTTTAGAAAAGCCTGAAAATTTGTATTTGCTTCGCTAGCGCGCCCCGGCAAATCCAAATTTTAAGGCTTTTCTAAACTCGAAATTTGACTTCATGCTTAACTGGGAGTAAAATCCCTCGTTAGATGATCAATCAGAGACTTATTTTCCAGGTTCCTTTATTGTAAAATTTATTACATAAAATAAATAGAGTTGATGATTTTATTTTGTTCAAATGAAAATAAAACACAAATTCGCCTGCATTATTTGTGTGTTAGTAAACTTAGTGTCTTCAATTATGAAATATAAATCTTGATAAAAGATATAAAGAATAAATAAACCTTGTTTTATTGCAGGATGAATTGCAAAAGCCTAAATTCTACTGAAATTATGTAAAATTAAGCTTAATAAATAAACTACCAAAGAACCAATTTTATTAATAAAATCACACAGATGAGCAAAGGATTAATTTATCCATTTTTTTGCTTTTCCACATCAGTCATACTAACAAAATGTCTGTGGTAAAAAGTGTCAAAATAGTTATATACTGTTGAAAATATAAAAAAATTCAAAAAAATAATGATGTTATTGTGTTATTGTTGTTGAAAATGTGAAAAGTTAAAATTATATAGAATATAGTTAAAAAAAGTCCAAAGTAGCAAAGACGACAATTGTGCACCCATTTAAATATAATTACAACGCTTTTTCCACTTTGTTACATTTGTGACACTAGACACAATTTGTTGTTAAATACTGTCAAAATTGTTCAAAAATGTTAAAAAATAAAAACGAAAAAGATACGTCGATTATTAGGCCAAGTTAATAGACTATTACATTTAATAATGACGAAAATGTCAATGTCGTTAATAAAGTAAATACAAAAATCTCAATTCAGATGCAAAAATATCAATTCATCACTTTTGCCATTTCACACGTGTCAATTGTTGACGATCTTTTTTATCTCTATTAGAATATATTTAAAACAGAATGTCAGATATGATGAAATATATAATGTTTTAATTAATAATAATAATATTTTAATCATTAAATGTCAAACACTATATTAAATATTGTAATTTTTTTATTTATTTATTTCGAGAGATATTATCAGAAATAAGACAATAAATGACGTGCGTCTTCATACAATTTGTGTCCGTTGTCACAAAATTATTGAAAAATGTCATGAAAGTTCTAATATTTGACAAGCGATGTTTCAACGACATTTTACTATTTTTACTAGTTTGAGATTTTCAACGATATTTCACTTCACCTAAAAATAGTTGAATAGCGTTAAAAAATTTCAAATTAGGTGAATAGCGTAAGAAATCTCAAAACTGTAAAAATGTTTTGTGATTTCTTTCAACTAATTTGAAATGTTTTAACGCTATTTAACTATTTTTAATATTATTTAACAATTTTGACAATAATTAACAACTTTGGTTGTAACATTAAAAGTACGATTCTTTTCGCAATCTACAACAAGTTAGTCTTACAAAGACTATATCAAACACTCATTGAAACAACTACTTCCCAGGCTAATATCCCGACGGACATTGAATTATACAACAAGTGTTTAGTGTAGTTGTTTCAATGAGTGTTTGATACAGTCTTTGTAAGACTAACTTGTTGTAGATTGCGAAAAGAATCGCACCTTTAATGTTTGAAGTATTCTGCAACCAAGAATTGGTAATTTCAATTAAACTTAGGTTGTTATAAACAACTGGTACATTCAAGAAACTAACACCGGTAGATTGCTTGTCTTCGGATTTTTGCCTTACACAGTGTAGTGATTAATGATTATACACAATCGGATTGGTAGCATTGAAGAAAACGCTATAACTCGAAATCCATTCAAAGTACAGAACTTTTATATAAATTATTTTTTTATATATATTTTATATTTTATATTCAAGCAAATTTCTAGAAAAATCTGGTTTCTAGGTGTTGACCAACAGCTTTTCAGATCCTAGAATTGTAATAATAAGCTTACGTTTATTGTGTTATTGAATTATCTCAAGTGGTTTAGTTTGTACGGCACAATCGGACTGACAGACAGACAGACAGACGGACAGACGGACAGACGGACAGACGGACAGACATTGTTCAAAAATGGTCTTAATCAACTCAGGAGACTTTAAAATGTATACAGGGTGTTCTAAATTATCGGGCCACCATTGGTAACTTTGTTATCTTTGGAGCTACGAAATTGGTTAAATTAGCAAACTATGTTAGTAGTATTTTTTACCTACACTACGATGGTGTAAACAGAAAAACAAGTGAACCTCAGGTTTTTGATTTATTCGCAAAAACAACATTTTCTTAAAGGGGATGCCCTGTATATTTTGATATATTTAGAAAGAGGAAAAATACACAAACAAAAAAAGTTTAATAAATGATTATCCTAAATGTGACTAATTAAATATGTTTTCTACAATTTACTCAAATTTAGTGTGCGTGTATTTAAAGTAATTACTTATTTAATGTGTGTTTACGGTTTTGAATTAGAACGTACAAAAAATAGAATTAATAAATAAGTAACTAATGCATTTTTTAGCCATGATAAATAACACACTAACATGGCAAACTTCTCGTTATGACAAAAAGGCATAGCAAAGATTAGATAATACAAGAAAATTGGCTTAACGTCAATAAGCATGGATACTTTGACAAAATCCGACATAGTTTGTTTATCGCCATTTTGTTTTCGAGTAAGTAATCCTGCTATAAAATATGCAGCATTTTAATGGCCCAGACATCCTTTATCTTCAACTTTAGCATATTCATTTATTTAGATTTTTTGTTCATGTATTTTCTCGCTTTCTAAATATGTCAAAATATACACGGCATCCCATTTTTTAAAAAATGTTGTTTTTGCTAACAAATCAAGAACCTAAGGTTCACCTGTTTTTCTGTTTACACTATCGTAATGTACGTAAAAAATACTACTAGTTTGCTAATTTAACCGACTTCGTAGCTCCAACGATAACAAAGTTACTAATGGTGTATATCTACTAAATTTGTTTATTTGAAAATGGTCACAAAGACAATACTTTCCCTTTATATTACATACGGGAAAGTAAAAATAAAATTGTCTTGATATGCCATTGTTGAATCCACGAATGTATTCACCTTTTTTCACTAAAAACGATTTACAAATTGAGCTGTTGTGAAGCAGTTACGGCTAAATTTCACCAATTGTCTTAATTTACGCCTTCAAAATTCTAGGGTCTTCATTATTAAAGAAATAGTTAAGACGATTAGTTAAACATTTGTGAAATTTATTAACGTGAGATCATCAGTAACGTAGCGTTAAATCAATGTATGCGGCTCGCGCATAAAGCAAAATTTCGAGTTTAGAGCAGCCTGAACATTTTTATTGGCCGATGCGCCTCGCATCGCTCACGCCAGCAAATCCAAATTTTCTAAACTCAAAATCTTACTTTGTGCTTAATCAACGAATAGAAACACTCGTTGGAAATGTTGTATTGAATGCTTCGCCAAATTTTTAGGTTATTGTAAAGTTCAAAATTTACTGCTAAATCACTATTAAAAGTAAAAAGACTCCGATAGATAGCCCAAATTGACGATAAATATTCATTCATTAAATTAGATATACAGTTCAAAGAAGATAAATTCAAATTCCAAACTATTTGAATTCGAGAAAATAAGCTTACGCTTCTTATAGTTTGCACACTTTAAACATAATATATAAAATTACGAAAAAACTATTCGTTAGTTTTTTCGTCATTTTATATATTATGTTTAAAGTGTGCAAACTATAAGAAACGTAAACTTATTTTCTCGAATTCAAATAGTTTTGAATTTGAATTTATCTTGTTTGAACTGTACCGTAAGGTAAATAATAAGGTCTCACATTCTTCATACCTGCTAATGACATAATCCCCTTTTTTTACCTATAAATACCGACCATCATTTTTACTCATTCCATTTCTGTGTACCTGTTGATTCCACACACACCACTTTTTCCAAATAAATTTGTTTTAATTTAATTTCTAATTTTTTAAACGTCATAAGCAAAGCTATACTGAAGAGAGATAAATCTCGAAACGCATCTATAGATGACCTAAGACATTAGTTTTAATCCAAGTCCTTTCACTTCCAATTTGTTGCTATCTCTCCTTTCATTTTAAATTTGTATTGTTAGTTGGTTTGAAGAGAATTTGACCTAAACGTTACATATACTTTAATAGAGCGTTGTAACAAATCAAATTAAATAAGATTTTAAATATTTCATTGTATAATTCAATATCCGGAGGTGTATTTGCACGGGAAGTAGTTGTTTCAATGGATATTTATCGTCTTAAGTTGTCTTATAATTTAAGACATTGTTTGCATTTTCACGAATAGTTTTTTCGTAATTTTATATATTATGGTTAGATATACAGTATGGAAATTAAGTAGTGGATAAATTCGGTAACTCCGTTAAAATGTATGATAGGAAAAAATCTAAAAGGGGTATAGCGATTTAAATTACTGCGCATATATAAAACATTTTTTTCAGGTTTTTCAAAAAATTGTTTTAAAAGTTTTTACTTCATCAATATTTTTTTTAAATGACAACCTATATTTTGTATTTTGCATTTCGGTAGAGTTTGTTAATCTGTTTCCATATAAAATTTTAAATAAGTTACATGGGACAAAAATCAAGAAAAACGGTTTTAAGATTAAATTCTTTGTATCTCTGTCAGCGACGCCATTTTTGTCAAACAAGATTCTTACTACATATCAGGGTTGTTAAAAACACGTTGTTTTTTTCATTTTAATTAAAACAAACAGTTTTTTTTACAAAGCGTATTTTTTTACTGAAACAGCGTTTAAGTTTAAATCATTAAGAATTAAAAACATGTTTATAACGTGTTTAAAACATGTTTAAAACGTGTTTAAAAACAACCAGCCTTATTAATAGACGTTCGCATAAGCTTTAACACAGTTCTAAGGATTATTTTGACATTTTCGGATTAATAAAACGTTTTAGTAGATTACTATTGTAAGTTTACAACTAATAATTTAATAGCCCTAGTTTAAGTCATAATTCATAATTCATTTAATAATACAATAACTCATAAATGTATAAACCTTATCAGAATATTTTGAACTTTACTTGAAATTAGTGTTTTATACGCGTGGCGCATGAAGTAAAATTTCGAGTTTAGAAAAGCCTGAAAATTTGTTTTGGCCGCGTAGCGCTACGCGACCAAACCAAATTTTCAGGCTTTTCTAAACTCGAAATTTTACTTCATGCTTAGTCTGGGAGTGGAGACACTCGTTAGAAATAAATTTCAATCTAATCATTTATTAGAAGAAATACATTATCACAAACATAAAAAACGAGTGTAACATACCTTCTAAATTAGTTGGTTACAGTGAACTTAAAACACATGAAAATGTAATGTTGCCACGTTCATTTTATCATTATTTTAAAACTAACTAATAGCATGTAGATTTTGCTCCATTAATACGAAATGTTAATATCTTGTTTGTATGCGTTTAGTAGAGATTAATTAGCATTAAACTATAATGATATTAATAAGGGTGAACATGTTTAAAACACGTTTTAATTCACATTTATGCACACTAATTGTTATATTTTATTATGATATCAAAAATTTAATAACCTCATTTGAAATACCTTCAATAAATTAACTAAAATTTAAAAACGTAAACAATAAATGCTTAATAAAGTAGTATAAAATATAGTTAAACTAATTTGAGATAATAAAAAAAAAGTTTTAAGCAAATTTAACGTTTAAAACATATTATAAACAAATTTAACATTTAAAACATGTTTAAAACAAAACCGGCTGTTTTTAAACACGATTAAAACACTGTTTTAAAACAAAGTGTTTTAAGCATAACAACCCTGATACATATAAATACTCGTACTATCCACAAGGAATAAAAAACGCACTAAACACTTCGCTTGTCAAAGTGAACACACTGTTTTGTATGTTTTCAATCCCAATTACTAGGATTAGGGCCAGTTGCACCAAACACGTTAAATAGGTTCAACTCTTAACTCGAGTTTAAAGTGACATTCGAACAATAGGAACTTGTTACCTGGAATTAATTCTAATCTCCGTCAACAAGAATTGTAAATCACCTTCCAATTCTTTCTTATTAAAAATGAGTTCGTACCCGGCAATTAACTAATCTCCCGTCGTTTAGGCAGTGCTTGGGCCCACCCAGAGGGAGGATTTGTGACCAGTTGTCGTCTGTTTTTCGGAAAGAGGAAGGAGCTGGAGCTGCTGCCAGTGCAACAGCCGGTCCTCTCGCTGCCAGAGCAGCCGCTTTGCCGTCGCCACAACGTAATCGCCGTCTTCACGCTGCCACCTTGCTGCCGCCACCACCTCGACTTCGTCGCCCATCGGACATCAGCCCAACCGACTGAATACAACCGGGGCCAAAGCAGAATCCAGTTGATTCCAGTCGCTGTCGGTCAGTAGGATCAAGGCGTAGCAACAGCCACACGAGACCGATGTCATCACCGTCGAATTCTCACAGGGCCGTGAGAAAACCTGGATCCTGACGTGCCGCCAACTTCTACAACCGGACCGGGATAGGACAGTTTCAACATGGGGAGGAAAAAACCCCTGGAGCTCATAGAATCTACAACAGCATGATCCAAAGTCCAGAGGAACCTCGCATATTAATAGTCCCTATATCTCATCGATCGACCAAATGCTATATAGGCCGACAATGACATGGCGCTGAATGAAAGCCGGCATTATGTGTCTACCTGGGGCTGAATTGCAAGATGTGGTCTTACGGCGCACTCCCAGAGTGCTAACATCGCAAAGACAAATTTGCATTCCGACTATCAAAACCGCTCAACTGATGGACACCAACATGTGGAAAGTAGCGGAGGAATTAGGTATTCCTCAAGTTATAGAGTAAAGTGCATGTGATAGTGTTATGTGTACGAACTTACTTAACACAGCTAAGGAGTGTGTACCGGTGCCTAAGGTTTCGTTGACCGTGCGCCTTATAGAAGCCGTATCAGAGGAAGTTAAGGAATTGGCCCTTACTTCGGTGGAATACGAATATGCACTGAGTAGCGAGGTATGTTCAGTGATGTATAATGCAGCCTGCATATGCATCTCCGAGGAAAAGGAAGGAGCTACGGGACCCCGTGCAGTTGTTACTGCCCAAGCCGTCATAATTTCGACTGATAATAACATCGAAGTGAAAAACGTGTATCCGATACGTTACGATGCGCAGATTTCTCAGTTGCCAGGACTAATTACATTTCCAATACAGTTCACCAGGCGAAAATATGACCACGAAAGGAAAACATTCGACAAGGCCACACAGAAATGCTCCAGGATCCGGAAGACGCTCCATAAACGTTATTATCCTAATGCCCTGCCAGAAACTCGCCAGCAAACCATGACAGATTCAAGGCCTCCTTGAAAACCACCCTGGCAGATCATCCTCGTCTTACCAACGCCCAACATCGCCTCTACAAAATCGTGACATTGCCAGCTCTCTACAACAGCCACCAACCTGGACGATACCACCTCCTACGGCCGCAATGGAAGCCGCCTTGGACAAAACCTGTACATGGACACTGTTAAGTGAAATTTCGCCGCGCATAGACGCTCAATAATTTTAGTGTAATGTAAGTTTAAAATAGTGCTCATAAACGCTCTGTGCGCGATTTTACACGGTCAAGGACAACACCCGCCAGGACCCCCATCAGCGAACCACCAGGACCTCCAGGAGCGCAGCACCACAGTTTCTTGCTGGGTAGAACTCATTTTTCGGGGCCGTTTGTTACCGGAATTAATTCTAATCTCCGGCAACAAGAATTGTAAATCACCTTTCAATTCTTCCTTCCTTAAAAATGAGTTCGTAGCCGGCAATTAACTAATCTTCCGTCGTTTGGGCAGTGCTCGGGCTCACCCAGAGGGAGGATTTGTGACCAGTTGTCGTCCGTTTTTCGGAAAGAATATTTGCATAATCCTTATCATTGTCCTTTTCGGAAAACGGATTTTAATTGCTCGAGATTCGTCGAACGTCAATACGTTGGATTATGTGATTAGGCGAATCTCACCTTGCTGGTCATGTTGCCACGACAAACAACCCCACTCCACCATCATTTTCGTGGTATAAGTACCGGCGGAAGTGGAAGTTAGTGGAAGTCCAAGATCCAACTTGTCAACAGTGCACTAACTCGAGGTCCAGGAGCTGCTGATAGTGCAACAGCCGGTCCTCTCGCTGCCAGAGCAGCCTATTCGCCGCCGTCGGTACCAGTGCATCGACGCCGCCCCCAAATACTGCCACCGCAGTATTTGTTGCCGCCGAGTCGTCGCCGCAACGTAATCACCGTCTTCACGCTTTAACTCTAAGACCGTTTTTATTGATGTTTTCCTTATGTAACCTATTCAAAATTTTATATTGTTGAAAACATATTAAAAAGCTCTACCGAAATCAGAAATTAAAAAAAGGTTGTCATTTAAAAAAAGTATTGACGACGTCACAACTTTTAAAACATTTTTTCTTCAATTCTGAAAAAATGTTTTTTATATGCGCAGTAATATAAATCGCTATACCCCTTTTAGATTTTGTCTCTATCATACACATTAACGCAGTTGCCGGATTTATCCGCTACTTGATTTCCACACTGTATTGTGTATTATAATAATATTCCGTCTCGCTACGCGGCCAATCCAAATTTTCAGGCTTTTCTTAACTCGAAATTTTACTTCATGCTCTGGGAGAGGAAAACCCTCGTTTAAAGATTCAACTTGAAATCTTTTAAAACAACAACGAATGTCATAAAATTTACAGTGTATGCATATGTATACCTTAAAGAAAAATGCCCTGTATTTAAAAATCACATTTATCTACACACAGTTGTGATATTTTATTATTATAAAATGTTGTGTTAAATAATGTAATTTCAAATATCTTCAACAATTTAGCTAATATTTAAAAACGTAGACAAAAAATCTCAATGAAGTAGTATAAAATATAATTTAGCAAATTTAAGATAATAAAAAAAAACGTTTTAAACAAATTTAATGTTTAAAACATGTTTAAAACAAATTTAAGATCTAAAACATGTTTCAAACAAAACCGTTTAAAACACAACCGCGGTTTTTAAACATGTTTAAAACACTGTTTTAAAACAAAGTGTTTTAAACATAACAACCCTAAATCTAACAGCAATGATCTGGTTCTGAACAGTTTTAGGGCGTACTATTTATATATTAGCATAAATTAAACAATTTTAAAGTTTAAATTATAGTTATGATGGTTTACTTGTAATCGGTATTAAATGACAGTATTTATTAAAGGATTACGATAAATAATAATTAAAATACGAATATGTCCATTTATGCATGCGTGGATTTTAAATATAACTCATGAATGATTTCATTTCTACAGCATTTCATATATGCACATTGGATTTATTTATATTTTGTTTTATTTAACAGTGTTGTTAATTTAAAATATTAGTCAATACAATGGTAAAAAAGTCAACTGTTTTATAATAAATAATTCAGTTGATCTATTCGACGTTTCGAAAGTGTGGAGTTCCTCTATCATATAAAATTCCACCCAAACTTAGAAGTGTAAAGTGTGTGAAACTGACCTTCCGCGACGTGAAGTTAAAGTTTAACGTAGCCACCCATCCACACACACACACTCACACATGTGTACAGCTGTCGTCACGTCTTGGGGATGTAATAAGTTCGGCTATAAATAAAATCGAAGGGATTTCGTGTGTTTTTTTTTTCTTGTAGATTTAATATTCGGGAGATAAATCGTCGTAATAGTTATCAAAAATTATTTTTAAAGAAAAGTTTGCGGCCAGAAAATGCGCCCCGACGTGAATCGGTGACACTTGCGGAAGGGGAGGATATTTATGACGGCAGTCGAGGTAATTATGCACGTCACTATGAGTAATATCCAGTGTAATTGTGGAAATATAATCGTGTAATTGCAATTGTTAATGATAACGAATTTTAAAACTGTATTTTTACCACTAGAAAAATATTATATCTTCTTCTTTTAATAGATACACTATCTTTCCAGAATCACGAACCACTTACGAATTGACAAGATTTTTGCGGAGCACGGCCGTAAAATAAAACAACGACTTTTACCTTTTCTTCTTTTATTTCCTCTATTTGTAATACAAGGAGACTTTATTGTTTTTGTGAATGCTTTCATATCAAATGTTAATGGAAATATCCGTTTTGAGAACCCATCCGTCACAGATAGATCATTTAAAAAAAAATGTCTTTCTGTGTGTATATTTTAAACTTCATAATATTTCAGTATTTTGTACGCCAACGATGGCGATGGAGTTCATGCTATGCCTTCCGCCACTTGATATTTACGTGGAGAGGGAGGCCGTGGCCACCATACTTCGCCTTCAAGGCAGTGGGATCTGGAACAGTAACCGTTGTGGGGAAATCAGAGGACACCTCTGGAGGAGTATCTGCAAAGACATACCTCTTTTAGAGGCTGGCACTGACAACTGTAGACCGACACTCGTTCGGAATGCACCCTACACGGCTACCATTCAACCCATACCATATGAGAGAGTCGGCCATAAGGATCTACACAGATGGATCCAAAAGGATGGATAGATCAGGGATTGGAGTCTTCTCCAGCACCCTGAAAATCCAAACAAAGGTCCCGATAGGAAAGCATGCCACCGCCACACACTTAGAGACGATGAGTATAACACTTGCGGATGAGAACATCATAAACCGCAAAGTGTCAAATGAAGCCATACTGATCCTAACGGACAGCAGGCAAACGCTACTGTCTCTGAAGAAATCACATACAACTTCAGAGACAATATTAGCGTGCCATAGAAAACTTAGGGAAGCAGAAATTTATAACAACATTGAAGTCTGCTAGGTGAAGGGGCGCGACTTGAACACAGGCAACACGAGAGCTGACGCACTGGCAAGAGCAGCGGCTGGGATGGACATTCTCTCGCCGGAGCCGCTAGTGCGCCTTGCGCCTCTGTCCCTGTGTAATATGCTACAAACCAAAGCACTTCAGAAATTCAGTAAGCGTTGGGATGACATCGAGGGCTGCAAGCTCTCTAAGGAAACATTATTGTATCCCAACGAGAGATCAGCGAAACAGTACCTGCAGCTGACCAGGGGGAACCTTAGGAGCATAACTGCCGCCCTGACTGGTCACTGCGGGCTAAACGCACACCTATGCAGGATGGGGATAGTTGACTCTCTATCCTGTAAAGGGTGTAACATTGAAGACGAGACTGCCGGACACATTCTCAGCGATTGCCCGGCACTCTCGTCAACTAGAGGCTCTTTACTGGGTGAAAGATGGCCTAAAATGGGCTACATAAAAGATCTACCCACCTCGGCTTTGCTAGACTACCTAAACCAGGTAGGCTGGCTGAGCTAAGGCTGGGTAATCGACGGGAGGTAGCACAATGGGCCTAAGTGCAGTGCAGAAATGCGCACTCCCCAAAGAACCAGAACCATTTTGTACACGTGGCACATGAAGTATAATTTCGAGTTTAGAAAAGCTTGAAAACTTGGTGGTTTGGGACCTCCGCTTCGCTTCGCGACTAAATCAAATTTTCAGGCTTTCTTAAACCAAATTTTCAAGCTTTTCTAAACTCAAAGTTTGATCTGTCATCAAGGATTTTTAGTGTTAAGGTCGGAAATTCACATGATATTTGGCCATAAGAACGAACAACGATTAATCTTCTACAATAATGAAAATTGATCTTTGAAACTTATACATATTGCACATTGAAGCTTTGCAAATAAATTGACACTATTCTATTTTTTTAATGTTTCCTTAATTATATATAAATCAACTACTGGAACACTCTTAAATGATCACATAAATCCGTGCAATACTTCCATGGAAATCATTATATCTTCTTTATATTGCTTTAATTTATTGAAGTAATTATTATGAACATTTTGTATTAAATGTATTAATCTAAAATAAATGATAAATAAAATTAATCGTTGCTTAGAAATCTCCACAAGAGCAATGTAAATTTGAATTATGCTTTTAATAAATAGAGGACAACATCGTGCTATTTTAGTAATATCTTAAAACTATACTATAATTTCCAAAAACATCTGAAAAGAAATTGGGTTTGGTATGTAGAATTCGTGTACGACATTTGTCGCGACACGGGGACCCGGTGCGTGGCCTTGAATTGCGAATGTAATTTTTCGGCTGCGGACTGTTAATTGATTATGTTGTTGATACACAACAAAGAAAGACATTACTAAAATATTTTCCAATGCACTCTTTAAATATAAGAGCATTTCTGGATTCATGTTTTGAATAGAAATGTGGAATTCCAGTATATGTTGATTCAAGTGATGAGTCGGAAAAAATCCTTTTTCATTAATTTACCAAATCGAATGTGCGACATTCGGCGATTTGATTACCAAGGCACTTAGGTAGGTTATTGTAATTTCACATTTTTTGTACGGCTTAGCCTACTCAGCTTGAAGTGTCGCCTACCCTGCTTAAAGGGTAGACCTCCTCTCGTGTTCGCATCTATTCCTTTTGTGTGCTTCATTGCAATTTACCAAATTAAGGAGTGTAGCACGCACAGTTATGTACGATATTTGATTTTTGATAGTAATCATTTAAATAACTTATGTAGGTGCAAATGACATGAATATATATATTTTATGTTGCCAGAATTTAACTGTTTGTCTACAATATAAATACAGGGAATTTTTCTTTTAGGTAAACATGTGCATAAGCTGTAAATTTTCCGACATGCGTTGATTTTTAAAAGAGTTCAATTTGAAGCTTTAAGCGAGTGTTTTCCACTCCCAGACTAAGCATGAAGTAAAATTTCGAGTTTAGAAAAGCCCCGTGAAAATTTGTCGAGGGTCGCGCAGCGACCCGAGATATAGTTTCTGGGCTTTTCTAAACTCGAAATTTTACTTCATGCGCCACGCGTATAAAACACTGATTTCAAGTAAGGTTCAAATATACATATATTTCACAGTATTTTACTGTTTTATACGCGTGGCGCATGAAGTAAAATTTCGAGTTTAGAAATGCCCAGAAAATTTGTCTCGGGTCGCTGCGCGACCCTCGACAAATTTTCACGGGGCTTTTCTAAACTCGAAATTTTACTTCATGCTTAGACTGGGAGTGGAAAACACTCGTTTAAAATTACAAATTGAACTCTTTTAAAAAAACAACGAATATCTAAATATTTAAAGAAAATAATTTGAATTTAGAATATGTATATTTTAAAGAAAAACTCCCTGTTCATACTCCTATAGAATATCAAGCTAAAAAGGCATCTGTTTCGTTATATAGTTGTATGTATGTCGATAGAAATTAAAATCGTGAATATTTATCCAGTTTACTTGTGTCTTCTGTAATTCAATACCCATTTATTCATTCGCACGGCGCTATGTAAACAAACAAACAACGCGCTCCGCATTATTATTCGTTGTGATAAAATTCGGCAGGCACTTTAAACCAATACATAGTCAAAACTACTTTCTGCAATTTGGCTATTTCTGCTCCATCTCGTATCCCAGAAACACACAACCAGCAAAAATTAGCCCTCTTAATAATACATAATTAGTATTTGAACTTTTTTTTTTATAAACACTTAATTCTGACTTGATGTGTTCAACACAAATAAATTCACGATTTTAATTTCTTTCGACATACATACAACTGTATAACGAAACAGATGCCATTTTAGTTTGATATTCCATATGAGTATATATGTGGGATTTGTATGTGTGTTGAAATAAAAAGAGTGCCGTGGGCGTGACACAAGAAAAAAATAACAACTGTCAGACGGACGCAAAAAAGTAAGAACAGAATACGACGGCCAGAAGATGACGCAAGACGACCAATAACTGCTGAAGAAGCACGGAAGACGACATTTAAGTGTTAATATCGCATGTTTGTTTGTTAATGTTGTTACTAGTTGTTAATAAAACATCTATAATCCTACAAATTTGGGGGCTCAACCGGGATCAAGCAATATTAACGGGATCAAGCGATACCAGTGAAAATGGAATGCTTAGGTTAGATTAGTGAAATTAAAAAAAATTACGTCAGCAAGTAAGTCAACGGCCTATTCATTTCATAGACTAGTGTTTAAAAGGGAAGGTGACAGAAACAGCAGAAAGAAACTTCGAGAATTTAATGGATTTAATTTTACAACGGAATCTGACGAATTCAAACGAAAAGTTGATTATGTTAAAGGTCATTTCTCGATAGGCGATTTAACCGCGATTTGCCTAATGTTACGGATAGATTACGGAGGCACTGTCGAGCAAATAAGTACCCGAATCTGCACGAGTCTCACAGATATAAATTTCTTGACACAACGCACATCTGAGGATGACAGCAAAACCGAAGAACAATCTGACGACAATACAATAGTTAGGTCCGTATCACCGAAGGAAGATAATTCACACAGGTTCACTCTAACATTCCGAGATGTCGAAGACTCTGTTAGACTATTCAATGGCGACAATGGTTTTCCTGTGGAAAAGTGGATTGAGGAATTTGAGGAAACAGTAGCCCTTCTATACTGGAATGATCTACACAAATTAATGTTTGCAAAAAGACGAGTAAGTGGACTAGATGAACTTGTCATTAATTGTCAAAATAAAGTAAATAGTTGGAGACAGTTAAAAGACTCTCTGTTGGAAGAATTTTCTGAGTGATTGAATAGTGCAGAATTGCATGACATGTTAATTAAAAGGAACATGAGGGAACTTGCAAGTTGGGGTAACGTTGAAACGTCAGCATTAATTCAATATGTAATAGACGGCATACAAGATAATAATGCAAACAAAATAATTTTGTACGGTGCCAAAGATATAAGAACATTTAAGGATAAATTACGAGTATACACTACCTTTAAATCAAAATTTCAACAGGCTGTACCCAAGACAAGATATGATGAAATCAAAAAAGAATCCGTTCCAAGCGATACTAAAATGCAAACTAGATGTTTCAACTGCGGTAAAAGAGGACATAAGTCAACGGATTGTCGAGATAAGGATAAAGGTCCCAAATGCTTTAAATGCAACAAAGCAAACAATTGCAATGAAAGGCAGAATAATAAAAACAATGTTGATGTTCACAGCTTGAATAAAATAAACAAAATAGGAAATACTACAAAAGTAGTTACCATCAAAAATGTTGAAATAGACGCGTTGTTCGATTCAGGTAGTGAAGTAAATTTAATGAATGAGGATGTGTATAAGTCAGTTGGATGTCCAAAGCTAGAAGAGTCAACACTTTTACTTAGTGGTTTTGGGAAAAATTACGTGAGCACATTAGGATATTTTGAAGAAAACATAATTATCGATTCCGAAAGTTTCATAGTCACAATCTATGTGGTTAGCAATGACATCACACCTGTAAAAGCTATCATAGGACGCGAACTTTTAGAGCAAGCGGAAATAACCATGAACAAGAACGGCGCAACCGTTAAGAAATTTCAAGAAAAAGAGAAAACTCCATTTCTATTAAAAATTGAAATCGACGAACCTGCAATAGACATAGGGAATGAAATAAGTGATGAAGTCAAGAAGCGAATCATCGAAGGATACAAGCCGAATAAGGCAAAGACAACCGAAATAGAAATGAAGATCATAGTACAGGATGCTGAGGCTATTTCGTCACGTCCTAGAAGACTACCATTTCCGGAAAGGGAAGCAGTGGACAAACAAATTGAGGAATGGTTGGAAGAGGGAATAGTTGAACCAAGTTCATCCGAATATGCAAGCCCAGTAGTTGTGGTAAAGATGAAGGACGGGACACCGAGGATATGCGTGGACTACAGGAGAATAAATAAGAAAATTGTTAAAGATCGTTATCCCTTGCCGCTCATTGACGATGTGTTGGATCAACTCCAAAGTGCAAGAATATTCAGCACAATTGACTTGAAAAGTGGATTCTTTCATGTAAAAGTTGAAAAGGAAAGCCGAAAATACACTTCATTCGTGACCTATGAAGGACAATATCAATTCAAAAGAGTCCCATTTGGATTATGTAATTCACCAGCAGTATTCCAAAGATTCATAAACTGTGTGTTCAGAGACTTAATCAGGAAGGGAATAGTACTAACATACATGGACGATATAATCATTTCCGCAACTAATGAAGAAGAGGCCTTAATAAAGTTAGAATCAACACTGAAAACTGCATCAGATAATGGGTTAGAGATAAACTGGAAGAAATGCCATATTCTACAAAGAAACGTCGAATTCTTGGGACATAAGTTAGAAGAGGGTAAAATTTTACCATCCGAGCTGAAGACTAAAGCAGTAATGAAATTTCCAGAACCGAAGACCACCAAACAGCTACAAAGTTTTCTTGGATTAACAGGATATTTCCGAAAATTCATTAAAGGATACGCCCAGATTGCAAAACCACTGAGTGATTTGCTAAAGAAAAATGCACTTTTCCAGTTTGGGACCAGCGAAAGGTTAGCATTTGTACGCTTAAAAGAAATTTTAGCAGAGCAACCAGTATTAAACATCTTTAAACAAGATAGCGAAACCGAACTGCATACCGACGCCAGCAAATTTGGCTATGGTGCAATATTACTGCAAAGAGCAGAGGATCAGAACTTACATCCTGTTTACTACATGAGTCGGAAAACTACACCTACTAAACAGATTTACTCTAGCTATGAATTGGAAGTACTGGCTATCATCGAAGCACTGACAAAATTTCGAGTCTACCTTCTTGGAAAACGTTTCAAGATTATCACCGACTGCGCAGCTTTTCAGAAAACAATGGAGAAAAGAGATCTTTCGACCAGGGTAGCTCGACGGATTCTGCTTTTAGGAGAATTCGATTATGAAATAGAACATAGACCAGGTTCAAGACTTCCGCACGTCGATTCCCTGAGTCGAAATCCAGTGTTGTTGTTAACCAATGAAACGACACTAAGGCTCAAAACAGCTCAGGATTATGATGAATCAATCACAGCGATCAAGCAAATATTATTAGAAAAAGAATACGAAAATTACTTTGTCAGGGATAGATTATTGTACAAAATAGTTAAAGGACGTGAACTACTAGTTGTGCCACATAGAATGAAATCAGCAATCATCAGAATGAATCATGAAAAAGGGCACTTCTCTGTTACGAAAACGAAAGATCTGATCGAACAAGAATTTTACATACCCAACGTAGAAGAAAGAATAAAGAAAATTATTGGAAATTGTGTTCCATGCATTCTGATTAACGCCAAGCGAGGAAAAATGGAAGGATACTTGAATCCTTTGCCAAAGACTGGACCCCTTCACACCTATCATATAGATCACCTAGGACCATTGGAGTCTACAAGCAAAAAGTACAAGTACATTTTCGCAGTAATTGATGGATTCACCAAGTTTATTTGGCATTATCCCACAAAAAGTGCGGCATCATCAGAAGTAATAGCGAAGTTGGAACTACAAAAATCAACATTTGGAAATCCAGTAGTAATTATGTCAGACAAAGGAACTGCATTTACATCTAAAGCATTTAGCGACTACTGTTCAGAAGAAGGTATCAAACACGTCCAGATCACCACCGGGTTACCCAGAGTAAACGGGCAAGTGGAACGCCTAAATGGAATGATTATACCAGTTTTGTCCAAGTTAACACTTAAAGATCCTACCAAATGGTAAAAAACACGTTCAAAGGTTACAACGAATTATGAATGCTACTCATCAGAGGAGCATAGGAACTACGCCATTCGAACTGATGACTGGAGTATAAATGCGAAACAAAGAAGACGTAAGGATTCAGGAATTGTTAAACGAGGAAAATATTAAAGCATATCAGGAAGAGAGAAATGAACAACGAGAAGCTGCTAAGCGGCAAATCGAGAAGATACAAGAAGAAAATAAGAAAAGGTATAACTTAAGAAGGAAGCCAGCATTGCCCTATCAAAAGTATGACAGAGTGGCGATATAAAGAACACAGTTCGGACCAGGACTTAAGTTAAAGCCAAAGTTCCTGGGGCCATATAGGATTACAAAGGTTAAGGGTAATAACACATATGATGTCGTTAAAGAAGGAAACATTCAGGGACCCACAAAGACGTCGACATGCGCAGAATATATGAAGCCGTGGTCGAGTCAAGAAGGCGAGTCCGAGTCGGACTACTAGTTCAGGACGGCCGAATGTGGGGTTTGTGTGTGTGTTGAAATAAAAAGAGTGCCGTGGGCGTGACAAAAGAAAAAAAAAAACAACTGTCAGACGGACGCAAAAAAGTAAGAACAGAATACGATGGCCAGAAGAAGACGCAAGACGACCAATAACTGCTGAAGAAGCACGGAAGACGACATTTAAGTGTTAATTTCGCATGTTTGTTTGTAAATGTTGTTACTAGTTGTTAATAAAACATCTATAATCCTACATATACAAGGAGTTTTTCTTTAAAGTATACGTATTCTAAATTCAGAATATTTTCTTTAAATATTTAGATATTCGTTGTTTTTTAAAAGAGTTTAATTTGAAATTTTAAACGAATATTTTCCACTCCCAGACTAAGCATGAAGTAAAATTTCGAGTTTAGAAAAGCCCTGTGAAAATTTGTCTCGGGTCGCGCAGCGACCCGAGACAAATTTTCTGGGCTTTTCTAAACTCGAAATTTTACTTCATGCGCCACGCGTATAAAACACTGATTTCAAGTAAAGTTTAAATATACATCAATTCACAAGATGTTAATGTTTTATACGCGTGGCGCATGAAGTAAAATTTCGAGTTTAGAAAAGCCCAGAAAATTTGTCTCGGGTCGCTGCGCGACCCTCGACAAATTTTCACGGGGCTTTTCTAAACTCGAAATTTTACTTCATGCTTAGTCTGGGAGTGGAAAACACTCGTTTAAGGCTTCGAATTGAACTCTTAAAAAAACAACGAATATCTGAAGATTTAAATTTATATATGTATGTTCAACACATCAAGTCAGAATTTAATGTTTATTAAAAAAAAGTTTAAATAATAATTATTAATTATTTAGAGGGCTAATTTTTGCTAGTTGTGTGTTTCTTTGATACGGCGTACAAAAACAACGTTTTTTTAAATTTTGGATTATTATAGATATGGTGATTAAAATTTTCTGGCACATTCTGTATGATTAAGTGTGTGATTGTGTTTACGTGTTCGCATGAATGATAAAAAGTGAGCTAGCAGAGTGAGTGACTAGCGGATAAATACAAATGGATGTCAAAAAATCAGCTTCTATGAAAAAGAATCCGGGGTGTGTGCGAAATTTAAAAGGGATTTTTATCGTTTGTATAGGGGTCGAAAATAAGTGGGATGATTTGTGCCTTACACTCAAGGCGTTCCTTTATGTTTTCCACCTGAATTTGGGCGGCGCGGCGCTTTATTTGAGGAATCACGTAATATTTATGGACGTGAGCGGCTCTATAAATTTGAATGGAAAGTGGCGAAATCCGCGGATGGGAGTTTTTCCGGCGAGGCGGTTTTTAATTAAGGCCGCAGTCATTTCATACCGAATTTGAATTATTAATTGCGGATAGTCAGATTAAAAGGCAGGATTTTTTAACGCGGGAGAATAATAAGGGCCACGCAGGACGTAACAATGATATTTCATATATAGACATGTTGTTGTGTTCCGTTCTAGTGTTGTAATGTACTAGTGTGGCGTGATGGAGGGTAATTACATGCATGGGACATTTCTAGGGTAAATATCTTTAGGCATAATAAATGCTGCTGAAAAGTGTCGGATTGAAATTATTTCGAAAAAATATAACGTCCTTTTATGATAAAGGCTGATGCTGATAGAGGAATTTTACGGTCGGCGGGCACTCTATGTAAAAGAACACGGTTTCTCCATAAAATACACTCGATGCCGCGTTTATTTATTAAAAATAAAAGAGCCGAATCCTCGAACTAGGATGTCCTAGTGTGTGCTGGAAACGGTATAAAACGAAAGGGGACTAACTATGTTAAAGTCCTGCATTATTTTATTGCTGCATAAATTTATCGACGGTGAAGCTTTCCTGTTCTGTTCTGTTCATGCACGCTGCATATCTCCACTATCTCCCATGAACGCCGATAAATATATAATATGGACAAATGTATGAAACGTGGCTGACACCATTTGATATAAGGGGTACTTAATTATACACTTTAAACATTTACATTCGTTTTACCTCCAATTTCACCATCAAGTAATTTTCGTTTTTTGATACATAATCAAATACGTTATTTATACAAAAAATATTACACATTATTTACAGGAAAGTTTCTTTTAAGTATACATACCTCGATATTATACATTTTAAATTTTCAGGCGTTCGTTATTTTTGAAATGCGTTCAATTTTAAGCTTCTAACGAGTGTTTTCACTCAAATATGTCTTTTTGTTTGTATTTTTTTAACTTCTCAATATTTCAGTGTTTTTTACGCATAGCGCGTAGCTTCAAAAATCTAAATTAATTATTACACTGTGTAGATAGGGCTAATTCTAACCGTAATAAATTTATAATCTGCGTAAAAAAGATAAAAGGTGGACTCAAACAATGGCTAACAAAGGGGCTTGAGCGGAGGGTGCTCGTCGTCACTTCTAACTACCTTCTTGCCACGAGACACTGAAAATATCAGATGACAAGTGAGAGTCGTAGTTTGTAAGGCTACAGTTGACGCCCTGAAGACCTCATATTAGTTAAGTAATTTGTACTCCAATTTCATCTTGAATGTATTACATAGGTTAGTTATTCTAATAAACGGTTTGAACGTTATGTGCACGTAACTGAGGATGGATTAAGTGGCTTATTAATATTTCTGGAATATCATATTTAATTAAATTGATTGAGTGAATTACGTGAAGATCAAATTTAATTGATTAATAAAGCACTAATAACCTTTCTTCGTACTTTTATTTTACTTCCATGTATAAATTTCGGATATAAAGTAATCATTATCAATTATTTCTCTATTTTCACAAATGCATACACACGTCTCCACACACACTAACAGGGATCTATGCGATTTCGTTAGTGATAGTTCTATGGATATTACAAAAGATGGCGGTCCGATCCTTCCTTAGTATTCTGTGTTCAGGGCCGGTAAACAAAACTCATTTTCGCAATATTTACTTTATGCCCCTGATGTATTATGGAATTTTAAAAACACAAATATCATGTTACAATAATACATATTCGAATTTAAAAGAAATATTGAATTATTTCTCCGTGTAGATAAATCTGATCCTCATTTATAATTAGCAAAAATCTTTTCATTTTAAAACACGAAATAATGTGAGGCAATTTATTGTCATAATTATAATTATAAATATTTTATTTAAAAAATAAAACTCAAATTACATGTAATGTAAATGGTTACATATTTATAATAATTATTAAATTATTTTATCAGTTACCGGTAAATCGTAAAGTTAGAAATCCGAATTTTCAACATAAATTTAAAAAACATTTATTAACTATTATTATTATTTATTAAAAATTAATTAATTTTCTATTGAAAAGCACTGCGAACTATCCGCATTTCTCTTAGATGAAATAAAACTATTAATTATTTGCGTATATAGGGCTCCCGATAGCGATTTTAATATATTTTTAAATAGATTAAGTAATGTGTTTGATAGTGTTCATGTACATTTTAATCAAATAATCTTTGGTGGAGATTATAATGTTCTATTTAACGCCAATGATAATAGAGCCATAGAGTTATGCGACTTGCTTGCAACATACGGTTTGGAAAAACATATCTATTTTAATACAAGGGGTTCTAACTGTATTGACAACGTTTTTTCAAACATCGATCCCATGAATTTGTTGGTTCAGGCCTGTGATTCTGGACTATCGGATCACGTTGGTATTCACTTCAAGGCAGATATTAATGTAACAGAAAGGAATAACAATAGAAATGTCACGATCAGACAAATCACTAAAAAAGTTACCAATAAATTTTGTTCACTTCTGGAATATACAGACTGGGAGTTTATTGATGATAATAATTGCAAATTCTTGACGATTACTTAAAAATCAGTTATCCTGAACAAAAACTCAGAAAAAATAACCAACAAATAAAATGGTTTAATAGCAAACTACGTCAAATGCGCGAAACTTTGAACCTTATCCAAAAAGCGTATAAGAAAGATGCAACTTTCAAAAATCATTATTATTGGTACCGAAGTACCGTGATGCCTTGAAAAATGCGAAAGTGGCTGCCAATGTGTCCTATATTCAGAACTCACAAAATAACACCCGTTCAATGTGGACAATAATAAATAATAATCGTGCAAAATTACAGACAAAGAGTACCTGTACTCAAAATCCAGATAACTTGAACATGTTTTTTGCTAATATAGCCGATGATCTTATAAGAAATCTGCTCTCTAAAGTCGTTGATCCTATAAATGTAATGGCTCAGAATAATCATACCTCAAACTCGAACTATCTTAATATCTGTGAAATAACATACAGTGAAGTAAGAGATATTATTAGAAAGTTGAAAAATTCTAAAAGCAGACATTTATGGTTTCACGACTACATTAATCAAGGAATTAATAGATGTTTTAGTAATTCCTATTACAAAACTAATTCACCTGTGCATAGTAGAAGGTATATTTCCAGCGTCATTGAAAAAAGCAAAGGTAGCGCCAATTTTTAAGAAAGAAGATAGATCAGATCAAAATAATTACAGACCTATTTCAATACTTCCCACACTGTCAAAGATATTTGAGAAGGCAGTTGTAAACCAAATAAAAGAGCAGGTGTTGAATGTGCAGCAGTTTGGCTTTCGAGTGGGGAGATCAACAACAGACGCAGTCAGTGCTTTAGTCCATGTTATTTTAAAAGGCTTCGACGAGGGCCTACATACAACCGCATCATTTCTGGACCTCAGTAAGGCATTTGACTGTGATTGTTATGAGACCCTCATTCGAAAGATGTACTTCTACAACTTTCACCCTTCAGCATGTAATCTCCTCAACTCATACTTGCAAGAAAGAAAGCAGACAGATGTGATAAAAAATAAAGTGTCGTCAGAACTAATGTTAAATCATGGTGTTCCGCACGGCTCAATACTCGGACCTATTTTATTTCTAATTTTTATTAACGATATACCATTAGTAACCGGAGACTCATCAATCTTCCTCTATGCTGACGATACCTTAGTCAGTAATAGCGATACCCATTTAAACGCATGTTTAAATAGGATCGAAAACACCAAACAAAAAGTTGTTGAATGGTCTGTAAATAATAAACTAACAATAAATAATGATAAAACTGTTGATTTGGTCTTCTCCTTAAGATCTGCACACATTATCACAGAAACATCCACAAGATTTCTTGGTGTATATCTAGATAACAGGTTAACGTGACATTCACACGGGGATGGAATGGCCTCGCGATTGTGTAAAAATATTTACTTGTTAAGACATCTATCTAACAGTCTACCTCAATCATTTTTTGTTGTGTGAATCTCATCTAACCTACGGAATTATAACCTGGGGGCACTCGACAATCATGCACAGGTTATTTGGACTGCAAAGAAGGGCCGTTAGAATAATAGCAGGGCTAGGGTATGAAGATGACTGCAAAAATGAATTTATTAGATCGAAAATATTGACTTTACCACCAATATATATCTTGAAATGTTTATTATATATCCGTAAAAGCATTGAAAGTTATCGATCTCACGAAGAAATGCATACCTACAACACCAGAAATAAAGGAGACATCTATCTGTATCGACCACGATTATCAAAATCTCTAAATGGAGTCAACTACTATGGTCCAAAAATGTTTAATAAACTGCCAGAACCAATAAAATCACTTAATATTAAGCAGTTTAAAAGGACGATCAGAAACTATTTTATTAAAAAAAGTCACTACACGATAGAGGATCTAATGTCAGATAACTACAACATATTGTAATGTGCATGAACACTATTTATTTAATTTATTGAATCATTTTAAATTTGTACTTGTATTATTATTTATTGGACTTATTTATTGTATTTTAAAATGTTGATATATGTATATAATGTAACATTAAGATTTTATGAATTTATGTTTTATTATTTTTTTACTCTACTTAATCATTTTAAATTTGTACTGTGCGATAATTCATTTATTGGACCTGTTTAATTGTATTTTAAAATGTATATGTCGTATGTTATAACATCCTGATTTTTTAAATTTTAAGATTAACCAATTTATTTCAATGCAATTTATTTTATATATTATATTGTTATAAGCAGATTTTCTTTTTAATTTTATTAGTAATTAATTTGTTTTAACATAGGTAATTTAATTCATATTTTGGGGACGTGTGTAAACTTTTTTGTAATGGCACTATTAAAGAATTATTATTATTATTATTATTTTCGAATGCTAATCAACTTATCAACACATCAATCTTTAAGCAGTTAAACACTTAATTATTAAACAATGTATTTCAATGTTTTAATACCATTCTAATATATATTTTTACGACTCGAGTTTCGACAGTATCAATATCATTTTCAATAATTTTATAAAACATGTCATAATAACCAGAAATAATAGATTGTATACTTATGGCAGAAAGACCACTGGTCGTTAGACTGTTGTTAATTCATACTTCAGTCATCAATATTTTTCTTATATTATGTATTATTTTAATATAATGAATTGCCAATAAACATGTTATTGTTGTTGTATTGTCATAAAAAATGCTCTAGAAAATGTACTGGTAATTTCCTGATTTCTTACCTGTATTTAAGTAAATTAAATACAGGTATTGTTTCATTTACGCAATTCAATACAATCATATTTTTGTACAGGGTTAGCGAAACTCGATGTCTCAACTCTATTATAAGAAATGGAAAAATGATAGAAGAAATCTGAAAAGAGGTTCATAAATGGGATTGAGAAAGGTCTATTTTAAGCCAAAATTGCATATTTTTTAAAATTTGGAATCTAAGTTGATGACGTCATCGAACATGTTTTCCCAGAAACACCTATATTGTTGGTTACTTAAAAATAGCAAATTTTTCTAAATAAACTTTGTAAAGAAGAAAATTTGCTATCTTCTTCCGTTAACAAATTACAAACAAACTATAAAAACAGTATTATCAAAAATTCACAATTGTCACGACTTAAACAAGGCTACTTGTTGAAAGCAAATAACAAAGTCGCATCTGTCAATAATTAAACTAATGGTTGACAGACATTGTTTCGTTGTCATTTGATTTTGAAAAATGTTTACGCACAACGAAAATGTCGACATATTATTAGTTTATGGAGAATTTCAAAAAAACCCTAGAAGAGCAATTCAGTTATACGCCCAAAGATACCTTGAACGTGTTATTCCAACCTTAAAAATATTTGCAAGATTTGAACGCAGTTTACGTGCAAACAACAAGGCATTTTCTGCTCGAAAGGGAAGATAAATTGCTAAAAGGATCAATTCTGACAATATTGTTGCCACTGTTTTGCAGTATTTTCAAGACCATTCAAGGAACTCGATTCGGAAAGCCTGTCGTGAGTTAAATTTAAAATATTGTTCGGTACGACAAATTTTGAAAGGAAATGGTTACCACGATTATAAACTTCACAACTTAGAACACTTGTCAGATCAACATCAACGAAGAATAAATTATTGTGTCCAAGTAATGGTAAACTTAGGGATCAATGACAATCGATTATCCAGCATGTGTTGTGGACGAATGAAAGCCGTTTTGTTAGTAACGGTAAGCCCAATAAAAAAATGAATCCACATTTTGTCAATCCGAATCAAAACCAAGGACACTTCGGTATCAACGTTTGGTATGGTATTATTTATGGGCATTTGATTGGACCATATTTTTACGAAGAAGTTTTACGCAGTGAGCAATATTTGCAATTTTTCAAGAACAACTTCCTGTGCTTCTCGGAAATGTGCCATTACAGCTGCGAGCAAACATGTGTTTTCAGCATGACGGAGCTCCACCGCATAAAGCACGAGTTGTCTAACAATATTTAAATTAAACTTATGGAGAAAATTGGAAGGGTATAAATGGACCGATACAGTGGGCTCCTAAATCACCGGACTTGACTCCACTAAACTTCTCCTTGTGGGAAACTTTGAAAAACAAAGTTTACAAAACACCATCTGCTTGCAATGAACTATCTAGAGAAATGTTACGTAAGGCTTCAGTAATAGAAGTAAGGTGGAGATTGCATAAGTGTTTAGAAGCATGGTTGTTACGTTTTAAACACTTTGTTGTAAAACAGTGTTTTAAACATGTTTAAAAACAGCCGTCGTTTTTAAACGGTTTTGTTTTAAACATGTTTTAAATCTTAAATTTGTTTAAAACATGATTTAAACGTTAACTTTGTCTAAAACGTTTTTTTTTTTACTATCTTAAATTTGCTAAATTATATTTTTTAAGATTTATTGCTTTCATTTTTTAATTTTAACCAAATTAGATATTTCAAACTAAATTAATAAACTTAACATTTTATTACAATAAAATATCACAACTGTGTGTGCAGTAATGTGATTTTTAAATACAGGGAATTTTTCTTTCTACATGCATACACTGTAAATTTAACGACATTCGTTGCTTTTCTAAAAGATATCAATTTGAGTCGTTACACGAGGGTTTTCCACTCCCAGACTAAGCATGAAGTAAAATTTCGAGTTTAGAAAAGCCTGAAAATTTGGATTGGCAGCGTAGCGAAGCGGAGCGGCCAATCCAAATTAGGCTTTTTTAAACTCGAAATTTTACTTTATGCGCCACACGTATAAATCACTGAAATATCGTAAAGTTTAAAATATACGGCTTTAGCAATCTAATATGTAGATGTGAATAAAACGTAAGTCAAATTCTGCGCTAAACAAATTGTTAAAAACAGTGATTATAGGCAACCCAATAACTCTAACGTATATTAGGTTGCCTATAACTGTTGTTGTATGTGTGTGCTTTTGAACTTCACTGTAAATCAGTGTTTCTAAGCGTGGCGCATGAAGTAAAATTTCGAGTTTAGAAAAGCCTAATTCGGATTGGCCGCTCCGCTTCGCTACGCGGCCAATCCAAATTCTCAGGCTTTTCTAAACTCGAAATTTTAGTCTTAGTCTGGGAGTGGAAAATACTTGTTAAAAGCCCCAAATTAACCGCTTTGAAACAACGAATTCCCGCAAATTTAAAAAACGTTGTAATTATCAGGATATGTATACTTAAAAGAAAAATGCCCTGTTGTTCTGTTTTAAACACGTTTTAAACGTGGTTTAAACATGTTTTAAACGTGGTTTAAACATGTTTTAAACACTTTTTAAACATGTTTTTAATCGTTAATGTTTTAAACGCTGTTTCGATGAAAAAAACACGTTTTGTTAAAAAAAAAACTTTTGTTTTTAACTCCCAAGTAGGAGGTGGTTACATTGAAATTTTGTTGTAGTGATTGCCTACATATTTTATTTCTATTTGTATTTATTTGTTTAGTGTTTTTTGTTTAGTGTTAAGCGCGATATTTATTTACTGTAAGTTATGCGTATTATTATTTTGTTTTTATATATTTTTTGTAATGTTGTAAATAGGAGAAATCCGTAGATTATAAAATAAATGATAGTAATATAGTAACATATTATGTGTTTTTTAATGTATAATTAGTGATAATTAATTAATAATGACAGATGCGACTTTGATATTTGCTTCCAAAGGCTACTTGTTTAAATCGTGACAATTGTGAATTTTTGATAATACTTTCTTCCAAGTTTGTTTATAATTTGTTAACGGAAGAAAATAGCAATTTTTTTTTGTTTACTAAGTTTATTCAGAAAAATCAGTTCTTTTTAAATATCCAAATATATAGGTATGTTTCTGGGAAAAGAAACTATTGGATGACGTCATTAATTCAGTTTCCAAATTTAGAAAAAAAATCAATTTTGGCTTAAAATGGACCTTACTGAATCCCATTTACGAACCGCTTTTCAAATATTTTCTATTGTTTTTCCTTTTCTTATAATAGAGCTGAGACATCGAGTTTCGCTCACCCTGTACAATATCATAAGATAAACCTTTGCAAAAACGAATAAAAACAATATAACAAGTGTTCAAAACTTAATTATTAATTCCTTGAATTAATTTCTCATCTAGCACTTGAGAACACATATTACACTATGTAAAGTTATTGCCAGGGAAAACACTTGGTATTGTTTCACAAATTAAAAACTTTATTTCCGATTAATTTAGGTTTGTTAGACCATTTTCTAAGGAATGTACAGAAAAAATTATTCTCTAGGTATATTGTAATTATAATTATATTTTTTTTGTACATTCCTTAGAAAATGGTCTATCAAACCGAAACTAGTCGGAAATAGTTTTTAATTTGTGAAACGATACCAAGTGTTTTTCCTCTAATTTTTAATTATTAACACCGAAAATCATTAATGACGGACTCAATATCTGATTTCGTGTTATTTATTTGGTTTGAGTTACGTGAAGAGTTGAATATAATAAACTTAATAAAAGACTAACACTTTCTTCACTAAAAACATTTATTTACGCTAAATGTAAATTTCGAACACTACCTATTCATTATCAATAGCTAACTGATTTTGTGTTATTCTAATTACAGGCGATGTAAGTATTCGTTTTTAAAAATTACATTAAATCAGTGTTTTATACGCGTAGTAAAGTTTCGAGTTTAGTAAAGCATGAAAATTTGGTTTGGTCGCTTCGCTCCGCGGAGCGACCAAACCAAAACCAAACTACGAATAGTGAAATTCATAAACAGAATACTATAATCTACTCGCCCACAAGAAACAATATTTTATTTAAAAATGGCATTTCTATTACGTCCCGAAACCGTTAATGTGATAAGTTAGCAATCCAGATACAACATCCTTGGATTTTGTAAATAAATTAATGAGTTTTATCATCACGCTAAGAACAAAAAAACAAACAAAATCGCATACATAGAACTAAAATGGAGGGGATTTAAAGTTGATATTTTGCTTAAAACACAACACAAATGCTTTATTTCGGTTGATTAAAATAACAAATATCATAAATAATTCAAATCTAACCCAATTTTGTAGAATACTGGTGAATAACGTAAAGAAATTACCGAACTTTAGTATCAGTTAAAGAACATCAAAAATATGCCAAGCAGTTTAAATCTTAGCCAATTTTATAAAATACGGAAAACATCGTTAAAGAATTAACCAACTTTAGTATCACCTAAAGAACATTAAAAACCAAACGATTAAATTCAAGTAAGTTCAAAGTTGACATGTTTTCACATGTCAGCAGTGTCATTTGTTTGATTAAAAATCGCAAATAATTAAATTCTTAGCGGATTTTTTCGAAATTGAAGAATTTTATAAAGAAGTTAATAAAATTCATAAACTTTGTTTCTTGAATAAGATAAAATCCAACCGATCGAATTAGAATGAGGTGAATTTACGCGACCAAACCAAATTTTAAGGCTTTTCTAAACTCGAAATTTTACTTCATGCGCCACGCGTATAAAACACTGATTTAATGTAAAGTTTAAAATATAATATTAGGTAAAATTTAACTATTAGAATATTCATTCACGATCATATTTAATTATTTACGATTTGTAAACAAATGACAAGTTTTAACATTCACAGATATTAGAATGAGGTGAATTTATAGTTGACAAGTCTGTGAATGTTAAAACTTGTCATTTGTTTAAAAATCGTAAATAATTAAATATGATTATGAATGAATATTCTAATAGTTAAATAATTAAATCTGATTGTGAATGAAATATTTTTAGAGTTAAATTTTACTTAATATTATATTTTAAACTTTACATTAAATCAGTGTTTTATACGCGTAGCGCATGAAGTAAAATTTCGAGTTTAGAAAAGCCTTAAAATTTGGTTTGGTCGCGTAGCGCGTAGCGCTACGCGACCAAACCAAATTTTAAGGCTTTTCTAAACTCGAAATTTTACTTCATGCTTAACCAGGGACTGGCAAATACTCGTTAGAGGTTTTTGGTTTTTGGAAAAGTAATATTTGCTTAACATTCACATAATATTTCATTAAAATTTCTCAAAATACTGTTATCAAAATCATTAGATTGATAAGAAAATCGTAAATAATTCATATCTCAACGGATTCTTCTGAAATTTCAGAATCTTGGAAAAAATATGTAAGCTCTATCATCACATTAAGAAAAATAGAATCTAAAGCATACAGGAAAAATGGGGGAAATTCAAAGTTAACCATTTAGTATTAAAAATTGTTTGAATTCTACTTTAAAGTGGACTTTTCTGTTTTAATAATTCGCCAATTTAGCGAAAAAATCTTATAACGATCTTCACAGGCAATTCATCTACAAAGAATGTATTTTTTTATAAATCAGACTGTGAAATATTAACAGTAAAATTATGTATAGTGAGTGACACAATGTCTTGTGAAAATAAAGATTAAACCATTATGCTTTTCGTTTTAATTTACTTATATTTTAATCTAACAATTGTGAAAATAAATCATGATAATTACCGATTTACCGGTAAATCACAAGATTTGCTATCGAAAATTTACTGGTAACACGATACACACCCCATCCTGGATACCAACAAATCGTATATTTTTTATGTTAATTGACATGTCGTCGTTTAAGTTTCAACATAGCTTATCTCAAAAAAAAAATACGAAATTGAGTTATGCATACTATTGGGTTTATATTTTCCTACCATTGTGTTAGCAGCAATAATTCATCATTCTGATGCTTGAAAGCGGCACAATCGAGGTTCTTATCATCTTCACATATCTCAAATCACAAATCTTCACATATCTCAAAACAGATGTTTTCGCTCTTCTGTAAAGTAGGGAAAAGTGAGATATGCGATGTTGAAACTTAAACGACGATATGATAAGTTTTTAACTAAATTTGGCATATATCTTGACTCAAATTTTTAAGTGTCTTTTCTATATTGTGAGGTTGACACACTTTTCACTTCAAACACATATATAAAAAAATCATAAAAAATATTTATTAATTTTTTGAGTTGAGAAAACAATTTTTTGATATTTTTAATGAATAATTTTATAATAACTTATGTTATTTAAAAAATATCATATGTGGTTCTTTAATAATATTGAATAATATTGTGAAAGAGTTATATCTTTAATTTGGTTCTCGGAGAGAATAAAAACAGTAGTGAAACAAACTCACTGATTTTTTTTCAATTATTAATATAACGATATATATATATATATATATATATATATACATATACAGAGAGTTTTATGTAACACCGAACATTGTCATAACCAGAATTTATCTTTCACATTTACATAAGCATACGTTGTACATTGACCAAAGCTCGGTTTATTAAAATTATTTAATTGAAAGCTTTAAACGAGTGTTCTCTACTCCCAGGCTAAGCATGAAGTAAAATTTCGAGTTTAGAAAAGCCTGAAAATTTGGATTTGCCGGGCGGAGCGAAGCGAGCCTGGCAAATCCAAATTTTCAGGCTTTTCTAAATTCGAAATTTTACTTCATGCGCCACCGGCACAAAACACTGATGCAATGTAAAGTTTAGCGGTTCGTTTTAAATTATGTCAGTGTTTTGTACCGGTGGCGCATGAAGTAAAATTTCGAGTTTAGAAAAGCCTGAAAATTTGGTTTGGCCGCTCCGCGCTACCCGACCAAACCAAATTTTCAGGCTTTTTAAAACTCGAAATTTTACTTCATGCTTAGTGTGGGAGTGGAACACACTCATTTCAAGTTTCAAATTGAACTCTTAAAAAATACAACGATTATCTAAAGATTTACGGTATACACGATGTAATTGGGACATGTATACTTAAAAGAAAAACTCCCTGTATGTATAAGTTAAGGCATTAGTTGCGATTGATTGGCTACAATTTTGAATGGTCAAATAGGCAACCCAATTTACATATAACTTAAAAATTAATGGTGTCAAATTGTATTGGATAAAAATGTTACATAAAACTCTCTGTATATACATATATATATATATATATATATATATATATATATATATATATATATATATATATAGGCAGGGGCAGAGTTCGGAAAATTTCCTAACAGGGCATTCGACCAATAATAAGACAGGAGAAATGTGTGCAATCTACTTTATTGTAATACCAAGCTTTCGGGACTCATTTTGTTCCTTCCTCAGGAATATATATATATATATATATATATATATATATATATATATATATATTATACAGGGTCACTAAAAAGTATGGATGCAGCTAAATATTTTTAGAATGGTTTAGTAGAGCTCATTGAAATTTGGGATACAGTTAGAAGTTTTTAAATTCTATCATCTCAGATTTATTTTAACTTTCTACCATCATTTATTTTAAAAATACAAGGATAACTTGATTATTTGGTTTGTTATTTTTGAAAAGAGAATTTTCCTCTGAGCTCAGGGATGTAACATATGCATATCTTATTATAATCGAAACTTAAAAAAAAAACTATCAAACTAACAAAATTTTAAAAAATGTAACATTTTGTTAGCTTTGGAAATGTTGTCTTTATCTGCCGTTAGTTCTTTGCCGCCTGAATTTTGACCAGAAAATAAATAAAAGTTAATAAAACAAATGTAAAAGTAAAACATTAAACTGAAACAGAACACATTTTAATTAAAGAAGAAAGCTTAAACACGAAATACATGTTTATTTTTTTTTACCTTTTAATAAAAACAACGGTGGGCCTGATACATTACTGAATTTAAAAAAATGCTCTTTTTAAAAATAACAAATTTGACCACCCATGCCATTAAAAATAATCATGTTAGCCATTTATTTTTTAAATAAATTATAGTAGAAAATTGAAAAAACTCTGAGATGATAGAATTTAAACACTTCCAACTGTATCCCAAATTTCAACGAGCTCCGTTAAACCGTTCTGAAAATATTTAGCTGCATTCATACTTTTTAGCGACCCTGTGTATATATATTCAATTAGAAATTGTTGTTTATTGAAAGATACAATTTCCCTTAAATATGAATTTTAGGCTAACAAATTTCTGGTCAACATACGTTTCCCTTAAATTTTAAATTTTGTGCCCAAAAGTATCACCAGAATCCAATATTTTAGCCGATTTCACATTCTTCTTAAAAATAAACTAAAAATCATTCCCATATACGTGGCTGCAAACAACAAAAAATCTATAGATCTGTATTTTTAGAAGGATTTGTTAAATTTAATCAATTAGAACCAATAATAAAATAAGCTCCCTCTATTTAAAGGTATGTTAAAAAAACAACAAATTTTGAATATTATAATAATTATTATTTATTTATTTAAATTTAAGTTTTATAAATAGATTATTATTATTAATTAATTGTTAAATTAGGTTTACAATAATTGATGCACATTTAATATGTACAGATACGTTTAATAAATTTTACTAATACTAATACCTTTCATATAATTTGAGTAAATAACACAAATATTAATTCATATAATTATACAATATTAATTCATATAATTATTATGCATTGTATATCATAACAAACTCGTATTAATTTAAACTCCCATTATAGTCGTAATAGCAATTTGCATTCAGTTGTACATAACCAGTGAGCGCAAGATCCTTATTTTTACCCATCGATTTCCAACTAGAATAGCGAGGATCATAATTTAACCAAAGATAATTGTATCTCAGTCTCTCCATATAAATTTTACTATTCTAGGGGGATTCGCGTTTAAATCAAAGCTACGCCTCATTTTGCAGCCGAAACAAAGATCGAACAATACAAATTAAATTTATGTATCCGATATCTGAAGGAGTAGCATCCGAATTTCATGAAATTGGATATGTCCCTATGAAATTGAAATGCTTCGACGTAGGGACGTTCCGTGAGGGAACCGTTGACCGGAAATGGCCATTCGTATTACCCATTACATTTTCATATAAATCGCACGAGTTTTCTATAAGGTAAAAATCATTTTCAAATGCCATTTACGCGAAAAGTTCAAATTTTGAATTTCACGTCGAATATAATTCATTAAAGAGATTTTTAATAATGTTATGAATTAAATTAACGGTTAACTTGGATTCATGCGGCTATTACTTCGAAGAATTCCATTATAAAGTTTATAATGAAGGCACGAAATGCTATAATCTTAAAGATTTGTAATGCCGTGATTATATCCGCGATGTAATTGTCACTGTGTAATATAATTAAAAATAACGAAAATAATTACCTATTTGATATTATTAAAAGAAAACACAAAGCGAATTTTTTTTGGTATTATATATCCCGATGTATATATACGCTGTAAATTTTTGGGAATTGGTCGTATTTATAAAAGCTATCAATTTTAAGCTTTTAACGAGTGTTTTCCACTCCTTGATTAAGCATGAAGTAACATTTCTATGTATTATACGCCTAGCGCACGTAAAATTTCGAGTTTAGAAAAGCGTTAAAAATTTGGTTTGGTTGAGTAGCGCGTAGTGCTACGTGACCAAACCAAATTTTCAGACTTGTATAAACTCGAAATTTTACTTCATGCGTCAGGAGTATAAAACAGTGAAATATAAGTTCTGAATATACTGCTTCGCATTAATTAATTTCACAAAATTTTATCATCTAGTCAAATCTTTTAAAATTCAAACACATAGAGAACATGATAATATTAATTATAAATAAATATATTAACATACATACAGGCCGTTTTTTTCAAGTATACATATCCCAATTACAGCGTATATGCTGTAAATCTTCAAATATCCGTGATTCAATTTGAAGCTGTAAACGAGTGTTTTCCACTACCAGATTAAGCGTGAAGTAAAATTTCGAGTTTAGAAAAGCCTTAAAATTTGGGTTGGTCGCTCCGTGAACCGGAGCGACTAACACTTTCAGGCTTTTCTAAACTCGAAATTTTACTTCAAACGCCAGGCCTATAAATCACTGAAATATTGTGAAATTTAAATGTGCTTCTAAATCAGTATGTTATAGACGTATAATTTGAACTTCACTTAAAACTAGTGTTTTATACGCGTAGCGCATGAAGTAAAATTTCGAGTTTAGAATAGCCTGTTCAGGCTTTTTTAAACTCAAAATTTTACTTCATGCTTAATCTGGCAGTGGAAAACACTCGTTAAAAGCTTTAAATTGAACTCTATAAAAATAGAAGTTCAGAATATACTAAACAAAAAATTCGAACACCCAATGAAAAAGATTCATTATAAATAAATATATTAACATACAAACAGAGAGTTTTTCTTCAATATCCCAATTACAGCGTATATGCTGTAAATCTTCACACATTCGTTGTTTTTTGAAAGAGTTCAATTTGAAGCTTGAAATATTGTAAAGTTCACAATATGCTACTAAAGCAGTATTTTATTGACGTATATTTTGATATATTGTGAAATTTGAATGTGCAACTAAATTAATATGTTATAGACGTATATTTTGAACTTCACTTATAACCAGTGTTTTATACGCGTGACGCATGAAGTCAAATTTCGAGTTTAGAAAAGCCTGAAAGTTTGGTTTGGTAACTCCGCTTCGCAGAGCGACCAAACCAAATTTTAAGGCTTTTCTAAACTCGAAATTTGACTTCATGCTCAATCTGGGAGTGGAAAACACTCGTTTGAAGCCTTAAATTAAACTCTTAAAAAAAACCAATGAATGTCGGAAAATTCAAAGCGTATGCATATGTGTACTTAGTGATGTAAAATACCGGTAATTTGAAATAGGGTAATATTACTGGTAACATGGTAATAAACGGTAATTTAGAAAGTTTCAGGTTCGCTGTACACAAAATTTTTTTTTTGCAATTATTTACAATATTTTTAATCTCGAAAAAAATAAATATAATCCTAGAATGTTTACCACTATGTTATCGTTACAATTTTTGTAGAAAAAATATTAAAAATAACACCGAATGTTATTATATGAGAAAGAATATCAACATTTTGCTAAAATTACAAATAAAAAACTTGCAAGTTAAATAAATTAATAAAAACGTACCCAATGAGTTAATTACATTGACAATAATATAAAATTATAGAAACCACAAGTTTAGCAAGCAAAAATGTCAGGAAAAATATAATTTTACCAAATTCATAATAAACCTGATAAATATAACACTTTTACAATTTTAATACAGGGCTATTCAAAATAAAGGAACAGATTATAAACATTAATTTCTTCCAAACTACAAAAGATAGAAATACAATTCTAACGTTCCTGGAAAGAGCAAAGTTCAAATGTTTATGCATTTAATATGAGCATTTGATTTTTTTGAGCTCCTTTCGAAATACGAATACGCTCGACATTTTCATTTGATGTGCTTGAACGTCCCATGCTTTTCTGTCTACAGATGCAACCATCGATGCCACTGGCAAATCTGTTTATGAAGAGGGGGTTGTTTATTAAACGTGCCTTTAAACTTTAATAATGGACTCTAGTTTTGCTAATTGCATCACACAAAATGATTTTTCTTGTTGTGTAGCCATTTTACTAGACAATTAATATGACAAGCAACAGTGCCAATGTGGCCGTGCTTGGAACTTCTGCCTAAACTGTTCAAATTTTAAACTTTCGTCAGTCCAGGAACGTTGGAATTATGGTTCTACCTTTTGTAGTTTACAAGAAATAAATGTTTGAAATCTGTTCCTTTATTTGCAATAACTCTGTATATATACAGAGAGTTTTATGTAACACCAAACATGCTAGAATCTACTCAATGTAAATTTTCCTATGTTCGATGTGTACTGGGACGCATCAAAGCATTGAATGCGATGTGATTGGCTACGATTTTTAATTGTAATATAGTCAACCCAATGTACACTCTTCCCTTCAAAAATAAATTAAATCTGTCAGTTATCTCAAGCAAGTGATATTTGTTGTTCTGGTATTTAAAACAGACTCAGAAGAAGAAGAACGGATAGTTATACAATGTATACAACGGAGGAAATGATTTTTCTGGTGAACTTGTATCATGGAGGAAACAGTTTTAGAAATTCCCGAGATTTATTTTCTGTTAAATTTCCTGATCGCCCAATCCCATCCATTTCAACCATTTCGGACCTTATAATACAATTTAATAGAACCGGCTGTTTAGATAAATTTCACAAACGAAGAGTAAGAAGACCGTCAATATTATCAGAAGAGATGATATTAAACATTTTGTGTTATGTTGAAGAATGTCCAATAGTATCTTTAAATACTATTGCAAAATCACTTCATATTTCAAAATCCTCCGTACATAGAGTTCTACGAGAATTTAAGTTTAGGTCCTACAAATTTCAAAATCACCAGTTGCTGTATGAAGATGACAAAATTAGGCGATCAAATTTTTGTGAAATTTTATTTAATATGGTAAATGAAAATAACGACATTTTGCGGAAAATAGTGTTTACTGACGAAGCATCTTTTTGTCTGGATGGATCAGTAAATTCTCAAAATTACAGGTCAGTTATTCCTATTTAATTGTATCCTTTCTAGACCCATTATTCCTTTTCTTTTAGGTATTGGTCTACAAGTAAAACCTACCTTCAAAATTTAACTCATACTCAGTACAACAAGAGAATTAATGTATGGATTGGAATTATTGACACGCACTTGATTGGCCCATTATTTATTAACGGAAATCTAAATTCTAGTAAATTTTTAATACTTCTTCAAAGTGATATTATATCAGGCATACAGAATTTAAATATTAATAACTCATTTTTTCAAATGGACGGAGCTTCTCTACACTCTACGAATGAGGTAACGCAGTTTTTGAACCAGCATTTTCCTCGTCGGTGGATAAGAAGATATGGTCCCATATCTTAGCCTGCACGTTCGCCCGACCTTTCTCCAAATGATTTCTTTCTGTGGGGGTATATGAAAACAAAAATTTATAGTGATATTCCAATTAAAAATGTGGAAGAACTTCAGACTCGAGTATGGTTAGTATGTGAAGAAATTAATCGAATTTTTTTAAGAAATGCCGTAGAATCATTTTATCATCGTCTAGCATATTGCTTAGAGCGCGCAGGAGGTCATTATGAAAATTTATTATAAATATTACTTATTTCGATTAAACGATATTCTTAGTATTTAATAAAAGGTGAATAGTAGAATTATTTATTTGCTTCTTTTAAATTACTCTTTATACCTTCTTTAAGTATTTTACTGATTAAAAATATAACAGAGGTTGATATGCATTCCGTTGAACTATAATATCCATAATACAACATGCTGCACTTGACATAACAATTGACAGATTTAATTAATTTTTGACAGGAAGAGTGTAAATTGGATTGACTATATTACTATTAGAAATCGTAGCCAATCACATCGCACTCAATGCTGTGATGCGTCCCAGTACACATCGAACATAGGAAAATTAACATTGAGTACATTTTAGCATGTTCGGTGTTACATAAAACTCTCTGTATATATATATATATATATATATATATATATATATAATATATAAAATTACGAAAAAACTATTCGTGAAAATGCAATATATATATATATATATATATATATATATATATATATATATATATATATATATATATATATACAAGGTGGCCAGAAAAGGTGTGATAATTTTAAGGTAGTGTGATTCGTTAATTAATTTTGGATAAAATATCTAAATAAAAAAATATTGTATTCTTCCTCGTAACATCTCACGAAGTCGTTAAAATATTAAACGTATCTCTGGAAATTAGTGTTATTTTCTATTATTTTGGAAAAAAATGAATAGAACTTACAATCAATTACACATTTGTAAAATTTAAATGACATAGGTAATAAATAAATTGTAAACTTTAACAAATTAATAACTTCTTCAGAAGCATTTTTTTAATAAAAATAGACCTGGCAACTATGTATTTTCATATGTAACCTTATTAAATTTCACTTGACTTTGACATATACTTGTCATAATTTATTTGTGTAAGTTTGTATAAGTTCATCATACTTTTTGAAGATGTACACATTCAACGAGTATGCAGATATGTACATGATATTTGGATTCTGCAATGGTAATGCAACTAGTGCCAATGATGAGTACCAAAGAAGATATCCAAATCGCCAACAGCCCTGCGTAAATACGTTTAGAAAATGTATAATAACATAGATGGAGGGGAACCTAGGGAACGTCGCACTGTTCACCTAGAACAGTGGTGGGGAAACTTTTTTTAAGACGAGCCATTTGTAATAACCAGACAATCGTAGCGGGCCAAAGAATAATGCTTAATCGTAGGTAGGTAGTTTTTATGCGGGTCGTCACATTACGAAGTAAGAACGCGTTCAAACATTCTCACGACGGCACTCTTAAACGGGCCGGATTAAACCTTTCCGCGGGCCATAGTTTCCCCATCACTGACCTAGAAGAACAGATATTGAATGCAGTTCAAGAAGATCCCAATATTAGTACGAGATAATTAGCTCAACAGTTAAATGTCCCCAGTAAAACAACAGTCCATGCAGTATTGAAAGAAAATCGAATGCGTCCATTTCATGCAAGAAAAGTTCAACCACTGTATGAAAATGATAACGAGCGTAGACGTATGTTTTGTGACAGGATTTTAGATCAAATTCGGGAAGAACCAAATTTTTTATGGAGTGATGAATGTACATTCACTAGAGATGGGGTATTTTATTGTCATAATTATCACTTTTGGGCAGATGAAAATCCTCGGGCGGTTAGAGAAATGGGACATCAAAGGAAATTTTCAGTTAACGTCTGGCTTGGTATTCTAAATTTACGTGTAATTTGGCCTTTTTTATTCATCAAAGATTAAATGCCTTAAATTATGTAAATATTTTAGAAGAAGTTTTGGAGAATGTTCCACTAAATTTAATAAACAACATGCTGTACATGCATGATGGTGCACCACCTCATACAACAAGAATTTCAAGAGAATGGTTGGACGAACATTTTCCAAATAGATGGATTGGGCGCAATGGACCCATACTATGGCCAGCAAGGTTGCCGGATATGAATCCACTTGATTTTTTCGTTTGGGGATTTTTAAAAGAAAAGGTGTATGCAACAATGTAGACGTCATGAACAGAATTCGTGTTGCAGTGGAATTAATTACTGAAGAGATGTTGCTCCGAGTAATTAATTCTATCCCACGACGGCTCCAGATCTGTTTAAAAACAGTTATCAATTTGAACATTTACTTTAATCTTCCATTATTGATGTATACTTCAAATATTAATTTTTGTAGATTTGTTAAATTTATGATTATTATTAAATTAAACACTTGTTTGATCCATTGTTGCCAAATTTACATTTCTTTAAATTGGCTCGTGAGGAGTTATAAGCCACAATACAATATTTTTTACTTAAATTTTCTGCTTGAAATTAATCAATGAACCACTCTACCTGAAGATTATCACACCTTTTCTGGCCACCTTGTATATATATTTATATATATATATATATATATATATATATATATATATATATATATATATATATAATATATATATATATATATATATGAATATATATATATATATATATGAATATATATATATATATATATATATATATATATGAATATATATATATATATATATATATATATATATATATATTTCTTCATAATTATAATTCATATATTTTACTCATATTATTATGTAAATGAAATTATACACAATCTTCCATTATTGATGTATACTTCAAATATTAATTTTTGTAGATTTGTTAAATTTATGATTATTATTAAATTAAACACTTGTTTGATCCATTGTTGCCAAATTTACATTTCTTTAAATTGGCTCGTGAGGAGTTATAAGCCACAATACAATATTTTTTACTTAAATTTTCTGCTTGAAATTAATCAATGAACCACTCTACCTGAAGATTATCACACCTTTTCTGGCCACCTTGTATATATATATATATATATATATATATATATATGAATATATATATATATATATATATATATATATATATATATGAATATATATATATATATATATATTTCTTCATAATTATAATTCATATATTTTACTCATATTATTATGTAAATGAAATTATACACAATATAAATGATTTCATAATGGAGTTGGAAAACGCGTAAATATTTACAAATTTCGATTGAAATATTTGTGCTGGATTGGTGTTTTAAATAAACAAATTTATTATTAACTTAATTTGAAATATTTATTACTGATGTATGATTTTAATAATTTACATGTCACGTTAGCATTTGTCCATCGACGTCACTAAGAGGCGCCAGAGGAAGGCGACTTTTTTACGTTATTCCAGAATTTGTTAAATAGTTATACCTCATTTTATTTAACTAGGCGAGAAATGCGGAGAACTTTTTATCTCTAAAGTTCTCTATGGAGCTTATTTGTGTGACTAATAATGTGATTTGACTAAAAATAATGACTACAAAGTTTATTTGTCTAACTAATTAAGTGATTTGACTAAAAAATGACTATGGAGTTTATTTGTCTAACTAATTAAGTGATTTAACTAAAGATAATGACGTAATGCACTTTTAATAAGTTAAACAAGACACTTCTAAAGGGGTTTGGTTTTTCGTGCACAAATGTTTCCTAAATTCTCGCCTAGTTAAATGAAACGAGCTATACTGACGTTATTTCGTAATATTTTTTATAAAATAACAGTTATTTAAATCAACGCGTATGCTTCAATAAACATATAATATCGGATACTTTTCTAGCATTAATCACTTGGTAAAATTTTTTCAAATCTATTAGTTTTGTAAATGAAATTCACTTGGTTTTGCTGTTACTCTTGATAATGGCATTAAGCCGAAACTAATAGAAAAATAAAATATAAGTGAAACAAAACTAAGTGAATTAATTTTCCAAACCAATATATTTGAAAATATAATAATTTAAATTATAAAATAATGAATATAAATGTATCTGGAATTAATTTCTGATTAAGCACTTAATAAAACATTGAGCGAGAAGTAGTTGTTTCAATGGATATTTATCGTCTTAAGTTGTCTTATTAATTAATATTTATATATTATGTTTAAAGTGTGCAAACTATAAGAAGCGTAAACTTATTTTCTCGAATTCAAATAGTTTTGAATTTGAATTTATCTTGTAATAAAACATCGTTGAATATTTATATAAATACACTAAATACATACCTACATATATTTATGATTAACGTGATTTACGGGAGTGAGCAATGAAAATTCCTGGATGTTCGTCTGTTGGGTTTTTGCGAAGCTTCCCTTTGAATATGTTATAAGTTTCCGAAATAATTTCGTGTAAACCTTTGAAAGTTTAAAGCGGATATCAGAAAGAACAGAACAGTATCATGAATAATAAACGAGATATTTCGATATTCAATAGAGTGTTTTCAGCGGGCGCTGAGTGCCAATTCAGCCGGCTAATAGGAATATTAGTGAATGCTTTAGAATTTATTCCATAATACTTTTCCTATTATAGGAACAGGTTACATTATTAGAGGGCGAATTGTCTAAAAAGCACAGGTGAAAATTGCTTGGTTTATAGACATTACCGAGATTTCTAATGGATGGGTCCTGCATTGATTGTTGCTTTCTGTAGAACAATGCTAATGATTTCTCTGTGAACCTGTTTCAATTATTAAGGGTACTTTCTTATTTATAAGGCTAGTTACGGTGGATGTAGATTGATTATTTTATTGGTGGCAGAGCCAAAGAAGACTGACGTTAATTTAGGTTAATCTAATTGTTTATTGACTTGCTTTAAGAAGATTTTAGTGTTTATTAATATAAATAGTGTTAGTTGATATAAATAATATATATATATATATATATATATATATAAATATCAGAGCTGGGATAAATCCTCAAAAACAGGATTCGAATCACGAATCCGAATCACCTAATATGAATCGAATCACGAATACTCGAATAAAGGATTCGTAAGTGAAAAATATGATTCGAATCAAAGATTTGAATCCTCATTTTTGAATCACCGATACAAATCCTTTAAAAATAAATTTGAATCTATTATTTGCAACCAGTAATAGTTTATTCCATCAGTTTCTATTAACAAAAATGTTCATTTACCGACTAAATATCTGATTATATAATGATTTTAATTAATGATGATATATGTGTTATTGAACTTCATTTTAAATCTGTTTTATACGCGTGGCGCATGAAGTAAAATTTCGAGTTTAGAAAAGCCCCGTGAAAATTTGTCTCGGGTCGCTGCGCGACCCTCGACAAATTTTCTACGCGGGGCTTTTCTAAACTCGAAATTTTACTTCATGCTTAGTCTGGGAGTGAACAACACTCGTTCTTAGAAGTTCCAAATTAAAGGATCGCTCTAGATTACTAAGTTTATTACCATTTTACAAAGGCTACAGGTCGAAGGACCAATCATGATCTTCGGAGACCGAAGGACTACAGGGAATCGAAGTTTATTCACAAGAAAACAACGAATAACTGAAGGTTTACAATATGGATAGGAAAAAAAACATCCAATTTTGAAAAAATATCGAAGTTGGGCTGGTTTTTAGTGCGTTTCTAACTTCACTTTAAATCAGTGTTTTATACCCGTGGCGCATGAAGTAAAATTTCGAGTTTAGAAAAGCCCCGTGAAAATTTGTCTCGGGTCGCTGCGCGACCCTCGACAAATTTTCTACGCGAGGCTTTTCTAAACTCGAAATTTTACTTCATGCTTAGTCTGGGATCGTGGATCGTCAAGATTTTCTACATGTCGAGATTTTCGATATTTCTAGATTTATGTCGATTTATTCACAGTTTGTTATTATATTAAATGCAACTTTAATATTAAATAAAAACGTTTTTTTTAGGAATATTCACCCATTAATAGCCGAGCAAATTATAAAGTTAACTCTAAAAGTTAATTTTAGGTAAAATTTTGCATCTTTTTCTGTGATTTCAATGAATGATTTATTATATTACATACGTCGATTTTTTAAAAGAGTTAAACTTAAAATTCAAACGAGTGTTGTCCACTCCCCGTCTAAGCATAATGTAAAATTTCGAGTTTAGAAAAGCCCCGCGTAGAAAATTTGTCGAGGGTCGCACAGCGACTCGAGACAAATTTTCGCGGGGCTTTTCTAAACTCGAAATTTTACTTCATGCGCCACGCGTATAAAACACCGATTTCAAGTGAAGTTAAAAATATGCTATTAACGTTGGATATTTTTTATGGGTAAGTAACCAAATATGCATTCACAAATATTCGAATTATTCGAAAATTTAAATATTTATATTTAAATATGAATAGTTTAGTAATTTAAATATTCATATTAGAATATTTAACTATTTGAATTATTCGAATTCGAATCCCAGCCTTAATAGCGATGATTCGAATTATTTAGGAGGATTTGAATCCGTGTATGAGGATTCGATTCCTTTTATAAGGATTCGAATCCTTTTATAAGAATTCGAATCCTTCTATAGGGATTCGAATCCTTTTATAAGAATTCGAATCCTTTTATAAGGATTCGAATCATCTACGTCTGGATTCGAATAAGAATCCTTTTAAAAAAATGTAACGAATCCGGATCACGAATCCGTTTTCACTAAAGTATTCGAATACCTTTTTTAAATCCTCTAAAAGGATTCGAATCCGGGAATCGAATCCTGAATGATTCGAATCCTGCCCAGCTCTGATATATATATATATATATATATATATATATATATATATATATATACATATTATTATTATTTTCATAAATTATATTTTAATATGTTATTTGTATTTTTTCATGTTTTGTAATGCATGTATATATTATAAGCTAATATGGATTTTATACATCCATATTAGCTTATAATATATAGATGCATTACAAAACATGAAAAAATACAAATAACATATTAATTACATTTTAATATGTTATTTGTATTTTTTCATGTTTCATGTTTTTCATGAAAATAATAATAATATGTATATATACATATTATTTATATCAATTAACACTATTTATATTAATAAACACTAAAATCCTCTTAAAGCAAGTTAATTGTAATTTTAATATAATTTAACTATTATCAGTTTTATATTTATAAACAATATTTATTATCACCCACACGCACAAGATGTATCTTTTGTAGGTTTTGTTTATAAATGTTAATTGTATTCATACTTTTTCATGTGAATAAACTTATTCTTATTATTATTATATATACTTATATATCCTTTAAATTCAGACATAACGGCAATTATACAATAATTCATCTGTCTGATAAAGCCACTGTGTACCGACACAATTGTTGCCGTGTCAATTATTAAATAGTAAAATCTTACCCAAGTGTAACATCAAGTGAAATTGAATTTGCAAATTTTTTGCAGAATGTTTACAAAATATAAAAAAACAAACTAAATTCAATATACAGGGTGTATGGGGATCTCAGTTATTTGAAGAGAGTCGGTTAAATTGGGGAAAAGTTGCGTATTTTAGAGCCTAACAATAATCTGAAAACAATTTTGAAATATCTTTTTTTTGTTTTCGAGATATCAACAAAAAACAGTTTTGTTTTTTTTTTAAATCAATTTTATTTTTTATTCAAAAACTACTAAATCTGGACATTTAGAACTTTTACATATAGCACTTTTTAATAAGGAATAATAGTAGTATATTTTTTTTTAAATAACTTTAACATTTCCCCGGAGACCACAGTCAACTTTTGTTTTTCTTGTGGGCGCCATTTTGGATTTTCATATTTTTTGAAAGAATATTTTTTTCTGATCTCAGTGCTGTACCACGCTCATAATTTATTTTAGATTTGATATTTAAAATTATAATATTTTCTTTTTTGCAAAGAGTGCCTTGGAATCATTGACGTCATATCTATTAATCAATAAAATATTGACAGCAGTCAATCATTGTTAGCAGTCAAAATTAATTAATTACCTTCAATCAAATAATAATAAGTATCGATTATTACACAAAACATAAAGTAAAAAAATGGTGATGTGTCCAACAGTATGAAAAAGTTACACAAACTAAATGTATACTACTTTTATTATTATTATTACAAAACTATTCACAAAAAAAGTAATTCTTGCATTTTTTGCTACATCTCACTAAATATTGATTACCATCACTTCTAAGCGTTATATAATTTTAACTTTACTGTGAATCAGTGGTTTATACGCGTGGCGCATAAAGTAGAATTTTGAGTTTAGAAAAGCCCCGTGAAAATTTGTCTCGGGTCGCTGAACGACCCCCGACAAATTTTCTACGCGGGGCTTTTCTAAACTCGAAATTTTACTTTATGCTTAGTCTGGGAGTGGAAAACACTCGTTACTTTAAAATACATCACAACTGTTAAAATATAAATCGTATTAGTGTTTTGTCATTAAATCACTATATTGACTGTATTTGATATAGTGATTTAAATGACTTACTATCATAACATCACAATAGCCGAAAAACAGTCAATCAAGCCACTTACAGTCACAATATTCAAAACACGGTCAATAAAGATATTGTAACGTCGGATTCGCCGTTTAATAAATATAAAGCAGGAAGATCTTTTAATCGTTTATTGTTTTCTTGCTCGAAAATGACTTCATATTACAACTACTGATTTTTTAATAATTTTTTATTATTCCATTTTCATGGCTACGCCTGGCGGGCCACCGCCTATCCGATTTATCCAGCTGTGCACCACAATATAATATGACAAATTTCGGTGGTTTAAGCGAGCAATGGCGGGACTAAGCGTCTTCATCCTATCTCTCAGTCCGTCGATAAAAATTGAGCCGGAAGGGATGATTTTAGAAACTGATTTCGGAAACAAAAAATCGCCTGGTAAACGTAATGTTTTACCATAGACGTATTCGGCTGCAGTGGCCGAAAGTGAGGTTTTAAAAACGGTACGTAACCTTAGGATAATTAAAGGGAGTTGGGATACCCAGTTACTCGGATCATTACTCATTTTGATAGAGTCTCTAACTTGTCGATTGAGTCGCTCTACCAAACCATTACATTGCGGATGGTAGGCGGTGGTGGTCTTATGTGTGAAACCGAAAATGTTGCAAAATTGCCTCCAAACGTGAGATTGAAATTGACGTCCGCGGTCAGTGATGACTGTGGATGGAATACCGAAACGCGAGATCCAACAATTTAAAAATGCTTCAGAAACTGAGTCCGCAGTAATTTCGACAAGTGGTTGGACTTCAGGCCAACATGTAAAACGGTCGATGCAAACTAAAAGGTATGTGTGGCAAACTGGCAAAGGGCAGATGATGTCGATGTGTCGATGATTTAACCAATTGAGCAATATCGTGGTTCATCCGCGGCCACACATAGCGAGGTGTTACGAGGCGTTTCATTGCTCGAACCCCAGGATGAGTTAACCGGTGTAACGATTGTAAAATGTTAAGGCGTAATGCCCCGGGAATATAAGGGCGTTTGGTACCAGCGTCAACGTAAATAGGTGTGCTGGTGCCAGGTGGAATAAATTTCTCGAGTTTGAGTGAAGTGGTGTGCCGTTAGTTAAAATGAATTTCAGCTCATCGTCTTCGGATTGTAATTTAGTGAGGTTAGGTATATCAAAAGAGTTAATTTCGACTCGCGATAATGTATCAGCAACTCTGTTCTCGGTACCTGGAACGATCCTGATGTCAGTTGTGAATTGCGCAATGAAGGTGATGTGTCTGTGTTCTCGTCCTAAAAAACGATCCGAGTTCGAATTGATAGCGAAGATCAAAGGTTTATGATCTGTAAAGATTATAAATTCGCGACCTTCAAGGTAATATTTAAACTTTTCAATAGCTAAATAAACTGCAAGCAATTCGCGGCCGAAAGTACTGTATTTTCGTTCTGTTTGTGAAACAGATTTTGAAAAGAAAGCGAGCGGTCTCAGAAAGCCAGAATTATCTTTCTGCTGCAAAGCTGCGCCAGCAGCGGAGTCCGATGCGTCTACTATAATGCTTAACTCCGCAACAGGGTCTGGTTAACCAAGCATAGTACAGTCGGCGAGTGCAGCCTTACCTGTTGTAAATGCTCGAAGAGCGGCTTGTGACCAGATAAGTGGTTCGTTGCGTGGAGTTGTAGCGGCAAGCTGGTTAAGCAGTGCTAAAATATCCGAACATGACTTAATGAAACGGTGGTAAAAGTTTACCATACCGAGAAAACGTTGCAATGATTTTTGGTCAGCGGGTTGTGGGAAAGACAAAATCGCATCGACTTTGGACTTGAGAGGTTTGATTCCCGAACCACTAATGCTGTGTCCCAAAAAATCTAAGTTTGTTTCGTCGAAAACACATTTGTTGCTGTTTATTTTGATCCCAAAAGAAGTTAATCGTTCAAAAATTAGCTACAAGTGGCGAAAGTGTTCGCGTTTATCCTTGCTGAAAACGAGGATATCGTCTATGTACGCGAAGCAAAATGGTAGTCCGCGTAATACCGAGTTCATAAACCTTTGAAATGTTTGAGCGGCGTTTCTTAAACCAAAACTCATCCTGGTGTATTCGTATAAGCCGAAAAGTGTTGTGATTGCAGTTTTGGGAATATCTTCAGGATGAATAGGAATTTGATGGTATGCCTTGACTAAATCAATTTTAGAAAATAACGTGCAACCACAACAGTTATAAGTAAAATCGTGAAGGAGAGGCAAGGGATACCGGTCTGGAATCGTTATTCTGTTAAGTCCTCGGTAATCACCGCATGGGCGCCAAGAACCATCTGATTTCGCTACCAGATGTAACGGCGTCGCCCATGGGCTTGAGGATGGTCTGATGAAGCCGAGTTGTAACAATTTATTGAACTCGTTTTGAGCGATTTGGAATTTATGAGGCGGCAAGCGTCGTGGTTTGGCAAAAACAGGTGGTCCAGAAGTGGCAATGTGATGTCCTACATCATGTTTGACTATTTTAGTGAGATTGAAAGGGGTTGTTAGATCGGGAAATTGTTGTAATAATTTTGAATAAGTAGAATTTTGAGTTGATAATGAATTTAGTTGTTCCCGATGGGCAGAATGCGTTCCTTAAAAGACGTTCGTGAGCAATGTCAACAATGATGTTGAAATGCTTAAGGAAATCAGCGCCCAGGATGGAGTGGTTAACGTGTGCTAGCACGAAATTCCATGCAAATGTAACGTCCAGACCGATGTTCACTGTTAATTTGGAAAAACCAAATGTGGGAATTAAACTACCTTTAACGGTGGTTAATGAAAGTTTTGACCGGGGATGAGTGTTGGCGAAGAGTTGGTCCACCGCCAAAATGCTAACCTGGGCTCCCGTATCTACCAAAAATGTTGACCCAGAGTTAGTATCTCGCACAAAAAATAATTGACCCGGAGAGGCAGCGGAGGAATAGGCCGACATTAACCCCGCTGTTGGTCGTTTCTCCACTGACACGGTGGAGTGCATTTTTGTGCTTTGCCGCTAAAATTGTTGTGATATCAGCACAGTTTGTTTAGCGGGTCATCACCCAATTGTTTGCGGTTTTGTGATGTTGACTGACTTCTGCTTCGATTCCCTGATTGTTTCGTCAAAGCAGTTGTTAAAGAAAGTACAGTTTGTGCCAGCTCGGAAATTTGGGACTGAAGTTGCGAAATTCTAGTGTCGTATGAAGGATTATCAATATCAGGTGTGCGAGAAACATATGTATTGTTGATAATGGTTGGTGCCGAAATTTCTAAAATTTGGTCTGCCATTTCAGCCAAATTTACTAAAGAGGTAGTTTTGGCCGACACTAGAATTTTTTGCACGTCCGCTGGTAATCGATTTAAAAAAATGTCGCGGGGAAGATTGTCGTCTATCGGCGTTGTTCCCAGCAATTGTTGCAATTTTCGCAGTTGTGAAGTGGGTTAGGAGCAACAGTGGCAGAGATGGCAGTAGACCTTATCGAAGTTGCTTGCTGCGGCGGTGTTGCGCAGGTCTCACTAGCGTGTTCGTCGGGGTCACCAGTTGTAACGTCGGAGTCGCCGTTCAATAAATATAAAGCAGGAAGATCTTTTAATCGTTTATTGTTTTCTTGCACGAAAATGACTTTATATTACATCTACTAATTTTTTAATAATTTTTTATTATTCCATTCTCATGGCTACGCCTGGTGGGCCACCGCCTATCCGATTTATCCAGCTGTGCACCACAATATAATATGACAAAATCCTATGATAGTCCAAAGACAATCAAGCAGTTTATTAAGCTTCAAAATGTCACACCAGTATTTTGTTTATAAACAAATGCATTTTCTATCAGAACAGTAATTATTTAGCTGGATGCCCGTCTTCAGGGGTGATATGTAAGCAAATTATATGTTCTAGGAGTTGTCAAAGGAGTGATTTACTCAACTGTTTCCAAGGCACTCTGTACAAAAAACAAAAGATTAAAATGTTACATATAAAATGTACAATAAACTATGTGTGTGATAGATCGTTGCATTCAAAAAATTCTTCCAAAAATTAGAAATATCCAAAATGGCGCCCATACGAAAAACAAAAGTTGGCTATGGTCCCTGGGTAAATGTTATAGTTATCTTAAAATAAAATATGTTACTAGATTTCTCGTAAAAAAGTACCTCTATAATGTCAAAGTTGTAAATGTGTGGATTCAATAGTTTTGGAATAAAAAATAAAAACGAAATTTAAAAAAATCCGTTTTTTTACAATATTCCAAAAACGAAAGAAGATATTTTAAATTTGGTTTTAAATTATTACTGAGCCCTAAAATACTTAACTTTGCCAAAATTTACCCGACTCTCTATCTCTTAAACTAACCGAGATCCCCATACATTTTGTTGAAATACGGGCACCCTGTATATCGGGGTATTAGTTTGGGAACTACTTCACTTTCAATAAATATTTGGAAAAGTCTCAATGGGACTAAATGTTCGCAAAAAGTCGATATTAATTTTAATTCTTATTTTTTGCACGTATATTAACTAAGTGCGTTATTTACTAATGTGTTAAATTATACAATCATACAATTTTATATAAAGGGGACTTTTTTTTTTCAAGGTTGACCGATTTACTGGTAAGTCGTAAAAAAATGCTCTCCATAAATTTGCTTCGTTTCAAACGGCATATCCAAATTTTTCAGCTTTTCTAATCTCTAAATTTCATGCGATAATCTTTAGATTAGTCTCCGATCTATAATCACCAGCGCTCAGAAATCTAGACGCCTAATTGTACACTCTAAACTCTAGTAGTCCTTAACCTTTTTAGAATCGTGGAACACTTGCAGATTTACAAGATTTTTGCAAAACACAGTCATAAAATAAAGCAATTACTTTTGCTTTTTCGTTTTTTTTTTATATATTAAGGGGATACCACTTTTTTTAGATAAAATAAAGGAGTTACATATGTCAGTATCTAGTTCATTAGATAAAAAATGTCTATCCTCTTAAATCCGAGGCGAATAAGAGAGACGTTTAACGAATTATGCGACAAAAATATAAATTAGTGTTATGGCTTATAGCTTTTTATAGAAAAACGAACAAGTATATTTTAATAATTCAATCACAATATTAATCACAAAGCTCGTTATTACACTTCCAATTATTTAAAAATATTGAAATGCATTTTAAATGCGGTTAAATTATATAACAAAATAAGCTAATATTTAAAATCTTTAAAATTATTTTAGACAACGTAACATACTGTTTTCTAAAAAATATAATAATAATAAGTCTAGCAGGATTCTTTGACTTACTTATATTAAAATGTTAGTATCTATATTGTGACTGTAAGATGTTATGAGTCAACATTCAAATTCTAGATATTTTTTCCCCATAAGAATGCGCTCAACCCGTCCTGTAGTTTCAATTTACAATCGTGTTATAATTTGAATGCGCATGAAGCTGTAGCTTAAAAGAATATATTTTAGTACATAATTATGCACTCTTGTTGGGAAAAAAATGTAATTATTCCAAAAAAATGATCTGTCAGTTTATGAAGGATTATTTTTTCAAAGGAAAAAAGTCAATTACTTAATAACTATTTTATGAGAAAAGTGTATAAGAATTGTATAATCACAAAATAAGTGTGGAGGCAATGATGAAGTCACATATTAGGTTTTTAAAACGTTTTAATTTTATTTTTATTAATACTAAAATTAAAAATTAAATCGAATCATCATGCCCTCTGCAATTCAATTTTCGACAGATGTGTAAAGAAATATATAAAAAATTCAAAATGTTAACAAAAATCAGTATTCTTAATTCACATACACTAATGAGCATTCTTGATAACTGTTTACATATACAGGGGGTTTTTCTTTCAAGTATGTATACAGGGAATTTTTCTGTTAAGTGTATATTTCCATACGCTGAAAAATATTCAGATATTGAAGTTTAAAACGAGTGTTTTCCTCTCCCAGATTTGAAGTACCACGACCAAACCAAATTTTCAGGCTTTTCTAAACTCGAAATTTTACTTCATGCGCTACGCGTATATAACACTGATAAATTATAAAATTTAAAATGTACATCTTCAGCATACTACTATAGTAGTATATTTTAAACTTTAATTGAAATCAGTGTTTAAACGCGTGGCGCATGAAGTAAAATTTCGAGTTTAGAAAAGCCTGAAAATTTGGTTTGGCCGCTCCGCTTCGCGGAGCGACCAAACCAAATTTTCAGGCTTTTCTAAACTCGAAATTTTACTTCATGCTTAGCCTGGGAGTGGAAAACACTCGTTTAAAGCTTTGATTTAGGATATTTTCAAAGACAACGAATATCTGAAGATTTACAGCGTATACAGTATATTAGGGTATGTATACTTAAATGATAAACTCCCTGAATAATAGATTTTCAGAATTTTGCCGGAACTTTGCTCTAAGTTTACGGAGCTCCGATTATAAACCACTGTTGTAGATAACAAATAAGAAAAAGCGTGGAGAAACTTGTTATCGTATTTAAAATAAATTAAATATATTAATCCGGATAAAATATTGTTTATTATGTAAACATAATAATAATTTTCTGTCATATACATACATGAAAATAATGTATTTGATATTTCTTTCATAATGATAAATAATGATAAAAGCGCGCAGTGTATACACACTAATATATTATTTTAACGTTTTGTGAAAAGATGGAGCGCTAGACACCTGAGAATTTCTCACTGGAATTCATTTTAGCGCGCTTCCTCATTTTTTCGACTCACTTTAATATCCGTTGTAATGAAGGTACATGTTTATATTTATATTGCGAGTATTGCGATCCATCGTTCATTAGCTGTCAGCGGGCGGCTGACGTGCTGGCCGGGGGTGGTCCGCAAGGAAACCCGCACTGATCGGATTTACTTCAAAAATTATTTATTAACTCCTTTTTAAAAATGATGTACATAATCAGTTTTACATTCTTGTGCGCATTTGAGTAAAAATTGTTTCTTTTTCATAATCAAAAATCAATTGAAGAAATATAAATCAGCTGCTATAATTTTCACAATGCTAAAAACATTATTTTTACTAAAACATATACAAATTTACAAGTTTATTAATAAAACCGGTCAATGCAACGCTTGTGTTTCCACTCCTTGATTAAGCATGAAGTAAAATTACGAGTTTAGAAAAGCCTGAACGTTTGGATTTGGAATTCAAATTCAGGCTTTTATAAACTCGAAATTTTACTTCATGCGCCACGCGTATAAAACACTGATTAAAGTGAAGTTCAAAATAAAGCTAAGATTTTTCAATATTGGTGTTTTCGAATATTTATTAAAACACATATTCTAATTATTCGAATATTCTAACTATTCAAATATTTAAATTTTCGAATATTTAATTATTTCAATATATTTTTGAATAAATATTCCAATATATCAATTTTAAAAATTCCTAGCTTTATTTTGAACTTCACTTTAAACCAGTATTTTACATGCGTGGCGCATGAAGTAAAATTTCGAATTTAGAAAAGCCTGAATTTGGATTTGGACACTTCGTGTGGAAACAGAAGTTATACATTTCAAAAATCCTTCTATAAAACACTGGTTTAGTTAAAAATAAGGCTGTAAAATTTTAAAATTGATGTATTCAATTAAAAGCATTTTCGAATTATTCAAATATTCTAATTATTTAAATATTCGAATACTTTAAATATTTCAATATTCGTATTTAAATATGATTTTGAATTAATATTCGAATACATCAATTTAAAAAACTCCCAGCCATATTGTGAACTTCACTTTAAACCAGTGTTCCGCGTAGCGCATGAAGTAAAATTTCGAGTTTAAAAAAGCCTAAATTTGGATTAGGATGCTGCGCATTGAAATCCAAACGTTCAAGAATTTCTAAACTCATAATTTTACTTCATGCTTGATCAGGGAGTGGAAACAGGAGCATTACATTTTAAAAATTCCCACTATTATTCAAGGCATGTATCCATAATTCATCAAACAAAACCATTAACTAAACCATTAAACTAATTTGTAATGATAAAATATAAACTAAGACTGGAATAAATAATAATTAAAAAAATAGTAATAACAATAACACACTATATATATTTATATAAAGAAAACAAGAAAAGTTCATCTCAAAATTAAAGTATCTTAATTGAGTTGCTTATATTTAAGTTAAATTAATATTTTTTAATAAAAATAAAAATAACATTAAGCCGCAATACTGAAGAACACTTACACAAATATGTTGTCAAATAATTTATTAGCATTTTTACTAATTATGTATAAAGATAAATAAAATAAACTCAAGGAATAGAACATAAAAAAATGTAGACACAACTTCACGTAACTAAAAGAAGAATATTGAAATATTGTATTACTAAGATACTAGTTTTTGTTTTTTATATAAATTACTAACATTGTAAAATATACTAAGAAGGTCGTTTAATAAACAGTAGTGTATCAGACCTACCCGATCATTGATAAGACAATTTCCAAATGACTATATTATACCCCTTCTCAGACCCATTTCAGTATTAATTATCCCGAGTATACAACCACAGAAATCATAATTGCTATTCTGCAAAATTAACCGCGTAAGCTTTTTTCTGTATATGCGAATGGATTTAGTTTTATTTCTGTATATGCGTATGGATTTAATTTTATTTAATTGCTATTCTGCAGAATGAACCGCGTAAGCTTTTTTCTGTACATGCGGATGGATTTGGTTTTATTTGTGTATAAAATGTATATCTCGTTAATTAATTCCGCGAATTTTCGATAATCCGAACCTTTCGTTAATCCGAGCGAACTTCGGTCCCAATTAGTTCGAATTACCGAGGTTTTACTGTGCTTACGGCACTAATTCTTAGTTAGGGCGGCTTGGAAGCTCATGTCCGTTTAGGTTTGAATTGCACCGGGAGAAGTGTTTTTATAAAAAAAAAAATAACTAAAAACAAAGATGTTATCATATAAATTCAATTTATAAATAATTTTATAAAATTAAAGCTATTGCATATTATTATTTGATTTAATTCAATTTGTTTGCGGTATACACCTTTTTACACATTTATACACAGCATTATAGCTTAAATCTATTTAATAATAATTTTATTAATTTGTATAACTATCGTCGGCTTTGACGTTAAAATAATTATATTAGTAAATGTAATAATATTTATTATTAATTTAATTTAAAATTTCTAATTGAAACAAGCACGTATGTAGGTGCATACGTAGATAAATATAATGATGCACAACTCGTGAATGATATTTAATAAAAAATAATGTGTTGTTTAATTTAAAATATACTGATTATTTCTGTTTTTTATTTATTTATATATTTATTATGTCAATTATTTGAAATATTAAATGTTATTATATAGCTCCAAATGTGTAAAACAAATATTAAAGTATTTAGCATGAAGTGTTTTGATATTTTACAAGATTTCTGTACATTTTTATATACAGTATACATATCCTGACAATTACAGCGTATGGTAAATTTGCAAGAATTCCTAACTTTTACAAAACCGGTCAATGTAAAGCTTCTCTTTCCACTCCTTGATTAAGCATAAAATAAAATTTTGAGTTTAAAATAGCCTGAACGTTTGGATTTGGACGCGAAGTGTAAAATCCAAATTCTGGCTTTTCTATACTCGAAATTTTACTTTAGAAAAGCCTGAACGTTTGGATTTAGACGCGAAATTCAGGCTTTTCTAAACTTGAAATGTTACTCAATGCGCCACGCGTATATAACACTGGTTTGAAGTGAAGTGAGAGTTTTCAAAATGATGTATACGAATGTCCATTCCAAAACATATTCGAATATTCTAATTACTCAAAAATTTAAATATTCGAATATTTCAAATATTACAATACTCGCATTTGTATATGTTTTTGAATGAGTATTTAAATATACAGTTCTAAAAATTATATTATAAATATTGTGAAATTCGAAATATTCTATTGTACTGTAGCAGTTCATTTTCACTACTGATTGCTAAATCAGTAGTGAAATATATTTTTAATTTCACAATATTTCAGTGTTCTATACGCGTGGTGCTTAAAGTAAAATTTCAAGTTTAGAAAAGCCTGCTTAATCAAGGACTGAACACATTCGTTGGAAGCTTCAAATTAAACATAATTCATTAACAACCTTTTACAAAAAAAAAAACACTACCTACTAATTTTAATAAATACTCATGAATTCTGCTTGTTTTAGACAAGTCAATACAAAAACAAATACAGCGAATTTTTCTTTGAAGTATGCATATGCATATTTTTTTAAGAGTTTAACTTGAAGATTTAAACGAGTGTTTTCCACTCCTAGGTTAAGCATGAAGTAAAATTTCGAGAAAAGAGAAGCCTGAACGTTAGGATTTGAACGCGAAGCGTCCAAATCCAAATTCAGGCTTTTCTAAACTTGAAATTTTACTTCATGCGCCACGCATATTAAGCACTTAATACACTGAAATATTTTGCATAAGTGAACTTCACTTGAAATAAGTGTTTTATACGCGTGGCACATAAAGTAAAATTTCGAGTTTAGAAAAGCCTAAAAATTTGGTTTGGTAGCTCCGTTTCGCTACGAGCAAACCAATTTTTTAGGATTTTCTAAATTCGAAATTTTACTTCATGCTTAATCTAGGAGTGAGAACGCTCATTGGAAGCTTCAAATTGAACGCTTTTATTAAATCAACGAATACATGAAAATTTACAGCCTATACATAGGAATATGTATACTTCAAAGAAAAATTTCCTGTATGTTAGACATTAACAAAAACTGTTGTGTATTAGAAGTTTTCCCGTTTTAGACAAGCGCTGACGTAAGCGAATAAATAACGACTGGATTGAAAAAGTGGTGTGGATGAGGTTGACGTGCGGGGATGTAGATGTGTGCATACATTAAGACCTCGAGATTTGTTCGAATTCGGGGATGCAGAAAAATGCGCCCCAGCGAGGGATAATAAATTGCTGCTTACGTAAGGCCGGATAGGTGTTATAGAATTTATAGTGGCAGCGCCGGGCTTATGTAATTATGTGTGTCACATCCGCTCTATTCGGTATAATTGAACGAATACAGCACCGCTATAATGACGCAATTAATAATTAAAAGGGACCTGCTGAAAAACGAGGCGAAATTGATGAATGCACGGAGAGGGTGTTTTATAAGGATGCGTTCTGTCGGATTTATTTAAGTGAGTGAATAAATCTTTTAAAAACAATAGAAAATGCTATGGAGCGTCTTTAAATAAAAGATGCTGGGCCCTAAATCCCAATGCTACTTCACTGAGGAAGATCTTACTTTAGGGGAGGTTTATGTACACACAGTGCCCTGTCCTGGATGGGCAGGTGTGCAAACAACCTTAAATAATACTGGCATACAAGTATAATAGTTAATGAGCTAAAACTATAGATTAGTTGCGTAGATTACCTTTTTCTTGTATAATAATCAAAATTTGCGATGTTGTTAAAGTTATGCTGATAAAAATTGGGATGAATATTTTAACATGCGCTGCTCTATATTTTTTCTCCTCCACTCTAAATCGAGTTCCACGTGCAGTCGGAAATTGAGTTGCAGTAAAACGTTTTTGGGGAGGGACCGAATTTTCTTGGTTTTCGGGATTTTGAATTCAAATGCGTCGCTTTTGTTGAATGTATAAGTGGGCGTGTGTTGCGGAGGAGTGACGATGAGGAAGAGTATGGGAGAACCCGCTTGCATTTATACATGTGGGCATTAAAAGGTCGGTAAAAGTTTGGTGGAGGAACGGAACTATTATATGTCGGTCGCTGTTTAGACATTAATTAATTAATGAAGTAGTAAACTCGGCAAATGCAGTGTTTCCACAGTAAGGTAATCAGTATAGCCAATTAAAAGTTGCATGATGTGTTGAATAAAAGCAGCGAATGTTAGTGCAGTTTATGGAGCCATAAAATGTACCTGCCGGAAGGAACATGTTTATTCAAAAGACAGCAGGAGGTTTAGTAGTACGCATGGTTTACGGCACTTACCAGAGAGCACGAGAAGTATAAAAAGCAAAAAGCTTGAGTGGGACATTGAGCAGCAGTTTCATTGGCGATGTTGACTAAACTTAACACTGTACCACTGTACACTGATACGGCGCGAAAATGACACTGTTAGGCCGACCGTGTCGGTTTGCAAACTATTTGAATGTTTCGCGTGCACTTCTTGAATTGCCGCGCCGGAATATCGAGACGCCGGAGAGACGCAGTTCCGCTGCCGTCGTCGCGAAGTTTTCGTGCGGAATACCGAATACGGAATGCCGAATACCGAACACGGAACCGGTCAGTCGGCAGACAAGCGGCAATTGTAATGCAGTGGATCGCGTGGTGGAGACGCGCCGCGCCCGCGCTACTTCGCTGCTACTCGCAACTCGGCACCGGCACTCCGGCAAGCAGCAACCAGCTACAGACCCTAACCCTACGGTTAGCGAATAGCAAATCGAGACCTAGAGCTCCGTACTCTGCTTCCACCTCTGCCTCTCATTAACGGCCCCGCTGCTTTCAGCGACATATGATCAACACGCCGTGTTTACTTTGAAAGGGTCGCCGCGTATTGTACGGCCACACGCTTCATCATTAATTCAAGCTTTTTCTTGCCCAGGGATACGCAATTAAAACCTCCCTATCGATGACTAACTTAACGCATTCACTCGCACTATTATCCATCTCTGTCCATACTTCTCTTCACTTCTGATAAGCCCTATACTCATGCGACAGGATGCGACAGGATACTTGATCTGGACCATGCCGTCCAATTACCGGCCAATATTTGCCACCTGAAACTATACACCCTGTAGTCATTCAACCCCCCGACCAGACCAGCATAATTGACCCCCTCCCAGATTAATCCCCTACGACGATGCTGTGAATACTCGCGACTGACACCGTGCTCTGACAGAACATCAACAGAGCTCCGCCTTACCTTGTTTGGCCCCGCACAGCTAAGGCACTGTTAGTCACGCTATACATTGTGCTTCTACCCAAATCGAATATAAATAGATTCCATTCCCTTTATCAAATAAAACAGCAAAAGATGCATCGCAATTTATCTACGACTCAATTTAGCCTGACTTTCACGTCATCCTACACCAACGGCTCAACTAAGGAAACAAAACAACATACTATAGTCGCATTGCCACACATGCCGCAACGATAACTCAATACGACCACTATATTCCATCAAAACATACTCCATTACACAAGCTTATTACAAACTACCGATATACGTGTTTATATATAATTTACTCTCAAAATATACACCATACAAATTCGATAACATGTGGGTCGTTCATTTGCTGGCTTAACTTAAAACTCCATTATCCTAAATTGTTTAAACAACCTTTAAAAGAAACCATAGACAGTTAAATAGTCAAACTTCCCAGCTCACAGTTTACTTAACAATTATTTGTCATCCGTAATGCCGGGCGCATTCACCATATTTTCGTTGATTTGGTTATAGACAGGGGTCGGCAAGAGGTTGCCGTTGTAACTTTTTCCCCTTGCTGGTGCAATTTTTAATTTTTGCGGTCCAACTCTAAGCCTTTATTGTGCAATAGTTTTGGTTTAAATATTTTGAAAAGGGGAAGCCAAGTTGACGGACCCGGTCGGCTACCTTTTTTTACTAGGAGTGGCCACCAAGTTATGAAGAAGATGGAGGATATACAATTCGTCCAGTGTAAGGGCGTAACCTGAAAAAAAATTTGGATGAGGTTATACTTATACTTAATGGTAAAAATATTGTTTTTACTCCTACATCGCCGCTTTTAAATACAAAAATTTAACATTTTAAAAATTTCGGGGGGGGGAGGGTACGTACATGTAGAGTGTACTGTGAGTACATTAGGAGCGGATTCAGAGAGTGTGACCAGCAATTCTTTTAATCATTGGCAACATAAAATCTTTTTTTTTATTTTAATTTATATTCTATATAAAATTGAGCTAATGTTATGTAGAATAAAAATTAAAATAAAAAAATGATTTTTTGTTGCCAACGATTAAAAAAATTGCTGGTCACACTCTCCCCACAATTACCTAAAGACCCGACCGAGGATTATCTCGGGTAATTCCTAAACGACCAAAGCCCTAACACCTGCAGTAGAATCCGAGCAGACCTCCCAGAAGTAGGATTGATGACCAGCGTCAGACCATTTTTCGGAAATGAGATTTGCATAATCCTTTGCATTCTTCTTTCCGAGGAACAGATTATAAAATTTCAGAAATATCGAAATTCGTCGAATGCCTGTAATTGCGATGGACTTAACGAGTTTCGGCTGTCTGGTCATGTCCACCACTAAACCAACCCCACTTCCCCCTAACGTTGTGTAACTTAGCTTTAATTTGCACTAATCAAAGCTAAGTTACACACAAAATAAAAACAAAGTTACAAATATATTTAAACACCACACCACACCACTTGTATATGTGCGGTAATCAGAAAAACCGGAATTGCTTCTAGTGCTGCCCAGCACATAGCAGACATAGTAGCCTTTGGTCGATGCCTTTTGAAACCATCCAGACTTCTTCCATCACTACTTTCCCAGAGCCAGTCGACGCCTTCAGGACCTTTCCGGATTTTTCCGAAGTCGTCCGGTCTTAATCGCTGCTCTCCGGACCCCGTCGACGTCTTCCGAATATATGCGGACTTTTCCAACGCCGTCCGAACCTTATTTTGTCATATATCGGACTTTGTCGCTTCCGTCCGGACTTTGCTGCCGCCACTCATCACCTCTGACGCCCAGCTCTCACTACCAACGCGCACTTAGTCCTATTTTTACAGTATTTTGCTGCTGTGTGGTTTCTTTATGTTGTGATTTTTTTGTTGTTGTATTTTTTTTGCTGTATATATATTTTTGTTAATAAATTTGTTGTTTGGATTGCTGTCTTAAAGAGTAGTTGCTCATGCTCTCCATCCCTAAACCCCTGAGCTAGCTGAAAGTGCATTCGGAATGCCTTCCCGCGTTGACAAGAGCAATTTTGGAGGAGGGAGGAAAAATTATCCTTTAAAGACAGTTTTAAAATGTAGGTTAACATCCACTAATCAATTACTCGTTTATAATTTTACATTTTTGTTAATTTGGTAAAGTTTTACATTTTTGTCAATTTGCGATAATATTGACAATTCTGAAGTTTTTGTAAAATTGTATGATGTGTGTTGGTTTTAACGATTTTATTTAAAATAGTAATAATTATTTTAAAATTGATTTTTGTAAAATATTGACCGAAAGAGATTCTTTCTTTTAAGTGTACTTTCACATGTTTCATATAAGCGTTTGTAAATTTACTTCACTTTAAATCGGTGTTTTATACGCTGGGCGCATGAAATAAAATTTCGAGTTTAGAAAAGCCTTAAGCGACCAAAGCAAACCATGCGTAGTGCTACGCGCTACGCGACCAAACCAAATTTAAACTACAAATTTTACTTCATGCTTAGTCTGGGAGTAGAATACACTCGTTAGTGTAATATTAATTGCTTATAGAAAAGATATGGATGATAAAAAAATTGCAATTTAAAAGAATGATTTAAATTCCGTTGATAATATTAAACTCAACATCAATTTTCCTCAAACTTCAACTTTTCTAGTCAATCAATTTTAAATTGTATTCTAAAACAAGGCTAAAATTTCTCAAAAAATATAAAATTTTAATTATATAAATTTAAACACCAATAATTTCCCTCCAACTTCAACCCTTTTAGTTTTTTTTTTATAATTATTAATTTGCATTCACATCGGGACAAGGCCGTAGCTAGAAAAAAAATTCGGGGGGGTTTAACTGATACAAATATTGTTATTGCTATTTCAAGGCCACTTTTACATACAAAAATTTAACATTTTGAACATTTTGGAGGGGGTTGAACCCCTATATCCCCCCCTAGGTACGGCCTTTTATCAAGATATGTATACTTGAAATAGAAATCCTTACGTCAATACATTTTACAAATGTTTAGTATTTACTAATATACCCATTAAACCCTATTGCTGCAATAACGCAACATTATTAATATTATTTAAATTACTAACTAAACAAGTTAATTTGATACATTGTGTAAAAAATAGTGCATATATTTTGTTATTAAAATATTTTAATTGTTACTCATTAAAAAATATATATTTTTTTTTCAGTGTATTTGTAACTTCACAACATTTCAGTGTTTTATACGCGTGGCGCATGAAGTAAAATTTCGAGTTTAGATAAGCCTGAATTTGGATTTGGACGCAATGCGTCCAAATCCAAACAAGTTTTTCTAAACTCGAAATTTTACTGCATGCTTAGTCTGAGAGCGGAAAACACTCGTTTGAAACTTTAAATTGAACGCTTTTATAAAACCAACTAATGTTTGAAAATTTACAGCCTATACATTTTGTACGGTTAAAAGAAAAATTCCCAGTATGTAACATAATGAGTCATTCATGGAAATCATAAAAAGAAGTGCAGAATTTAGCAAAAATTAACTTTCACAGGTTAACTATAATTATTACTATTAGCATAGTGATGAGCATTTTGATTTTAATCTGTTGTGTATATTGTTTGTGATTTTATATATTTTAACTTAATTATTACTTTTAACTTATTTTAGACTAAGCATTATGTATTTATTTTAAATGGATATCCGTAAATAAACAATAAACAATTATTCGGCCGTTAATTGGCTAAACACGATATGATTATTATGTCATTGCTTTGAAAGTTTATAGAAAAAAACTGTTAAAAAAATGTTAAATTCTGACACTACGAAAATCCTTATTTTTTGTTTGTTTGGATAGAGTAAAGTTTAAATCGCAAAAGTTCAACTTCAATTTTCGAATTTTCACGCTCTGAAAAACCAAACAAAAATTACAGGAAAGAAAATATATATTACAACAAGTTTTAGTTTTTCTTTTTACGATTATCATATTGGATTTATAAACAATAACAATAAATAAATTAACACTTGATTTATTTAATAGTGATGTTTATAAATCCATAGTTATAATCCTCAAAAGAAAAAATAAAAGAAGTTGTCGATGTATTTTCATTAATAATCCTAAAATGAAAAACTGAAAGAGTTAAAGTTGGAGGGAAATTATCAGTGTTTAAATTTATATAATTAAAACTTTATATTTTTGGGCAAATTTTAGCCTTATTTTAGAGTTCAATTTGAAATTGATTGACTAGAAAAGTTAGGGTTTGAGGAAAAATTTATGTTTAGTTTAATATTATCAACGGAATTCAAATCATTTTAATAAATTGCAATTTTTACCATCCGTATTTTTTCTATAAGTAATTAATATTACACTAACGAGTATTTTCCACTCCCAGACTAAGCATGAAGTAAAATTTCGAGTTTAGAAAAGCCCCTAAATTTGGTTTGGTCGCGTAAGGCTTTTCTAAGCTCGAAATTTAACTTCATGCGCCACGCGTATTAAACACTGATTCAAATTGGATTTCAAAATATGCGTACCCCTTATGTTTGATCTTCACGTGAATACATTCTACAAATGTTTAGTATTTACTAATATACTTATTCTTTCATTTGTTGTAACTCTTGGATTTTCAGGATTTTCTAAACTCGAAATGTTACTTCATGCTTAATCAAAGATTGGAAACACTCGTTAGTATCTACAAATTTAACTCATTAAAAAACCAACGAATGCCTCAAAATACATACACATCAGGTTATGTATACTTGAAAACAAAATCGCAAAATCTGCAAAATTCTTACGGTGGCTCGTGTATTTATAACAAAATAAATTTACTGTTACTTTTTATGTTGTGTGTTAATGTTTCAATTAATATAACAGAAACATAATTGTGCAAGTGATTTATAGCCCGCGATAAAAATCAAATTAAGCCATAGGTAATACATCAGGAATTTGATTTTGGGAATGCAGCGATCTAGTTTGGGGTTGTACATGTTGGCAATAAAACGCTGGTAGTATTCATTGCCCTATAAAAATATACACGTTGTGCGTTATAAATGTACCGGTCAATTTTTACGAACAAACGTGAAGTTTATAGTGCTGACTAGATAAAAGGACGGGCGGGCATTTTTCTTGATTCGATTCTGTCGTAAATCCTTAAGATTTATTTTGGCCTGAATTTATAATTCAACAACGCGACGTGATGCGATGCGGTCGCATGGGGATGTAACAAACCAGTATGTTGCGGTGCACCTCAATTCCGCATGCTAATCTCAGAAGAACGATTACACTGTTTAGTCAACCTGCACAAAAATAACACATCTTTGTCTCGACGCTAATTATAATTATAAAGTTTACACTTTGCTTAAATAACAGTGTTAACTAAATGGTGAAGTTTCCTCTTCACGCGAACTTTAAATTGAGTTAAATATATTTTCTATTCCATAAATGCTATTTCATCGCATGTAAGTAGTGTTTATTTTAAAGAATCAGTCACTTATGGAATCAACTTCAGTTACTAAACTTGATTCGTATTTTTCAAATCCTAGAATATAATAAATTCCACTATAAAATATGCAGTTCAATTAAAATCAAATTAAACCTTTGAAATCGTATAACGACCCGCACTCGTATCGATTCGTAAGGCGGCTTTTTTAAAACCGCTTCACTGCTTTCCGTAATGTGTGTTCAAATAATCATTACTATAGTGCTTTTATATTTTCAAAAGTATTCTCTATATATCTAAAAGCAATGCATGCACTTTGGGATGTTGTATTTTAAAAATAAATAAAATATAACAACAAATTGTGTATATACAGGGTGTCTGTATATTTACATTCCTTAAACTGTTCCTTATTATTTTTGAAAAATGTGAGCTGTTAAAAATATTTCTATTGGGCACTTTTGAGCGTCGCGAGTAGTCTTAACGTGTCGGAAGCGCCCGTCCGGGGGCCTCATTCGGTCTTTGTAACGCAAGGCGAGCGTAGAATGTTTTGAGGTGTGTCAATTTCCGATTAATACTTATAGAGTATAAAATTTGGAATTACTGATGTTTTGCCAGTCCCACGTATTCCAGGTCGTACTCCACGGCGCATGCGTGCAATCAGTTAAGTATTTTTTATTATGTGATCGTTGCTGTAGAATCCATTGTAGCTCTAGAGCAGTGGTTCCCATACTCTTTTGGCTCACAGACCCCATTTCATACTAAAAACTACATAAATGCATAATAGAAAAATTACAAATATATCTTTAATGTCTTGAATGGTAAACATATATATTAATAATAAAATATAAATAACACATTTTGTTTAAGAGTATTTATTGAAATTATAACTTATTTTAACATACAAAAAGAAATTAAAGACTGATAGGGTATTATAAGTGTATTAATGTCCGGCTCAATGTTTGTGAGTAGTAACCGCAAGTCCCCACGAGTACTAATTTCTAGTCGGTTTCTTTTTTTTGTGATGCGACTCATAACGGCACTGAATCCACGTTCTACCAAATAGGAACACGGAAAAGCAATCAACAGTTTCTGTACCATAATGCTGGATATAAAATTGGGATCTGTTTTTGTATCCAGAAGTTGTTGTTTAAACAATGGTTTCAGCTCCTCATTTGTGGATAATTCAATAAGTTTCTTCCGTATTACTATGTCTTCATCTGTATTTGTGCTCTGAGTTTGACTACTTGCAAAAGGGTTCAACCCCCAGTCGGGAATATTCAAGTGAAGTGTCTTCAAATCTTTGCTTAAGGTCCGAATGAAGCGCTGTTAAGTGTGGACAATAAGCAAACAAATCTTCATCTCTATTTTGCAATTTTGAAAGATTTGGAAACTTCTCCTTTTCCCAAGCTTTGTTTGTACAACAAAAGTTCTGCAACAAACACAGATATTACACTTTTAGTTTTGATTAAATTTAATGTGTCACTTTGTAAAAAATTAATCCAATTAGTCTCGTTAAATCTGGCAAACAAATCAGTCATATAAGCGATGTCATTTTTTGCGATAAATAAATTTTGCCGCAAATCACTATCTTTACTCTTCAGGAATTCCAACACTGAATCGAAGAGGGAATAGAAGCGTTCCAAACATGCACCTTTAGATAACCAACGTAATTCTGTGTTAAGTAGTAAACGATTATAGTCATCATCATTATTCAAACATAGTTGAACAAATAATCTCTCATTTAAGGCATTCCTTTTGATTTTATTAACAGCTCTAATAACACTGGTCTGCAAAAAAATTTTTTTTTTCGAGCCCTGACACCATTCCTGCTGATTCTTATGTAAAATGACCTCCTGAATCCGAATATGACCTCCGTTTTCCCACCGTTTTTGGGGGAGGCCCCCCACCTATTTTTATCACTTTTCGATAATTTGGAGGGATGAAAAGGATTATTTTAGCCTTTACATTTCTTCTGAGGGGCTAGAGAGGTGAAAAGTTCCAAAACATAAACATTTGTAGCAAGGAGGTAGATTTGGGGGGGGGATTTGCCCCCTTAAATTGTAAAAAAATCATTAAAAATGATCAATTTTTTCCGTTTTTTTCGCAGTTTAATCACTTATTTTCTACATATTCCAGCTTCCATTCCCCCTCATCCTCCCCCAAACACCCCCAAATAATAAAAATATATTGCAACAATATATAGCAACAATGATAAAAATATATAGCAACAATAATAAAAATATATAGCAACAGTTCGGAAGATTCACTGTACCACGCTGGCGCTCTCAATACTTCCCCCCGTTTCCCCCATCCATTAGAGGGGTGAAAAGGATTATTTTAGCTGTAAAGAATAATAAATAAAAAGTAAAATAATAAATGTAAAATAATAAATGTAAAGAATAATAAATAACTAAGATAAGTACCTTCACTTGGTGCTTGCTTTCCTTTTGTACCCTGAGGTAGAAGTTTCTCGTATCAAAAACCAGCAGTACTCTGCTAACATGCTCGCATTCCACTTCCCCGAAAATCTCCTCTCGAACTTAGAGATATCTTGATGAAACTGTTCCCCGTGTTCATCCGAAACTGCTCCTAAATTTTCAGGGAAGAAGTCCAGGTGTGAGTGAAGGAAATGCACTTTAAGAGACATGTTACACCCCATGGCCTTGTACGCTGACAGCAATTCCTCGACATGAGCGACATAATCATCACTTTTGTTGTTACCCAAAAAGTTCTCACACACGTTTTGGAATGCAATCCAAGCTCATTTTTCTTTTCGATTCAGGTGTTCAATAAACGTCGAATCTTGGAAAAGTTGTCTAATCTAGGGGCCCACGAAAACTCCTTCCTTGATTTTAGCCTCACTAAGATGAGGGAATCTAGTTTTCAAAAATTGAAATGCATCACCGGTCTTGTCCATTGCTTTCACAAACTGTTTGATCAATCCGAGTTTGATGTGCAAAGGCGGCAAGTAAATATTTTCCTTCGGGACCAGAGGATCGTGACCGGGAGTAAAACTTTCTCGCAGAGGCCAGTTCCGTACGATGTAATGTTTGTCTCGGACTCGGCTGTCCCAGTCGCATAGGAAGCAGCAGTATTTTGTGAAGCCCGGTTGCAGGCCCATGAGTAGAGCAACAACTTTTAAGTCAGCGCAAAGTTTCCAATTATAATCATGGTATTTGATTTTATAAAGGATCCGGCTGATGTTTTCGTACGTCTCCTTCATATCCACAGAGTATGCAACCGGGAGTGATGGTAACTCATTCCCATTGGCCAATAGGACAACTTTCAAGCTTGTCTTTAATGAGTCTATAAACAGTCTCCATTTGTCTGGGTCACATGGCATCTTCAGTTCTATCATCAATGCATTTGAATTAGGGCAGAACACTAAGCCTTCATCTGCCGAAAAAAGTAATTTCAGGGTTGACTGCCTAGTCCTGTAAGAAGAGATTTTTACACCCTTTTCTATGAGATTCCACTGCTGAAGTCGAGATCCAAGAAGTTGAGATTTACTCTTAGGTAACTCCAAATCCCTGACGAGATCATTCAATTCCGACTGAGTAACGAGGTGAGGTTTTCGATGAGCTGAATCAGCAGAACACTCTTCATCATCGGTGAACGTATCATAAGATGGCCCAGGCTGTGGCTCAAAGTCTTTCAAATCCGTTTCTGGCTCTAGAGTATAGGTTTTTGGGGGCACTGGGATTGGCAAAGATTCGTTGTGAGGAACTGGTCTTAGAGCTGAAGGGATATTAGGATACTGAATTATATGCTTACTTTTGCTAGATAACCCGACGGTGGAAGTCATACAAAAGTAACAATCTGTGAGATGACAGCGAGGTTCGCGCCAAACCATGGGCACAGCAAATGGCATTGATTTACGGGTACCTTTGAGCCATTTGGTCAAGCTACTGTAACAAGTAGTGCAGCAAACTGTTGGAGCCCAATTCTTGTCCTGATCGCCAACTTGGCAATCAAAGTAAAATTTATAAGCAGTTTTAAGAAGAGGAGATGATTTTTCATAAATGCTCGATATTAATCACAACTCACACTCACGTACTGTAATTCACTTGGAAAAAGCCGGAATTAAAAAAATTCTACCGTTATACACAATTTAAACAACTTGGAAACACAGAATTCCCGCCTAGAGCACCGACAAGTTGACTCTACGATCGCTAGAGATATACTGAGGGAAGAAAAGGATTACAGTGCAGGTCTATAGTGACAAGAGCAATGCAAGTTTAAACCTGTCAAAGCATGAAAATTCCTGGGCAAACCTGTGCGCGCGAGGTATTGAGAGCGCCAGCGTGGTACAGTGAATCTTCCAAACTGTTGCTTTATATTTTTATTATTGTTGCTATATATTGTTGCTATATATATTTATTGTTTGGGGGAGGATGAGGGGGGATGGAAGCTGGAATATGTAGAAAATAAGTGAAAAAACTGCAAAAAAATCGATCATTTTTAAGGATTTTTTTACAATTTAAGGAGGCAAATCCCCCCCCCCAAATCTACCTCCTTGCTACAAATGTTCATGTTTTGGAACTTTTCACCTCTCTAGCCCCTCAGAAGAAACGTAAAGGCTAAAATAATCCTTTTCATCCCTCCAAATTATCGAAAAGTGATAAAAATAAGTGGGGGGGCCTCCCCCGAAAACGGTGGGTGATGGAGGAAAACGGGGGTCATATTCGGATTCAGGAGGTCATTTTACATAAGAATCAGCAGGAATGGTGTCAGGGCCGATTTTCATGCCGACCAGTGTAACATAAGTTAGTGATTCATGCAAACGTTCACTAAGGATTTTTGCGACCAAATGATGTCGATGTATGACATAATGTACCGATAATACATTCGGTATAGCTTGTTTTAAATATGCCAGAAAGTCTTGGTGTCGTCCTACCATTGCCGTCAGTAGCAACGGAGATGATATTAGTTAAGGGTATAGCTTTTACATCGAAAAATCTTTTTAATTCACTAAATAACGTTTCACCTTTCGTATCAGTTTCCAAAGATTTAGCAAATAACAATTCTTGGGAAATTGTTTCTTTTTTTTTAAATCTCACACAAGCTAAAAGTAAAGCTTCATTTCCTGGTAATGTTGATTCGTCAAGCTGTATAGAGAATTTAGATGTTTTTAAGTAGTCATAAAGTAGTCACATAAAGAGTTTTCTAATACTGTACAATAATACTGTACGAAGAAGGATCGACGAAATGGCTCAGTTTCGTCGATCCTTCTTCGTACAGTATTATTACTCAGCGGAATACTTTTTATAAAATCTCTTTTGTGTAACACGGTGCGTATTACCTCACTTACAGCTGGTAGAATAAGTTCTTCGCCAATAGTGTGCGCCTTTCCGGACTTCGCAATCATTAAAGAAATATTATAAGAAGCACGCAGTCCATCGTCATCTCCCTTAGATGTTCCTATGAGTTCTTGCAATGTCGGTGTTTTTAAATGTTTTTCTTTCAGTGTTTGAAAAAATGTTAAATCTATATCTTTTTTGTAACTATGGATTTTTATTAAATGTTCCTTAAGCTTAGAAGGTTTCATTGAATCGTTTGGCATCGTTTTACTACATAAAAGACACCTAGGTAAAGTACTATTTCCTTGTGACGGAATAAAGCCATATTTCATATATTCAACACTGTATTGTCTGCATTTTCCTTCGTCTCACTTATACTGTTATCTAAAAAAAGGGCCTATAAATATATAGGATAAAAGGTTTATCAAAATTTTTATTTGCAACAAACCACTGTTAATTTTAATATTTTTATTTAAATGGAATGCTGCAATGTAACTCCCTCTTGAAATAATTATGAGATGTAAGGATAAAATTTCATGTAAATGTCACATATAGTGTAGGTACTCTTTGTGTACCAAATATTTTTCAAGAAAAATAAATAGTTAAAAACTGTATCAACAACAGAATATAATAATACAATAATATACAGTAATTCCAACATTCGCGGATTTGGTTACTCGTGGAGGTAAACAAAATAAGCAAAAATATAAAATAATAAGCTATAACTCTTAGCATTATATTAAATTATAAAACCTACTATGTCTAACTACTTATACAAAATCATTAATAATATATTCTTTAGAAACACATCTGTGTTAGAAAAACTTACAATCTCTTCTTAAGTATTTAATAAAAAAGAAATCCTAATGAATCTTAAGGGATTACTGTACTGATAACTGTGATAAATAATTGTTTTAATTAACTTAAACAAAAGTATAACTTTGCTTAAATAAATTTAAATTAAAAAGAGATATCAATTTTATTCTAACATACTTATTTAACGAAAGTACGCTATCTGCGTAACAATACAAAAAATTGTACATCTTTTTGTCCAACACTAGGAAAATTTGTTGTATGCACTTCACATCACGCATAACACAGAACTAAATTGTTGATTAGATGCACGACTCCTTTATAGTTTATATTGTAACGACGCAATACTCAAGTAAACAAATGTGTCATACCGAACGCTCTGGAAAGTCTGGAATATGCTGCCTAAGCAGTGGCGGCCGGTGGCCAACTTCATGTGAAACAAAAATGCCAAGGTAATGTATACCGGCATTAAAAGGTGTGCTCGTCACTCTGTGTGTATTGATGACGCAATTCTGTCGCGTGAAGAGCATTTATGAACGATCTGCATACGTAGTGCTTTCAACCTCATTTTTTGTATCTTGAGTTTGAGCCTTACATGAAGTTAGTCCGCGAGCCGCTAGTGGTTGGAACCTGTCTATATTTATATTTTATAGGACGTAAAAATTGCTAATAATTTATTCATTGTTATTTGTTTTAACTTCCATATTAATAAAATTGTGTCCCAATTTTTTTATTTCATATTAAAGATTGAGCGGACCCCCTGACGTTGTGCAGGGACTCCCAAATCAATTCTTATTTTCCACGGACCCCCTGAATGATCCCGGCAACCCCTGGGGGTCACTTTGGGAACCACTGCTCTAGAATGACAACACACCTATTATAACTCTAGAACTGCAATCGTTTCTATGACAACGACGACACAATAAAACAATCGCATATAAAGTATTACTAATCAGTGATTTATATATTTATTTATTTATTAACCGTAACAATAGTATAATAGTATAGTACATATGTAGAACTAGGACCCATAAACAAGATATTTTACAATAGGAGTGGGAAAAATACATTTATTTTTAAACTAACTATTAAAAAGTTACTTCAAGTAAATATTTTTATGTATTGATATTTCAAACTAACAAATCCCAACTATATGAATAAACACATTTATTCAGTTTCCTGGCAAATTCTTCCTGTGAATTCAATCTTTTGTGGAAATACTTCCATTGGAATAAACATAAATAATGTTCAATAATTCTCAACGAAGTCGGCCTGATCGGCCCGGGCGACACCGTGCAATTTAAAGGGGAAGAAAATATCACACGTGACGGAAACAATCGGTGCTTATTTTTTCCGCGCGGAAAAATTCAATGCGCCGCAAATATTCCCGTTAACTCTGAACGTAAATTACTTCTCCTTTTCCAAAGAGGGCGAGAGAAGGCGGGCTAAGTCCCTGCCCAAGAAAACCTCACGGTACGATAAACAAAACCGTAAACACTCCTGGAAATCTTTTTGCTTGCGTTCATTATTTTTTGTAATAATAATGTAAATATAAAGGATGGACTGCTTTAATGGTTTGGATAAATTGTTGAAATAAGAAAGTGGAAAAATAATATATTTATTTACTGCGGATCGTATTTTCATTATAGCATGTTTGTCTAAATTTCAATAGTTTTCAAAAGTATTTGCAAGTGTAGGAATTAGGAAGAACACTAACAATATGTTAGACGACGCAAAATTAAAGGAAAAAAATGTTATGTACAAGGAGTGATCAAAAAGTAAGGTTGCAAAATGTACACGTTTCATTGCAGGCTTTGTAACCTTACTTTTAGATAACCCCTCGTATTTTTAATATTATTTCGTCGTTATTGAAATGTCGATGATTAAATATGAAAAAGATAATATCTTCAAATCAAAGAGTTACAACAAAATTAAGAATAAGTAAATTATTGAATACTAAACATTTAGAGAGTGTATTAACGTGAGAATCAAACATAAAGGGTAAGTGTATTTTGAAACTCACTGTAAAGTGTTTTATACGTGTGGCGCATGAAGTAAAATTTCGAGTTTAGAAAAGCCTCAAAATTTGGTTTGGTCGCGTAGCGCTACGCGCTACGCGACCAAACCAAATTTTAAGGCTTTTCTAAACTCGAAATTTTACTTCATGCTTAATCTGGGAGTGGAAAACACTCGTTAGGATAGTTTTAAATACTTTTAGAAAAAATACGGATCATAAAAAGATTGCAATTTATTGAATTGATTTAAATTTTGTTGTTAATATTAAACTAAACATCAATTTTTCTTAAACTTTAACTTCTCTAATCGATTTATTTCAAATAAAATTCCGATATAAAGCTAAAATTTCGCCGCAAAACATAAAATCTTAATTACATCATTTTAATCAGGGATAATTTCCCTCTAATTTTAACTCTTTCAGTTTTTCTTTTTGAGATTATTAATGAACATATGTCGACAACTTGTTTCAGTTTTTCTATTGAGGATTATATATAACATCTTTATTTACAAAATACATAATAAAATAAAATAGCTAATAATAAGAAACTACAAGAAATGAATTTAAATTCTGTAAATTGGCTATCGACCCTGGGGTCTTTCAGCCTAGATCAGGATTATTATTATGGATTTATAAGCATCAACGTTAAATAAATCAAGTGTAGATTTATTTAATGTTATTAAATAACAACATGTTGTTGAAACATTTTCTTTCCTATAGTTTTTGTTTGGTTTTTTCGGAGCGTGAAAGCCCGAAAATTGAAGTTGTTTTTTTCACGGAGTTTTAAACGTTCCTCTTTCCAAAAAATCGAAAATTAAGATTTCCGTCGTGTACGAATGTAACAGTTTTTTACTTAAAACTTTAAAAGTAATAAGTAATAATAACTAAACGGCTGAGCAATAATAGAGTTGACGTCCAAAAGTTGATTTTTCGTAAAATTCTGCACTTCTTTTTATGATTTCCATGAATAACTCATTAGGGGAAATTCTGCGAATTTTTCTTTTAAACATACATAATGTATACGCTGTAAATGTTCAGACATTCGTCGATTTTATAAATGCGTTTAATTTAAAGCTTCGAACGAGTGTTTTCCACTCCCAGACTAAGCATGAAGTAACATTTCGAATTTAGAAAAGCCTAAACGTTTGGATTTGGACGCGTAAATCAAATTCAAACTCAGGCTTTTTTAAACTCGAATTTTTACTTCATGCGCCACGCTCATAAAACACTGAAATATTATGAAGTTAGAAATACACTGAAATATTGTGAAGTTAGAAAGAAATACACAGAAATATTGTGAAGTTAGAAAGAAATACACAGAAATATTGTGAAGTTAGAAATACACTAAAAAATACTTTTATAAATTGAGGAACAATCGAAATATTTGAATAACAAAATATTTGCACTTTTCTTCATATATTCTCATGTCGGGTCAAGGAATAAAATGTATCAAATTAACTTATTTAGGTAGTAATTTATAGAAAACTAATATCGTTGCGTTATTGCATCAATGGTGTTTAATGGATTAATTTCAAGTACATAAAAAAAGTTAATCAAAAACTTTGTTCGGAAAGATTAAGTATATTAGTAAATACTAAACATTTGTAGAATGTATTGACGTGAGGGTCAAACATAAGGGGTAAGTGTAATTTGAAATTCACTTTAAATCAGTGTTTTAAAATAAAAACTAATTTTATTAAATCAAGCAAAGCTTAAAATAAAACAAAAATTGATAAAAATCATGTCAAACTCAAAACGTCATATCTTTGTTGATATTTGTTCACTTTATTGAACAAATATCAACAAAGAAACGACTGAAACTGATAAAAAAATCAAGATTGGAATAATAATCAAACTTTAAAGAAAAACAGTTCTGGATTATTAACAATAAAACTCGTACAATTGACAACAAATAGTAAAATTTAATAAAAATAGTAAAAAGTAATAAAAATCGATTATATCACGATTAAATGAAACTATTACTATGTTTTTTACCACATATACATAGTGATAGTTTCATTTAATTTTGATATGGATTACCACGTAGTAACGGTCAAAACCATCGTGATGTTATAACACGATTATTTGAATTGGTTTCTTCGCGACCATTCCAAATTTTCAGGATTTTCTAAACTCGAAATATTTACTCTATGTTTAATCAAGGATTCTCCGGAGAACACTGTTTTTTAAACTAATTGATCATTTTAATAAATCACAAAGTTTTCAAAACTTTATTTTAAAACCTCAAATAATGTTCCTGACAGTAACAATTTCTGATAATTGTATCAAAATATAAAGTGCAATCGTCCTCAAGCTAAATGTTCTGGATGTTTTTTAATGTCAATAATCAATCCTTATGGATTCTACAAAATAGTGAACTTGAACTAATTAACGCATCATTAACGCTGCCCTCTTATTGTATGTGCCTTCTAAATTCTATAAATTATCAAATTACCCAAAATGGTTTAGTCATGAACTCATAGATTTAGTTATATCCAAGAAAAAAGCCCATGTGGCTTTTGAAGAAAGTGGTAGTGTTACTGATTATGAAACCTTCAAAAATCTTAGATCTTCGTATTGTAGTTTAAGTGAAACACTGTATCAATCCTAAATTCAGAAAACTGAAGATAACATAAAAGTGAACTCTAAATTATTTTGGTCTTTCGTTAATGAGTGCAAAAACATAAAAGGTTTCCCAAATAAAATGTATCTTAATGATAAACAATGCAATGCTGGTAATTCCTGTGTTGAGTTGCTGACTATTTCTCCACTGTTTACAATGAGGACATAACTGATGCTCAATTATTTAATTATGATCATAAAATATCCAGCTCAAGTTTCAGTCTAAAAACTTCTGATATATTTAATTCAATATTAGAATTACATGACTTACTCAAACCTGGACCGGATGGCTTACCCCCTTTTTTTTAAAACGATGTATTTATTCCCTTGCAACGCCGATTAAATCATTATTCAATAAATCTATTAATACTGGATCGTTTCCAACTTTTTGGAAACATTCTTACATTAACCCTAATTTCAAGGAGGGATGTAGGGAAGACATACAAAATTATAGGGGTGTTTCCATCCAGTCCACAATTCCTAAAATGGTAGATAAACTAATTTCCGATCAACTCATTTGGGGCTGCAAGAATATTATTTGTGATGAACAACATGGTTTTTTAAAGGGCAGGTCTACGACATCTAATTTGCTTTCCTACCAGATGTATCTGTTGAATGCTTTGGAAAGAGGACGTCAAGTTGCTTCTGTTTACACTGATTTTTCCAAAGCCTTCGATCGTGTTAGTCACTCTGTTCTTTTATATAAACTTGAAGCTTAGGATTTAGTGATCTTGTGATAAAATGGTTTGCAAGCTATTTATATGAACGTAAGCAGTTCGTTAAGATTGATAACTTTATCTCAAGAGCGATCAACGTTACATCTGGTGTGCCCCAAGGCTCACATTGTGGGCTAATCCTGTTCTTAATCTTTATAAATGACATTGGGAGTTATATCAATGATAGTAAATTTCTGATGTTTGCCGATGATGTTAAAATATTTAAAGTAATTGAGAGGAGTTCCGATCATACGCTATTGCAATCAGATTTAAATCATTTAGCAAATTAGTGTGCAAGTAATCATCTTCAGCTTAACCTAAAAAAATGTATGTCTATTTCATATTCTCGCCATAACAATAATTTCAAGTTTAAGTATACAATTAATGATAATAAATTGCCCCTAGTTGAAACAGTGCGCGATTTGGGTATATTATTCGATTCGCGCTTGAATTTTGTTATCCATTTAAATAATATTTCTAGTAAGGTTCTTTCTATGCTCGGTTTCATTAATAGATTTTCAAAACAATTTAGCTTGGATACGTTCAAAACCCTTTACATTAGTTTAGTGAGGCCACATTTGGAATATAGTTCTGTTATCTGGTCTCCTTACCACAACTGTAATATTGAAATCGTTGAAAAAGTTCAGAATCGTTTTTTGCTACTTGTTTAATTTAAAATGGGGATCGCACGCATTGACTATTTCCGGTCACACATATTAGATTGTCTGAATTTATAATCTTTACAATATAGAAGAATATCACTAGACTTGTTCTATGGGTTTGAACTGATTATTGGGCATATCAATTGCAGTTTTTTATTATCGTTGTTGAACTTTTTTTTTTGATAACTCCAGTTCGTTGTAGGCCCTTATTCCGCTTAAACTTCCATCGAACATTGTACGGTTCTCATAATCCTGTGACACGTATAATGAGGTATTGTAATGTCCTTATGTTAAATCCTAATTTTTATATTTTTAGGAATTCTTATAGTTCATTCAAACGTCGTTTACGTTTAATTAATCTTGATATTGATAATTAGTATAGTTGCTATTGCTATATTTTTCACACTATTTTATGATTTATTGAATTTGTATTAAATTTATCTTAAATTACTGTTGTTAAAATGTATTATGTACAAAGGAGATTTCCGTAAATTAATAAAAAATAAATAAATTTTTTATGTAACAAGAGTTTTTTTGATTTTGTTAAATAAATCTGTTTTATGGATCTAGAAAATCACAAATTTGAACTCATTTTGATGTAACAAGATTTTTTTATGATTTTGCTAATTAAATCGTACTAAAACACTAATGATTTTTTTGGATAGAACTCATTTTAGAATCTCATAACATGAATGTTAGAGTAATTATTCCAGTTTTATGTATTGGATTATCAAAAAAATTGCTAATTCTTAATAAATTCCGAGAATTAAAAAAAAATTATTAACACATAATTTTATTTATGATGTTTTCTAAGAAAGATGTATCCTTTTTTACCATCAAGCTGTCAATATTAAGAATGTTGTATTTGTTGTAGTAGAGGTAGATTATTTCAAAAAATTAATATAGAGACTATCTTTGTACAAATCAGTATGTATTTATATAAAAATGTTTTAAATTAAGTGCCAATATTTCGCCAAATATTATTAGCTTCATTAAGACATATTCATACAAAAAACTCGCAATATTATTTTTTTTTTAAATAATCTTCCGCTATAACCAACGACATTATTAATTTTGAACGGTGGAGGCTTCTACTTCGTTATACATATTAATTCAATAAAATAAAGCACTTTAACTTTGTTTGTATAGCACACTATATTTATTTTCGTGACTGCAGTTTCGGCAACTCAACTTGCCATTATCAAACAGACACACATTATTAATTTTGTTTCCTAAGAAAGATAACCTTTCAATTTTTCATTATTTTTAATGAGTTGTTTACTTTGAAGACTCATTGCTTCTGAGTGTGAATGTGATATTTCCATTTTCTGCACAGTAATATTAAAACTTGTTATTTTTTAAAGGTTTCTGCAAAACCGTGAATTTGAACTAATTTTTATGTAACAAGATTTTATATATGCGGTTACAAATTAAATCGTACCTTAAACACAATTATGTTTTTATAATGCTCATTTTAGAATACCTTAGAGTAATCATTCCAGATTTCTGTATTGGATTATAAAAAAATGGCAATTTCTAATAAGTTCTGAGAGACTAAACTAAATTTGATAACACATAATTTTGTATGATTTTCCCTAAGAAATTCTACCTCAAAAATCAATGTATGTTTTATATTCAATGAATTCTCTACTTTTAAGACTCAATATTTTAATTTCAGGCGTGAAATTTCAGTATTCTGTACAGTAATAATTAATTATCATTTATTGTACCGGGTGGGCAAATACGCGAGGTAAGCGGCTGAATCTCAGAAACTAACGATCGTAGAGAGTTACGGTAAAAAATTTTATAGGTAAAGTGGGCAAGGGAAAATGCTGGAAATTATTTTCAAGTTTCCAAGATGGCTGCCAGTGGGTGTTTCCACCATCTTGAATTACATAAAGTTACGTTTATCGCGATTTTCCCCAATGAATATAACAAAAAAGTATTTGCGTTTTAATGTTAACTTAAAGTGGAACATTTTTTGTAAGAACAATTTTTCTCTATCTTTCGAAATAAAGTGGTGGAGGGTATTTGAATGTTGTTTTAAATAAATGCCTGTAACTTCGAAACGGCTTAATGGATTTGGATAAAATTGGTATCATTAAAATGAGCATTTCTTGGGCTTTTAGGTTTCTTGTAATTATGACAGTTGTGACCTACACGGCCGCCGATAGAGGGCGTTATTCGATATAATAACAAAAATATTGGATTTTCTCAAAAAATTTAAATGCGATGATATGTTTTTTTTTAGACTAGAAAATAGACAAATGACCAACCAATAAGCGTGCGCAATCCGCATCTTCTTTATTATTAAGATTATTATTATTAGATATTAAGATGTGGTTTGCGCAGGCTTATTGGTTGGTCATTTGTCTATTTTCTAGTCTAAAAAAAGTTATATCATCGCATTTAAATTTTTTGAGAAAATCCAATATTTTGGTTATAATATCGAATAAGCCCAATAAAAAAATAAACATTTTTGGGCTACTGAAAATCCAAAATGTTGTCAATCCGATTGAAAACCAAGGACACTTCGGTATTAACATTTGGTGTGGTATTATTTATGGGCATTTGATTGGTCCATATTTTTACGAAGGAGTTTTACGCAGTGAGCAATATTTGCAATTTCTTCAAGAAGAACTTCCTGTTCTTCTCGAAAATGTGCCATTACAGCTGCGAGCAAACATGTGTTTTCAGCATGACGGAGCTCCACCGCAAAAAGCACGAGCTGTTTAACAATATTTAAATGAAACTTTGGATGCGTATAAATGGACCGATATAGTGGGCGCCTAAATCACCGTACTTGACCCCACTAGACTTCTCCTTGTGGGAAACTTTAAAAAACAAAGTTTACAAAACACCATCTGTTAACTTGGAACATTTAAAATAAAAAATCAGGCATACTTGCGATGAACTATCTAGAGAAATATTACGTAAGGCTTCTTCAGTAATAGAAGTAAGGCGGAGATTGGATAAGTGTTTAGAAGCACGGTTGTTATGTTTAAAACACTTTGTTTTAAAACAGTGTTTTAAACATGTTTAAAAACAGCCGTCATGTTTTAAACTGTTTTGTTTTAAACATGTTTAAGTTCTTAAATTTGTTTAAAACATGTTTTAAACGTTCACTTTGCCTAAAACGTTTTTTATATTATTTTAAATTTGCCAAATTATATTTTTTTAAAAAGTGTTTGTTTACATTTTTAAATTTTAACTAAATTGTTGAAGATATTTCAAACTACATAATTAAACTTAACAATTTATTACAATAAAATATCACAACTGTGTGTGCAGTAATGTGATTTTTAAATACGGGGACATTTTTTTCAGGTATACGTATGCATACACTGTAAATTTTACGAAATTCGTTGCTTTTTTAGAATATTTCAATTTGAATCTTTAAACGAGGGTTTTCCACTCCCAGACTAAGCATGAAGTAAAATTTCGAGTTTAGAAAAGCCTGAAAATTTGGATTGGCCGCGTAGCGAAGCGGAGCGGCCAATCCAAATTAGGCTTTTCTAAACTCGAAATTTTACTGCATGCGCCACACGTATAAAACACTGAAATATCGTAAAGTTTAAAATATACGGCTTTAGCAGTCTAATATGTAGATGTGAATAAAACGTAAGTCAAATTCTGCACAAAACAAAATTATTAAAATAGTGATTATACGCAACCCCATAACTCGAATGTATATTAGGTTGCCTATAATTGTTGTTGTGTGTGTGTGTTTTTGAACTTCACTGTGAATCAGTGTTTTTAAGCGTGGCGCATGAAGTAAAATTTCGAGTTTAGAAAAGCCTAATTTGGATTGGCCGCTCCGCTTCGCTACGCGGCCAATCCAAATTCTTAGGCTTTTCTAAACTCGAAATTTTACTTCATGCTTAGTCTGGGAGTGGAAAACACTCGTTAAAAGCCCCAAATTAATCGCTTTGAAACAACGAATTCCCGCAAATTTAACAGCTCTTTTTTAAACACGTTTTAAACGTGTTTTTAACATGTTTTAAACACGTTTTGAACATGTTTTTAATCGCTAATGTTTTAAACGCTGTTTCGATGAAAAAAAAACACGTTTTGTTTTGTTTGTTTTAATTAAAATTAAAAAAAAAAACTCTTTTTTAACAACCCTGTTTAGAAGTAGGAGGTAGTTACAATAAAATTTTGTTGTAGTGATTGCCTACATACTTTGTTTCTTTCTGTATTAATTTGTTTAGTGTTTTTTGTTTAGTGTTAAGCGCGATATTTAATTATTGTAACTTATGCGTATTATTATTTTTTTATATATTTTTTGTAATGTTGTAAAAAGGATAAATCAGTAGAGTATTAAATAAATAATAGTAATATAGTAACATATTATGTGTTTTTTTTAATGTTTAATTAATGATAATTAATAGTACCAATTAATAATGTTTCATTACTGACAGATGCGACTTTGATATTTGCTTCCAAAGGCTACTTGTTTAAATCGTGAGGATTGTGAATTTTTGATAATACTTTCTTCTAAGTTTGCTTATAATTTTTTAACGGAAGAAGATAGCAATTTTTTTTTTCTGTACCAAGTTTATTCAGAAAAATCAATTCTTTTTAAATATCCAAAAATATAGGTATGTTTCTGGGAAAAAAATATTTGATGACGTCATTACTTTGGTTTCTAAATTTAGAAAAATATGCAATTTTGGCTTAAAATGGACCTTACTCAATCCCATTTATGAACCGCTTTTCAGATTTTTTCTATCGTTTTTCCTACAATCATAGAAAAAATAAGTCCTTCGCCTATGTACAGTATTATTAAAACGAGTTAGTTTTTAATAATATCAAAATTAATTACCTTATTTTAACAACGTATGAGTTTTTTTTTAGATTTTTCAAACATAATTCCACCCCAAACCCCCATAATTCTTATAGTATTCTTTACTTTGAAAACGTAATTATTCTATTTTAACCCTTAAGGTTGCGATTTATTTTGGGTAAAATCCAACGTTTTCGGTAGTAACTAGTTCCAGCACCATTGATGTTCTGATTAACTGGACAACGTTGCACAATACATTAAAATATAAGAGGATTGTAAGATTTTAATGTCACCAATTTTTAACAACTAAGAAATTTAGTTTTTTTGTAAAAAAATCCAAAAAATAGCTATTTTTGCGCCATTTATTTACTAATTTTTAAGCAACAAAAACTTGTGGTAAGTAAAATTCAAGAGTGTTCGTAAACTCTGCATTCAATTAGCTCAACATTAATTTAAAGAAAATATTATATCTTACATTTACCTTTTTATGCTGGAAACAGTAATATAGGTCTCTCCCACTCTAGCTAACGACTGAAACGAATCTGTTTTACTCTTGTAATCTTTCTTTTAGATTATTTTTTAGTTGAAATGATTGCAAAATATGTGTATATTAATGGAAAAGTGTCCAAAAAATGTTATGTCACATAAAATATTTATTATTAGTTTTGATTTTTTACAAAAATAACTTTATTATATTATAGATATTTGAAATATTCATTCATTTATGTATACATTTCTGACATAAAACGTAAAATTTCAATATTCAAGCGAAGATACGTTTTTGAAACTTTCAAGGTTAAATAGTTTTCTTGCAAAAATCCCACATGATGCATAATATATGAAATTACGACAATATTCGAATAAAATGCAAACAAAATGTCCTAAATAATAAGATAATTTAAGACAATAAATACCTATTGAAGCAACTACTTCCCGTGCAAATACACCTCCGGATATTAAATTATGTAATGAAATATTTAAAATCTTATTGGATTAATTATAACGCTTTATCAAAGTATATGTAACATATGTTATATACGAAAACAAAAAGTCAAAAAATTTATAAAAAAGGAGTTGAAACTGGACCCTCAAATACAATCTGCATATAAAATAAATTCAGGGCTACCATCAGAGATGATAGTAGTGAGATTAGATACAATGGAAATTAAACAAAATATTATGAAAAACAAAAAATTACTAAAAAATACGAATATCGAATATTGACAGTGACCTCACAACGAATGAGAGAGAAATACAAAGAGAAATAAGAGGCATTGCCAAAGAGGAAAAAAATAAAGGGAACAAGATAATAATAGGATATCAGAAAATGTCAGTAAATGGCCACGAGTATAAATGTTTGATCCCATTTATACTCGAGGCATTAGTAGAAACGAATACAAAAAACTAGAAACTCACAATATAACTATAAAAAAACACAAAGAAACAAGTATATAAAAAGGAAATTAATGTAATATTAAAAACAAAGGGTGCGAATTAGGCACATGGAACATACGAGGACTCAATGGAAAAGAAAACGAATTAATACAGGAATTTGAAAAGATGAACATAAAGATATTAGCATTAACTGAAACAAAAATCAAAGAATTGCATATGAGAACCGAAGCAAACGGTCACATAACAATATTAAGTGATGTATGCAAAGATATAAAAGCGCAAGCTGGTGTTGGATGTATAATACATACTAGTATAACAAATACGTTTCCAGAACATCAGTGTATATAAGAAAGAATACTAAGGGTTAAATTTAAATTGGAGAGGAAGGAAGAACTTTATGTCGTAATACTATATGGAACGGGATCTGAAAAAAAGCAGAGATCAAGGATAAATTCTGGGAAGATGCTAATAATACTATCGAAAATATAAGAGGGAGGATAATAATAATAGGAGACCTAAATGGAAGAGTGGGCAAAAGAAGAAACAAATCTGAAGACAGTATTGGACAGTTCGGTGAAGATAGAATAAATAACAATGGAGAGCGATTAATAATCTTTTGCGGAGAAAATAATTTGATAGTTATAAACACATTTTATCAACATAAAGATATACAGAAATACACACGAGAAATGAGGAGCCGAGGAGAAAAATCTATAATAAATTATATCATAACTAATAGAACATTTAAAAACACATTATGGATGTGAAGGTGAGAAGAGGCCCAGAAATTATCACAGACCATTACTTGGTAGTAGCGAAAACGAAAATAGGTCAGCATGTAGTGCCGGAAAAGAAAACCAGGAAAATAATAAAAGTGGATAGTAAAGCCACGATAAAATTATACAAACTGAACGAAATAAATGTAGCTCAAGAATTTACAAACACATTAGAAAACGAACTAAAAAACATTAACAAAGCAGTGATGATAAGGGCAGCGAAGCTAGTGTGTGGTAGGAAGAAAATTGATAAAGCAAGAAAACAAACATCATGGTGGACAGAAGAGATTAAGGAGGAAGTTAAACTTAAGAAAATTAAATGGAAACAGTACTTAGCACAGCGATCGGATGCATTGTATAAACAGTACAAAAGCCAAAATGACAAACTAAAGAAAATGGTAAAAGATTCCAAAAAATTGGCATGGGAGAAATTTGGACTGAAAATGGAGAACTGGGCAGGTGGTGGCCGAGCGGTAACGTCGTCGGGCTGTATCGCTCGGCGAGCCACAAACGCGGGTTCGATTCCCGTGCACGGGGAGACTTTATTTAAAAATAATTTCTCGTCGTGTCCCTGGGTGTGGTGTGAATGTGTGTGACGTCCAAATATATGTTAAATTAATTAATATAATCATCGTTAGTGGCTGAATGGCTAGAACCTATGCCAAACAAACAAACAAACAAAAAAATAAATGGAGAACGATTATTACTCGAACCAGAAGCTATCCTTTAGTGTACTAAAAACAAATAAATCGACCAATAGACATAAACAACATATTATACAAATAAAGGATGGAAATGGACACTTATTAAGCGATAAAATCGAATTAATGGAAAGGTGGAGGGGGTACTTTAAAGATCTATTGAACCATAATACAACACAGCAAAATGAAGATGAGTTGGGGACTGAAATGATGATGAATACCGAAAAAAACAGTATAACGACAGAAGAAGTAACAAATGCAATTAAAAAATTAAAAACAGGAGAGGCAGCAGGGCATGACGGCATTACAGGGGAAATGTTAAAAAAACTAGGAGAAAACGGCACATAATATCTTGCAAATATATTCAACAAGGCATGGAATGAACAGAAAATACCAAAAGAATGGGAAGCCGGGATAGTTATACCAATATTCAAGAGAGGAGACAAAACAGAGTGTTCAAACTACAGAGGAGTAACACTACTGAGTGTATGAAAGAATATTGGAACTTCGGTTAAGGGAAGAGATAAAAGGAGACATGGAAGAACAAATGACAACAAATGACCGAGAAAGCAAAAATTACTAATAAAATCTGTTATGTGACGTTCATAGACCTTTCGACATAATTCCCAGACATATTATAAGCCAGAGTTCAAGACGGAGAAAAGTTGATGCAAAATTAAGAGAAGCAATATTAAGCACACAGAGACATAATATAAATTACATAAGGAAAGACAATAATCAATCAAGAGAATTTGTAATCACGAATGGATTAAGACAAGGGGGCGTGCTGAGTCCTATTCTATTCAATATAGTAATGGATGATATACTAAAAGAAACTAAGCAGCTAATGAAGAAAGTATATGTAGGACACAGACACCTAGAACCCATATATAAAGATAAAAGAATGCGCATTTGCTGATGACCTAGGAATTTTTCAGGCAACGTAGAAGACTTACAAAACAACCTACGGATATGGGAAGAGGCACTTAAGAAAAGGAACCTGAAGATAAATGAAGTTAAGACAAAAGTAATGGAAATCGGAAAACAAACGAATAAGATCAAAGTAACACTTAAAGGAAAGATGATAGAACAAGTCGAAGTATATAAATATCTAGGTACTCAGATATCAGCAAATGGAAAAGACAATCATGAAATTACAGCCAGAATTGACAGTGCCACTAAACTATACCATGCGCTAAGAGCTAAATTCATATGAAAAAAAAAATGTCGACAAAAACTAAGACCACCATATACAAAACAGTATTTGTGCCCGTATTAACCTTTGGCAGCGAAAGCTGGGTGGTTACAAATAAAACAAGAAGTAAAATACAAAGCATAGAAATGAAATTTTTAAGAGGTATATTAGGAGTCACAAAAAGTGACAGAATAAAAACATACATATAAGGGAACAACTCAATATTGAACCCGAAACACAACAATCGAGAAACGTCAGCTGAGATGGTATGGACACCTAATTAGAATGCATCAATGCAGACCAACCAAAAGGTTATGGGAAGCAAGAATTACTCCGAAGAGAACAAGAGGGAGACCAACGCAGACATGGGATGATAACGTGGAAAACATTTTGAAGAAAAGAGGACTAACAAGACAAGAAGCAAAAGCGAAAGCAAAAAATAAGAAAGAATGGAAAACTTTAATTCATAACATAGTGGTAGACGACAAATAGGATATAGTTAAAATTACGTTCACCTTACACCTTAGTAGATTACATATATATATATATATATATATATATATATATATATAAAAATAATTCTATTGGAAATAAAGAAATTGACTGATTTGATTTAATATTTACAACTTCTTGTTTAAACGAGACATTTTAGTTTTCTGTACAACAATATCATCAATAGTCACACTTGAATACATTCTTTGAATTTGGATGATTTTTGGCGTGTTTGAAATGTATTGTACCGCAAAATCAAATGATTTTCAAGACATTATTTTCTTTGAAATACATAAGTCAATGTTATGAGAAAAGAATCGATTATCATATTCGATTTTTTGAGAATTTGACAAACATTGTTTCATTTTATTTCTTTAAGAACTTTATGAACAAACATTCGTTTTCTAACAAATGAACAAACTGGGGTAAGTATCCATCGGCGTAGCGATCTGGGAGGGATACGAGACAGCACATAATATGCTAAACTTGATTGTTATGAAGAAAAGAATCATTAATATTAATAGTATGCCAAACTCGATTAAAATCTACAAAAGTCAATTATTAGTGTTGTATTTTATTTTTCAAGGTAGGTTTATTATCCTTGGCTAAGCATTAAATAAAATTTCCAGTTTAGAAAGGCCTAAACGTTTTGATTTAGACGCGCAGCGTGAGGCTTTTCTAAATTGTAATGTATGCGCCACGCGTATAAAACAGTAATTTAACGTGAAGCTCAAAATACAGAGAGTTTTATGTAATACCGAACATTTTCATAACGAAAATTTTTCTTTGATGTATCCATATGCATACGTTGCAGATTTTTCGATGCTTGGTTTATTAAAACAATTTAATTTGAAGCTTTAAGCGAGTGTATTCCACTCCCAGGCTAAGCATGAAGTAAAATTTCGAGTTTAGAAAAGCCTGAAAATTTGGTTTGGTCGCGTAGCGCGAAGCGCGGAGCGGCCAAACCAAATTTTCAGGCTTTTCTAAACTCGAAATTTTACTTCATGCGCCACCGGTACAAAACACTGACATATTACGAAGTTGAAAACCGCTAAAACTTTAAATTGAATCAGTGTTTTGTGCCGGTGGCGCATGAAGTAAAATTTCGAGTTTAGAAAAGCCTGAAAATTTGGTTTGGCCGCTCCGCGCTTCGCGCTACGCGACCAAACCAAATTTTCAGGCTCTTCTAAACTCGAAATTTTACTTCATGCTTAGCCTGGGAGTGGAAAATACTCGCTTAAAGCTTTAAATTAGATTCTTTTAATAAACCGAGCATCGGAGAATGTGGATACTTCAAAGAAAAATTCTCGTTATGAAAGTGTTCGGTGTTACATAATACTCTCTGTATATTACTAGTATATTTTGAAATATATGATTTTAAATTTATTAAATAGTTGATATTAAGGGGGGAGGGGTGAAATGTCCTCCCCTGTCCCCCTTGGCTACGCATATGTATAAATATCATAATATTTAAATATTAAAATTGAAAAAGTTGAAAAATGTACGATGTTTAAAGATATAAACTAATTAGGAATGCCAATTTTTTTCACTTTAATAAAACGTTTTATTTTATTTTTATTTATATACAGAATAATAAATAAACACATTAATATTAAATGCCATTTTAAACTTCCGAGATTGTCCTCTTTCTCTCGGGCTGTTGCCTTCCAGCAGAAACCCATCCAATAACTTCAATGATGGATACAGCTGGAAGTGTTTTAAAAATTGAAATTAATGGAGCTCTATGTACCTCACGGCAATAAATGAGGCATGGAACGAACGAATTAATTGGAGTTAATGAATACGTTGTAACCAGACAATAGTACTCGACGCTGGAGTGGAAAAAAGCTAGAACGGAAAATCCCCATTTCAACGAATGTGCAAATCAGCGCTGGAAAGTAACAATTGCAAATAACTCTCCAGGTAGCTAAGTGGAGCCCAAATGATTTATTGCAGCCGCATAGAAAAACTGCAGAAGTGTACACACGAAAAGTAGTGAAAAAAGAAAAGAAGGGGGAAAATGTTTAGAGTAAGTAATTATCTACTTTAAAATGGAAATTTTGTGCATATTTCAATTATGATATTAACGGATTGAATTTTGTAACAGGAAGTATTAAATAAAATGTAAAGATCTGTGCTATATAGCTAACGTTCACGTAAGTTACGAATCGCGTGTACATATTTATTTGGCGCAACGGTAGAAAAGAAATTACATCAATGTATTTTCGCATTTGTAGCATAATTGCATTTTCGGCATATCCCTACAGTTCACACGGAATACCGAAAAAATCACTGCATTCTATTTCCCTTCGTTTTCATTTAATTACGATTTCAGTTAAATCCGTCATGTTGAGGATAAGCGTAATGAATATTTACTGTGAGTTTGTCAAGAATTACTGTGAAACTTAATAATGTAAGTGCGTCTGTGTTCTTTGCACAAATTGGCAAATGTTGATATTAATTCCATAATTTATAAAACTGCCGCAGGGCGTTGAATTAATATTAATATATGCGGGATGTGTTGGAATTACTTGTTAACATTTTCAGCGCTGAAAATATCATTCACCCCTTATAAACACGATCGATCCAGGCGATGATAATAATAACCGTAAAATCAAGTGAAAAATCTGCGGCGTTTATTTCGTCAAAGATATATATCCAATATATCCTCCTCAAATATGATAAACTCGTTTCGGGGGACTTAAGCTTAATATCATCGTATAGGATCTCACACGCCAGTGCTCTTCTGGACGTTAACATCAGCTCTATTCTAGCAGAAGAATCGATGCTGTACCAGCTTGTCTGCCGCATGCTATTTCACACGCTGGGATGCCCCAGTAAGTTTTCAATTCGTTATTAATTATAAATAGATCGACCCCACCAGATGAAGCTACCTAACTAAATTACACCTCAGCCCTTCTAAATCCGCCCTTAAAAGGAAACGTTTTAAGATTTTATAACACGCGCAAAATATTCAAGCAACGCAAAGTCGCAAAGGTAACTCAAATCGCATACAGGGAATGTTTCTTTTGAGAATACGTTCAAGGAGTTTTTCTTTCAAGTATACACATATCCCGAGGTGTACTCTGTAAATATTTAGACATTCGTTGTTTTAGAAAAGCTAGAGTTTGAAACTTTAAACAAGTGTCTCCACTCCCTAACTAAGCATGAAGTAAAATTTCGAGTTTCAAAAAGCCTGAAAATTTGATTTGGTCGCGTAGCGAAGCAGAACACAGTATACGATTTAACCAATCTAGCGGGACAAAATTCATGGACTAGCTTTTATGGTCTATTTTGGATCATAAATTAATTAATTTTGGATTAATGTAAAAATAGATAGTTTTCCAAAAAAATTATTTAAATAAGTCAATAATTAAATTCAGTAAGAGATTTAAGGTGTATTATCAACAAAACAAATATGTTTTCTTGTGGTTTATTTTGCATTCAATTAGCATTATGTTTGTCGCTCAATACATGTTGTGGAGGTTTTCTTATTAAAAATGTGTATCACTGTGAATACTTTTAGACTAATCACAAGCGATTAACATTTATAAAACATTTTATGTATAGGAAACATTTATTTTAAGTAATATCCTAATTATTCGTTGTCATTTTGAAATAATTCAATTTGAAGCTTTAAACGAGTGCTTCTACTTCCAGATTAAGCATGAAGTAATATTATATGTTGTAAATCTTCGAATATTCGTTATTTATGAGTTCAATTTAGAGCTTTAAGCGAGTGTCGTCCATTCCCAGACTAAGCATAAAGTAAAATTTCGAGTTTACAAAAGCCTCGGTTCAGTCAACTATTGCGCTAGACAGGCTTTAGCTAGCGCCACACAAATTTGAGCTAGCGCCAATTAGACAAGAAAGTTATGGGGGTTTGAACTTTTAGGGGGCTAGGTTGATGCTAGCCCCTGAGTTTAAATTTTTTAAGCTTTTTTACACTATTCGGATTCCTCAGAGCTAGCGCCAGCTAGTGCTACCAATTTAAAAGCTAGCGCCACAAACACAACCCCAAAAAATGATAAAACATTTTTAACCCTAGCCCCCCAAAATGAGATTTTTTTAATAAAATTGGGTGGAAAATATAGCTTAGAACTAGCGCCAGCAGAATATTAAAAAAATATTCTTTCAAAAATATCAGGTAAACAAATATTTACATCCAAATTTTGATGCGAAAGCTTTCAGATCCTGTATGCGTATTACCATTTACTTGCTGAATTTCAATACAAAATCATGTTTGGCATATAAAATACCGCTTCCAAAAAATATTTCGGCGTTGTAATTCCTTTATTTATGTTCATAGACACTGGCTATTAAAAACATGATGCCTAAAGTACAGTAGCGTAACTGACAATTGTGTTTTCACTCCTTGCTAATTTAAATAGTTATAACCTAGGAACTAACCGTACGATTTAAAAAATTCGATCGGCATTGTAATTACTATACTAATGTTTATAATCACTAGCAATCAGATAGCTTGCGCTAGTGAGACAGTGGCGTAACTGATGATTGTTTTTTACCCCTTGATAATTGAAATCGTTATAACTCAAAAACTAACCGTACGATTTCAAAAATTCTTTCGGTATTGTAATAACTATACTGATATCTATAAACACTGACAACGAGATAGCTAGCGCTAGCAAGACAGTGGCGTACCTGACGGTTATTTTTATGACTACTTGATAACTTAAATCGTTGTAACTCGGCAACTAACCGTGCGATTTCAAAATTTCTTTGGGCGTTGGAACACCTAAAGTGATGTTAATAAATACTGCTAATGAGATAGCTAGCGCTAGCGTGTGATAACTCAAATAAAAGTCAGTACTTACACTGAATCATCAATTCCTGGGCCATAAGCAACATCCTCCTCTTCAAGAAACGCCTCCAAAACTTTTATTTGGTTCTGTCGGCGAGAGATTCTGCTTTCTTTTGTGCGAGCATAAGCTTGCTGCTCCGCGAGGGCATGTCGGCCGGTGTCCTCGTGTGTCACACGCGTGGATGATGATGTTGGGAAAATAGAATCAATGCGAATCTATGTTGCACAGACTAATTCCCTAGTAGTATTCTTCCCTTAGAGTCACTAACGCAAGTATAAAACCACGATTTAAAAACTCTTTAACTTCGTCAATTTTCATCGGAAGACAGTGGCGTACCTGACGATATTTTTTATTCCTTGATAATTTAAATCGGTATAACTCGGAAACTAACTGTACGATTTCAATATTTTTTTTGACGTTAGAATACCTAAAGTAATGTCCATTACCACTGGTAACGAGATAGCTAGCGCTAGCAAGACAGTGGCGTACCTGAAAATTGTTTTCAGGCTTTTCTAAACTCGAAATTATACTTCATGCTTAATTTAGGAGTGGAAAACACTCGTTGGAAGTTTCAAACTGAACGCTTTTCAAAAACAACGAATGCCCGAAAATTTACCAAGTCACATCGGGTTATGTATGTACCAACACTTGCATGTAAAACTCACTGTATGTTATCTAACCATCCTAATCGTAACATGGGTATCTTTTCGATACTACAAAATTGTGATTTAGCTCCTTAAGTTGCTATTCAATTTACCTTATGTTCATTCTAACACAATCTATCTCAATATCCTAATTCTACAATATACAGGGAGTTTTTCTTTATAGTATACGTATTCCAGATTCAACTTATTTTCTTTAAATCTTTAGATATTCGTTGTGTTTTTACAGGAATTCAATTTGAAGCTATAAACGAGTGTTTTCCACTCCCAGACTCTTTTAAAAAACCAACAAATATTATACAATATTATGTTGTATTCAACTTAAAAATTATTAAGTAATTTCTTACATTAAGTTTAAGATTCATTTCTTGCGACTGATGAAGGAGCACCTCTCTAAGCAAACCTAAATATCTAATCCATGTTACATATCAAATATTTAGCTTATATGTTTTGATAGTTATTGTTACATTATACGGCACAGTCAACTTAGCCCCCGAAGTTCGACTTTTTTGAAAAAAAACTTGTCAGTTACGCTACTGTCTTCTAGGCATCATCGCCTAAATATTTCTTGGAAGCGGTATTTTTTATGCCAAACATGATTTTGTATAGAAATTCAGCAAGTAAATGGTAATACGCATACAGGATCTGAAAGCTCTCTCATCAAAATTTGGATGTGAATATTTTTTTACCTGATATTTTTGAGATATTTTTTTTTGATATTCTGCTGGTGCTAGATCTAAGCTATTTTTTCCATGCAATTTGATTAAAAAAATCTCATTTCGGGGGGCTACAGTTAAAAATGTTTTATCATTTTTTTGGGGTTGTGGGGGTGACGCTAGCTTTTAAATTGGTACCGCTAGCTGGCGCTAGCTCTGAGGAATCCGAATACTGTAAAAAAACTTGAAAAATCCAAACTCGGGGGGCTAGCATCAACCCAGCTCCCCAAAAGTTCAAACCCCCGTAACTTTCTTGTCTAATTGGCGCTAGCTCCAATATTTGTGGCGCTAGCTACGGCCTGTCGAACGCAACAGTTTTTTTCAAAGAAGTCAAACTTTGGGGACTAAGTTGACTGAGCTAAAAGCCCCAGCGATTATTATTTTAAATAACTCAAATAATATTTTCTAACTTCCTATGTATTTTGTTTTATATAGGGAGTTCTTTTAAGTATACATATGTCAATTACTGCGTATATACTGTAAATCATCCGATGTTCTTTTTTTTTAAGAGTTCAGTTTAAAGCTATACACAAGTGTCGTTCACTCCCAGACTAAGCATGAAGTAAAATTTCGAGTTTAGAAAAGCCCCGCGTAGAAAATTTGTCGAGGGTCGCGCAGCGACCCGAGACAAATTTTCACGGGGCGTTTCTAAACTCGAAATTTTACTTCATGCGCCGCGAGTTTAAATGACTGAAATATTGTGAATTTAAAAATACACTGTTAAATCAGTATTACAAAAAAATACCGCTATGGCAGGATTAAAAATATACTGCTAAACAAGAATATTTTAAACTTCACTTGAAATCAGTGTTTTATACCCGTGGCGCATGAAGTAAAATTTCGAGTTTAGAAAAGCCCCGTGAAAATTTGTCTCGGGCCGCTGCGCAACCCTCGACAAATTTTCTACGCGGGGCTTTTCTAAACTCGAAATTTTACTTCATGCTTAGTCTGGGAGTGGACGACACTCGTTTTATAGCTTCAAACTTAACTCATAAAAAAAACAACGAATATCGGATAATTTACAGCATACACGCAGTAATTGACATATGTATACTTAAAAGAACTCCCTATATAAAATAAATACATAGCAAGCTAGAAAATATTATATGAGCTATTTAAAATAGTATCGGATAAACTGATTTGAACAAACGTACATATTTCTAACTTTAAGGGGTTATACCTACCTGCAAGCCTGTTTTTCATAGGTAAATTTAGGATTTGTTTTTAGAAAAACTAAAAATTATTTTGAAAAAATATTGTTTGCAAAATATTGCCTGTACATAGGATTACAAAAAATATTTTCTTCACTTAAAAAAGTGTAGTCGGTTGTCCAGGATACGTGCTCCCAGAAGAGGGTTTTTTCGAGAGGCCGTCTGCGGTGACCACTCCTACGTCGAGAATATTTATCTAAAATAAAAAATTCGAATGACTTATTATTAGGAAAGGTAAAATCTAGAGATTAATCGTTCGGCAAGTGAATTTGAGGGTTTTTAACAAAATGGCGGTTGTTCGAAGAAAAACGTGCATTTTTCGGGGCTTAAAATTTGACTTTGATGGTTCAAAAAAAAAATTAATTTTGATCGGAGAATTAAACCGAACAATTAATCTCTGCAGAATTTATTGTAGTGCAAATTACAAAAGATTTAAGTTAATTGTTTGATCGGTTCTCAAGTTATGCTGGTCACCGACTTTGAAAAAGTGGTTTCGAGATAATCGCGTTCAAAGTTTAAAGTTTAATTTTTCGTGTGATAACTCAAATAAAAGTCAGTACATACACTAAATCATCAATTCCTGGGCCATAAGCAACATCCTCCTCTTCAAGAAACGCCTCCAAAACTTTTATTTGGTTCTGTCGGCGAGGGATTCTGCTTTCTTTTGTGCGAGCATAAGCTTGCTGCTCCGCGAGGGCATGTCGGCCGGTGTCCTCGTGTGTCACACGCGTGGATGATGATGTTGGGAAAATAGAATCAATGCTAATCTATGTTGCACAGACTAATTCCCTAGTAGTATTCTTCCCTTAGAGTCACTAACGCTAGTATAAAACCACGATTTCAACAGGCGCTCGAGCCGCCTCGAGTCCGCTGCGAGAACGGCAGGCAGGTAAAAACTCTGTAACTTTGTCAATTTTCATCGGAATGACTTGAAATTTCGTCTACGACATCTTGAAAAGATGTACTATAAGACTAATAAGCATATGTTTGCAGTTGATAGAGCTGTATTATACATTTTATATATTTTTATAAAACCTGCAAATTTTATTTAAAGATTTTTTTAATTAACAGTTTTTTTAAGAAATATTGACAACAAACAAGTCGCGATCACTTAATTTTTACACCTAACAAAAATGTTAAATATTTCAGTAATCGCAAAAAGTCGCAGAATTTAAAAAGAATTATTGTTAATAAGAAACCTTGAGGATCATTAGAAAACAGGTAGTAGTTTATGACGATGTATGACACAAAACATATGAATGTTTTTATGAGATGTTTATATTTGCTTTTTTTTATAAATTGAATAACCTGTTATATTTATGTTATATTAAATTATATTTATGCCCGGTATTATAAACGGTTAATAAATCATTAGATAACTATTTGTGGACTAAATTTATTTATCTAGTAAACTAATGGGCAAATAAAATTTCATATTATAAAGCAAACCTACCTAATATATAGCAATTCTAGAAATAAATAATTTAATAGTAGATTACAGACCGAAATTATACATTTTCATTGTGGCCATAGCTGGAACCACCAATTTGTTAAATTGAATTGTCAATATTGCAAATTAAATTATCAATCAAATTGAAAGTTTAGTATAGTTTCTCATAATTATGGAGAATAACCGTGAAATAGGACAGAATTACACAAAACAAGAAAAAGAAAGCTTATTAGAAATTATAAACGACTTAAACGAGTGTTTTCCACTCCCAGGCTAAGCATGAAGTAAAATTTCGAGTTTAGAAAAGCCTGAAAATTTGGTTTGGTCGCGGAGCGCGAAGCGCGGAGCGGCCAAACCAAATTTTCAGGCTTTTCTAAACTCGAAATTTTACTTCATGCGCCACGCGTACAAGACACTGATTTCAAGTGAAGTTCACTTGTTCACAATATTTCAAGTGAAGTTAACTTGTTTACAATATTTCAGTGTTTTCAGTGTTTAATACGCGTGGCGCATGAAGTAAAATTTCGAGTTTAGAAAAGCCTGAAAAATTTGGTTTGGTCGCTCCGCGCTTCGCGCTACGCGACCAAACCAAATTTTCAGGCTTTTCTAAACTCGAAATTTTACTTCATGCTTAGTCTGGGAGTGGAAAACACTCGTTTAAAACTTTAAATGGATGTAATTTTAAAAAAGCGTATGCATAAGTATAAAAATCCCTGGTTATGTCTGATTTGAAAAACTCTAGGTCTTCGACTCCTTAGAATGTCTTGTGGTTCGAATTAATCACTGTCAGGGAAGATACCATGAGCGAACTTAAATCTAACATGGATGATATGGTAGACATGATATCCGCAATGAAATTAATAAATACAAGTAGTAGAATCTAAACTAATTATAATAATATAATACACTTTTGACTTTTAACTGTCAAATTATTTAGAGAATAAAATTTACTTGGTAGAGAAACAAACAAATAATTTAATGGGGAGATTTATTAGCCAAATAAGTTATTTTGTGTTAATAATTCCGAAATCTTTGGAATAAATTAATTTATTAATAAAGTGAATTTTATTTAGCGAATAAAAAGTTTTATAATACCGGGCATTACACAAATAATATAGCTACACTTTCGCAGAAAAAGAGAATTGAAAGTAAACTTAAGTAAATGTGTATCAGGAATCTTTTTTTGATGTATATAAATAATTTGTAGTAATACATTTGTATTTGTAATTTTTATATTTCAATAATTTGAATTTCTTACCGCTAGAACGGTCAAATCATGTACTGTGTGGAGCGACCAAACAAAATGTTAAGGCTATTCTAAACTTAAAATTTTACTTCATGCGCTACGCGTATAAAACACTGATTTCAAGTGAAGTTCACTTGTTCACAATATTTCAGTGTTTTCAGTGTTTAATACGCGTGGCGCTTTGCGTCCAAATCCAAACGTTCAGGCTTTTCTAAACTCGGAATTTTACTTCATACTTAATCAAGGAGTGGAAGCAGAAGCTTTATATTTTAAAAAATCTCACTATAAAACACTGGTTTAAAGTAAAGTTCAAAATAAGGGTGGGCATTTTTATAACTGTGGAGTACATCAGTTCATTCAAAAACATTTTTTAAAATACTCCAATATTCTAATTTTTGAAATATTTAAATATTCGATTATTTAAAATATTTCAGTATTCGCATTTGAATATATTTTTGACTGAATGGTCAATTACATCAATTTTGAAAACTCCCAGCCTTGTTTTGAATTTCACTTCAAACCAGTGTTTTATACGCGTGGCGCATGAAGTAAAATTTCGAGTTTAAAAAAGCCAGAATTTCGATTTGGACGCTACCCGTCCAAATCCAAACATTTAGTCTTTTCTATACTCTAAATTTTACTTCATGCTTAATTAAGGAATAGAAACACTTGTTAAAAACTTCAAATTAATCTGTTTACCTAAAATTTTACATTGAGATATGTATACTTAAAAGAAAAATTTCCTGTATGTATCTTTATATAAATATTTTATAATACGTTTGAAGAAAAGTAAATATGTATAGGTATTGAATGGAAAAACACTTGGTACTGTTTCACAAAATAATAATTTAATTCCGGTAAGTTCGGCCTGTTGCGCGATTTTCAAAGGAATAGATAATAAACAATAATTGACTAGGCTCATATACAACATTTAGTAATAACTGTATGTTTTTGAGTTTACGTGAAGTGATTATTACACTAAAAAGGACTGTTATAACTTACTTCACTTTCTATTTTTATCGTTAGATGTACATTTCGAGACACAAAGTGCTCATTATCAATAACAAACTTATTTATTATTAGTTTGTTATTGATAATGAGCAATTTGTGTCTCGAAATGTACATCTAACGATAAAAATAAAAAGTGATGTAAGGAATAACAGTCTTTTTTAGTGTAACATTTAGTAAATATAATTTAAAAGTATATATTTTTAAATTAGGAAATCCATTATTTAAATTAAACAAAAGCGTTGTGACAATGTTGTTTGTTATTATTCACAAACATTAAACAGCCTTTATACAATGAAATCAGGTAATTGAATTCATTTTTGTCAGTATAGGTAGGTGAAAACTTTTTAATTAACAACATGGTTATTTTTATATAAACATTTTATTATAAAATCGATATATTTTATGTAGGCCTGAGATGTTTAATAAATAATTAGGCTTGGTTAAATATTTAAATACGTATATACGTATGTTTGTATTAAATGATTATTAGTTTTTTCCATTATCTTTCTAACGAGTGTCTACAAACTGTCGACATCTTGGTCGCTTTGAAAAACAAATTACTTATCTTAGATTATGTCATATGAATTTTTAAAACGTCAACCAAAAACGTCAACGAAATTTAATCATATAAGTCATTGGGTAGTGTCACAGCACGTTAAGTTATTTAAGTTTGAAAGCATGTTTGCTGTGGAACAAGAAGCATTTATGCTCGAGAGTTATTGCAGAAATTAGACGCTAGTAGATGGTGAGTGGCAATATTCGACGGAAGCGTGTAAAAATGTATTCAGATTGCGGTTTCCAAAATGTTGTGATTACCAAATTTTCAAGAAACTGGTTCTGTTGATTACAGGCGAGCAGGTGGATGGCTAAGCGTTCGTACAGAAAATGGTATAAATACGGTTACAAATATGATCAAAGCGCAACCTACTTTTTCAATTAAAAGACTTTACAAGACTTTAACTTACGTCGCTCAACTGTACATAATGTTTTAAAAACAGCAAACACTTGTTGTATAATTCAATGTTCGTCAGGGTATTAGCTCGGGAAGTAGTTATTTCAATAAGTGTTTGATATAGTCTTTGTAAGACTAAGTTGTTGTAGATTGCGAAAAGAATCGCACTTTTAATGTTTTAAAAAAGATATCGGTTTGCACCTCCTGAAATGCTGGTAAATGCTTTCGAAAGCATGTAGTGAAGAAGTGCTTTGTGTCTTTTGCTATTTTAATTTCTTGCTCTGTTTGAAGAAGCATATTGTTTAACAAATAAAATTTACAAAATATAAAAATTAATTAAAATTAAGTCTCCAAATTTTCATTGAAACAACTACTTCTCGAGCTAATACTCCGACAGATACTGAATTATATAATGAATATTTGAGTTACACGACAGCTTTACTGTTCTATGCATAATTTATATGCAAAATACAACATCAGGTCAAATTATTTTCTCATCAAACCAAATGAACCAACAGGAAATTGAAATAAATTAAAAAAATTACAAGGAATGATAACATCTGTTATATGCAGATGATTTAAAAATGTACAATACTATAAATAATACCAATGACTGCCGTAACTTGCAGATTAGCCTAAACAAAATTGTTACTTGGTGTTTAGAGAATGGGCTCGATTTAAATATTGATAAATGTAAATATATGTCTTATACTAAAAAAACTAATTTTATTCACTTTAACTACGCAATTGATGGTAAACTACTTGAACGTGTTACAACATTTAAAGATCTGGGTGTTTATTTCGATTGTCACCTTAGCTTTAACTACCATATTGACGTTACGGTAAGAAATGCATTTAAGTCATTAGGTTTTATATGCCGTAACGCATCCCAATTTCACAATGTTGTCACACTTAAAACTTTATTTTATTCTTATGTGCAGTCAAAGTTGGAATATGCGGGGTTAGTTTGGTTTCCTCAAAATCAGTGTCAAATTAAAAAGATCGAAAGTGTGCAACGCAAATTCCTAAAGTTGTTATACTACAAATTTGAGGGAAGGTATCCAGAGAGAGGCATCGAGCATAACATATTATTGGAAATATTTGACGTTAGGTCGCTTGAATCTCGTCGTAAAAGTACATGTATTTCTTTCCTCTATAAACTTTTGCACAACACAATTAATTCGCCTGATTTCTTAGCTAAACTCGGACTGCATATTCCTTCTTTTTCCAGCAGGCAGAAACCAACATTTATTGTATTTGCGCATCGGACTAACGTGGGATTAAACTCTCCTGTTAGTATTATTTGTAATTGTTTTAATACAATTTCGCATTGTAGTGACATCTTTTACGATTCTCTAAAAATGTTACTCTGTAACTTGGAGCCAACTGTGAATTAATTATTCTTACTAAAAAATTGTTTTTATATTCACAGGACACACCTTCAACATATAATAAGTGATTTTATTGTTACAGAGTTTATTCTAATTTCATTTATTATTATATTTTTATATGTACCAGGCTTATGTTTTGTTTTTGTCTTGTAATTGGGAAATGTTTCCTGTTGGACAATAAATGGATTATTATTATTATTATTATTATTATTAATTGTCTTAAGCCATCTATAGACTCGTTTCGAGATTTATCTCTCATTAGTATAGCTATGCTTTAGACTTTTAATACAAAAAAAGTTATTAAAATAAACAGGAATGTTGAAGTGTGTCGTTGAACCAGGTACACAAAACTGGGGCGAGTAAAACTTTTGTCAGTCTTGACGTTTGTTTTTTTATCCTGAATTACTTTATAACGTATATTTTGTGGAGTCAAAACCTACTGGGATGCCAACAGTCTATAGACACTCGTTAGTTAAGTTCATAATCTTATTATTATTATTATTTCGAAGTACATTTGAATTTTAAGTCACAGCGCACTAGAAACACGTTTATGTTAATGTCAACATGTTATCCTGTAATAATAACAATAAACTGTGGGATGAATAAATAAATAAATAAAATAATCAATATAACGAGTAATAAGCGCAAAAAATATAATACTTATTAATCCGCACGAGATATAATAACGATTTTTTTTAACGAATCAATTATTATGTAGTTTGATTTTATTATGACAAAATTCTTCCATAATATCATTAAATAAATTTAATTTGGTTCTCATTGATCACTTGATGAGACATTTTAACTAATATTGAATTTGAATTAAAAACACTCAATTTGTTTTACTTAAGTCCTAATTTTAATAGTTTCAACTAATATTGAATTTGAATTAAAAACACTCAGTTTGTTTTACTTAAATCTTCATTTCAATTAGTTTCGACTTATGGTTTTGACGTTTGGAACAATGCTTATTTCTCAAAGAACAATGTTTATTTCTCAAGTAATACTGTTTATTCCGTGAGACTGACAATAAGTCAGAACTACACTGCTTCAAAAAATTAAAGCACCATCTGAATTTCTCAAAATTTTTAGAAATATCTAATTTTTTTTTTTGTTTGTTTGTTTGTTTGGCATAGGTTCTAGCCATTCAGCCACTAACGATGATTATATTAATTAATTTAACATATATTTGGACGTCACACACATTCACACCACACCCAGGGACACGAAGAGAAATTATTTTTAAATAAAGTCTCCCCGTGCACGGGAATCGAACCCGCGTTTGTGGCTCGCCGAGCGATACAGCCCGACGACGTTACCGCTCGGCCACCACCTGCCCAGAAATATCTAATATTTTTATGTATTTCACGTTAGCATCTTTGAAACAACGAGAAATGCTTTTAATCTTGTGTTTATTTGACAGGTTGCAGTTATTTAAAAACATAAAATGTAAAATTTGAAATAAAATTTAAGTAAAGTGAAATTCGCTAAACCTAATAATATTAAATTTAAATTTTTATTTTATTTTTATTTAAATAAATTGTAAGGTTGTGCGTTAATTTCTTAAAGCAGTGTAGTTGGATAAAATAAAGATTTAAATGAAACAAACCTTTGATTCATATTCAATATTCATTAAATAAGGATATAGTCTAGCTTATTTACTGAATAAATAATAATAATAGCTTCATTCGCGTTTTTCTCTTAACTTTAAAAGGATACTTTCTAATATCATTGATGACTCTGTGTTTTGCAAGTTCATATGATCTAACGCTTTTGCACTTACAACACGCTTCTTTACCTATCTTTGTCATTTGAGTTTGTTTCTTTGTCAAGCAATTTTAATAGATTAAATTGAGGTTTACTCAAAAACATGGTGTTTTTGACACATCCTGTCTACTATTGTCTACAGACCTCAAGCTAAAACTTTGGCCTATACAATTTTTAGAAGGATCTTTCTAATACCCACCTCAAGGCAGTTTTTGGCTAGGGTTAAATACAGGGTTGTTAAAAAAAACGTTTTTTTTTAATTTTATTTAAAACAAACAGTTTTTTTTACAAAACGTGTTTTTTTTTAATGTACTGTTTCATTAAAAAAAAACACGTTTTGTAAAAAAAACTGTTTGTTTTAAATAAAATTAAAAAAAAACGTTTTTTTTAACAACCCTGTATTTAACCCTAGCCAAAAACTGCCTTGAGGTGGGTATTAGAAAGATCCTTCTAAAAATTGTATAGGCCAAAGTTTTAGCTTGAGGTCTGTAGACAATAGTAGACAGGATGTGTCAAAAACACCATGTTTTTGAGTAAACCTCAATTTAATCTATTAAAATTGCTTGACAAAGAAACATTAACAATTATAAACGTGTTTAAAACATGTTTAAAACATAACCAGCCCTATTAATAGACGTCAGCGTAGAGCTTTAGCACAGTTCTAAGGATAATATTGACATTTTTGGAATAATAAAACGTTTTAGTAGATTACTATTGTTAGTTGCCCTAGTTTAAGTCTTATACATAACCTAAATGTCATAACAAAATAGGGTTATTTAGAATTCATTTAATAATGCAATAAATCATAAATGTATAAACCTTATCGGTATATTTTAAACTTCACTTGAAATCAGTGTTTTATACGCGTGGCGCATAAAGTAAAATTTCGAGTTTAGAAAAGCCTGAAAATTTGGTTTGGCCGCGTAGCGCTACGCGCTACGCGACCAAACCAAATTTTCAGGCTTTTCTAAACTCGAAATTTTACTTTATGCTTAGTCTGGGAGTGGAGACACTCGTTAGAAGTAAATTTAAATCTAATAATTTATTAGTAGAAATACATTTTCACAAACATAGGAAAAAACTGTCTAACATACCTTCTAAATTACTTGATTACAATGAAGTTAGAACATGTGAAAATGGAATGTTGCCACGTTCATTTTATTATTATTTCAAAACTAACTAATAGCATGTAGATTTTGCTCTATTAATGCGAAATGTTAGTATCGTGTTTGTATGCGTCTAGTAGAGATTAACTAAACTATAATGATATTAACGGCAATTTTAATAATAAGGCTGAACATGTTTAACATACGTTTTAAATCACATTTATGCACATATAATTGTGATATTTTATTATGATAACATTTTATTTTTAATAATGTAATTTGAAATATCTTCAAAAATGTACCTAAAATTTATAAACGTAAACAAAAAATGTTTAATAAAATAATATAAAATATAGTTAAACATTCAAAACATGTTTAAAACAAAACCATTTAAAACACGACGGCTATTTTTAAACATGTTCGAACACTGTTTTAAAACAAAGTGTTTTAAACATAACAACCCTGATTTAATATACTAATAAATCATTAAAATTATGATTCATTTCGCAATCTACAAGTTAGTCTTACAAAGACTAAATCAAACAATCATTGAAACAACTACTTCCCGAGCGAATACTCCGACCGACATTCGATCATACAATAAGTATTTGCTGTTACATACAGTAACCTACTGCAAATGTAACAATTTACGTCTATTTATTCAGGCCATCTATAGACGCGGACTAATGCCTGGCGCATTCGCCAATTTAATATGAAAATCATAAATCTTTATTTTTAAATTGTAGCATTGTAGTTGATGAAGATGTATACCACCCATCTTTAATTTTTGAGATTGAAACTAAATTAAACGTTAATTTTTCTCCGCATGATGAAGATGCCTCAAGATTTTAATTTTAGGAAAGGTAATATATCTGGTTTATATACTGCCAATGATGTTAATGTAGCTTGTAAATTATTTTACGAAATATTGTACTCAATATTTGAGCGACATATTCCTAAATTTCATAGAAATTCTAATGGTGGTAAAATGTATCCTCTGTGGTTTAATTCGGAGATTATAAATTAAATAAAATTTAAAAATAGGCTGCATAAACAAATGAGGAAATCAACTAATTCTTCTGTAATTGACGATTATAAATATATCAGAAAGCGCGTAAGGGACACAACTTCTGAGGCATTTAATAACTTCATCTCTGACACCGAGAATATGATATCTTCAGAACCTAAGAAATTTTGGTCCTATGTCAATATGAACCGAAAGAAATCTAGGATTCCTGGAGTAATGATACATGGAGAAAAAACATTGAATTCGCCCTCTCAGATTTTAGAAGGATTTTGTGAATTATTTGGCAGTGTGTATCAACCATCGAATGGTAGTGAAGTGCAATTGTTTCATGATAGTGCTGATGTTATGGGACACTTCAAAGTTGATGAAGAAACTATTATTTTACATCTAATGAAAATTAAACCAAGTATCACAATGGGCCCTGATCAAGTTCCTGGTTTTCTTCTTAAGAATTGTGCATCACAGCTGGCGAGCCCTCTTCTATTTATTTTTAATTTAATATTAAATACCTATGTATTTCCCGAGAGTTGGAAATTGTTACGTTTATGTCCGGTTTTTAAATCTGGGTCTAAATCAGATATTAAGAACTATAGGCCGATTGCTATTATTTCCAATTTTTCGAAAGTATTTGAGGGTATACTTTGCAATTATATTTGCGGAATAATTGAGCAGTCAATATCACCTCGGCAACATGGTTTTATGCGCAAACGAAACACTCAATCAAACTTATTATGTATTACCCAATTTATTTCTACAGCACTTGATCGTGGTTCACAGGTTGATGTTATTTATACAGATATAAGCAAAGTTTTTGATTGTTTGCCTCATAATCAATTATATTCATATTTGTGTAAATATAATATACCATCCAATGTAATATCTATTATTTGTTCATATTTGTCTAGCCGTCGGTCTATATCATATGTAACCACAAGTGGTGTCCCTCAAGGGTCGAACTTAGGAAACTTATTATTTTTGATATTTATAAATGAAGTCGCCAGTATCTTGGACTGTGAATTTTTGATGTATGCAGATGACGTAAAGTTGTATAGAGTTATTGATTCATTGAATGATTGTTTAGTGTTACAAAATAATTTTGACTCATTGCCATCATGGTGTTCACGAAACGGTTTAAATATAAATCCGTCCAAATGCCGGATCTTGTCTCATGGGCGGTCACGACGCATGGTTAATTACCAATACCAACTTAATGGCACCTCTATACAGAAGGATAGTAAATTTAAGGATCTTGGTGTGACTTTCGATACCAAATTGACTTTCAACATTCACGTACAAACTATCGTCAATGAATCATATAAACTGCTTGTCGTGAATTTAAACGTACTGATGCTGCCTTAAAACTTTATGAATCGTTTATTGTAAGCAAAGTTAATTATTGCGCTTGTGTTTGGATACCCGGTTATAAATATTACATATATATGTTAGAAAAAGTTCAAAGACGATTTGTCAGGTACTTATATTTTTGTAAGTACCATACGTATCCGGACTATAATATCTCTTATGAAATGCTACTTCTCGAGTTCAATATGCTATCAATATACAACAGACATAGTTATGTGCAAATATATGAACTGTATAAATTAATTCATTAAAACACCGATAATAGTGAGTTTCTTCATCAACTTAATTTTGCGGTTCCACGACTATCCAGTCGTAATAATCAATTGTTTTATTTTTTAACCCCTCGTACCACGCATTATTCATTTTCGCCTCTAGTTTATATGTTACGTAGATACCATGAGGTACAGTATGCTGTCGATATATTTAATAAATCGAAATCAGACTTCATTGCATCATTAAAATCATGCTTACTGTAATTACAATTCTAGCGCATATTACATTTTGTTTATCGTTTTTTTCACTCTACTCATTTTTTTTTCTGTTTGTTTGGCATAGGTTCTAGCCATTCAGCCACTAACGATGATTGTATTAATTAATTTAACATATATTTGGACGTCACGACACATTCACACCACACCCAGGGACACGACGAGAAATTATTTTTAAATAAAGTCACCCCGTGCACGGGAATCGAACCCGAGTTTGTGGCTCGCCGAGCGATACAGCCCGACGACGTTACCGCTCGGCCACCACTTGCCCGACTCTACTCATTTAATTTAGTTTTAAGTTTACTTAGTTGTTTTATGTTATAATTAATATTGTTATTTTTGTATGCCCTTTGTAATTAGGCTTCGGCCTGTAAGGGAAACAAATATTATTATTATTATTATTACAGAATAAAAACAGCGTTAAGGTTACTAATCTAGTTACTTTACTAGTTAATTTATCAACAACACTTTGCCTTTAATTAAAATAACAAATTCATTCATATACCATGTTATACCTCGTTTTAATTAATATCTCACGGATAATTGTAATGTTGTAAGAGCCCCTTGGATGATGGACGGGCAGCGGAAACAATGCAAATGAAATTGCCAATAAATATCAAGTCGTTATTATTTGTTACGCCATTTCAATTCATTCTTTACCCGTTGATTTATGTTATGCACCACTGCTGTGTTAGGTCAGTCTTTTTTGTCTGTGTGTGTCGAGCTTGTTTGTTCGGTTCGAGTAAACTCTCCGATAGTTTTAGTTTGAGGCTTAAAATTGAATCAGGGCTGATGAGGGCAGCGCTTTTATGCCACACACAAAAAAAAATGCCATTTCCTCCATCCGAGAAAAAACGTTTACTTATGTGGAACAAATTGCTTAATAGTATTAAAAGAGTTTATTAATTATTAAAGGTAAATAAGAAAAATAAAATGAAATTTTATATCGATTTTTAGATAATTTGTGCGGTACGAAGACAGATTGATAGCCGAGACACACAAACAAATAATGTAATACTACGAGGATTTTCTTTAAGTATACATATCCTGATGCATACGTCAGTTTAAATTTAAGCTTCTAACGAGTGTTTCCACTCCCTGATTAAGCATGAAGTGAAATTTCGAGTTTAGAAATGCCTGAACGTTTCGATTTGGACTCGCAGCGTACAAATCCAAATCCAGTTTTTATTAAACTCGAAATTTTACTTCATGCGCCACGCCTATTAAACATCGAAATATTGTAAATTTCAAAATATGCTGCTTGTGTTTGATTTCACGTTAATCAATTCACAAATGTTTATTTTGTCTAATCAATTTTTACTAGCTCAAAATACAAAGATTTTTTTAAATTATATCGATATAATGTGTAAAATATATTAAAATGAGATCAAACATAAACAGTATCGGCCGTATGCATCATCCGCTAATAGCGACTAAAGTGTGACTAACTAAGGTTTAGTATGAAAATCAAATGTGTCGTATGCATAGTCCAAATTTAGACGCGATTACCGCTAGTGACTGTCTACATTTTTAATCACACCATACCCCTAGTTTAACATTTGACTATACGTAACCTCCAACGTCATTCGCCTAACAAAGACTATATCAAACACTTATTAAAACAACTACTTCCCGAGCTAATACCCCGACGGACATTGAATTATACAACAAGTGTTTGCTGTTACATACAGTAACCTACTGCAAATGTAATAATTTGGGTCAAATTATTCAGGCCATTTATAGACGCGTTTCGAGATTTATCTCTTATCAGTATAGCTTTGCCATTCCCTCTAAACAATTTGACACCTTAGACTGGCGGTCACGTTACCATTCAAACATAAGTATAAATGAAATTGCCAAGTGTTTATAGTCTTTGCAAGCACGGAGTAAGCACAAGTTTTTGTGCTCGTTCAAGAACTTTACAACACTAGTTCAAATCACTATGGGGTCTATGGTAAATAGTGACCTATATAAGTTAATTTTAATCTACAATTGGTAATTGAATATTGCTAATTCTACGCTGAAAGAATTTGTTATAGTGTAAATTAGTTGGCGACATTGGCACAGAGAGCGTAGCAATCCTCGTTACATAGATAAATATCGTATATACATCTATATTGTTGTTCGTCTATGACAGAAAAGGCAATGTTGCCAATACGAGCGACTAAAGGTATTTCATTTGGCATGGAAATGACAGAAAAGGCAATGTTGCCAATACGAGCGACTAAAGATAGGCGCTACTAACAAGTATGTGTTAAAACATGACTATGCAAACGGCGTACTTAGTAACACCCTAATCGCGATAAGTTAATCACACGTTATTAAAGTATTGACGGAATAATATAAAAAATGTTTTCAAAACGTCTGCAAAACATTGCAGAGTTTGCCAGTTTTTATAAAATAAGTTAAATGCATGCGGTTCTGAATATTACGTTAAATCAGTGTTATTGCCATTTTTTTTTAATGTAGTTCCGTAAAATTTGCCTTAAGGTCGGAAATTTACATGTTATTTGGCCATAACGAACAACGAACAACAAACAACTATTAATCTTCCACAATTATGAAAATAAAGCATTAAAACTTATACATATTGTACATTGAAGCTTTATGAATAAATTGACAGTATTTGTTTTTCAAATAAATGTTTCTTAGATTAAATATTAATTAAATAATGGAACACTGTCAAATGATTACATAAATCCGTGTATTACTTCCTTAGCAAACATTATTTCATTTTCATATTGCTTTAATTTATTGAGGTAATATTTATAAACATGTTGTATTAAATAGATTGATCTAAAATAAATGATAAATAAAATTAATCGTTGCTTAGAAATCTCCATAGGAGCAATGTAAATTTTGATTATACTTTCAATAAATAGGAGGCAGCATCGTGCCTTTTTAGTAATATTTTAAAAATATAATGTGATTTCTAAAAACACTAGAAAAGAAATTAGTATTGATAAGTAGAATTCATGTATATTTATCGCGACACAGGCTCCCGGTTCCCGACCTTGAGTTGGGAATGTATTTTTTGTGACGCGAACCGTTTATTCAATTATTATGTTATTGATGCACTACAAAGAATAACATTGTTAAAATATTTCTCAATACATTTTGTAAATATATTGGATTTCATTTATAAATGACTAAATTGAATGTGCGGCACTCGGCGATTTGGTCACCGAGGCACCGAGTCAACTTAGCGTTTTTAAGGCCCCGAGTTCGAATTGGATTATTGTAATTTCCCTTTTTTGTACTATGCGCGGCGGTTTGGACTACTCAGCTTGGGAGTGTCGCGAACTTTAGAGGGCGAAATGGCTCTTTTCGGTGAGCTGGTTCACAAGATCTGACTCACTTTAAAGAGCTGGTTCAGTGAGCCGGCTCAAAAGAGTTACATGACTCAGTTACGAGCTAGCGATCCGCTAAGAGTTCTGACTCTTAGAGATCCATCTGATTCACCAACTCATTGAATTGAGCGGCGCACAGTGGTCTGAAACCGACCAAAATGCGACAAAACACTACAGTTTTTTTTTTTTGTGAGATATAAATATAAAATTTGGTATGCTTATAATAAACATAATTTCGAGTTTACAGATCTTCCATAAACCTTATTTGCACTCCCGGTTTCACCGGAAATGACATCAATTTTAAAAATAGTGATGTGTCCATCATAGCATGATCTCCGTTAAAGATATGATGATTTAAATATCAACAATATAGAAAACTTGCACAAACTAACTTTATTCTACTTTTATAATTATTCCGAAACTATTCACAAAAAAAGTAATTTTTGCATTTTTTGCTACATCTAGGTAAATAATGAACATCATCACATCTAAGCGTTATATATTTTAAACTTCACTGTAAATCAGTGGTTTATACGCGTGGTCCATGAAGTAAAATTTCGAGTTTAGAAAAGCCCCGTGAAAATTTGTCTCGGGTCGCTGCGCTACCCTCGACAAATTTTCCCCGCGGGGCTTTTCTAAACTCGAAATTTTACTTCATGCTTAGTCTGGGAGTGGAAAACACTCGTTACTTGAAAAGGGGGTGCCCGGGCCCCCCTCTAGATACCAAAAAATCATACATTTAAAATTGTTGCAGGCAAGTTTTCACAAAAATTAAAATAAATAATTAATTATCTAACGATTAGAAAATAAAATTTTGTAAACTTTACAATATTTCAATGTTTTATACGCGTGGCGCATGAAGTCAAATTTCGAGTTTAGAAAAGCCCCGTGAAAATTTGTCCCTGTATATATAGAAGTTCAAAATTTTAGTTCATGCTTAATCTGGGAGTGAAAAACACTCGTTTAAAAATACTAGAAACGCTTGGATTTAAGGTTTTTTGGCGCCCAACGTGGAGCCAGGCTAACGCTGTGGCACCTAGTTGGGCGCCAAATATCGCGAGCGTCCAAATTCAACATTGGGCGCCATAAATTGCGAGAGTAAAAGTTAAAAACTTCCCACTGAATCAGCATTTTATACGCGTGGCGCATGAAGTAAAATTTCGCGTTTAGAAAAGCCCCGTAAAAATTTTCCACGCGGGGCTTTCTAAACTCGAAATGTTACTTCATGCTCAGTCTGGGAGTGGACGACACTCGTTTAAATTTTTGATTTTTAACATATCGAGATTTTCATTAATTTCCATCAATTTTCCAGCATCGATTAATTAATTTAGACGTTATATCAATCGTTAACGATTAATAAACGTTTTGAAATTTGTGAGGCCGAAAATTAACAAAATTCCAGAAAAGTCATGAATACCGGCATTTTTTTTTTGTTTATCGAAAATCTAGGAAGTACATGAAAGGTGTCAAAGTTTTAAAAAGTAACGAAAGGAGACAAGAATTTGAAAACCAGCAATAATCTTCGAAAATGCATGATTTTTGCAAAATTTTAAAAATTGTTATAAATCTTGGAATTTAAAAAAAAAGTTGAAAATTAACAAACGTATTTAAAAATTTACGAGTCGTTAAAGTTTTGAAAATAATTAAAATCTTGGAATATCACAAAAATTGACAAGATTTTAAAAATTTGACAAAAACTTAAAAACCCCTGAAGATTTTGTAAACTAATTACAATATTGTAAAAAGCCATTGATTCTTTTTTAACGAATGTTTTCCACTCCCAGACTAAGCATGAAGTAAAATTTCGAGTTGAGAAAAGCCGTAAGAATTTGGATTTGGACGCGTAGCGTCCAAATCCAAATTCTGGCTTTTCTCAACTCGAAATTTTACTTCATGCGCCACGCGCATAAAAACACTGATTGATTGCTAAGTTTAAAATATTCAAAACATTATTTTATTATAGATTATCACTTTACACATACTTCAAATTGTTGTCAAATTTTAATATTTATTGACATTTCATCACTTTTTGACATTGTTCTCAAATTTAAACATTTCATCGATTTTCGACAGTTTTCGATTCTTTTCAAAATTCTGCCAAATTTATTCGATTTTCGACAGTTTTCGATTTTTTTCAAAATTCTGCCAAATTTAAACATTTTTGCTATGACATTTCATCACTTTTCTATGATTTTCGCACCACGGATAGAGCATAAAATTCTTGATATAGACGTTTTGAAATTTGAAACTAAAATTAAAATTAAAATTAAACTCTATTAAAATTATTATTATGTATACACATAAATAAATATTTACATGTAATATATTTTTATAATGATTGTAATTCATAATTATATAATAAAAATAAGTACTGGAAATGAGACAAGCAAAACCAGTTGAATACTTGTTGACTGAAATTAAAATCGTGAATATTTATTTATCCAGTTTACTTGTCTACTGAAATTTAATACCCATTCATTCGCCCGGCGCTATCTAAACAAACGAACAACGTATAATTTTTATTATTCGTTGTGATAAAATTTGGCGGGCACTATGAACCAATACGTAGTCAAAACTGCTTTCAGAAATGTTGCTATCTCTGCGCCATCTCGTACCCCAGAAACACACTACCAGCAAAAACTGGCCTTCTTAAGTAAATTCCACATTTGTTCAAAAATAACTCCTAAACTATTGATGGGGCGAAATATAACGGGAGTGAAATGCGTGGGGGCGAAATGTAGTGGCGAGTTTTCCGCGAATCGTGTCCAGTACTTTCCTCGTGATGCGATCATATCAAAAAGGTTTAAAAATGTCGCAAATTTCGCAGAAAAAAATACAGTTTTACATAAAACAAGTTCAAAACCTAACATTAAAATGTTATGTATGTATTCAGCAAATATTGCTTCTTAAAAATATGAGAGAATGTTAAAGTTATTTCCGGATTTTTTTTTTATATAAAACTGTATTTTTTGCAAATTTTCATTTTTACTTTCCCCCGTATGTAATACAAAGGGAAAGTATTGTTTTCGTGAAAATTTTCGAATCAAAAATTTTAGCGGAAATATCCGTTTTGAGGTCCCCTGAGTCGAATAAGACCATTTTTGAAAAATGTCTGTCTGTCTGTCTGTGTGTCTGTGTGTGTGTCTGTGTGCGCTGTACCGCAAAAACCGCTAAAGATATCGAGATGAAACTTGAAACTTAAGCTTTTTGTTACAGTCGGAAGAACTGAAATGCTTTTGGTAAAAATCGGAAAACCGGAAGTGGAACTTTACTCTTAGCGTTTTTCAGTTTTTTCAGATTTTTTCAATAAATGTTCATCAAACAAATAATTCTTTCAAATAAAAGTTGTAGATAATAACAAAATGAAGATGTATTGTTTACTTACTTTTTGTCATAGCACTCTTAGTTTTTGAGATATTTCAAAAGTTGTGTGTTTTATCTAGTTATTGAGGACCACTTCGTAATATGTTATAAAAAGAAGAACGTTTTTCGGGAACTTTCAAACACAATTTTCTACAGGGTGATTCATTAATCTCTTTACAAACTTTAAAAAGTGATTTAATATGCAATTTACGGGGGAAAGTATTATGATGGACACATCACCATTTTTTATATGACTGCATCCTGAGAAAAGTACTAATCACATTTTATTCGTCTTAATAATCTTTTCAATTTTTCATTGATGTACAAATTTTGCCGTAACACTTTATCTAAGTTCGGTGTTCGGAGGTGTAGAAGTTTTTTTTATTTGATAAAAATGTGATTCAATCGCAGCAGAGCGTTATATTTTATGAGGATCCGAGGTAAATAATTGAACTAAAACAATATAAATTGTGTTTTTCCTTTATTAATTGAGCGTCGTAGGAAGGGAAAAGGAAACAAGGAGAATTGGCGATTAAATAGAGAAGTGGAAATAATGCGGGTGCAGTGGATTTAGGGTTTAAAAAATTGTGTTTATAATTGAATGCGAGGGCGCGTCGATAAAAAAAAGAAAATCGGATCCAGACGACGAATAATATTGACAGTGTAAATGAGGTGTGAATGTTTCAGGCGAAAATATGGTAATCACGGTTGGAAGAGTGTGAGGCTGGAAGGACAGGGTTCCGCTAAGTCTACAGATATAATTTAATAGGGAAATGCCCTAAAGTTATTGGTAAATAATTCTAACTGCATTAATTCAGCCGTGCAAATTGGCATCCTTCAGAATATGTAAATAGGATGTTATTACTTAGCAGGAAATGCATATTCATTGAATGAATACATGTGGATGGTGGCAGTGTGGTCTCAGCTAACTGGAACTCGGGGGCACGCTCTGCCACTCTATGGAACTACAACTGCGGATAGAGGGTTTATGGTTGAGGGGTCGCATGAGACATGTGTACTTGTGTGCTACACACGTCTGGATGCGTGTATTTGCTAATCGAGATTTGATGGTTTAATTGTTGAGTACACATTAGCGAATTGCACAGGAAACTGGAAATTACGAAATAAAAGATTCTATTTTAACAATATGTGTATTCACATACACTGTCACTACAACGCATCGCTTTTTTAACAAATACTCCAAGAATATATTAGGTCGATATGAACGATGTCATTATCTCCCTACTAAGGGTTTATACGTGACGGAAACTTTTCCTGTTGATCTTGACAAACCATTCCACCAGTATGTTAGATATTCAGTGCGAATCCCCACTATTACGTCAACTTAGACATGAACAGGTATGGGCCTCGACTTTAATTGTCGACATGACAGCACGTCGATAATGTCGAGAACGTTAACAAAGTCGAAAATGTCAACAATACTATTTATAGCTTATGTTATTATAATGTATATGTTATGGTTATGGATATTTTTGGGTGTTTTAGATATTTGGTCAACTTCAAAACGATTTGTCAATACTGCATAGCATTATGGTGAATACTTTAAATGTTATACTTATAAAAACAAGGTCGACATTGTCGACGTCAGTAATATTTTACAAATAGTCGACATCGACGTGAATATTTCATCTTGGATTTTGGAGGCGTTCACTTCGTGGTACATCTTCAATTTTGATACAAAGAAATCTCTTAACTTTTTTATACCACATTTATATTATGAATATTTCAATTTGCGATTAGACAAAATGTTTAAATTTATTCATTGAAGCTGCCTTAAGGTTCAAAGAAGTTATGTTTCATGTCCAGAGATAGGCGACGTCGACAATGTCACGTCGAAAATATTATTGTCGACAATAATATTGTCGACGTGACATTGTCGACGCCGCCTATTTCTGGACATGAAGCATAACTTCTTTAAACCTTAAGGCAGCTTCAATAAATAAATATAAACATTTTGTATAATATAATATTTTCTACTCCTTGATCAAGCATAAAGCAAATGTAGTATGATTTTAACACGTTTTGCGGTAACTTTCGTAAATGTGTTGTTATAATCTAATATTTAACGCTTTTAAAACACGTACTTATTAACAGCTGTTCATTCACCCTTTAATTTACGGCATTTAAAAATTTGATGCTCACTTAAATAAAACACGGGATGATTTTCAATTATTTAATATAAATAGTTATAAATCATTTAGTGTTTTATTTAGGTGATCATGGATTTTAAAAAATGAAAAACCTCAACTATCTACGATTTGATGCTTAATTAAATTAACGTAAACACAAATCCATTAGCTCGTGTTTTCGTCTTATGATTGGCCATTAGAATGGAATTAATTGCCTTTCAGAGTGATATCAATGATCCTCTAAAGTAACAAGTTTAGTTACACGAACACACAAACTTACACGACTAGAAGATCCTGTAAGTAATTATTAATTAAGCTGATTCGAGCAAAAAGGGAACAAAATTGCGGAAACAATTACCTGACTTCAGTGCCTGCGTGGAAATGTAACTAAATTTCGGTTTATTAAATAAGAATAAACAAACAGCTAAGTGTTCCTGAATCCCAATGTGCAGTAATTCTGGAACATCCTGCATGTGCATGTACTCGCTTCGATACAATTTAACTTTTAGTGGTGCTGCTCTCCGCGTAATATAAGCGGGCATGTACGAGCGCGGTGTTTATTTCAATATTTTATGGAGATCTTTAATTTTAAAGTGGACTAGTCATATTCCATGAGGGATATACACAAATCGGATTATTATGTTTAATAAAGGAAGCTACGTTAAACAGCTTAGCATAGATTTTATGTGTTAGCAGTGTACATACTAGTATTTAGTGGTAGACCAGTTTTAATAAATATAAATTAATTTTAGAGAAAAAAATTAGATGCGGCAAACTTGTAATAAAATTTACAACTATTGACATTATTGTTGAATGAGCCGGGTAATTTTCATTAAATCAAACATTACAGTACAAACAGAGAATGTTTTTTTGAACTACATACCGGGTGTTGACTTAGTGGACGCAACATAGGAAATCGCATGTTAGTTTTAAAGGGTTCAAATATTGGCTTCCCTATTTATTTTGTAGAGAGAAAAATTCTAAATTTATAAATGTTCACACTTAACACTTTACGTTTCTCTAAGTTAAAATAATTAAGAAAAAGTAATGTGATTTTATAAAAATAATGACATACCATGAAATTGATACAACAATTGCGGATATTCCCTGTCTTTTTTTTAAGTTCAATTTAAAGCTTTAAACAAGTGTTTTCCACTCCCAGACTAAGCATGAAGTAGAAAGCCCCGTGAAAATTTACTTCATGCGCCACGCTTATAAAACACTATAATATTGTCAAATTTATGTATATTCGGATATTCGGACTTTAAATCTGTGTTTTTTACGCGTGACGCATGAAATAAATTTCGAGTTTAGAAAAACCCAGAAAATTTGTTTCGGGTCGCAGCGCGACCCTCGACAATTTTTTACGGGGCTTTTCTAAACTCGAAATTTTACTTCATGCTTAGTCTCGGAGTGAAAAACACTCGTTGAAAGCTTCAAATTGAACTCTTTTAAAAATCAACGAATGTCAGAAAATTTACAGCTAAAATAATTAAGAGAAAGTAATGTGATTTTATAAAAATGATGGCATACAATTGAATTGAAACAATTGCGGATATTCCCTGTTTTTTTTTTAAGTTCAATTTAAAGCTATAAACAAGTGTTTTCCACTCCCAGACTAAGCATGAAGTAAAATTTCGAGTTTAGAAAAGCCCCGTGAAAATTTGTCGAAGGTCGCACAGCGACCCGAGACAAATTTTCTGGGCTTTTCTAAACTCGAAATTTTACTTCATGCGCCACGCGTATAAAACACTATAATATTGTCAAATATATGTATATTCGGACTTCACTTAAAATCTGTGTTTTATACGCGTGACGCATGAAGTAAAATTTCGAGTTTAGAAAAACCCCGTGAAAATTTGTCTCGGGTCGCTGCGCGACCCAAGACAAATTTTCTGGGCTTTTATAAACTCGAAATTTTACTTCATGCTTACTCTAGGAGTGGATAACACTCATTTAAAGCTTCAAATTTTAAAAATGAACGAATGTCAGGAAATTTACAGCTAAAATAATTAAGAAAAAGTAATGTGATTTTCAATGTAATAAATTATTTTTCTTTTAAATACCCAGTAAAAACATTTCCTACTAATAAAAAAACAAATAAAATTAATTGAAAATGATAACTAATTTATTTAGATCTTTTGATCCATCTTCAGGATTATTTATATCTTTAAATTGATTAAGAACAATAATTGTACTTTTATTTATCCCCTCTATATTCTGAATAATCCCTTCACGATGAAACTTTATATGAATTAACATTATTATAATTTTACATAATGAATTTAAAATTCTATTAGGAACCTCAATTAAAGAAAGAACTTTAATTTTTGTTTCATTATATATATATAAACATCTTTATTTGTGAATTTGTACATAGTTGCATGATGTACATTTCCAAATATATTATAATACATTTATAGACTTAAAAATTCACAAAATGGCTATCGACCAGAGGTCTTTCAGCCTGTCTTTGTCCAGTTCATGTCGTTAATTTAAAAGTCATGATTGCTAACGTCGTTGTCTAAGTCAGGATGATTAGATGAGATGAATTGATGAATCGTTGATGTAGGAAATTTAAATTTGGGTTCTATGTTGGGATTACGGGGTATACAGAGGAGCCTAATGATGTCGGTAATGTAAGGATAAGTTGCAAATTTTAAGGATAGGAGGTCAAGGCGTACACTAATGGGAGGAATGTTGCAGGATTCGTACAGGAGGGAGTTTGGTGGATTATGTAAGGGGTTATTAGGGTGTCTTATTTTAGTTAGGATACGCAGAGCAGAACGTTCTGCCACTGCGAGATTGTTTAGGACGGCGGGACGAGGATTGTGGAATAGAATAGGAGCATATTCGAGTAAGGGACGGCATATTGAGGTATAGATTTGGACAGCGGTCTTTGTGGAGATGCCTTCATTTTTATATGTAAGGGCTCTGAAATGACGAGCCCGGTTTTTGACCTTCGTTTTAAGGAGACGGGTATGTGACGTGAAGGAGAATTTGGGATCGAATGTTATTCCTAGGTATTTACACTGGGGAGATGGTGGTATGGGCTGGTTATTTATTAAAATATGGAATGGGGAGGTAATGTGGCGGTGAAACGGTATGAGGAGTTGTGTTTTATTCGGGTTTATGGATATTCTCCATTTCGCAAACCAAGTTTGTAAGGAATCAATCAGTTGTTGTAGGGTACTTAAAGCTTTTTCTATGGTGGGAGCGTGCGAAATGAGTGCGGTGTCATCTGCGTATAGGAGTGGATATGCGGAGGGATTAAGGAATCGTGGATCGGAGTTATACAGGTCGTGCACAAATATATTATATAGGATGGGAGAGAGAGGCGACCCCTGAGGGAGTCCTTGTTGAGGGATGAATGATTGAGAATGGGAGTTTCGTATTCGGACTGTTAAGGATCTGTTTGTCAGGAAGCTGTCGAGAATATGAATTAAATTGGGTGGGATGCCGATCGAATTGCACTTAAACAATAAACCTCGATGCCATACTGAGTCATATGCTTTATGGATATCTAGAAATGCTATGGCTGACTTTTGATTTTCGAGATGCATTGTTTGGCAATTCGATGTGAGGATTGTTAGTAGGAGAGATGTTGAACGATGTACGATGAACGATGTAAAAATCAATGGTTAGGTCTATATACTAATGTTTCTAAATAATTGTTTTTCAATGATTTTGTACCGGGTGGGCAAATAAGCGAGGTAAGCGGCTGTATCTCAGAAATTAACGATCGTAGAGAGTTACGGTAAAAAATTTTATAGGTAAAGTGGGCAAGGGAAAATGCTGGAAATTATTTTCAAGTTTCTAAGATGGCTGCCAGTGGGCGTTTCCACCATCTTGAATTACATAAAGTTACGTTTCTTGCGATTATCCCCAATGAATATAACAAAAAAGTATTTGCGTTTTAATGTTAACTTAAAGTGGAACATTTTTTGTAAGAACAATTTTTCTCTATCTTTCGAAATAAAGTGGTGGAGGGTATTTGAATGTTGTTTTAAATAAATGCCTGTAACTTCGAAACGGCTTAATGGATTTGGATAAATTTGGTATCATTGAAAAGAGCAATTCTTGGGCTTTTAGGTTTCTTGTAATTATGACAGTTGTGACCTACACGGCCGCCGATAGAGGGCGTTATTCGATATTATAACCAAAATATTGGATTTTCTCAAAAAATTTAAACGTGATGATATGATTTTTTTGAGACTAGAAAATAGACAAATGACCAACCAATAAGCCTGCGCAAACCGCATCTTAATATCTAATAATAATAATAATAATCTTAATAATAAAGATATTACAATCATTAGTTTCTGAGATACAGCCGCTTACCTCGCTTATTTGCCCACCCGGTACAAAAAAGTATAGTTTAAATTAACTGAATAAAACGATAGCTTAACCCTTTTGGCCCTAACGGCGGCATTTGCTACCACAAAAATTTGGCTAACATACTTCGAATTTTTCTTTTAAATATACATGCATGTATAGATGAGCTGTAACTTTTCCGATAATCGTTTATTTTTAAAATGGTTTAATTTGAAATCTTAAATGAGTCTATTTCACTCCCAGATTAAGCACGAAGTAAAATTTCGAGTTTAGGAAAGCCTGAAAATTTGGTTTGGACGTGTAGCGCGTGTTTTCCACTCCCAGATTAAGCATGAAGTAAAATTTTGAGTTTAGAAAAACCTGAAAATTTGGTTTTTTTAGACTTTTCCTAACTCAAAATTTTACTTCATGCGCCACGTGTATAAAACACTGATTTTATATGAAGTTCAAAATATTCTACTAAAGCAGTATGCTAAAAACGTGTATTCTGAACATCACATCACATCAGTGTTTAGTACGCGTGGCGCATGAAGTAAAATTTGGTTTGGTCGCTCCGCGCTTCGCGCTACGCAACCAAACCAAATTTTCAAGCTTTTCTAAACTCAAAATTTTACTTCATGCTTAATCTGGGAGTGGAAAACACTCGTTTGAGCGTTTAATTTGAAATATTTGTAAAAACAGCGAATATCTAAAGATTTAGAGCCTATGCAGTATATTGAGATATGTATACCAAAAAAAAAACGCTCTGTCTTTTTGAGATCGTAAGTGTGCCAAACATTTTTTTGGACACTAGAAAAATTCCAGGGCTGAAAGGGTTGATTTATTTACCAAAATACCGGTAATAAATCAACGAATTGCCGGTTAATATTGAGAGCACAATCCCTAATACTTATTTACATATAAGCGTGTTTACTTTTGCTATAAATATTGTATATTATTTCTATTACCTCTTATTTGCGTTATTTTCAATAACTGTTACCAAGAAATAATTTCAGTAAGTGTTATCGAAAATATTACGTAATTTTAAATTACTGGTAATTTTACATCACTATCTATATATTTTTGAAATATTATTTATAAACATAAATATTATCTTGCATATGTTTCGAAAGTAGTAGTCTGTCTTTTTTAAAATTACACACAAAAATTCAAAATTTACTCCGAACTCCAAAAGAAATTATCCCACTTGAAGCTCAAGGCGTATATGAAATTCCATGTGGTATGTGTGAGAAGAGCTATGTAGGACAAACAAACCGGAAAATTAGTACTCGTCGAGATGAACACATTTTAGCAGTAAGAAAGTCTGATCCACAATCTTCTTTATTTCAACACGTAAACATTTCTAAACATACAATAAATTTCGAAAAAACGAGAATTTTAAAAAAGACAGACTTCTTCCACGCGAGGATTATTCGAGAAGCGATAGAAATTGAAAAGAGGCCGAACAGTCTAAATCAAAGAGATGATGCTAAAAGACTACCACCAATTTGGAAAACTTGTATAAATTCTGGTCAAAATATATTATCTCCGAACAACAACCAAGAAATTCAAAATCCAACCCCTTCCGAAAATAATATTGAAATTGTCACTACTACATCATTAGAAGAACAAAACAGAAGAGTAACACGAAGCCAAACAAGAAATTCACGCATCAAGTAGTACGTAAAAGTCAAACAAGTGGTTGCTAGAGCAATGGAATTTTGATAGTTATTCCTGACGATGATGACTGCGACGTCATCGAAACGTCGAATTAAAAATAAAATGGACCAGAGCCAAGAAAATACGCGGGACCAAATCCGAAGAAACAGTGATATATATATATATATATATATATATATATATATATATATATATATATATATATATATACCAGCACAAGAAGTAACGGTCGTACTACGTTAGAGGCAGAGTTCGGAAAATTTCCTAACAGGGCATTCGACCAATAATAAGGCAGGAGAGATGTGTGCAATCTACTTTATTGTAATACCAAGCTTTCGGGACTCATTTTGTCCCTTCCTTAAGGTTAACACTAAAAACAATGAACAAACAAACAATTAATGATTTGAATAATGCTATAAGTTAATAACGAATTCTTCTAATTTTTTTAAGAATTCGTCATTAACTAATAGCATTATTCAGATCATTAATTGTTTGTTTGTTCATTGTTTTTAGTGTTAACCCTGAGAAAGGCACAAAATGAGTCCCGAAAGCTTGGTATTACAATAAAGTAGATTGCACACATCTCTCTTGCCTTATTATTGGTCGAATGCCCTGTTAGGAAATTTTCCGAACTCTGCCTATATATATATATATATACACATATATATATATATATATATATATATATATATATATATATACCAAATAAAAAATAACAGCGCATTGGGTCATGTTGTAAATATTATTTTATCAAGTGAGTGTGCAAGACGGACAGAAGACGACGACGATCGTTTCGCTCTTTTTATGAGCTCCTCAGGCCGCCACATCCATCATCCCATACACACTTACTTGATATGTAGAAGTTGTATATATACTGACTTCGCTAACCATAAGCCGGTATTGACGTCAGTATTTATTAATGCATTGATAAGGGCATTGATCTCATTTTGCTTCTACAGTTTGTGTCGGTTTTTAGTTTAAACCTTCGACTAGCATCGGAGCGGCGAGAAACCCGAACCAATGCGATGATTCGGGTTTCTCGCCGCTCCGATGTTAGTCGAAGGTTTAAACTAAAAACCGACACTAACTGTAGAAGCAAAATGAAATCAATGCCCTTATCAATGCAGTAGCATTATTAATACTGACGTCAATTCCGGCTTATGGTTAGCGAAGTCAGTATACAGAGAGTTTTATGTAACACCGAACATTTTCATAACGAGAATATTTCTTTTAAGTATACATATGCTTACGTTGTACATTTTCCGACGCTCGGTTTATTAAGAGAATTCAATTTGAAGCTTTAAACAAGTGTTTTCCACTCCCAGGCTAAGCATGAAGTAAAATTTCGAGTTTAGAAAAGCCTGAAAATTTGGTTTGGTCGCGTAGCGCGAAGCGCGGAGCGGCCAAACCAAATTTTCAGGCTTTTCTAAACTCGAAATTTTACTTCATGCGCCACCGGTACTAAACACTGATTCAATGTAAAGTTTAGCGGTGTGTTTTAACCTTCGTAATATGTCAGTGTTTTGTACCGGTGGCGCATGAAGTAAAATTTCGAGTTTAGAAATGCCAGAAAATTTGGTTTGGCCGCTCCGCGCTTCGCGCTACGCGATGAAACCAAATTTTCAGGCTTTTCTAAACTCGAAATTTTACTTCATGCTTAGCCTGGGAGTGGAAAACATTCGTTTAACTCTGCGCCGGTCGCGCCTTTAAAAATTACATGAGCGGTCGCGTTGCGGCATTTTATGCCGCTAAAGGAAAGTGAAAGAAAGTAGGTATATAAACATATTTATTTTACATAAGTAAATATTTTACATCTGTAAAAGAGGCATTAACAATAAAATATACCAAAAAGGAGCTAAGTAAAAGTAGCAAACTGAGTTGATAATATTATAAAACGCTCTTCTTACAATAGGTTTAAATCAGTCTTCTTCCATTGGAGGGTAAAGACAATTATGACACTTGACAATTTTATCACAGTGTGTTTTACATACAAATTGTTTGCACGAATTACAAGTTACAGTAGTCTTATTATTTTTGTGTTTACTGCACAGCTGACAGCGTCCAACATGACTTTGATTCGCTGCTGGTACTTCTTCAACTCGGTACTTTGAAAGAAATTCCACTATGTCCCGAGGAAGAGTACTTATTTTGGCCCTTTCTTTTAGATGATCTTCCATTAGTTGAAATCCTAAGGTTGTAAAAAATTTTCGTCTCCTAGACGGAGCCACTTGAGGCTTGGTATCGGTAAATATAACTTCAGCGTTTATACCGCCAATATCCAAGAATCTAAAGAAAACTGCTAGGGGCCACCTTCTAGTAATTCTTTGAGTTGTATAAGAAGTACATTTCTGGTCGACCGTATCAACGCCACATTTTGTTTGATTTTAGTTCAGAATGATGTCTGGTTTATTAGTAGTTTTGTCAATTTCGTCGGTATTATGCATGGTAGATAGTAAAAGCACCGCCTTGTTTTTCTTTGGAATATATGAAACGAGAGTTATTTCATCCTGAAAACCAAATACGCTGGAACCAACTTCATGTGATTTATTAGGTAGAAACTCGGGTAGAATTTCTTTTTTGTTTTTTCTTACTGTTCCAATCAGAGTAAGACCATTCTTCAAAAGATATTCAGCCAAAGGAACACTGGTATAATAATTATTGGTAGTACGGTTTCTGTTGCATTGCTTTAGACGATCTACTAATCTCTGTACTATGTCAAAGGGTTTATTAGAAAATTTGTAGGGTCCATTGCGCTGTGTTCCACAATATATCTCGAAACTCCACGCGTAATAAGTATTGCTGTCACAAAGAGCGTACATTTTTATGCCGTATTTAGCTGGTTTTTGTGGCATGTATTGTACAAAGCCACATCGACCTCTAAATTTATGAAGCATTTCGTCTATAGTTATATTTTCTCTTATATATTATAATTGTTCATGCAGTTAGTAACGAAATCGTTGTAAATATCTCTAATAGAAGCTAACTTGTCAGTTATTTCCCTATCTTTTCTAGTTGTAATGTCGTCGAACCGCAAAGCACGAAGAATAAATAAGAATCTTTTGTAACTAAACACCGCCCTCAGTAAAATCATTCCAGTGCCATCTTTGCTCCACAACTCTTCAACGTTTGTATGGCTCCCTGTTTTTACCGAAATTATGAAAAGGACTCCAAATAAAGTCTGAATTTCGGAGCTAGAGATCAATTGACAATCTCTAGATCTTCCGTAATTTCTGGCTGGTTTGGTTTGAATGTATATATTCGTACAGATAACAATTTTGTATATCATTCCTTTGGTTATAAATTTTAAAAATGACTCTTTTTCATCTAAGACATTTCTTGCTGCCCCTTTGGCACCAGGTACCACCTTGATATTATTTTTAGCTTTAGTTTTACTTGAAGTGACAACAGGAGTGCTTTTCCATATTGATTCGTTGTCTTTTCCAATGTAGAAAATAAAATCTTCTCCTGATTTCAATGTTGGCAAAGTAATTGCAGAGTCACTATCCCCACCATCCATGGACTGTTCTGAGTCACTACTAATTATATCATTTTCAACTACTTCGTTCTCTCCCTCAGATTCATCATCAAAGTCAACAACATCCTCAACATCGTCTGCAAAATTTTCGGAAATCTCCCGCAATTCTTTTTCTGTTAGATATTTCGAATTTTTAGTCCTAAAATTAAAAAAAATAGTCTTGTAGTTTATTTACCCCCATCAACTGTACCAAATTATACGTAATAATAATAAAAGGAAATAAAAGAAATTAGTAATAACTACTTCTAAATTTACTTACATGACCGGTCGCACTGCGGTACGGAGTGTCGCTTTCATGAACCTATCACAATCACAGCCTAATTACAACTAACACGTGCTTCATAAAAATTCCACTACCCCGTCATCTGGCGGTTAACATTGCCAACCAGGAATACAAGGACGAACAGAGGCGTGCCATGACTGTTTTGAATACAATTTACAAAAAAACGAAAAAGCGGCATAAAATTCCATTACGCGACCGTCGCAGAGTTAAAGTTCTAATTGAATTCTCTTAATAAACCGAGCGTCGGAAAATGTACAACAAAATGCATATGAATACTTAAAAGCAATATTCTCGTTATGAAAATGTTCGGTGTTAATAAAACCCTCTGTATATACAACTTCTACATATCAAGTGAGTGTGTATGGGATGATGGATGTGGCGACCTAAGGAGCTCATAAAAAGAGCGAAACGATCGTCGTCGTCTTCTGTCCTCCTTGCACACTCACTTGATAAAATAATTTTTACAACATGACCTAATGCGCTGTTATTTCTTATCTGGTACTTATAGGTGGGTCGTTAATTCTAATTTGTTTATATATATATATAATAACTGTTCATATCTGTAAAAATTCTAATATATAATGTCCAACGGGTGTATCCTTCGCTGCTCTCCTCCCCATTCGCTACGCTTAAGTAAAGTGAAGGGGTTAATATGATAATGATAAACGTAAAACATGTAATTCAACTGAAAATACAACTTGTGTTTACGCTTTTGTCATTTTTTTACAGAGCATTATTGCAAATAATTTAATATAATGTTCCATTTGTTTTCATGTTCGTTTAACAATGGAAAATTAATGATGGCATGTTTGTACGGATGTAAAGTATAACTTCCTGCGCGTAGACAGGCGTGATTTTATATAATGGTATATGTTTGGATGCGAAAGTAAGGGTAGAAAATCGTAAATAGATTTGGGGGAATTTGAAAACACAATTCAGGATTTGAAGGGACGAAATATTGCCGTGAAGGGATAATCCGACGTGTTCACTGGGAAAGAATCACCTGTGAAAAGTAAAACGGCTGTCCTTTATGATTGCCGATATGGATAAGGGGAGTGTAATTAAGTCAAGTTGGGAAATGGCGAAGGCGCCGGGCGAAGGAGGTAATGGATTGGCTGTTAATAGCAGTTAATGAGACGTCGTTGATCAGATGTGGAAAATTGAGAGATGGGTGGAAGATGGGTCGGAGATTAGTAGATTAGTTTATTGTGAATGTGGCTTGCTAGTCCCGCAGTGCAGCGTACAGAAGTCAGGACGAACGCTTGCGCTGTACCCCCGTTATTGGTGGGACGGATTTTCAGAACAGATGGCATTCCCTTGGGTACAGTTCCTTGGATTCAGGGCACACGAACTCGTACCCCGGCATGCACAATTCATACGTTTACTACATTCCCGTGGTTGTACCGCATTACACCCCTCTCTAGTGTACCTCTTTTAAATATTCACGCGTCATGATTATTTCCACTATTTTTCACTATCGGCAATTAAACGCAACATCGGACAAAGGCGAGTGCGAAAATCACTAGGACGGACTTGAAAGGGCATTATGCTAATCTTGGTACACACAAAAGGGGCCCTTTTATTATGCCGCAAAGGAAATACCAACACAACAAGAGTCTAAATCTATTATCGATAATGTACTTGAAATATATATAAAACACGCAAACATTCTTGCCCGCCCGCCATACGAGTATCTGCGGTAAACCCTCTGAACCGAAATATTACGTAATTCGGCTGCTTTCAAACTTCCGTAAAAGCGGCCAAGTTTTCGCTTTAACATTAACACTGACGCTATTACAAAAACATTAATTCTACGCCTGCTTCTGTTGATGTTAGAGTGCCAGTATTAATATGATGGAATGTTACTTCTAAATTATTCCCTTGAATTGATATGAATCGTAAAGATAATGTTAGTAAAACACATACAGAAAATATTTCTTTTAAGTATACATTTCTCGATTCAATCGCTATAACATTTCAGCCATTTATTGTTGTTAAAAGCGTTTAATTTAAACTCTACGAAGTAACATTTCGAGTTTAGGACAGCCTGAAAATTTGGATTTGCCGGCGCGAACAAAGCGAGGCGCGCCGGCAAATAAAATTTGTAGGCTTTTCTAAACTCGAAGTTTAACTAATCATGCCTTAATCGTATAAATTACTGGAATGTTGTGAAGTTAGTAATTACAATAATAATAATAATTAGAGCTCGGATTTCTAAGCACACAAAAATTGAAAATAAGCGCTTTAAAAAGCACAAATTTAAGCGTATTTTAAAACTATCATATGGAGTTTATTGACACATTCTCTACTCAGTTTTAAATTATTACAAAATGTTGAGAGTTTTTGAATCAGACCACAGTTGCCTATTCTTTCATTACTTTAAAAAAATGTATCGCTAATATTTTTTTTTGGCGCTAGCAAAGTTAAAGACGTAACTTATGCGGTCAACTGCAATGCGAAATTAAATACTCAATTGGTTTTCGTATAAAGCACATTCAATTTAATTAAAATAAACTAAAATAATTGTTTCAATTTGTTTTAATAATAAAAGTATACAATTCTAAATAAATGCAAATTTAAAATATGTGAAACAGAATATAAAAGTATTATTAGCTGATATATACATGTTCAAGAAATATAAACAAAGACTGCTCTTGCTAGAAACAATTGATTAATACATTTTGTTTGGCGCAAATAAGTTTGTAGTTTGCGTCTTTTTTTTATTATCTTATTATCGGATAATAACTGTCCATGAAAAATAATTATAAAATCAAAAAAAAGCAACTTCCTATAATTCGTACACATTTTAATGTTGATGCTTTTAATTTTAGCATAAGCTCTTTGCTTAGAACTCCGAGCTCTAATAATAAAAAACGTTTAAAGATATCAAACTGACGAAATCATCAACATTATAAGAAGTTGGATCGAACTTTGTCAAAGAATGATTATTTAAACAAACTTTCTTGTAAAATTCATCTAAGCGATGATTTAGCAAGTACTGTTGATCAATTTTCGGTGAATTCTTATGAGAAAAAATACTTCTCTTATTTAGTCAGGCAATAAAATGATTCGAATTTCTAACTTCCCGACTATGAATTTTAAATTTATTTTAAATATACATACATGTTTGCATGAGCTGTAACTTTTCCGATAATCGTTTGTTTTTTTAAATGGTTCAGTTTGAAGTCTAAAACGAGTGTTTTCCACTCCTAGATAAATTTTAAAAAAATGACGAAAACTTGAAATAAACAGACAAAATATGATATGGCACTTTACGTATTTTATGAGATTACCAATACATAACTTCTTTCAATGTTCTTGCATATTTAACACGATACTGATTTTATTTTTACTATTTAGACATTTACAATGTTGTAAATAATATATGAATTTTCTTATTTGTTGTATTAATTATTCTGCACTAATTAAGCTAACTAATATCTAAATCCAGCTTAAAATGTCCTTTGTCTGTTGAGGAATAAATAAATCCATAAATTTAACACGATAAATGACGTTTGTATTTACTATTTTGATATATTTGAAACATTTTAACTATTTTCACAAATATACAACGTGTTTGACTTGATCTTTATTTTATTTTATTTTACAACACTTTTTTGTTATAAACCTTTATTATTACTTAAAATTGGATATATTTTCAAAACTAAACTACATAAATGAATTTGAATACATATCAATTTAACTCGAGGGCCGATAATAACAATCATAATAATCCTGTGGTAAGACCCTGGTTTAATCTACAAATTTATCTATTGCGTCATTCACGTGATTTAAAATAAATACAGTTTAAGCCAAATAATTATTTTACACATCGTCAGTTTATAGCAATATACAGCAGCGATGACTTCGCTCAAGTTTTTATCTATATTTGCGCTTCTCGGGATGATCGTTTCAATGCCTATCGTTATCAGAAACAATAATTACGGAAATATAGGTAAGAGCTAAGACTACAACTATATCATCTTTATTCACAGAATATAAATTGTCTAAAATCAATTTAAATGATAAATTAGAAAAATAAAACAGACAGTATACGACGACTAATAAGCCATTCAACTTGGGATGAACATTTACATGCTTTAATTATGATTCGATTAAGGCCGAGTAATAAAGACATTTCTTGAAAATTTGAGACTTAGCGGCAGAAAAAAATCGGCATATTTTTCTAATTTTTTTCAGCTGAATAATGATATAAATCAAAATTTTGAAGAATTAGCTTTCTTATACAAGTACATATTTAACTATACAAAGTATGTTATTCCAGCGGAACAATGAAATAAATCAAAATTTTAAACAAAGGTCTTCATTATAAAAGTAATAAACTATATTCTTTTTAAAGCGATACATTGCAAAATAGCAACTGTATAGCATTTTCCGTTGACGCCTGGTTTGTATACGGGCGGACCACACCTACCGCAATTCTTAAGTAGGGCCGAACAAATATTTTTTTCCGATTATTTATGAGATTATGACAATAGCTACCGAACTACGTTGAATTTTTTCGTTATGTTGCGTAGTTCTTTAGTTATAAATAATTTTATGGCAATTTTTGCATAGCATTTTAGACTTTTTCTTCAAAAGTGCACTACTTTTGTAAAAATCAACATATAAAAATAATCCTACGCTGTTCGATTGCTATTCTCATAAGAATCGAACAAATTCTAGCTTGTGGTAGTAACTAAAAAATTGCAGGAGTTGCTCGTTAGCCCGTTTACCTACCAGAAATTAAGGCGTCATCAGTAAAACTTATTTATTTATTTACTTAGCCAAACTGTGAGTCCTATTACAGGATCAAAAAACATATATAAAACATAGCTTAAAAATACATATAAATACTAACTTAGGCTATACACAAATGATTCGCTTTAATAACAAAATTTCTTATTATTTATAACCTGTATAATAAAGACCTTTATTTTAATTTTCGATTTATTTCATTGTTCCGCTGGAAAAAAATCACAAAATGTGCTTATAGAGTAGCTTAACTTCCTACATTTATAAGAGTATACATTCCTACATTAAGTCGAATTTTGTATTAATAAATTATCAAAGCATTTATTAACTTTAATTTGTCAATAGTTCTTGGTTATCTTTGTTAATTTTTATCGAAATCTAAATATTTTGTTGATTTTGTCTTATTCTTGTTACCTAGGGGTTTCCAATAGTAAAAATAATACGATTGACAAGGATGCATTGAAACAGTTCATCAAAGAAAGATATATGTTTAGGGATGGAGTGAATAAGGTCTATAAAAATATAAAAAATATCGGGGAAGTAACAACTGAAGAAGCAACTACTACTGAAGAACCTACTACTACTGACGAACCAACTACTACTGAAGAACCTACTACTACTGACGAACCAACCACTACTGACGAACCAACCACTACTGAAGAACCTACTACTACTGAAGATCCAACCACTACTGAAGAACCTACTACAACTGACGAACCAACTACTACTGAAGAACCTACTACTACTGAAGAACCGACCACTACTGAAGAACCTACTACTACTGAAGAACCAACCACTACTGAAGAACCTACTACTACTGACGAACCAACTACTACTGAAAAACCTACTACTACTGAAGAACCAACCACTACTGAAGAACCTACTACTACTGAAGAACCAACCACTACTGAAGAACCTACTACTACTGACGAACCAACTACTACTGAAGAACCTACTACTACTGAAGAACCAACCACTACTGAAGAACCTACTACTACTGAAGAACCAACCACTACTGAAGAACCTACTACTACTGACGAACCAACTACTACTGAAGAACCTACTACTACTGAAGAACCAACCACGACTGAAGAACCTACTACTACTGACGAACCAACTACTACTGAAGAACCTACTACTACTGAAGAACCAACCACTACTGAAGAACCTACTACTACTGAAGAACCAACCACTACTGAAGAACCTACTACTACTGACGGACCAACTACTACTGAAGAACCTACTACTACTGAAGAACCAACCACTACTGAAGAACCTACTACTACTGACGAACCAACTACTACTGAAGAACCTACTACTACTGAAGAACCAACCACTACTGAAGAACCTACTACTACTGAAGAACCAACCACTACTGAAGAACCTACTACTACTGACGAACCAACCACTACTGAAGAACCTACTACTACTGAAGAACCAACTACTACTGAAGAACCTACTACTACTGAAGAACCAACCACTACTGAAGAACCTACTACTACTGACGAACCAACTACTACTGAAGAACCTACTACTACTGAAGAACCAACCACTACTGAAGAACCTACTACTACTGAAGAACCAACCACTACTGAAGAACCTACTACTACTGACGAACCAACCACTACTGAAGAACCTACTACTACTGAAGAACCAACCACTACTGAAGAACCTACTACTACTGACGAACCAACTACTACTGAAGAACCTACTACTACTGAAGAACCAACCACTACTGAAGAACCTACTACTACTGAAGAACCAACCACTACTGAAGAACCTACTACTACTGACGAACCAACTACTACTGAAGAACCTACTACTACTGAAGAACCAACCACTACTGAAGAACCTACTACTACTGAAGAACCAACCACTACTGAAGAACCTACTACTACTGACGAACCAACTACTACTGAAGAACCTACTACTACTGAAGAACCAACCACTACTGAAGAACCTACTACTACTGACGAACCAACTACTACTGAAGAACCTACTACTACTGAAGAACCAACCACTACTGAAGAACCTACTACTACTAAAGAACCAACCACTACTGAAGAACCTACTACTACTGACGAACCAACTACTACTGAAGAACCTACTACTACTGAAGAACCAACCACTACTGAAGAACCTACTACTACTGAAGAACCAACCACTACTGAAGAACCTACTACTACTGACGAACCAACTACTACTGAAGAACCTACTACTACTGAAGAACCAACCACTACTGAAGAACCTACTACTACTGAAGAACCAACCACTACTGAAGAACCTACTACTACTGACGAACCAACTACTACTGAAGAACCTACTACTACTGAAGAACCAACCACTACTGAAGAACCTACTACTACTGACGAACCAACTACTACTGAAGAACCGACTACTACTGAAGAACCAACCACTACTGAAGAACCTACAACTACTGAAGAACCAACAACTACTGAAGAACCTACTACTACTGAAGAACCTACTACTACTGAAGAACCAACCACTACTGAAGAACCTACTACTACTGACGAACCAACTACTACTGAAGGACCTACTACTACTGAAGAACCAACCACTACTGAAGAACCTACTACTACTGAAGAACCAACCACTACTGAAGAACCTACTACTACTGACGAACCAACTACTACTGAAGAACCTACTACTACTGAAGAACCAACTACTACTGAAGAACCTACTACTACTGAAGAACCAACCACTACTGAAGAACCTACTACTACTGACGAACCAACTACTACTGAAGAACCTACTACTACTGAAGAACCAACCACTACTGAAGAACCTACTACTACTGAAGAACCAACCACTACTGAAGAACCTACTACTACTGACGAACCAACTACTACTGAAGAACCTACTACTACTGAAGAACCAACCACTACTGAAGAACCTACTACTACTGACGAACCAACTACTACTGAAGATCCAACCACTACTGAAGAACCTACTACTACTGACGAACCAACTACTACTGAAGAACCTACTACTACTGACGAACCAAGTACTACTGAAGAACTAAAAACCACAACTGAAGGACTAACAACTTCTACTGAAGAACCAATAACTATCACGAAAGAACCAACAGAAACTACAAAAGTTACAGAAAAAATAGATGGAAATTTTAACAATAATAAGATTTATTTAAACTTTATAATTTCGATTAATAATTCTAGTATTAATGCACCTAAAATACTTACTGAACGATAAATGGTATTGCAACATTATGTTTTATTAGGGTATGATGTATCGCTGTTAAGATATACGAGAGTTCAGGCTTTTGCCGGGTGTATAAAACACTGATTCAATAAAGTTCAAAAGCATTTACTTTTTATTATTGGCAAAAATGTAGTTACGGATGTGTAATAAATATTTGGTGTATCCAGAAAGTAAGTTCCATTTGAAGTTCTTTGCAACCGCAGCGCCGCGATCGGATTTTCGCGTATGCGCGATATTTACCATAACTTATTGAGAAGAAGATGATGTTAATATGAGTTAGCTGAGTGTTGTGTACGCAGATCTGTGAGGTGTACGGAGAAAATGTGATAAGTGATTCAATCTTAAGGAAATTTTCACCTATCTCGTTACCATTGAATCACTTTTTACATTTTCAATAAAGGATGTGAATGACTTGAAAATGTGCATGATGACGAACGAAGTGAGCGTTCATGTTTGACCAGTAATGAACTTGTTGTTGCAGTTGAAGAAATGATTCATGAAAACCGAAAGTGTACAATTTCTGCTTTCTCAATGAGTTTTGGTGGCAAGAGGTTCAACAATGAAGATGAGATCAAATGACATGTTGTTGGTCGAAATTACAGGCGGCACTTTCTAATATTGAGGGAATACAAAAGCTTGTGCCTAACTATGATAAATGCCTACAAAATGGTGGGAGTTATACCGAACAATAGGTTCAGCTTCAGAGATTGCTTCACTGTAATTTTGTTGTCTAAATATGTATTTGTTTTCTTTAACCAGTCAAACGGAACTTACTTTATAGATATACTACGTATAAAGAATAAAGTCGCAGTTCAAATATGTATTGTATTTTAAAAGGTCTTACATTTTCTCTGTTTCAAATTAAAGACGAGAATTTAGCCATATCCAAATCACAAATAATTACTCTGTAGTAGTTTAAATTCAAAATTACAAAACGCCAGATACGGTGACAAAATCACAGATACGTCAACCCTGCTTCTAACAATTTACTATTTAAACATGTACTAGATTAGTTTAGCTAATTAAACATAAAATTCCATAAATCGCCTAATAACAAAAGCTCCAATTCTCGCTCTCACAGTATTCACAATATTGTTGTCTGTACCCGATATTGGAATAATATTATTCATCTGCCTGATGAAGCCACTGTGTGGTGATACAATTGTTGCAGTGTCAACTAATAAACACTGAAATCTTAACCAAGTGTTTTATTCTAAGTAGCACCCTTAGCTATTAAATTTTTAATAATGAATTGTTACAAATTCATCAAATTTGGTTTGATCGCGTAGCGCTACACGCTCATGAAGTAAAATTTCGAGTTTAGAAAAGCCTGAAAATTTGGTTTGGTCGAGAGTAAATTTTGGTTTGGTCGAGTAGTACGAGTAGTACGCGACCAAATCTAATTTTCAGGCTTTTCTAAACTCAAAATTTTACTTCATGCGTCACGCGTATAAAACACTGATTTTGGATGAAGTTCAAAATAATCTACTAAAGTAGTATGCTTAAAACGTGTATTCTGAACATCACATTACATCAGTGTTTAGTACGCGTGGCGCATGAAGTAAAATTTCGAGTTTAGAATAGCCTGAAAATGCGACCAAACCAAATTGTCAGGCTTTTCTAAACTAGAAATTTTACTTCATGCTTAATCTGGAGGTTGAAAATACTCGTTTGAATGTTCAATTTGCAATATTTGTAAAAACAACGATTGTCTGAAGATTTACTACGTATACAGTATATTGAGATATGTATACTTAAAGGAAAGACTCTGTGTATATCTGAGATAATAATAAATAATATGCATTGTACAAAACATTTTTTTGAGCATCAGAAAAATTGCAGGGCTGAATGGGTTAAAATGAATTGACAATTTTCGAAAATGTCAATTTCTGACAAAAACGACAATTTATGTGAACAACGAAACTTTGAGTAAATATAACTGTCAATTCATGGATTTCGAAACTCTTTTTGCGTAGTATTGTTTTTATTTTGAAATTATTGATATAATTGACAAATAAAGATTTATAAAACAGCCAGTGTTATATACGCGTGGCGCATGAAGTAAAATTTGGGTTTGCCGGAGCTCGGCAAATCTAAACTTGTAGGCTTTTCTAAACTCGACGTTTTACCTCACACTCAATCTGGGAGTAGAAACCAAACAATTCACCAGGTATTGAATTAACATTAAAAACGTTTTAGAAAGTTAGGGTTTAAATACCTTAACCGGTTTTTCTGAAAAATCGTGTCGCAGTAGTGAGTCGGGATTTATTGGAAAAGTCGTTAGATTTTTCCAGTAAATCTTTAAAATCCTAACGCTTTTCTTGAATTTCCCAGATTTTCGGTAGTTTTAAAAAAAAATTACACATTTCATGATTATTCGTCAATTTTTTTTTAATCTTGCTATTTTTCGTGAATTTCCTAAATTTTCGTTACATTTAAAAATTCTGGCACTTTTCATACATATTTCACGTTTTTCGTATATTTTCAAAATTTTCGACGTTGTTTTGTAAATTTTCAAATTCTTGTTCAATTTTTCTTGATGATTTTCGTTAGTTTTAAAAATCATGACGGTTTTGCATGAATTTCTAAGGTTTTTAGTTAATTTTAAAAATTCTGACAAATTACGTTAGTTTTAAATATTTAAATTTATTCAGTTGATATTATTTAAATACTTTTCGTGAATTCGTAAAATCGTAGTAGTTTTCGTGAATTCGTGAATGAGACACTTTTCGAGTACTTTTCGATAATCTCCAAAATGCTCACACTTTTAATAATTTTTTTTTTTTCTAGATTTTTGTTAATTTTTTAAAAATCCTGACGTTTTTTACCGTGAATCTTGATGCTTTATCTTCGAATTCTTTACGTTTTTGATAAATAAATATTCAAGATGTTTGTTAATTTTTAAAATGTTGAAGAAAAATAGTTTTCTTGTTCATTTTTTTAACAAATTTCTTTTTGAATTTGAGTTCAGTATTCCGCACTAGATACCCACAGACGCGTTTCGGACTTCAAGGTCCTCTTCAGTGTGGTCCCGATCCAGTGCTGAGGAATACTGAACATTTGTGACTATATCAAGCCAATATGTGAACACTATTAAATGAAATCGATAGCTAACGCCATCTACTGTCCCATAGTGGCATCGTCAATGACACGGTGCACAAAGTGCATATACAGGTCACTGTTTCGTCCACGGAGCTATACTCTGTTTGTGAAACCAGAAAACAAATATCAAAATTGAATTTGAGTTCAGTATTCCGCACTAGATACCCACAGACGCGTTTCGGACTTCAAGGTCCTCTTCAGTGTGGTCCCGATCCAGTGCTGAGGAATACTGAACATTTCTGACTATATCAAGCCAATATGTGAACACTATTAAATGAAATTGATAGCTAACGCCATCTACTGCCCCATAGTGGCATCGTCAATGACACGGTGCACAAAGTGCATATACAGGTTACTGTTTTGTCCACGGAGCTATACTCTGTTTGTGAAACCAGAAAACAAATATCAAAATTGAATTTGAGTTCAGTATTCCGCACTAGATACCCACAGACGCGTTTCGGACTTCAACTGTTCTAACCGTTTTACGACTTTTCTTAACATTGAATTTTTTTGTATAAAACAGAAAAAAGACGATATAATCCATTGACAATTATCGAACGTATGTCTTCCACTCCCAGACTAAGCATGAAGTAAAATTTCGAGTTGAGAAAAGCCCTAAGAATTTGGATTTGGACGCGCAGCGTCCAAATCCAAATTCCGGCTTTTCTCAACTCGAAATTTTACTTCATGCGCCACGCGTATAAAAACACTGATTTAATGCAAAGGTTAAAATATTTAATAAAAAAAATCTAATTTGTGCATTAATTGATTAATTGAGTTCTTTTTTTAATTATTTCGGATTAGTTCAACAGTCGTAGTTGAACTTCGAAATCTGATCACCTTCATTTTACATAAATCTCAAGTGCATTCGTACAATGTATACCATGTACGACCGTTACAGGGATCTTATCATTTAAGTATACATATCCCAATTAATTGTTTGGTGTTGTAGGCGTTCACTTTGTGGTACATCTTAAATACACTTGTAAATAAAACACTTTTTACTTTGTTTAACCACTGGATCTTACATTTAATTGTGTGACTAGTTTCGACTATCTAGTAGTCATTCTCAAACTAAAGTTTGAGAATGACTACTAGATAGTCGAAACTAGTCACACAATTAAATGTAAGATCCAGTGGATAAACAAAGTAAAAAGTGTTTTATTTACAAATATCCCAATTACTGTGTATATGATTTAAATCTTCAAATATTCGTTATTTTTCAAAATAATTTAATTTGAAGCTTTAAACGAGTGTTTTCCACTCCCAGAATAAGCATGAAAAAAAATTCGAGTTTAGAAAAGCCTGAACGTTCGGTTTTGCACTCTAAGCGTCCAAATCCAATGCTTTTCTAAACTTGAAATTTTACTTCATGCGCCACGCCTATAAAACACTGATTTCAAGTGAAGTTCAAAGTATTCTACTAAAGCAGTATGCCAAAGACGTATATTCTGAACCGCACATCAAATCAGTGTTTTATACGCGTGGCATATGAAGTACAATTTCGTGTTTATAAAATCCTGAATTTGGATCAATCAAAAATCCAAACGTTCAGGCTTTTCTAAACTCGAAATTTGACTTCATGCTTAATTTGGGAGACAAACATATCTGAAGATTCACAATTATTAATATAGTATACATTAATAATTGTAAATCAGTCAAAACAAAATCGCCAAACGTCATCAGTATCCAGGGCTAACGCGATAATACGAAATGTATTAAAATTTTTACAAAATCGCAAATTTCTCAAAAACTGTTAGAAGGATATGGCAACAACCCGGTATCAATAAAAAGGAAATTTAATTTCGCATCAGATAAAGTGTCACAAGATAGATGATTCTATTTAAAAAAATGAAGTTATGCATGTTTGAAGTACTGAAGAATACCGTCGTCGGACTCGGTTCAATTTAGAAAATCTGACTAATGGCAAAAACTTAAACAAATACTACATTTCTTCCCGAATCCAAAACCGTAAGCCGCATAACTCTAACTTATTTCGTTTTAAAGATATTGTTAATGGCGTCGAGCTCTGAAATAGTCAAATTTATCAAAAAAAATGAAATAACTCGAAAACGGTTCAACTGAGACCCAATGTTGTGTGAATAAACTCATGTTTATTTTTAACGAGCAATCAAAAAATGTAAAAATATATAGGGTGTTCTATTTCAAATAAGGAAGTTGGTGTTTACTTCCGGTATAACCGCAACGCCGCCATATTTAGCAATAATTTTAGGTTATGAAAAACTTGATTCTGAAGAACTTTTATTTGAAACTCTTTTTGCTATTTTCAATGATACGCCCACTATAGACCGATTTTCGCTTAGTGACTCACCCTGTATATGTATGTATAATATATACAGAGAGTTTTATGTAACACCGAACATAGTAAAATGTACTTAATATTAATTTTCCTATGTTCGATGTGTACTGGGACGCATCAAAGCATTGACTGCGATGTGATTGGCTACGATTTCTAATTTTAATATAGTCAACCCAATGAACACTCTTCACGTCAAAAATAAATTAAATTTGTCAATTATTATGCTAACCACAATATGTTGTATTATGAATATTTTAGTACAACGAAATGGTTATCAACTTTTGTTATATTTTTAATCAGTAAAATACTAGTTAAAGAAGGTAAGAAGATATAAACGCTTCATTAGTAAACACAATTTTTCATTTCGTTGTTTAATTTAACATATTAAATACAATTTTACAAAACTGTTATCGCTTAATTTTGTTATTATGGAATTTGTAGGACCTAAACTTAAATTCTTGTAGAACTCCTGCGTACAAAGGATTTTTAAATATATATTAAATGATTTTGCAATAGTAAGAATATTATGAGACAATCTTCGACATAACAGAAATTGTTTAATTTCATCTCTTTTGATAATATCGACGGACTTCTAACTCCTCGCTTGTGAAATTTATCTAAACAAACTGTCCTAGAAGGTTCGAAATGGTTGAAATAAATGGTAGTCTGATGAAACTGATTGGCCCGAACATTTTTCAGAAAATAAATCATGGGAATTTCTTGAACTGTTTTCTCTATGGTATAAGTTTCCCAGAATAATCTTTTCCTCCTTTGTATACATTATTGATATATTTAACTCTCCGTTCTTCGCCTACGTCTGCTTCAAGTGCTAGAACAGCAAATATCACTTGCTTGCAAAAACTGACAGATTTCATTTATTTTTAAAGGGAAGAGTGTAAACTGGGTTGACTATATTACAATTAGAAATCGTAGCCAATCACATCGCACTCAATGCTTTGATGCGTCCCAGTACACATCGAACATAGGAAAATTAACATTGAGTACATTTTAGTATGTTCGGTGTTACATAAAACTCTCTGTATAAATATGTATACTTAAAAGAAAAACTTTCTGTATAATAACTTAATACGTAATCTGAAGTCTCTAGAGTAATTAAATGAAATCAAAGAAGAGAAAGTCATGTATGTTGACGTGCAAATTTATATAACGTAGCATTTGGTTTGGAAAGAGAATGGAAATATCTCTAGAGGGTTTCCGTGCGTTTTGTGTTATCATATCTGTTTGATGCTATTGATTTTCCGGGTAATATTTCATGCACTATCTCCTAATTCCCATGCGGATAAATCGAATACCTAAACTGCTATTATGGATTGAAATATCATTCCGTGGCATTTCACAGGATGTCATCACCAAATTAGCCTTATCTGCTGACCAGTGGTTTTCCGTTTGCTTAAGGCATTTCTTGCAGCGTCATCGGTACGGTGCGCCTCAATTTGCGGGGATAGTTGAATTCGCTAACGCGGAATGCTTTAATTTCATCGATACGTATTTTTCATTTTTTTCTCTGCGCTATTTTCCATGCATTTCTAGGTTGAATCTTTATTGAAGGGTCTGCTGTCCTCGGAAGGTCATAGTTATTAAAGAGGTTTACATAGGTACATAAAGCGAGGCTAGTGGACTTTTAATGGTGTTGACTTTATGTATCTTTAATGCACTGGTTTATGACATCGTGGATTTAAATGTATTAAATTTAGGTGGCTTACAAAGCAAGCATATCTTTTTTTAATTATAGGTACATTAAATTGTTAAGCGGTTTATTGTTGTTAGCAATCATATTCTGAAATACGATTTTACACAAATAGGAATAAATAGTTATTATGTCGTACACTTTTTTCTTAGTTATTAATGAGCCTTGGGCCGCGCGCTCTTAGGGGGTCGCCTAATGGAAGAGTCGGCCCTGCTATAATATGTAGACTGCTTTGCCCTTAGTTTGTTAAAGAGAGTCTACAAAGAAAGTAGTCGACTATTTGTTTTAGATGGATCCGTCCGCAGTGGATATAGCCGGCCGGTTAGAAAACTAATTTAAGTAAATCTCCAGAACATCGGAGCAAAACATTGTCTTGTCCTTTGTCGCCGCCACTAAATCACCTGGACGTAAAGCTAAGTAGTTTCTGCGGTCTTCCGAAATATTTTTCCGAGAAAAGCTCCTTAAGCGCATGAAAAGTTTTACTTTCTCCAAATGTGACCCAAAAGTATCTGTAATCATCATTAAATATTAAATTCGTTTAGGAAACTATATACTTAAAGATTCTTTAAGCGGGTAAATTATACGGGAAATCTATGTTTTTAGTATACATATGCTCTAGGCACGCGCCCAGAACGCGTCACGCGTCTTGAAGGGGGGCCTATCACGGTCTTATGAGGGGGGCAGGGTGTTCACGCATTTAAAATTATGTATATCCAGGCGCACTTGCTGAGTGCCTGGAATATCATAATTTATTACAAGTAAACTCAATACCCAACAACAGAGGTACTTTTTTGGAAATAGTATTTTCAAATTAAACATCGATAGAATTGTCTACGGCTCTTAATCCTGTCGCTCCATCAAGTATACATCATATTGGCTATTCAACGTTATCAAATTGCGATGTCAAATCTGATGTAATAGAAATGGATAGCTTCAAACAGAGCTGGGCAGGATTCGAATCATTCAGGATTCGATTCCCGGATTGAATCCTTTTAGAGGATTCAAAAGAGGTATTCGAATACTTTAGTGAAAACGGATTCGTGATCCGGATTCGTTACATTTTTTTAAAAGGATTCGTATTCGAATCCAGACGTAGATGATTCGAATCCTTATAAAAAGATTCGAATTTTTATAAAAGGATTCGAATCCTTATAAAAGGATTCGAATCCTTATAAAAGGATTCGAATTCTTATAAAAGGATTCGAATCCTTATAAAAGGAATCGAATCCTTATAAAAGGTTTCGAATCCTCATACACAGATTAAAATCCTCCTAAATAATGCGAATCGTCGCTACTAATGCTAGGATTCGAATTCGATTAATTCAAATAGTTAAATATTCTAATATGAATATTTAAATCACTAAATTATTCATATTTGAATATAAATATTTAAATTTTCGAATAATTCAAATATTTGTGAATGTATATTTGGTTACTTAACCATGAAAAATATCCAACGTTAATAGTATATTTTTAACTTCACTTGAAATCAGTGTTTTATACGCGTGGCGCATGAAGTAAAATTTCGAGTTTAGAAAAGCCCCGTGAAAATTTGTCTCGGGTCGCTGCGCGACCCTCGACAAATTTTCTACGCGGGGCTTTTCTAAACTCGAAATTTTACTTCATGCTTAGTCTGGGAGTGGACAGCACTCGTTCTTAGAAGTTTCAAATTGAAGGATCACTCTAGATTACTAAGTGTATTACTATTTTACAAAGGCTACAGCTCGAAGGACCAACCATGGTCTTCGGAGACTGAAGGACTAGAGGGAATCAACGTTTTTTTTACAAGAAAACAACGAATATCTGAAGGTTTACAGCATGGATAGGAAAGAAAACATCTAATTTTGAAAAAATATCGAAGTTGGCGTGGTTTTCAGTGCATTTTTAACTTCACTTAAAATCAGTGTTTTATACGCGTGGCGCATGAAGTAAAATTTCGAGTTTGGAAAAGCCCCGCGAAAATTTGTCTCGGGTCACTGCGCGACCCGAGACAAATTTTCTACGCGGGGCTTTTCTAAACTCGAAATTTTACTTCATACTTAGTCTGGGAGTGGACAACACTCGTTTGAATTTTAAATTTAACTCTTTTAAAAAATCGACGTATGTAATATAATAAATCATTTATTGAATTTATAGAAAAATATGCAAAATATTACCTAAAATTAACTTTTAGAGTTAACTTTATAATTTGCTCGGCTCTTAATAGGTGAATGAATATTCTATTCCTAAGAAAAACTGTTTATATTTAATATTAAAGTTGCATTTAATACAAAAACAAACTATGAATAAATCGACATAAATCTAGAAATATCGAAAATCTCGACATGTAGAATATCTTGACGGTCCACTCCCAGACTAAGCATGAAGTAAAATTTCGAGTTTAGAAAAGCCCCGCGTAGAAAATTTGTCGAGGGTCGCGCAGCGACCCGAGACAAATTTTCACGGGGCTTTTCTAAACTCGAAATTTTATTTCATGCGCCACGCGTATAAAACACTGATTTAAAGTGAAGTTGAAAACGCACTGAAACTCAACCCAAATTCGATATTTTTTCAAAATTGGATGTTTTCTTTCCTATCCATGCTGTAAACCTTAGATATTCGTTGTTTTCTTGTAAATAAACTTCGATTCCCTGTAGTCCTTCGGTCTCCGAAGACCATGATTGGTCCTTCAAGCTGTATCCTTTGTAAAATGGTAATAAACTTAGTAATCTAAAGTGATTCTTTAATTTGAAACTTCTAAGAACGAGTGTTGTCCACTACCAGACTAAGCATGAAGTAAAATTTCGAGTTTAGAAAAGCCCCGCTTAGAAAATTTGTCTCGGGTCGCGCAGCGACCCGAGACAAATTTTCACGGGGCTTTTCTAAACTCGAAATTTTACTTCATGCGCCACGCGTATAAAACACTGATTTAAAATGAAGTTCAATAACACATATATCATCATTAATTAAAATCATTATATAATCAGAAATTCAGTCGGTAAATGAACGTTTTTATTAATAGAAACTGATGGAATAAAATATTACTGGTTGCAAATAATAAATTCAAATATATTTTTAAATTAAAAATTTTAACTTACTCTAAAGGATTTGTATCCGTGATTCAAAAATGAGGATTCGAATCTTTGATTCGAATCATATTTTTCACTTACGAATCCTTTATTCGAGTATTCGTGATTTGAATCATATTAGGTGATTCGGATTCGTGATTCGAATCCTGTTTTTGAGGATTCATCCCAGCTCTGGCTTCGAATATGATTTTAAGTCAGCAAATTACCACAACATTAATTTATTTTTATTATCTACTAGCATTTAGCCCGATTTACCAAACGGGGAGCCGACGGCCGAATCAAGGAAATGTAGAAATGTAAAGAGAATTGCATAATTAAAAAAAAATAAATGATGTTGAAGAAAAATATATGTATAACAGTAGCAAGGGGAAAGGGAGGGGGAGATGCGTTGGTGCATGAGCCGAATGATGGTGACTGCAAGGTAAATCGTTGTTTTGTAGTGGTTATGGAGTGGATGGATGTAAAGGTCCGTGAAAAGGTTGGAAGAGATGGTCGCTTCGCTCCAGCCGCTCGCTTCGCTCGCTTGCCTTGCTCGCTTCGCTCGCACATAGAGAGGGTAGTTGCTCCTTTATCCTTGCGAAAACAAATTTTCTCTATTTGATACAGTACAATAATAAGAATTATACCAGTAGATAGGAACTATAAATTTGTATAAATGCTAAAAATTTCAATTATCTAGCTCAAGTTGGACCGGAGCAATAAATATTTTTTAGTTTTTAGCAATTCCGGAATATTTTGATGCGCTGGCTATCAAAAGCTATGAGTGGGACAAAGACAGACTTATGCGGGTTTCAATGTTAAATTTTGAATCAAGGGGTAGTACGTACCCCCTGGAGTTTTTGAAAAAAAATTATTTTTTTTCTTAATGGTATCAATCAATTCCTCACTTTTTTCTATGATGTTTTTGTAATTAGTGTTTTATTTTTGCTCAATCGGAAGTATTTTTTTTTTAATAAATGAAATTTAAAAATCACCAAAAATTACAATTTTTTTTCTTACTTCCGTCATAATAATAGTAGACCAATGGCAGTTGGACCGTAAATGGGCAACACGAATCTGCATAAATGCTAAAAGTTTCATTGATCCAGTTCTATTAGGGCGGAAATTGATATTTTTTTTCTGCGATTCAAACCCCATTTTCATGCTAAAACGGCGAATTATAAATACAATTTTTATTTCTTAGCTCCGCTATTATTTATAGTACAATAATGGAAATTTAATCAATAAATAGGTAATACAAAGCTGTATGAATGCTGAAAATTTCATTGGCCTAGCTCAATTTAGATCAAAATTAGAACTTTTTTTTACATTTCAAATTATTTAAAAAAACAATTTTTATTTTTTTTGCTATAGTATTTAAAACAGTAAAACAACTGCAATTATACGAATAAATGGGATATACAAATATGTATAAATGCTGAAAATTTCATTCATCCAACTTAATTTGGACAGGAGATAGATTTTTTTTAAATTTTTCATCTTAATTAAATAAATAAATTATATTTTTTTTGTTTGAGTATTTGATACAGTACATTAATGGGAAATGTATCAGTAGATAGGAAATTTAAATGTGTATAAATGCTGAAAATTTCAATTATCTAGCTCAAGTAGGACCGGAGCAATAAATATTTTTTAGTTTTTAGCAATTCTGGAAAATTATTAGGCGCTGGCTATCAAAAGCCATGAGTGGGAGAAGGACAAACTTATGCGGGTTTCAATGTAAAATTTCGAATCAAGGGGTACCCTTTGCATTTTTTTTGAAAAAAAAACAATTTTTGTTAAAGGTATCAAAAAACTCTTTATTTTTTTCGATGACGTTTTTGGGGCAAGTGTTTTTTTCTTATTCAACTGGAAGTATTTTTTTTTATTAAATTAAATTTAAAAATAATTAAATTTTAATCGAAATAAATACAAATACCAAGTGTTACGATATTTTAGCGATTTTAAAAGTAAAAAAATCAAAGCTAAGCATGATTCAGTTTGCGAGCGCAGCGAGCAGGCAAGCGAGCAAAGCGAGCTGGGGTGAGCGTTAGCGAGCAGCAGAGTCCTTTTAATATACGAACCGCTTTCTCCATCCACCGCATCAAGGAAATGTAAAGAGAATTGCATAATTAAAAAAAAAATGATGTTGAAGAAAAATATATGTATAATAGTAGCAAGGGGAAAGGGAGGGGGAGAGGGAGAGGCGTTGGTGCATGAGCCGAATGGTGGTGACTGCAAGGTAAATCGTTGTTTTGTAGTGGTTATGGAGTGGATGGATGTAAAGGTTCGTGAAAAGGTTGGAAGAGATGGTCGCTTCTCCAGTATTGATGTAAATATTGCTGTGGAAAATTTTTATAACATCTTCGAATATGTTTTGAACAAATATGTCCCTCTTAGAAAAATACGGAATTCAACATATCCTATGTGGTTCTATAAAGAATTAATAAAATTAAAGAAACAGAAGCATTCATAGTTTAAATCAAGTGCGTCGCCCAATGACTATGCAGAATTCCAATGGTTAAGGGCTGAATGTAAGCAACTCAACGAAAGACTACATGCAGAATATTTGAAAAAGGTAGAAGAGAATATTAATGTGAACTCAAGATCTTTCTGGTCACACGTCAATGAATCAAGAAAAACTGATGGCTACCCAAAAGTGATGCATTTTAACGATAAGTCTAGTGATTTGGGGCAAGGTTGCGCGAATTTATTTGCTGAATACTTTTCTGAAGTGTACAGTGACCCTCAAGTATCTAGTGCTCGCTTTGGTCAAAAAAATGTGTTAGTCTTAATTCTCTTAACATTAATCTTGCGGATATTTTTGATTGTATTAATTTATTACCTGATTCATGTTCATATGGTCCTGACCACTTACCTGCCTACTTTATAAAACGCTGTATTTACTCAATGTGCCCGGCATTACATATATTATTTCAGACCTCATTAAAATCAGGTATATTTCCCAATGTTCGGAAAACAAGTTATATTAGGCCTCTGCATAAAAAGGGAAATCGCGAGGATGTTACAAACTACAGATGTATCGCAATTCCATCGGTTATACCAAAATTGTTTGATAAAATTATTACCGACCAGTTAATATGGGCTAGTAAGCAGGTAATCTGCAATAAGCAACATGGGTTCTGTGAAGGTAAATCTACTGTGACCAATTTAATAATCTATCAATCATTTTTATTAGATTCGTTCGAGAATGGGAAACAGGTTGATGCGGTCTATACCGATTTTTCGAAGGCCATTCAATTTTAATAAGAAAACTTGAAAATTTTGGATTTGGGTTACCAGTTGTGAAATGGTTACAGGATTTTTTGAGCAATAGAACGCAATTTGTTAAATTAAATAATTTTATCTCTAAGTCAATCACAGTCACATCTGGTGTTCCTCAAGGGTCCCACTGCGGACCTATATTGTTTCTATTGTTCATTAGTGACATTATATCATATGTTGCTCATTCTGTGTTATTATTATTAGCCGACGACCTTAAGATTTTTTGAATTATCAGTAACCCCTCAGATCGTATGTTACTGCAGACTGACCTTGACAATATATATCGTTGATGTACTGAGAACTCTCTTTTTCTTAATATCGGCAAATGTTATTCTATATATTTTGGCAGAGGTCGAGTATCAGAAAATATTTACTATATTAACGATAATAGCACTGGTCTGCAAAAAAATTTTTTTTTTCGAGCCCTGACACCATTCCTGCTGGTTCTTATGAAAAATTACCTCTTGAATCCGAATATGACCTCCGTTTTCCCCCATCACCCACCGTTTTCGGGGGAGCCCCCCCCCACCTATTTTTATCACTTTTCGATAATTTGGAGGGATGAAATGGATTATTTTAGCCTTTACATTTCTTCTGAGGGGCTAGAGAGGTGAAAAGTTCAAAAACATGAACATTTGTAGCAAGGAGGTAGATTTGGGGGGGGATATGCCCCCTTAAATTGTAAAAAAATCATTAAAAATGATCAATTTTTTCCGTTTTTTTCGCTGTTTTTTCTTTTATTTTCTACATATTCCAGCTTCCATTCCCCCTCATCCACCCCCAAACACCCCCAAATAATAAAAATATATTGCAACAATATATAACAACAATAATAAAAATATATAGCAACAATAATAAAAATATATAGCAACAGTTCGGAAGATTCACTGTACCACGCTGGCGCTTTCAATACTCCCCCGTTTACCCCATCGATTGGAGGGGTGAAAAGGATTATTTTAGCTGTAAAGAATAATAAATAAAAAGTAAAATAATAAATGTAAAATAATAAATGTAAAGAATAATAAATAACTAAGATAAGTACCTTCATTTGGTGCTTGCTTTCCTTTTGTACCCTGAGGTAGATGTTTCTCGTATCAAAAACCAGCAGTACTCTGCTAACATGCTCGCATTCCACTTCCCCGAAAATCTCTCGAACTTAGAGATGTCTTGATGAAACCGTTCCCCGTGTTCATCCGAAACTGCTCCTAAATTTTCAGGGAAGAAGTCCAGGTGTGAGTGAAGGAAATGCACTTTAAGAGACATGTTACACCCCATGGCCTTGTACGCTGACAGCAATTCCTCGACATGAGCGACATAATCATCACTTTTGTTGTTACCCAAAAAGTTCTCACACACGTTTTGGAATGCAATCCAAGCTGGTTTTTCTTTTCGATTCAGGTGTTCAATAAACGTCGAATCTTGGAAAAGTTGTCTAATCTGGGGGCCCACGAAAGCTCCTTCCTTGATTTTAGCCTCACTAAGACGAGGGAATCTAGTTTTCAAAAATTGAAATGCATCACCGGTCTTGTCCATTGCTTTCACAAACTGTTTGATCAATCCGAGTTTGATGTGCAAAGGCGGCAAGTAAATATTTTCCTTCGGGACCAGAGGATCGTGAACGACGTTTTTCTGACCGGGAGTAAAACTTTCTCGCAGAGGCCAGTTCCGTACGATGTAATGTTTGTCTCGGGCTCGGCTGTCCCATTCGCATAGGAAGCAGCAGTATTTTGTGAAGCCCGATTGCAGGCTCATGAGTAGAGCAACAACTTTTAAGTCAGCGCAAAGTTTCCAATTATAATCATGGTATTTGATTTTATCAAGGATCCGGCTGATGTTTTCGTACGTCTCCTTCATATCCAAAGAGTATGCAACCGGGAGTGATGGTAACTCATTCCCATTGGCCAATAGGACAACTTTCAAGCTTGTCTTTGATGAGTCTATAAACAGTCTCCATTTGTCTGGGTCACATGGCATCTTCAGTTCTATCATCAATGCATTTGAAATAGGGCAGAACACTAAGCCTTCATCTGCCGAAAAAAGTAATTTCAGGGTTGACTGCCTAGTCCTGTAAGAAGAGATTTTTACACCCTTTTCTAAGAGATTCCACTGCTGAAGTCGAGATCCAAGAAGTTGAGATTTACTCTTAGGTAACTCCAAATCCCTGACGAGATCATTCAATTCCGACTGAGTAACGAGGTGAGGTTTTCGATGAGCTGAATCAGCAGAACACTCTTCATCATCGGTGAACGTATCATAAGATGGTCCAGGCTGTGGCTCAAAGTCTTTCAAATCCGTTTCTGGCTCTAGAGTATAGGTTTTTGGGGGCACTGGGATTGGCAAAGATTCGTTGTGAGGAACTGGTCTTAGAGCTGAAGGGATATTAGGATACTGAATTGTATGCTTACTTTTGCTAGATAACCCGACGGTGGAAGTCATACAAAAGTAACAATCTGTGAGATGACAGCGAGGTTCGCGCCAAACCATGGGCTCAGCAAATGGCATTGATTTACGGGTACCTTTGAGCCATTTGGTCAAGCTACTGTAACAAGTAGTGCAGCAAACTGTTGGAGCCCAATTCTTGTCCTGATCGCCAACTAGGCAATCAAAGTAAAATTTATAAGCAGTTTTAAGAAGCGGAGAAAGGGGTTTTCGTTGCGCTTTTAAAGTCAATTCCCCGCAAACATAGCAGAAGCTATCGGGATGATTTTTACACTCGCGTGGCATAATTAAACAGTGAATAAATGCTCGATATTAATCACAACTCACACTCACGTACTGTAATTCACTTGGAAAAAGCCGGAATTAAAAAATTTCTACCGTTATACACAATTTAAACAACTTGGAAACACAGAATCCCCGCCTAGAGCACCGACAAGTTGACTCTACGATCGCTAGAGATGTACTGAGGGACGGTAAGGATTACAGTGCAGGTCTATAGTGACAAGAGCAATGTAAGTTTAAACCTGTCAAAGCATGAAAATTCCTGGGCAAACCTGTGCGCGCGAGGTATTGAGAGCGCCAGCGTGGTACAGTGAATCTTCCGAACTGTTGCTATATATTTTTATTGTTTTGGGGGGGATGAGGGGGGATGGAAGCTGGAATATGTAGAAAATAAGTGAAAAAACTGCGAAAAAAACGGAAAAATCGATCATTTTTAAGGATTTTTTTACAATTTAAGAGGGCAAATCCCCCCCCAAATCTACCTCCTTGCTACAAATGTTCATGTTTTGGAACTTTTCACCTCTCTAGCCCCTCAGAAGAAACGTAAAGGTTAAAATAATCCTTTTCATCCCTCCAAATTATCGAAAAGTGATAAAAATAGTTGGGGGGGCCTCCCCCGAAAACGGTGGGTGACGGGGGAAAACGGGGGTCATATTCGGATTCAGGAGGTCATTTTACATAAGAATCAGCAGGAATGGTGTCAGGGCCGATTTTCATGCCGACCAGTGTAGTTTATCACCAGTCAAATACATAATAGATTTCGGTGTAACATTTGATTTTTCTTTATCTTTTACTAAACATATTGATAATATTTGCTGCAAAGGTATGCAAACTCTTGGCTTTGTCAATCGGTTTGGTAAACAATTTTCTATTAATACTCAAAAAATTCTATACTTACCATTGGTAAGATCCCAATTGGAATATGCGTCCACTGTTTGGTTTCCACAATATGCTAATAATATAGAACGGCTAGAAAGAGTCCAAAATAAATTTCTGCTAAATATAAGTTTCAAATTAGGGATCAGTCGATATAACTATAGTCGTACTTAAATGTTAACCGTGCTTAATCTAAAATCTCTTGAAAATAGACGTATTTATTTTGATTTATGTTTTTTATTCAAAATTGTTAATTTTATAGTTGATCCGATTTGTTAAGTATGATTAATTTTAATATACCAACTAATACTCGAAATAACGTCACATTTCGTGAACATTTTCATCGATTCAACTATGGCACTAATAGCCCAATAAGTAGAATGATGAGATTTTTCATTATAATAAACAATAATCAATGTATATCGCTTTTTAGATTAACATTTAGTAATTTTAAGAGTCAAATAAAATATATACATTATTCAGCTTGCATGAAACGCAGTTATTATTATTATTTTTTTTTTTTCATATCTATATACACTTATTTTTCTCCCGTATTTTCTTTTGTATTAATTATATAATAATTCACACATATTATGTATATGTATGTAAAAATTGTAATGGTATTATTGTTATACATTGTAAAAAGTGGATCCGTCAATAAATAAATAAATATCAGTGGCGGCCGGTGGCCAACTTCATGTGAAACAAAAACGCCAAAGTAATGCATCTCGGAATTCAAAAGTGCGCTCGTTGTGCTGCTAAACGCATGTATTAATGACGCAATTCCGTGACGTAAGGAGCATTGATAAACAAAATGTATACGTAGTGCTTTCAACCTCATTTTTTGTATCTTGGATTTGAGCCTCACACGAAGTTAGGCCGCGAGCCGCCAATGATGTATATATGTTACAGACAAAACACGAAATTGGACAAAACGCGTTTTGTCTAGACTAAACGCGAAATGTCTACTACTCACAGACATAGTCCAAATTAAAACATAATTTCACGTTTTGTCCGCATGAGTTTAGACAAGTCCTAACATGCTAAGTGTCATAAAAATGTCAAATTTGTAAAATTATAATAACAGAAGCTCAGCGGTAATCGAATTTATCGAAAATGTAAGAACATTGTGCTTTATTGTAACGTTCGCAAAATAATAAAGAAAAAAAAAGAAATTAACAATTTGTAAGGAAATATTAATTTCCTTGTTTTTTTATGTAAAAAAACAACAACAAAATTGAGCCGATAAAGCTAGAGGAGGAGCTAAATGTTGAGACTAAATTATGAAAATTACGAGACATTCTGCTGCTTTTTTTCCGAAATTATAAAATAAATCGATCAAAGAAAAGAAAACAAATAAAGTATTGAAAAACATCACTTTGTTTTAGAAATAAAGTGGCAAATTATTTATAAGGAGTGTTATCGGGGTGCGGGACGTCGCTTGCTGATGTGCTAATTTTTATAAAGAGCATGAGTTATGCACTAACGACGTTCCTCCGTAACAACTCCGGTGGCTCAGGATTGGTCACACACAAAATAATAATAATAAATTTACTTACCTAAATATCCTTGGTCAAAAGGCACTAATTTTTATTGTATACAAAAAAGGTTGTTTGAATTTTGTATGAATTTAAAATGACTATTGTTTTGAAAACACAACACTTAAAATTTATTAACAAGAATAAAAGGACCAAAAAAATGTAATGAATGAAACAAATGAACACAGAAATACAATGATTAAGCTAAATAAACAATGATAAAATGAACGATGATAAAAATATATGAAATGAACAAATGAATGAAATTGAACGAACGTGATGTGACGATTCAATGAATAATGACACCGACAACTTATAGGTACGCGACGACTTACAAATGATGATAACTTCACTTGATATAATTTCGAACTTCACTTCATGTATCCTGAATGCATTTTTGAACTTGATGTCTGGAGTTTGACTGACTTGTGATGACCGAATCAAGTTTTCGAACTGTACTCTCTTTTCTCTGTCTTCCGCTGTCTCTTATCTTCCCAACCACCGCTGTCTTCACCCCCGCCATGTATCTTGGGGGTGACGGTGATTGGTCGAGAACGTGGTGGAAGGAGCAGAGGGTGGAGTTTTCATATTTAGCTGAGGCCAAAAAGTTTTGGGCCTCTGGTTTCCGACTGCTCCGGCGTGTCGAAGTTTGTGCTGCAGATGTTACGACCATAAACCTTTGTTCTCGCTGTTTTCCCGAAATTTTGAGAAATTCCCAAAGGCTTTGTTTTCATGGTCGTAAACATCTACAGCGCGCCGTGGGTTTTATGGCGCTGGTCCTCGGAGGTGCGGAATTTTATGACCTTCCTCGGGGTTGTAAACATCGGCCGGTGCTGGTCGCGCGGTTAATGATGGGGTGGTTTGCAAGTCGTCATTGTTGGTCACGTTCGGGGGAATTCAATGTTGGACTAATTTACATATTTACAAGAAAAAAAATATATACAAAAGAACATCGAATGAATGGTTACGAACTTGAGTCATTTGGAATTAAAATGATTATGAAATGAAATGAGCAAAACAAAGGGAGTCCGATGTTTTCGCGAATGTGAATAAAATAATCAAGTTACGACGTTTTCGATAAAACGCCGGTAACAATTCGGCCCCGTAAATGAGTAAAGTTCGTTTACATGAATAAATGAATGAAAATGCTTAAAACTAATATATACAAAAAGATCTTCATCCATTAATTTCGATGTGGAAGGCGCAGAATGATGAACAATTAATGAGCAAGCTCAAAAATGATTAGGCATCTGCCTATGTTCTTCCTGCTGGAATCGTGCGAATCAATCCCGCACAGGAAAACTGCGACCTTCTGTTTGACGAGTTCCTGGTGGAGGTGCCGGCTAACGTCTGGGTTCAGCGTCTGACTAACACCTGTATGAGGATGATGTCCAGGCCTCGATGACTTTCATCTGGTGGAGGTGCCGGGCTGACGTCTGCGTTTAGCGTCGGGCCAACACCTGTTTCGGTGGATGCGCCTGGCATACCCGATCCGAAGATGATCCAGATGATGATGATGATGTGGAGTGCTGGTATGATGCGAAAAGACGCGTTCTGAGGTGAACATTACACAGCAACATCCATGACGTTCCAGCGTCCGAATTACGCCTAGTTGGGACGTAATCCATTTGATGATGAACGGCTGGATGTAACGTCCTGGTTAGCAATGATGCGGATCCGGAGATGAGCCAGGGACGTTGAATGTGGGCGCCACAATGGGGATAACTGCCCATTGACAGTTTGCTGGCGGCAGGCGAATATGCGTCTCGACGCCTTAATTTTTGAGACGTTTTCTGCGAAGATGAGCCAGCGTGAGGGAAAATGAGTGACGGTGATTTTTCCCTGAGACGGAGATGAAAACTGGTTACCGTCCGGCGTCACAGGATGTGTCTAGATGTAACCCTCATCCTGTAGGGTGATGCTCTGGAGTAGTGGCATGGGGGTAAAATGTATGCATTGTATAAATGTCTATAAGGCCACTAGGGTAAAGTTTGATTACGGAACCACACTACGTTTCGCGGGTTTTATGTACAGAAGAGTCACTACGCGCACTGAAGCGTCCTTATAGCGATGACTAAAATAAACTCGCACACTAAAGCGTCCTTAAGTTCATTACCCGTTATTCCTGCGAATCCGGTTTGGGGCTGGTTGAAGCTGCTGTCACAGGATCGTCGATGTCGTTGATGAATTATTATAAGTTAATAACGGTAAAGATGCGTTGTGTTGGGGTAAAACGTCTTTTTCGCGAGGGGGAGGTACACTAAAGTTTACATTTTCACTGTTATTAGCACTGGATAGCGTCTGTGGGTTTATATTGGGCACTGTGTCTGATATATTGTCCGTATTCGCGGTCCTTGGTCGGCGTGGAGGTCGTTTTTGTCGGGCGGTGAAAAGTCGGGAATTTAATTCCGGTGATTCGATGACTGGCCGCCCGATTTCCCGTTTCCCGGCATGTTCGGACATTGATTGTGCCAGTGATAACCCTTTTTGCACTTCAGACAAAAAGGAGGAGGTGGTGATTTCGGTCGGTTATGCTGTGATGATGATTGTTGATATGCAGTTGATTGGCTGCGAGGGATTTCGCTTGGATTCGGTGGTGTAATCGGCCGCGGATATCGGTTGTTTTGGCGTGGTGGTGTTCGTGGGCGGTCCTCCTGAGTTTCGATGTTATTCACAGCACGATTTTCATTATGTTGAGGACGACGATTAGTTTGTGGGGATGTCGGACGGATATTTTGGGATGTTGGATGACGGTTCTGATTAGAGGATGATGGGTTATTTGTTTGATAATGTCGGTTTTGGTTTGAAGAATAATGTGTTTGTTTTGAGGAGTGTTGTGGATTTTGTTGAGGATATGGGAATTTTCTAGGAGAGTTTTGCTTATGCGGCTGTTCCCTCGAGGCTACGGTTTGTTTGTGTTCGTTATAAAACGCTAGCCTATTTGAAATTCTAACCGCTTTTTCGACGAACTCGTTCATGTTTGTTGGGCGGAAGATGAGCTCCTGGCGCAGCCTGTCCGAAGATAACTTCCACGTAACCTTCGTCATGTACTCTTCCGTCCAACTATTGCCGTATTTCCGGAATAGCAATTGTTTTCGGATGGTGAATGGTCCTGCGGCGGTGTTGTTCTGCCTCTTCGTCAGCAGCTCAACGGTTTCCTCATATTGGGTGATGTCCGGATCGATGGCGTCGCATAAAAGAGATGCTGCTCGCTCCCATGAGATTCCCTCTTGAAAGAAGCTCCCATACTCCGAAATTTGGGAGGAAGTCATACGAGCTAGTGTTCGCCGATGCTTTTCCTTCGTGGTCAGGTCTAGTCCGTGAAATTCCCTCTGGATGCCCTCCAAGAAAGTCTGCGGATCCTTTCCATCGAAATACTCAGTAGGTTTCTCTTCTGTGCGTTTAAACTCACGCATGAGCTCCATGTACTCTCTGTGAGTTTGCCGGCGAATCTCCTCGGATTTTCTGTGTTGGTCATAATAGTCGCGCAATTGTTGTAATTCGCGATGTGTATCCGATGTGTCGGAGCGGTAATCGAGAAACGGATTTCGAGATTCGAAGTGTCGCGTATGTGTTTGGTCTGCGCGAGAAACGTCGCTTCTCGATTCGACGTGGGCAATGTGGGCATCTCTGCGGGGTTCGTCAACACGAGTGAGCCTGTACTCGAAACCTGGTGGAGGCGGTGGTGGCCGAATGCCAACTTGCACCTCGTAGTGCTGGGATGCGAACGGATTTCCATCCTGTGAGGCATCTTGATGCTGATTGAGCATTGTTGTCGCTGAAGCGCGATCGAATTCAATTTCTGAATGTACTGACATGATTTAATCGGTCCCGTGATAATACAAAAGCAAAACAATGAAAATGATTTTTGGTTTACTTATTACGGCCCCGTAAGATTTTAATTAATGCTTGCAAAATTTAAAGTGGTGATATTAATTAATTAATTAGTAATTAATAACTGCTTACATTGAAAATTAAGTGTTGAAGCGACAAAATTAATTAAAAAATGGTTAAGTCAGAACATATAGTTAATAAGACGAAAATGAATAAAAATAATTTACAAAAACAGTTACTGTATCAATGATACTTAATATGAAACACGGCCCCGTCGCGATTTTAATTATTAATTTAAACAATTGATTTATTAATAAACATGGAAGATAATGAACGGAGCTGCAGTCAAAACGGTTAAATAATAGAAATTAATACAGTAAAATGAAGGGTTTATGAAAAATGTTCTATAATTAATTGACTACGAAAATGTAATAGTCTGAAGAAAAAACAAATTATGGAGTACGCGGCCTCGTCGCGATTTTAAAAGATTAAAGTCTGTACATAAAATATTATGAACAATGTTTAATACTCAATGATAATATTACCTATAACATGATAAAAACACACAACAATGTTAGAAAATAAACAAGTCATAGATAATAAACCTAAGTCTGATAAAAAAAAAAAAAATGTTAAAACAAATCACATGTAAAATGGTTCCTCAGTCCAAAAATTTCGCTTAAATGAATTTATAAAATGAATGAATGATGAAAGTAAACTATATTGCTGAATTTTATTTACATAAATGGTACTTTCTTAAATTAAAATTTTTAACTATTTTAACACACAAATATTTAGAAATATTAATGTGAAAATGTTACTATATGTGAGTTTGGGAACACGTTGAAAATATTAAAATCAAAGTACATTATATGTATGATAAAATTTGAGCATATAGTTTATCGAGCAACAATATCGAAATGTAACAATTGTTTTTGAATGTGATTTTGAATGAAATTAATCTAATGAGTAACTGTTGAAGATAAAATGTTAAACAAAGATTTCAATATATCAAATCACTAGCACGTTAAGTTGAGAGCGTTTTTGTCAAAATGTTAACGACAATTGTTACAGTGCAATTCAGGGACGTTAGTTAACTTTCTACGAAATTTTAACGTTAGTAGCCAAATTGTTAATTTAGCAAATGAGATTTAACTAGGGTCGTGGGTTTAAATTTTTGATAAAATTTATTACGTTGGGCGCCAAATTGTTATCGGGGTGCGGGACGTCGCTTGCTGATGTGCTAATTTTTATAAAGAGCATGAGTTATGCACTAACGACGTTCCTCCGTAACAACTCCGGTGGCTCAGGATTGGTCACACACAAAATAATAATAATAAATTTACTTACCTAAATATCCTTGGTCAAAAGGCACTAATTTTTATTGTATACAAAAAAGGTTGTTTGAATTTTGTATGAATTTAAAATGACTATTGTTTTGAAAACACAACACTTAAAATTTATTAACAAGAATAAAAGGACCAAAAAAATGTAATGAATGAAACAAATGAACACAGAAATACAATGATTAAGCTAAATAAACAATGATAAAATGAACGATGATAAAAATATATGAAATGAACAAATGAATGAAATTGAACGAACGTGATGTGACGATTCAATGAATAATGACACCGACAACTTATAGGTACGCGACGACTTACAAATGATGATAACTTCACTTGATATAATTTCGAACTTCACTTCATGTATCCTGAATGCATTTTTGAACTTGATGTCTGGAGTTTGACTGACTTGTGATGACCGAATCAAGTTTTCGAACTGTACTCTCTTTTCTCTGTCTTCCGCTGTCTCTTATCTTCCCAACCACCGCTGTCTTCACCCCCGCCATGTATCTTGGGGGTGACGGTGATTGGTCGAGAACGTGGTGGAAGGAGCAGAGGGTGGAGTTTTCATATTTAGCTGAGGCCAAAAAGTTTTGGGCCTCTGGTTTCCGACTGCTCCGGCGTGTCGAAGTTTGTGCTGCAGATGTTACGACCATAAACCTTTGTTCTCGCTGTTTTCCCGAAATTTTGAGAAATTCCCAAAGGCTTTGTTTTCATGGTCGTAAACATCTACAGCGCGCCGTGGGTTTTATGGCGCTGGTCCTCGGAGGTGCGGAATTTTATGACCTTCCTCGGGGTTGTAAACATCGGCCGGTGCTGGTCGCGCGGTTAATGATGGGGTGGTTTGCAAGTCGTCATTGTTGGTCACGTTCGGGGGAATTCAATGTTGGACTAATTTACATATTTACAAGAAAAAAAATATATACAAAAGAACATCGAATGAATGGTTACGAACTTGAGTCATTTGGAATTAAAATGATTATGAAATGAAATGAGCAAAACAAAGGGAGTCCGATGTTTTCGCGAATGTGAATAAAATAATCAAGTTACGACGTTTTCGATAAAACGCCGGTAACAGGAGTATATTTTAAACTTTTTATTAAATCAGTGTTTTCTACGCGTGGCGCATGAAGTAAAATTTCGAGTTTAGAAAAGCCTGAAAATTTGGATTTGCCGGGGCGCGACTCGCTTCGCTCGCGCGCCCCGGCAAATCCAAATTTTCAGGCTTTTCTAAACTCGCCCCTAACATGCTAAGTGTCATACAAATGTCAAATTTGTAAAGTTGTAATAACAGAAGATCAGCGTTAATCGAATTTATTGAAAATGTAAGAACATTGAGCTTTATTGTAACGTTCGCAAAATAATAAAGAAATAAAAAGAAATTCACAATTTGTAAGGAAATATTAATTTCTTTGTTTTTTATGTAAAAAAACAACAGCAAAATTGAGCTGATAAAGCTAGAGGAGGAGCTAAATGTTGAGACTAAATTATGAAAAATACGAGACATTCTGCTGCTTTTTTTCCGAAATTATAAAATAAATCGATCAAAGAAAACAAAACAAAAAAAGTACTGGAAAACATCACTTTGTTTTAGAAACAAAGTGACAAATTATTTATAAGGAGTATATTTTAAACTATTCAATAAATCAGTGTTTCCTACGTGTGGCGCATGAAGTAAAATTTCAAGTTTAGAAAAGCCTGAAAATTTGAATTTGCCGGGGCGCGACTCGCTTCGCTCGCGCGCCCCAGCAAATCCAAATTTTCAGGCTTTTCTAAACTCGAAATTTTACTTCATGCTTAATCTGGGAGTGAAAACACTCGTTAAAAGTTTAAAATTGAACGCTTTTATAATTAACTTTGTAAAAATAATCTACTTCTCATTATTGAAAGTGATTCTTTATTAAATAATCCAGTTTGGTTTGATATTATTTGAAGTAAAAGTTACGCCTATATTTATCGCTTCGCTCGCGCGCCCCGTCAAATCCAAATTTTCAGGCTTCTCTAAATTCGAAATTTTACTTCATGCTTAATCTGGGAGTGAAAACACTCGATAAAAGTTCAAAATTGAACGCTTTTATAATTAACTTTGTAAAAATAATCTACTTCTCATTATTGAAAGTGGTGCTTTATTAAATAATCCAGTTTGGTTTGATATTATTTGAAGTAAAAGTTACGCCTATAATCAATAACTTTTCAAATCAAGTAGTTTTATTATAATTTGAAATTAAGAAAGTTAGATGCTTCAAATACAATTAATTAATTAATAAATAAATTAATATATAATTTTGTAATATTTAAAAATTGTCATATTTTTCGACAGTCATGAACATATTTTGTTTGCCACTCTATCACTTATGAAATGACATAGTTTTTCACTAATTAGTATATTTGTTAACAATTTCTGGAAAATAAATTACTTATTATTATATGTCATAAAGTAACAACATTAAGTGTTGAAAGTTGTATAAAACGGCGAATTTGTCAAAAGTTAGATTAGGTTAGGTGCCACATACATTTAGGTAGACGATGTACCTTCTAACCTGACATATATCTCACATCGTGAAGGTTTTTGAGGTTAGGTATCACTCTGATCAGTTAGGTTAGGTATAATGTCATTCTGACGACTAAATGTCGGCTGACGCCGACTTACATCAACTGCAATTATAGTTCAGCTATCGACTTACGTCAACTGTTTTTATAGATTAACGTAAAACAAACATAGTAATCAGGATACAAATTCAAAAAAAGCATTATACGTGCCATATAAATGTCATAAGTGATAGAGTGACAAACAACACATGTTCACGACTGTCTAAAAATATTACAACTTTCAAAATTTAAAAAATGTATAACTATCAATGAATGTATTGTTTATCATTGATCACTTGGTAAAAAATAATAATTATTTTATTAATATTAAATTCAAATATAAAATGACTTGGTTTGTATCAATTTTTTTTAAAACCAAATGAATTGATTTTATTTAAATTTAGACACTTTTAATTTTAAATTAAAATAAAACTACTTAATTTAAAAAGTAAATAATTATATACATTATTTAGCATATTTTGCTATACAATAACAGAAATATATATAGTTAATTACTTCCAATTATGAAAAAGAGATTTTTTATGCAAGGTTTAATATAAAAGCGTTCAATTTTGAACTTTTAACGAGTGTTTCCACTCCCAGATTAAGCATGAAGTAAAATTTCGAGTTTAAAAAAGTCTGAAAATTTGGATTTGCCCGGGTGCGCGAGCGAAGCGAGTCGCGCCCCGGCAAATAAAATTTTTTAGGCTTTTCTAAACTCGAAATTTGACTTCATGTGCCACGCGTATACAACACTGATTTTAAGTGAAGTTCAAAATATATTCCTTATAAATAATTTGTTACTGTTTATGTAACAAAATTATGTTTTCAGTACTTTTTCTTCAATGTAAAATCTTGCAACGCATTTTGTCTAATAGCCCTTAGACAACGCATTTTGTCTAGACAATATTGTCTGAAATAATTGGACAATTCGCATGTTGTCTAGACAAAACTGTCTTTGACAGAAAAATTGAAAAATGTCAGTCACGGAGGAATTCCGTGCAAAACCCTTCCTGTGACCATAACTGTGGCTTCCTGGGAAGTCCGATGTGGTCCAGGCAAACCAATGAATGCTACAAATCGATAAATGATTGTGCAAATGATGTAAAACTGTAACAAGTTAATTGAGCTGTCTTTGACAGAAAAATTGAAAAATTGAAAACGCATTTTGTCCGGATTTCGTGTTTTGTCCAGAACATATGCATTGACACACTAGAATTTAGTTAGTCTTGAGGGGAGCTCAAGCCCGCGAGCCACCCCCTGGATGCGCGCCTGATATGCTCTAAGCTTTCCGGCATTCGTTGCATATTAAAAGAGTTCAATTTGAAGCTTTAAACAAGTGCTTTCTGCTCCTAGATTTAGCATAAAGTAAAATTTTAAGTTTAGAAAAGGCTGAACGTATGGATTTTTACGCGAAGCGTCTAAATTCAAATTCAATCTTTTCTAAACTCAAAATTTTACTTCATGCGCCACGCGCATATATCACTGATTTGGTGTGCAGTTTAGAGTATACGTCTTTAGAATACTGCTTTAGTAGGATATTTTAAACTTCACTTGAAATCAGTGTTTTATACGCGTGGTGCATGAAGTAAAATTTCGAGTTTAGAAAAGCCTCAATATTTTAAGGCTTTTCTAAACTCGAAATTTTACTTCATGCTTAATCTGGAAGTGGAAAACACTCGATTACCGCTTCAGTTTAATTTGTTTTTAAACAACGAATATCTAAAAGTTTACAGCATATACGCTGTAATTAGTATATGTATACTTTAAAAAAACTACTAGTATATTTTGATATGCAGATATCCTCCTGTGTTAACAATAATTTCTATATTTCATGTTATAATTTAAATAAATATACAGGGATTTTTTTTTACTCTGCTGTAATCTAAATTGCTTCTATTTTTAAAATTTCACCAAATATTATTCTTTTAGTAAGTTTTAGTTAATTCTGCTATTTTGCTGGATGTATTAAGCAAGTTGCTATACATACATAACAAAACGGCAAATAGAATTTAAATTTTACTTACTAAATTGATCAATTTGACCGAATATTCAATGGTTATGTCAATTTTGATGATGATATGTGTTTTGAATCTTGTCGTTTTTGTAAATTGTGCTTCTGTTTAAATAAGCAATTTTAACTTTTTTGTTTAAATCAGTTTTGACGACTTGTGTTTTTATTGTATTGTTTGGTTTTCGTTGAAATTAGCAATTTTTAATGTTTTTAATAATTCACAAAATTTTTAGGGTTTTGTTAATTTTTGTTATTTTCGACATTTAAAAGATTTTAATTGATTATTACTATGTTTATTTAAAATAATAATAATAATCATAATTATTGGGCCCTGTGAATTTAGAAGATTTTAGTTCATTCTCAAAGTTTCGAAAGTTTTTTGCGGTGAATCTTTTAATTTTTCAAATGTTTTTATTATTAATCTTGATGCGTCCATCATAGCACTGTCTTCGTTGTAGATATGATGATTTAAATATTAAGAATATAGAAAAGTATCCCAAACTAAATTTTTTCTACTTTTATTATTATTATCGCCTTTACAAAATAAATATTTCTTATATTTTTTCGTTATATCTTAGTGAATATCTATCACATCTCAACAGTATATATTTTTAACTTTACTTCAAAACAGTGGTTTATACGCGTGGCGCATGAAGTAAAATTTCGAGTTTAGAAAAGCCCCGTTTGTTTTATCAATTTTCCAATAAACAAAATTATAAAAGTATTTAAAAAATTCGTGTCATTGACGATGCCACTATGGAGCATTAGATGGCGTTAACTATCGAATTCATTTAATAGTATAAAAATGTTTATTTAAAATAAAAAAATAAAAGTCATGCATTACATATCCAGTGATAAACTGCCAAAATTGTTGAAAATGTCGAAAAGTAATAAAATGTCAAAAATTGGAAGCATTCTGAAATCCAAATTCTTCAGGCTGCTCTCAACTCGAAATTTTACTTCATGCTAAATTTGGGATTAATATTTTTGTATATATATTCATATTGAATTCTATAACTAATGTTTTGACACTAGTTAGAGAATTCAATATGAATCTATATACAAGAATATTAATATTACATTTAAAGCAATATTACATTATAGGCAATACAATTAACTTTTAGCTATGCAATCCAATATACACTTCCACACTTTCGATAAGCTGACCTTTCTAACAAATGACGTGTACAATAAACATTGGCCAATAATTCGAATCGCATTTCAGAAAATGATTATGTAGTAAAAATTGTGCGAAACTCGTCTGATTACATATTCTGAATTTTGCACGTATTGAAATCTTGGTAGGTAAATTTAATTTTAAAAAATAACTTCACAATACAATTTAACCTCTTTCGGATAATTAAAAATTCGGCCAGGTTTTCCCATACGAATTCTACCTGTTGACCGTCATACGTGTCATTTCTGGTTATAAGTGATTTCGTGTTTTTAGAATGTTTTCCTGACTGAAGCGGCCGCGAGTGGCATTCGATAATTATTCCATTAGTTTTTGTGTACTTATTTAAATAGAAATAATTTAAAAAGTGTGATTATTTCACGAAATTTGAGGTTAAGCCGCCAGATTTAAATGTCAAGTGAATATATTAAATAGTGAAAGTTTTAGGTAAACATGTGGAAGTACGCTGTTCTGATAAATATTTTGTACTTGATGAGTATAGTAAATAAAGTAGATGGTCAGGGGGGAAGAGTTGCACCGGGAGTTCCACCACAGCATTACCAGGTTTGTATAAACATCTGTTATATGTTTACGGTGATAACAGGTTGTTTCGATGTAGCAAGCACCGCCACAGCAACAACAACAATATCAACAGCCGCAGTTTCAACAGCAACAAATGCCCCAGCAACAAATGCCCCAGCAACAAATACCCCAGCAGCAGATGCATCAACAGCAAATGCCACAAGTACCTCAACAGCAAGTCCCGCAGCAGCATGTTCCTCAACAACAAGTTCCCGTTCAGCAGGTATTACCCTTAAAATAATACACTTTATTGAACTCGAAGACCATCGATCTAGGTCTTTCAGCCTTAGTATTAGCCTATTAAAATCAATATTTTTTTTTATTTTGTTTAAATATGTGCGTTTCCTTTAAAAAGCTATATATAAATATATATATTAAAGTGACTTTAAATCATACTCTAAAACATTATACATGATTTTATGTACAGCTTAGTTAAATTATGCACCACTGTAAACAGTAAAATAATGTTTAGTACAGTGCTATGACTGAGTTCTATTTGTTATGTAAAATTATAGGGGATTTTTTTGAATTATATAGTAACTCTCTCACACTAGTACGTTTTACCAAACTTGAAACTATTGAATCATCATTTTATTAACATTATTTATTGTTTATTATTTATAGATTATATTGTGTGAGTAACATGAATGTTTTTAATAACGTTTGTATATTAACACGTTCGCTACCAGCATCATATATATATGACACTAAATTTTTGATATTATCATTATAATTTGATCTACAAAATCATATAACAGATTGATTGAGTTTAAAAAATTAAAAGCTACAGAATGATCTGGGCTAAAAGACAATTACCTTTTTAGAGCTTTTTAAGCAATTGTTCAATTTAATAAACAGTTATAAAGCCAACTGGTTTTGATTTTTTATGTTAAATATGACCATAAAAAATTCTATTCAGTTTGTAATCTAATATGGAAGATAGCAGTTGGTCATGCTTTAGGCAATAATTCTAATAATCAAACAAGAAAAATAGAGAAAGTGAACTTATCGATGATATTTGAAAATCAGTAATTCTGCCTTGGCTTTAAGTGTGCTCCTCGGGCCGTCACAGCTTATTTATTTTATATTTGTTGATGCCTGACATATTTACGTTTGGGCATTTGGCTGCCCGTTGCTTTTTAAATGTTTCCTAAAATTGCTGCTGTGGGCGCATTAGTATGGATACATATGTCTTATCCCTACTTCATAATAAGCGATAGTCGTATCTACTATTATTCTTAGTCTATGGCATTACTCAAAAATATGAAGGAATATTTAACTTTTTCATACTCACTTAAAACCTTATTAATAAATAATATATAGAATAACTCGAATTTGTTTACTATATAATTTTATAAATTCCATCAGCATATTGACAAGTAAAAAGTTGTTTCAAGAAATTCTTTAGCTTAAAAAATGTTTTTAAAAATGAATTCTTCCCCCAAAGTTGTGGTTCTTCTGACTGGATGAAATGAATTCAATTAAATCACTTACCTTTTGCTTTATTAAAGCAATATGCACCTCAACAACAAGCACATCATCATCATCATGGTTCTCCCCAACCAGGCCAAATTTTAAATGCTGCAAATATTGTTCAAGAAAAGGAGTAAGTAAAACAACAAATAGCCATATAAATCGCACATCCTAATACTAATGACCCACCAGGCACATAGCTGAACATTTAGAAGTTCCAATGGACACAAGCAAAATGACTGACCAAGAGCTTCAATTCCATTACTTCAAAATGCATGATGCTGATAACAACAACAAATTAGATGGCTGTGAATTAATTAAATCCCTTATCCACTGGCATGGTAAGCAATCGTTTATTTCAATGTATGTTAGACGCTTTTGTTACTTTGTCTTGCTATTGACGTGCTTTAGAACAAGGAAGTAAAGAACACAATAACCCAAATAAGGTCCAAGAAAAAATATTTAAGGATGAAGAGTTAGTCAATTTAATAGATCCAATCCTTTCCATGGATGATACTAATAAGGATGGATATATTGACTACCCAGAATTTGTGCGCGCGCAACAAAAAGCAGCGGCTTCCAGTGGTCCCCCGCCCAAGTAATGTATGTTGCTTTTGTCGTTTGGTGTAAACATTTCATTGCTAATGACTAACCCAATCAGACTGTCTTTAAAATCGACTCATTTTAGATCCGGCTAATGAAGAAGCAGCATCCGTACTATCTGATGAAAGTCTGTCTGAAATGGTTGACCCCCTCTTACGAACAATAGATGAAAATAATGATGGATTCGTCGATTATACTGAATACAAAAAACATGTTGAATGAATTATTTTGTTTTTAATTTTATGAAATGTGTCCGCATATCAAATATGCAGTGACTGCTCGTCCATGCCAATTAATTTAATGTAATTGTAAAAGTATCAGTAAAGGTGTAAATTAATTTTAGGTATTTGTAATTTTTTTGTGGGTTGTGCAAAAAATCGATGTAAATATTGCAAATATTTTTGTACAAATATATTTCAGTGTTGGTACGAGGTTATTTATTTAGAATGAAAGACCATATAAAACTGAATTTCTGCATTTATTGTTTTCAATCATACTTTTTACACATATTCGACATAATTCATCTATTTATACCAGCATCAACGGAACAGTATAAAGGAAACAAATTTGCAAATGAACACTGGAAGAGAGATTGAGCGAGCGTACTGTGTTTTACAATAGTTTGAAATTAGAAATGAATGAAGCTGGGAAATGGGAGAACATTATACTCTAGTATATTTTGTTAATTCTAAAGTTCAGCTATACATCTCTGCAATACTAATCTATGTAAGAATGGACAAATTGCGGATGCTAAGACTACCCATTCACTCCTTTGATTCATTCATTCTTTCATTCCAGAAATGGAGTAGTTGTGTCTTGCATAAGTCAGAGGTACGTGTTTTTACACTGGAATAAAAAAACCAGACTCCAACAGAACAGTAGTTAACGTATAACTGATCAACGGCGGTGCCGCATGCCAATAAAAACAGGCCAGATTGTACTATGGATGTAGGGGTGGCGATTACAGAAACGGCATCGGCAGCAACAGCGAACTGATGAAAGTCTTGGATTTGAAAACCTTCATCAGTTCACTGACAAAACCAACACGAGAAATTGAGACTACTTGCACTAGACTTGTAAAATGCCCAAAGAAACGTTTTCATTTTTTATTAAAATCGTATTAAATGCTATTGTTAATTACTTCATTATTATCAAGTAAACAATGTTATTGTTTATTGTTAATTTGGGCTAAACACCCACTTAACCGTACATGGTATAGAAATTTGCATAGTAATGAAAAATTCGAAGTTTATTAAATATTATATTAAAAATGGTACATGATATAAAACGCAGGCGGTGTGTGCGAGGCTATAGGTACATATACATATATACATGTAAATATATATGTATACATATTCTTATTTATATTAACTATATATGACGTTTCGTCACCATTAACACCGTATAAAATGAATAATAGTTAGGAAGACGACGACCTTTTCCCTTAACTAAAGTATTTGTGAGCAATTGTAATGTATATAGAGGTGAGCCTTGAACACAGCGCCTGGAGGATTGGGGGCGGCTGCGGCGCGGCCTGAGCAAAAAACCGCAAGACGGCAGGGTAACAACGGGAACCGCGTCGCTGCCGCCGCTCCTGTGCCGTATAAAATATGCGCCTAGCGCAACTTACCCGCAGTTTCGGTTTATTTATATATATACTATTTAAATCTATAACTGATAATTAAAGATTACTTTATTAATTAACTTGCGAAGTTCATCACAATTATTTTAATATAGGTGGACACCTTTTATTTGTATCAATGGGCGAACAAAAGGCAGACACGTGTGTACCTCGAACTAAGTACATTACCCTATTATATATGTATTTATATAGATTATATATTTATCAGACTGGCTACATAATGTACGAGTACGACGTCTAGAGTGGAGATAGCGAGTGATGATATGGCGCTCGACGCTACGGCGTCGGCATCGGAGGCGACTGCGACTGGCTCTCTGCTTTATCTTAGTAGTACTGTCACGGATGCAGGCACAGGCATAGCAACAAATAATATTTTACTTATTACAGTTTGTTTTCGCTTGAATCATTTTATCTAAGGGTCATTTTATATTGTGTAAATTCTAATTTCATAATTTCCTTTCAGTTGCTCGGATGCATTTGTTTGCCGTGATTATATACTAATTTTGCTACTCTGATCTTTATGTCGTGTCGAATTCTAGTTTAGGTATCGTTAGTTAGTTCCCGTGCCTCCTGACTCGACCCAACGCTGTCCATGGGGTACAGTACAATGCAGCGATTTAAGCGACTAATTGCACATAAGTGCCTGCCTTTTAGTTGTTGCAACAGCTCGTGAATGTTCCACATGGAAGGCACATTGCTGCTGTGCCGACACGATACGCTGCTTTTGTATCACAGTAAACGTTCATATATATTATATTATATATTATATATAGTCTATCTAGCGATAATACGTTACTATATAATAGTATTGAAACTGCAATTACTGCAGGCGCCGCCCCTATTGGACGATGATGTGAGGCGCTGAGAGCAGCACCGCCACAGTTGCTATGATGGTGAACATCGTGAATATGATGAGGCAGAATCGGTCCACCACCATGGCGGCAAATTTCCAGTCGCTTATAACCTCGGCTTCTTCGTCGGCCTTCTTCATACGATTTGTTATAAACTGCAGCTCGCGTAATATATGTTGGAGATCTCGTTGCGTACCTGACGATGGCATTGCAGCTTCCTCGATGGTTGTTGGATGCCTCATGAACGCTCCCCCGAGGCTTGTGGTCATTGAGGCATTGTTTCCTCCTCCAGACACGTTCCTGAAGTCGTCGTCGATGTCCAAGACGTTAGCCAACAAACTCTTCGACGACCTCTCCTTCAGTTCCAATTCTTTCATGCGACTATTCATGAGAATCGTCTTTCGGGTGATCTTCTTTCCGGGACGACTCATGCCTAATATCCAAGGAAGCCACTGCAGAAATACTGTCTTTATCTGAAATGAAAACGAATTGGATCAGATTTGAGTAGCGAGTGGCAAATATTGATCCGATAGGTATGTTAACCACTCACCCACTGTGGCATTTCATGAATATCCGCTGTTCGATGGTGGTAGTTTAATACTACAACTGTTAGCACCACCGAAGATGCTACCATGAACATAATGCAGTTGAAGTAAGTGCCTGTAACAGCCATACAAGTCATAATACATCCGGCACTTGGCTTCGCACACAAAACTACAAGGTGTATGGGATACAATGATGTGAGAAATATTAAACTACGCTAACGAAACAAACGAAAGAAAAAGATCAATTAAATATAGAGAAATATGTACAGTCGTTACGCCAAGCACAAACACTCCATCTCCAGATCGGAACCACTACTTAGCAAACACTCCAACGCTATGACATTGTATAACAAAATAAGTGAAAATAAAAATGAAAGGAAACAAACGCTACACATAAATCCAATTCAACATCAGGTGTACTAATGTGGTATGAACTACGATCGTACCCTCCTCAAGAAATACCACAAAGGCTAAAACATCGGCCGAGGTTGTGCGCGGCGCGGCAGAGTCGTGGCCGAGGACCGGGCCGGCCGCCACGGTCAATCGCAATTATTTGGTATTTAGTTGGATTTGAAACGATTCGCGCAGTACCGGTTATAAAAATTGTATTAGTTAACGCGACTTGGGGCTTCGAGTCTTCGGAGGCGGCAACGGTCTGGCCCGCAACGCTGCCGCGCGCCTCTTTTACGCGCTCTCCTGTTGTAAGTTAAGCATATTGATATTTAGCTGCCGGTGTTAGTTTGGTTTATCGGGTTTCAGATGGGATGAAAGCTATAGAACAGACCAGAAGGACAGGCAAAAGCATAACTGATTAAAGAAAGTGACGCTCGATCGTTGCTGTTATTAGTGCATGTCTTTTAGATGCTTGTTTATGTCTGGCTTAAGACTGTGCATTATTACCTGCGTGGTTGCCGTGGGGCGCGTCCGTCAACGCCAATCCGCCAATCGCCATATGCTCCCAGCACGTTTTAGACGTTTTAGCTGGGGCTATTTACCATTTAGCACCGACATGATCACGATGGCCCGACTGGCGGTCACCACGGCCGCCACAGCCACTCTATGCACCACAAAATCATTATTTTAACACAAATACATAAGTTACACCGTTATTTAGTTATTAATGCATCATAGATATTATTTAGCTTAGACAAGTTTATCGTGTGGTTTTATTAAGTATATATTAATACGTTATTATCCAAAATGATTTTAAACACAGCTGCGCTACGCTACTAGATCATTAACGAGGAGGTAACGAGTTCTTATGGAAATAATAAGAATATAAATAGAAATGTAGTGATAAAAAAAAAGGTAAAAAGTACAAACAGTGGGAAATGAAACATGTCAACAACAAAACATACAGATTAAGATACTCCTAGTGGGACAGAGCCATTTGATACTTGGAGGTGAGAAGGTCATTGGCATACAAGAGTGAGTCGGCGGACGAGTGCTCGAGCAGCTGCCAGTCCTTCCAGTTCCTTAGAACACATTCTTTAACAGCATCGTGTTAGGCAACGCAAAAATTGCTGCCGCTGGTACGGTACTGGCACGGCGCTGGCAATAGCCACTGGCACTGGTACTGGCACTAGCAGAGACAATGAGCAGTAAGAAACAACTAGAATTGTATTGCCCGCCCTGCAATTGCATGACTGCAGCAGGACATCCAGAAGTGGCAAGCGGACCGGACAGCGGAACGGACAGGGAGAAATAGGGAACGGCATCGGTTTTGGTAACGGAACATGAGGCACATGTTCACAGCGTTTATGAGTTTCAGTTTTGAAAGTTTTAGTACTGATTATATTTACAATAATTTATTGTTTAGCCTCGGTCGCAATACCTATTCTCTCGTCATCGTTAAAAGTCAGATAGAGAAAGAAGCGCTAGTCGTGTGGCTGTGGTTGGGCGAAGTGCTGTTTACAATCGGCATATCAACGCTCGCATGCAAATGCAGAGCGCCAGCCGAGAAAGTGGTGTCCCCGTGACTGTCGCGCCGCAGCGCGGCATGCAAGTGTTTGCAAATAAAAACTAATGAAGGACTTCATCTTAGCAACATCGTATATTGTATATTCCGAGAATCTAACCTATCAATGGCACAGCGTCGGAGGTCTGGGTTATCACGTGCGCCACCAGCAGGGAGAAAACAGTCTGTGACAGCAGGATTGTAACACCTGCAACAGACAGTGCGTCACGCGAGGCGTCTGACCTGTGACCTGTGCCGTATCGGCGTCCGGTTACTTTAAAGTTTTAATACAATTTCGCATTTACGGCACGACTTTTCGACAAAAAATAGAGGGTGCCATACCGATTCTCGCCTGTTCACGCGCTTGCTGCCGTCCCTCCTTAAGTCAGTACTTATCCAAGTATCCCCGGGCTCGTCCCGCTACGATTCAAAGAGGAAATGTTTGCGGCAGTCGACTGAATCCACCGACCAACGAGTCGAGCGTTTAGTGCGGGACACGCACTTATACCCTAAAACAGCACTCCACCCCCCCAAACCGGCAATCGTTCCGTAACAATGCCCTAAAACATTTCTTCTTTGATCGCAACGAAAACAAAACAAAATTACTATTGAAGCTGATTGAATCAAATAAAACGCGCGCGAACACAACAATCACATATACACAATGATACACATATTTCATCAGGCAGCACTGAGGATGTAGTCAGCACAGGCAGGTCAGACAAAGAACGGTTGGTACCTAACAGAGGAATGGCGTCAGATACTTGGGGCAAGGTTTCTGCCACGAGGTTCAGGAACACAGTCAACGAGAGCAAGATGGTCACTCCTGCAACAGAACACAGCTTGAATACGGCTACGGTGCTCTTGTGGTCAATGTTGGTGGTATAACCTATGTGATGTGACGTGGTTGTGATATGACATAACGTGAGAGACCTGGACCGGACCGGACTGGACTAATTCTGGACCTGGATTGAATACATTAGGTACCTGGACGATCGGGCCATTTACAAAAAATATATTATCTCAATCTTCTGCTGGGTCTGCACGCATTTACACATATCGCTTCGCTGCTACTTACCCTCGGAGAATACTCTGATTTTATTCATGTATAAACAAGCACATATAGTATCTACATCTACCGGGGAATCTATATATGTATGTAAATACATAAAACGCAGGCACAGGCAGGATTGAACAGGCGATGTTCGAGGGACACATAACATAATGGCTGTGGCGCCCTCCAAGTATCAACGGGCAGTCCGGTAAGGGACAGAGGGCGTCAAACACACGATGCTCCCAGGTGACCTATCATACCTATCAACGGTACTGCATCAGATGTGGTTGGTATCTTTTCAGCTACTAGGTTGAGAAATACAGTCAATGAAAGAAGTATGGTGACACCTGAAATGAAGATTGCGAGTTTTGAACGGGTTGTTTCCGTTAACAGCGATTCGTCTGTTCGGGTAGACAGGGGTGGAGCCGTTCTCGTTCCATTGTCTCTGGTTGCGTGCTGTAGGTAATAGGTAGCTTGTGGCGACAGGTTCATACACTGAGTTGTGTTGGTGTCCTGTATATGTGTAAGTAGTAATAAAATGCTTGATAATCGATTGGTAAATAGCATTTGTGTTTGGTGTATTGATGTTAGACATAAGGACTACTTTGCTATAGATAGTATAGATTTGGATGTATTGTAATATACATGGTCACATAACGCGCTGTCAGTAATATGTGTAATTGCAGCCGATTTCAAAAGCAGCACCCACAAAAAAAGGAGTATAACAACGCATTTTATACACTGGCATGTACCTAATGTGAGCTTTTCCCCGGAATCTGGAGGTAGCGTGAATCCCAATAGCGCCATAGAGGAGATGAGCACGCAAGGAACTATAAGGTTGAAGAAGTAGTATAACGTTCGTCTGCGTATCTGGATGGTGAATGTAACGTCGACGTACGGCTCTGGACAACACTGGTAGACGATTGTGTTCTTCTTTCCAGGCATACCTATAAATACATTTCAAATACATTAGAACTATCGCATTATTTGTTATTAAAATGAATTGTATTTAGAATGTCTGCATGTATCCACAATCACCTCAGTCAGAGCTCAAACTGTTGGTAACATGAATTCCAAACAAAATTAGTTTGAAATCATCTCGCCAGTCAACAAAAAACTCACCTATCAAATACCACTCCCCGTTCGTTATGAAGTCCGATAGATCTCCACCATCATCCGAATTCAAAACTAGGTCCAGCTGCACAAAACTTTGACATATAATGCCCGCCAATTACATGAACGGACGCGTCAAATCATGCAAATTAACATATTTAGTATGAAATGGATGTAAAATGTTTTATCGCACACAAATAAAGTTTGCAGATGTTCTTCGTTCGGCATTACAAAGCAATTAATTACTGTCAATAATTGAACACATTAATTGGCGGTTAAGAAAATTACTAATTACCGAAAGTCCAATAAAGTCTTGCATACATATAGATACGACACACTTATTAAATAATATTCATATTGATGATGTGAAATTGGAAAAAAGCTAGCATGCTTACGATATTGAAATTAATAATTAAAAATAACGGTAATAAATTACTTGAAACCCCATAATTATCAAAAATACAGTACTTAGTATAACGTTATTAACAATAACTTAAAATAAAAGATTATTGATTATCAAGGGTAATGGATTATTAAGTTTAATTCTGTGTCGGGACTACATCGATTACCTGAACGTGATTGTTGCTCCGTTGGAATGCTTTCATAACCGGCGAAAATATACAGTGTATGCCGATACAATAATTTTGTTTTAACGCCCATTGTACAATTTTCACACATTTTTAATGCACCTAATATGGTATACACATATGTTTTGCACATCCCTGCCAGAAGCAAATTCTCTGCCAATCCCACCGCTAGAGACTTTGCAAGGAACTGGGGTTTGAGAAAGGGAATTTCATTTTAAGTGAATGGAACAAAGTCAATAGCGAAGAGATTAACTGCAATGGTGCTCCATGCAAAATAGCAAATCTAACGATACTGTCACATGGTTCCCTCGTGACTAATCTCTAGAGTATATATTAATTTTAAAGATGATAGTTTGTTTTAATAAATTCAGCCTTCTATTCAAATTGTCTAATCGTTAACACGTAACATGATCACTCTATAGCTACAGACTTGACGTGACTTTGCTTTGATCCGTGATAATATAAAGCTCATATTGCCTTACCCTTCGTAGTCATGTTAAGTATGTTGGGTATTATATGTTGGTTCGTGTGTCGTATCTGCTCTAACACGAGTATTATATGTCTGCAGTGATGTTGATAATAGTGAAAAGCGTCAGCTTTGTGTTGCACGGTAAAATTTGCAAAAAGCGATGTAAAGAACGCGAAAGAGTGCTTTAGGTGTGTAGCAGTGGTCCATCTACTGGACATTCTCGATTAAGAATATTAACCGGGTGCGAATGTGTGTAGATGTGTGATGTGGGACAAATAACATGTAAACATTACAGCAATACCTGGTTGCCGTCATAGGTCCAGCTACCAAACTTCATGTCACAGTGTTGGTCATCAAAGGGGAACCACGTAATGTCTATCTTGCATGTGCTCTTGAAGATACCCGGAGGGACGTACAAGCAGCTGCCGTTATGTTTGACCACAACGTTTGTTTGGAAAGTCCCGTCGAAACCCTCATCAGCACTTCATAACAACACAAATTGTTAAAATCGGCGCTGAAAACTTACACCATGGTCGGATTGTCAGAGTGTACGGGACTGAAGCGCGCGCGTTCTTGTGCATGCAACAATCATCCACTGCATCGCATCGCAACGCAACACTGACATCGTACGTACAACAGGAAACAGCTATAGGCTATCATCAGTCAGCAGGTCTTATCCAACATGGGTATTTTGGTACTAGTCATCAACCTCGTACCAACCACTACCTTGGAGGCATTGCATTACCACTATCAGTGTACATGGGTACCAGAGTCCTTATTGGTTTGGTGAGCACGATTGCAGTGACCACGCTATTCATAGCAGCCAAGAGTTTTATATAGCCATTGTTATTCAATGATATGAGATCTTGTTTACCCGTCTGTATTTTAGTTTGGTGGCGTATGCCTTTAATCTGTTTGTTTTAGAGTAACGACCGCATTTCTTATTTATCTGCAATGTATATTAAATATGTTTGTTTAGTTATATTAAATTGTTTAGAGTCATTTTTAGTTTCAGTGCTGTTATAGAGAGAGTTTTCAGGGACGTTCCGGCCCAACAGGAGTCGAAGTTTCAAACTGCTACCCGCCGCAAAGAAAATATGAAAATATAAATATAGCACCTACATGCAATAAAATTTATACGAAATAATTTAAGACATATCTTATTCTATGTATGTGAATAATATATAGATAATATTACTATATAATTATCAACGTAAACGCATAAATTTCATTTGTTGGTGAAAAAATGTGGTGGTAATATGGTAAATGAACCTGACAATGAGCAGAGCATAAGCGTATACAGAAAATAAAGTGTATAGAGTATGTAGAGTAAAGAGACTAAATGTGTTATATATATAATACGGCATCCGGTATCAGTCCGGTGTTCGACTCCGGAGGGTCGGAAGTAGCTGTGGCCCACAGCAACGGCTAGCTGTCTGTGTACTTCCCACCCAACTTTCACAACATACACACTAACGACACATTCCTTACATGCTTCATTGTGTGACGAACTAATTCCGTCTTCACAAACTTGAAATCTCATCGACTGCAAATGAACAAGAGACTAATCGCTTTACAATTTTTTTGTCATACAATGAAACACGTATCTACGTCCAGAACTGGTGACGTGGCTGTCCGAGCCACACACTTCATCCAAACAGATATCTCATATGATCTCAAGATTCCTTTTCGCCCGCCACTATCCTTAAAAAATGCGACGGGCGAAAAGGACGGCCGAGAGCTGAATCAACATAAAAGAATGTCCCCACCAATTATTATACATAATGACCAATGAAAGTATGCTGAATAATCGTTCTCAAGAAATGTTGTGAATGAGCGCTTTTGAGATGCGACGCACTTATCGAGGACGATTATCCTTATCATTCAATTATTTTAACATGCAAACGTTTACTTTTCAACAAATAACATAATAACGCTGACTTGAATAATTTTCGTTAGCCTTAAGTAATTTTTGATTGAAAATAAATCATTTCGCAAAAGCAGGTATGTTATATAGTTAATGGTCTGTACATATTACAATCAGTTTCCATTACTAAAACAGGACACAATACAAGCATGGCACTAAACTTGTTACCTGTTATACATGAGCACATCTGGTTTCCATAGCTTATTAGGAGTAATCCTTAAATCTTTCACCCCTCCGTAATCGGACTCGTTCCAGCGTAAATTGTAATCATTCCATTCCTGCGCAGAACACACTTATTGTTATCCTTACATATGAAGTAAAACTCATTTCTGAGATTTAGATGCACTAGCTTATATGACCATATGTATGTTGGCTTGTAAAATTGTTATGTCACCAAAGTATTAGAAAGGTACTAAACATAGATAGGGGACACATGGCAATTTAAGTTTAGATTGCAATTTCCGCTAAAATAATTTGATTATCGCTTTTAACATAATAGCAACGAATAAAAGCGTGCAACCTAAACTGAAAAATTGTCCTTTTGACATCACAAGTGCAGGGGTAGCTACTTATATTAGTGTAGAACAGCAAAAAGCCACTAAAAATGCCTGTGAAAAGCTTCCAACATTCCGCTGTTATTCATCCCACATAAAATGCGAATTGCGAATGACTCGTCTAGAGGTTGATATGTTGCCGAATAACTAATGCCTACATTGTACGGCACGTGAATCTGAATGTTTGGGCAGCAGATGGAACAAATGGCGGCGTCGCCGGGATGTAATATAACAGCGGTCTGACGGCACAAAACGGGATGCGATCTAGCAAGTACGTTGGTACATGATCAAATGCAGGGAACATCGTTTTAGTATATTTGATTTAGCGTTCATGTTTAATGTTTCATTTTACAGACATATTTGAGTTTATGGTAAACCAATGGCGTTATCATTGATAAATGACGGAACTGAGTAAAAGTAAAGATCACCTGCGATTAATTCAACATAAACGAAATGATTTTGCAAGGAGGCGTTCATACGTGCATTTAAATGTTTGTGTTAGGTATTAAGAAGGAACGAAGGGTCTCGATAATAAACATAAATTAAATAATCAGCAAATTTTGTATATCAAAATAATAAGTAATCGGTATTTTATGTTGATTAAGAAGCGTTGTTATCAATGTATTTTTAAAATATTTCACACACACGGCAGTATCACCATTAGATTCATAAGAATTCTGCTGAAAACTAATAGTATTTTGATGGATGTTATAGGTTCACTTGAAGCTAAATATATCTATAAAAAATAATAAACAGTGTAGAAATCGTCATATATAAAATAGAAAGAAAGATCTGGGCGGGTCGGGTCTCGGAATTACAGGTCGAAACTATGCCTAACTATCCTACCGACTAACGCTAAATCTACGGAGGCATAGGCAAGTCGTCGGGCCGAATTTTCGCGAACTATTTTTTTTTTGCGAATACTAATTGCCATTCCAAATATGATGAAGGTAACCGAGCATAAAATTTATTACGGAATGCTCTGCAAAACACTAAATCAACTTTTACGGGAGGCATACGCAACTCATTTCAACTCAATCCAACGCAACGCAGCTAGGGCCGGCGTGAAAACGACACAACAAGAAACAAATATTACTAGGTCGATATAGGAGCACACCATCATTCGGGTGGGTTCGATCAACTAGAAGGATGTATATAATATGAAAGAATACTGAAAATACAATTATCATCACAACCAACCAACTGCCGTGTGTGTATATGTGTTTAGTTATTTAATTGGTTTTCACTTACCAAAGAAAGCCAAATATTTGTTATTAGGAGTTGATTCTTCTCGTCCTATGGTAAAACAATAAAAGGGAAACATCGGTAGTTAGTCACATGACAAAGCATGCATTTGACGCACAAATCGGCCGATTCTCTCCTCGTTTGCGTCGCGCTTAACCATGAAGTTTGATCGTTGGTACGTGACGATGCCACGATAGCGATCCGATCGCTTCTTTATGTAAAGCCAAGAAAATTGGGCGAACTACGGACGGACTCGGGAGATTCGACCGAAGTGCCGACGACAGAGCGGGTGGCTGCTTGGTCCAGTGCCCATGGGCCACAAGCCACCCACTCCCTCGCAGGAGCTATACGTCCATAGCCACATATCTCAGAGGCAAACACTAATGTAACTGCATTTATTTGGTTTGCGGAATGAAGCCCCAAAGGGGCCACATGTGCAACTACCAACATCTAGTGTTTGCTCTGCTCTGCTAACATTGCGAAGGCTGCCTGGACCACATGGCACTTACCAAATTTAACCACGCGTTTGTCGTGAGAATCTGATTCTTTTCGTCCTAGACAGGGGAAAACAATAATAAAACAACAAGGTAATATATAACATCGTACCCTTTCGCTGAACACTCACTAAACTCGCATTCTTTATTTTAATGAATGAGCACTTGTTTCATTGAAATGAATATTAAGAATGTGTCTAGCGATGCGAAATAAAATCAATTTTGCTTGTATACCTCAGTCCGGTAATTGACTTCTATTCATTCCTTGATAAACTGTATCATCACAAGAACATCGATTATCGAATATCACAGTTGGTAATATTGGTTGTACCGTATCAATTCGGGTTTTGCTCTAATAAATAAACGCAAGAAATAGGTACTAACCACATCTATAATTTGCTGCAAAGTTAGGCCGAACTTGACTTCCAGAGGTTCTGACTCGTTGGCTACAGGTCTTTCCAAAACATTGTAATGAAGGAGCAGATGGTTTAGAAGCCTTTTTTCGTGCTGCCCTTGTTGCGAACCTGTAATTATAATTATTCATTATTAAAATATTTCTGCCAAAATTAATTACCGAACTAAAAATATCCAAGATCTCAATTCTAAAATGCAACTTCATAAATAATTATTTTCACCCACAGAATATAATCCGGGCCAAAGTAGATACGCCTGTATTAAATATATAAAAGTATCTAGAGACTTTTGAATCCCAGTTATAATTTACAATTGTACTAACCATAAAATCTGATAAAACTGCGGACAGTTCAAATAAGTCTGTGGAATCTTCGCTTATGGCTCCCTTGGGATAAGTGTAGTTTAACTTTCTTTACACTTCAAATTAATAATGGACCCAAGTGTACTTCAAATTAAACCTTAATATACCTAATTATTAAATACATTTCGACTTGGGCTCGCTTCAATGAGTAAAGATTGTGCGACTATAAAATTTAAATTAACTGTATAAATGTTTGGTTCCCTTGAGGCGAACTGGCGTCAGTCAATCCTGGGAAGCGCAGCTTTCAAATTATTTATGGAATGTGAAAAATGCTTTTGATCTCGACATTCGTTTGCTTTTAACTTATCATACTTCATGTTAACTAGATTTCCTTTTTGGATGTGCAAAGCATTTGAGACTAATTTAGTTATCATAAAAAGTTGAGTGAAAAGATATTTATTTAGGTAAACACGGGCAAATTCGTTTCATTTCATATCGCACATTGGCACATCATTCAAATGTCAACAGCACTCCCCCATAATTGATAAGTATGGAGCCGTCGAGGGCAATTTATAAAATTCGAACGATGCTATTAATAAATCGGACGGCTGTATTATGTAGGTGGAAAATGGGACTTTAATTAATGTGACGAATATATAATAAAGTAGTTAAACACGTTCCGGTCAAACGAAGATGCTGTCTTGAATATTAAACCGTTGTGTAATATTCTTAAATGCAAAGAATTTATCTCCTCGTGGAATGAATAATGGATGAGTATTAGCCTGCCCATCAAGTATTGGCGAAGACCTAAATAAGTGATGGCCAGTCTCATTAAAAATGAACGGATTCTGGCGCACGGGGATTACACGTAATTATTTGTGAGCAGTGCAATCTCCAAGCTAACCAAACTGACGTATGTGATTAGTGAAGTTAATTGGAAAATATGGCAGCAGCTACAGTGCGCCGCTTTTTGCACCACATAATTTAATAAGCCCTTAATATCACGGCTTCAATTCGTTGTTTGTGATGCTGTAATCGTTTGCTTTTAGTATTCATTGATGTTCCTGGGATTGGAAGACTTATATGCACTAAAGAACTTTAGAATGGACTGGGAATTTAATGTAAACAACTCGTTGACCTAGTTATCTAGTCAGTAGGACATGAGTTGAGTCTTTGTGCAGAATGTGTTACACCGAATCTATGTGAAAATTAGTAGAGATTTGTGTTTCTACTTTTAATACTCGTGTGCTAAACAGATTTGGTTTTGGAGATAGTCCCCAGAAATGACTGATAGCATGTTTTCCTAGAAATGTCCAAGGGGCAAACTCATGTGTAGTCTTGTGGTCATACCTGGGGGCATGCTGATGAGCAGGAAGGCAGTGGCCAGAAGCGCCAGCGCTCGCTCGCACGGAACCATCCTAGCTCGATCCGGGACAGCTCATGTCTTGTACGACAGTCCCCCAGACTTGGCCGTCATGCCACTGTGCCCGACACACGCCCACCGAGCACGAAGCAGGTAGACACTTGCACCTGCTACTAGCTTAGCACGGCTGGCCACACTCGCACTAGTATACTGCCCATTTCACCTATAACCAGTGATATAGATGGGCGCACTGCTCTACGGACTCACTGATACTCGAGGACGAGGATCAGATGCAGAAGACGACGTGAGATCAATATGGACCAAATGCGCGCGCTTACTCCCGGGTATCCTGATCCTGCTGCCGCTCCGGGCTGCAGTGACACGCAGGCGCTTCATTCTCCTTATTCCTTTTCATCCTTTGAATCTTCCCCAATTATCACTGCGCGCCAGATTGCGGACTTCTTCAACAAATCCACTCGTGTCCAAGACCAACGCGTCAACTTTATATTCAAATCGTCACACTCAAACATGCCGCTAAACCCTTGTTGGCCCTTCGCGAACGCTCGAGGTTATTTAGTAGTGCTGTGGTCTTGTTCCAACTTTGTTAAACCTACTTCAAGAGAATAAATAGAACTAGAGCTCTAGTCTGTTTAACTTCATCAGATATTGATGTATTTTCTAGGTCATTACAAACCTCTTTTACAAACGCAAATATCTACCCTACACCCTACAAAATAGGACCATTTACATAGCAAATACAAGTTCCATTCATGTATGAAATCAAACCATCTGATCAGAACAAATACGACCCGTGTTCCTATATCCCAATTACCATACTTCTCGGTTTTGAATGATAAACAGATGCTAATGCTACATTATAACTCAACATATGTAAACATAGTCCTTTTATTTTGTATGTATAAAAAGTTTACTAATGTATTTATAATGACTTTGTCGTAAAATTACTCCAAAAGTACACTAAATAATAATAATCCTTTAATACATTTTTTCAGTCTGTGCCAAACATTATTTAAATATGTTTATTAATGAAGGTAACTGAAAGCATAAGGACTAACAGAAATAGAAATCTAAAGTTCATATAAAACATTTTTAATTAAAATGACAGTAAACAATACCCTAAAAAAAGATTATTCATAGCGAAACATAAAACTTGAAGGTAGAATTCTACTGCTTTAAAATAATATACAAGGAATTTTTCTTTTAGGTTCACATATCCCACTGTAAATTTTTAGGCATTCGTTGTCTATAAAAATCGTCAATTCAAAGCTTCTAAAGAAGCATGAAGTAAAATTACTAGTTTGGAAAAACCTGAAAATTTGGATTTGCTTAGAGCGCCAGTAAATCAAAATTTTCAGGCATTTTCTAAAGGGTAAAATTTCGAGTTTTGAAAAGCCTGGACATTTAAAATTGTACATCATACTTAATCAGTAAAAGGAAACACTTGTTAGAAGCTTTAAATTGAACTTTTTTTAAAAACAACTAATGCCTGAAAATGTAGGCATCGATATATGTACATACATACAATTATAGGATAGTTAACAATAGGTGTTAATTGATAATAAAAAGGTAGAAGTTTATTAAAAATCTTTTATTTTAATATAATACAATACTGAACTATAAAAAAGACATTATGGACGGATCATTGTTGTAATATTAGATACTACAACTATTCTATAAAATCATTTATATAAAAATACTTATTTCATAAATTGTAAACAAAAAAGTGTGCACAAAGTTGTAAAAAACAGGTACTTAAAAATATACAGAACAAAAAATAAGCTAAACACTAATCAGTGAAATTTTGTTTAAATTTAAGGCTCGTTTAGTTACACGGAATGTACTTCTCTAAAATAACTTCCTAACTACAAAGTTTGATTGCCAAGGCTGTAAGCAATAGCAAGGCTGCATTATATGTTATCTTCTGTGAGTGACTTCTATAAGTCGCGGGAGCACCTAAAATAGCGACATGCATTAATATGTTGTGTTAATTGCATTAGTAGTGAGCTTTAGTAAATTGCCCGGACGCACCCATTTGAAAAACGCGTGTTGGTGAACTCATCCGCCCATCTCCACCATTTGAATATGCCAACACTCGCAGCCTGTATGTTTTGCCTGGAGATAAGTTGGTAATATAGGATTCTAATTTACCACCCACAGGTACTATTGTGTCGTTCGCTGTGCTCATATCTTGATCGATTTCCCAAACACGTATCTGAAAATTAAATAATAAGATTGATGTTTTTTTCCTAAGAGCTGTAAGCATCAAATATTTTGCCAAATGTTTAGTGGTGGTTTTAAAAATGAAACTGGCTACATTGTAATATTTTCCGAAATATTAATTCATTACCTTATATCCTTGAAGAGGTTCTTCTTCAGGAGAAGGTTGGACGTATCTCCAAACAACTCTAGCAGTAGAGGGATCGACACCATAGACATGAACTGAAGATGGAGGTTTCTGTGGTGCTTTTCTATATGTTCTCTCTGAAAATGTATGTTTTGTAGAGTAAAAGCGTACATGTAATAACTTATATAATAAATGATAACAACATTTATTGTACTCATAAAATCATACAAATGGCCATCAACACTTTTATATTTACCCAAATAACGTTCACTCTCTGGACCTTCACCAGCAGCATTGTAAGCCATCACCTTAACAAAATAATAGGTATCTGGCATCAATCCAACAATAAGAGCCCAAGGTGTTGTCGTTCTTGATAGATAATAGACACTATTTTCTTCTCGATCATCTTTTCTCCAATATTTAATCTAAAATTAATTATATTATTGAAACTATTATCTTTAAATATGCGTTTTTTTATATATATACCCTGTGCCCAATAAGTTTTCCACGAACATTCTCTCTAGTTTGTTCAATTGCATTCCAACTAACTCTCAAAGCAGTGGAGTTATAAGAGTGCGCCACTACTAATTGCGGAGCAACTTGTGGCATATCTTCTGCTGAGAATATAGTAACTTCCTTACTTATCGGCCCTGATCCTAGATCATTTAGTGCTTGAACTTTTACAATGTATTCAGTATAATAAAAATCGAGTGAGCTTAAATGCACAACTGCCATTCCAGTATTGCCATAAACCTTCAGTAATTGAGACTCAAATTCAATATTACGATCCTTCTTCTTCCAAAATATTTTATAATGAATTCCTGGTCCGTTTTGTTCTTCAGATTTCAATGGGCTCCAGGTAATGGTTAAATCGCCAATTTTACCACCTCCACCGCCGATATTGTATGGAGCGATGTAAGGACGATCAGGGGGAGTCGAATGTCTAGGACTTGGAGCTGATGGTATCCCCAGTCCAAGCTCATTCCAAGCAGCAACTCTGAACTCATAAGTTGCCCATGGAATTAAAAGATTTTCCAAAACTACTTCTTTGCGTCCATTATTTCTATCAATTTCTCGTGCTTTTAGTCCATGTGTGATATTAAACCAAGTGTCATTCCAGTTTGTTCTTCCACTTACTGTGTAACTAAGAATGGGTCGCCCATGTGAAGCTCCATCTGTCCATTGCAATGTAGCCATTGTTTTTTGTATACTTATCACTGCTAGTCCACCTAATCATTTAAATATTGTTAATACAAATAATATTAATTTTGAACATTTTTATATACCTGGTGGTCCAGGAGGTCCTTCAACTATTACGTTACACCTTGATCCAATTTTACCAACAGCAGATTTCACAATACATTCATATTCACCTGCATCTGGAAAAGTTGCATTTGAAACGCTTAAAAATCCTGCGTCCATTTTCTGTAATTAATTTTAATCATAAAAAAAAAATCACAACATTTAGTAAACAATGACTTACAATTCGATTATATGACTTTTTAATATCTATATCACGTATTCGTATACCATTATGCATCCAGTAATAGGCAATATCTAGCATTTCTTCAGTTTCCGCTTGGCAATAAAGTGAGAAAGTTCTTTGCACTGAAGTTATTATTCGAGGTCGTAGAGATTCTACTAATCGAGGCCCACCTATGGTTTTAACATGTTTTTTAATTCAAATACGCAAATGATTTTTTTCTAATTTCTAATGTAAACAAGTTGTGTAACTTACGCAACACGATTAACCTTCCTCGAGATTCATCCATTCCTAAATCATTAGTAGCTGAACAAGTATATACACCTTCATCATCACGAGATACAGGACTTATGACTAAATTTCCATTCTCCATTATTTTCCTATGTCCTCCCGAATCAATTATTAAGCCATCTTTTTTCCAAAGGAATCTAGGTTTCGGAGCTGCTTCCGGTTTACAAACTATAGTGACATTTCCATGCTCGGCTGCATATGTTTCTGATTCCAACGGGTGTTTTTTAAATGTTGGTTTAAATGCCATTACCCTTAACTGCGCAGAAGAATATTTCGTTTTCAGCGAATTTTGTGCCCTACATTGATACATTCCAGGATCCCGTTCATCATCAACGTATCCTATTGTTAACACATTATCTTGAATTTTGATTCGGCCTCGATCTTCGTTATCTAATGTGTTTAGTGATAATAACCGACCGTTCCTCCACCAAGTGTAGTTAACATCCGGGATTCCGAAGGCTTCACAAGTCCAAACTAACTCTCCTTTACTGTCAATGTGTTTGTCATTTAATGGAATAGTAAAATTTGGCTCTGCTTGAATATTTAATATCACACTATTTTCCAAAGAGGAACGATCGTTATATACTCTACATGTATATTCGCCTTGATCTTCAACTTGCACTTTTGGAATTATGAGAACACGATTAAAGCTAGTGAAGTATGAATTTCTGGGTAAGTTGCCTCCTCTTCTGGTCCAGTTATAACTTGGAATCGGACTGTAAAATAATTCAATTTGATATTTGTTCAACTTTTTTATTCATTTTTTCAGAACTTACTATCCAAATGCCATACATTCTAATCGGACTTCTTTTCCAGCAACTGGAGCATCAGGGAATGCCTTTGGAAAGTTGTTTGGGAATTTCAGTTGTTGATAATTGGCTGTGGATTAAGTATTAGTGTTGTCATAAATGATTGAAATTCATAAAAAATATATAGGGAGTTTTTCTTCTAAGTATACAGATAATGATTATATGCTGCAAATATTCAGATATTCGTCGAGTTCAATTTGAAGCTTTGAACGAGTGTTTTTCACTCACAGGTTAAGCATGAAGTAAATTTTTAGACTCTGCTGAACTCGAAATTATACTTCATGCTACACAAGTATAAAACACTGAACTATTGTGGAATTTCAAATATTTCGAACTTTACTATAAATCAGTGATGTATACGTGTGGCGCATGAAGTAAAATTTCGAGTTTAGAACATCCTGAAAATTTGATTCACTACGCTACCAAACCAAATTTTCAGGATTTTCTTAACTCAAAATTTTACTTTATGCTTAACCTGGGAGTAAATAAGACTCATTTAAAGCAACAAATTGAACTCTAAAAAAAAAGCATATGCATATGTATTCTTGCAAGAAAAATTCCCTGTATTTAAACAGGCTCATGTGAATAGTCATTTGAATGATTTTTTATTATACAATAAATTATATTTAATATTATATTTAAACTTACAATGTGGATTTACTCTCAATGGGAAAAATGGTCCATTTCTACCAGTATCAGAAAACTCCGCTTGCACACTGCAACTGTAATTACCCCTGTCGATAGTCTCCAATGCAGAAAAATAAAGAGCTCCGTCATGTGAAACAAACACTCTCTTATCCTCTTCCACGAAATTTGGAAAATAATCCCTTGACCAATAATATTTAACTTTCGGAAAGTGATTTGGCGGATCACAGAAAATTACTTTGCCCCAGTTTTGGTCACCTTGTTCGGCAGATCGTTTTAAAACGAATTCCAAAATGTATCCAAAATTCAATTGGACACTTTCTGATATGATTGTCCCAAATTTGTTATTGGCTTTACAATGATATGTCGCTCGGTCCCTTTTTTGTTCCGGGTTATTAATGATAAGCATGCCCCCACTAATTGTAAACCTGGGGTCTTGCAATGGATCTATTTTTCTAGCAGTCAGTCTGTCGTTTTCATAATCTTCTCTAAACCATTCATAAGATGGTGTAGGATATCCCCCAGCTAAACAACTAAAATTATAATTGTTGAAATTAACATGATATTCAGTTTTGTGGCGAATAAACATTTGATTGAATGAAACCCAATCCAATTAATATGAGTCATGAATAAAAACACGTTGTTCATCAGCGATGAGCAACATTTTTTATTGGATGATAATAATAATTAGCCCTCGTCTGGCGCACAAGATCTGAGTTTATGGGGCCTGTAGAAATATAAGTTGGGATTGGAAGGATTATCATTATTATTTATTGAAGAGCCACTTTCTAACTACAGGTTGCACTACAGAGTTTAAAATTTAAAAGACATACCTCAGAGTCACATCATTTTGTACTTTCCTTCTAGATAAATCAAAGGTAACATCCTCAGGTTGTTTAATAAAATAAGGCCCCCTTGGTATACGTTCTGGATCCTGTACATCAATACCATATGTATATGTCCTATCATCACTTAAGAGTCGTTGCAAACCCATAATATTTGCTTCGCATATATAAAGCAGGGGCTCATCGCCTCTAACCGTTTGGAAGCCCCAATGCATATTTTCTCTAGAGAAATTATATGCCAAATAGTCTTTCCCATAGGGATTCATGTCGGGCAAAAATGCATTCTCCATGTTAATTAACTGGCTTCCGTCAAGATTCTCCCAATAATTAGGAGTGCTCTGATACGCCCCCACATACCATTTTCTATGTTGCGGATCCTGCCAGTTTAATTCGTGTATAATAAAACCATGTTCTTCGGGGCTTGAAACAGATATAAGATCTGATCCACCTTGTTCTGTACTGTAAGTCTGAAACGAAGAGTATTATATTTATAAAGAATTATTACTGTAAAGTATTTCGACATCATTAAGAAACCATTACAATTATAATCAAGTTAACCCCATAATGTATATGCCGAATATACTCGCATCTTTATGAACACACTCAAGATGGCATGGATGACGGATACTTTAACATAAACATAACCAAACAACATTATTTAAGCTATTAACGCCGGCCGTACTAATTTAAGGACATTAATGTAAATGCTGTAGGTTTAAAACATATTATTTCAATAAAATATCAAAATAATTCATTTTATTAGGTTGTTTTCTCTTTGGCGTTAATGGGTTAATGCTTTTTTTCCCAGACAATAAAAAAGTATACTTCCTAAAGGTTTTTTTTTTGTTGTAATTCAATTTAATATATAAGGGTTCTATACCCGAGAACAATTAGATTTTTTCTTAAATACCTGGCAAATCCTTCTTGCTTCATGGTAAGCCCTTAATGGAGATTTAATGAAACGGTAACACGACATTTGGAATCGGACCCAGTATTGGGGACACCGTAGGTTTTCGTAGTAAACATCGTTGTTAATACTGTTAAAATTATAATCATTGAAAGTGGTCCCTGGGTTATTATACGTTGGAAAGCTTGGATTGTATTGTGTTTTTGTTAATGGGATTGCACTAAACCCCAATAAAAAATATATCCACATATTAACTGAAAGAAATTCGTATATTAAGTTCATTAGCATTCTTGAGTCATAACAAGCATTAGTAATCCATTGGGGAGTGGCTTGCTACATATACAACAACACATGCATTTAAATGTCTGCAATTTTGTAAATAATGAGGCTTACCTTATAAAAAATTAAATCATCTAAACATAAATGTAAACAAAACAAGAAAATTCTTCGCTAATGCTAACAGCGTGCTTCTAACATTATTTACACGACACACATTACATGGGCTTCAAACCATAGTTTTGTAAAGCAGCGCTCAACCATGGAAGGATATACAACCACTGATCAACCCATGAGAATTTTACATTTAAGGTGTATGCATTCTACACAAGGGGGCGCGAATGTCAATTATTAGTTAATATATGCAACTTAACAAACACCAATGGTACGAGAATAAGGCGGGAAAATAGATATTTTAAGGATGGTGATGTGTAATGAGAGAAACATTAAATTAATAATAAGTACTTGTATTATAAACAGGCTTTTTAACAAATTACATACAGGGAGTTTTTCTTTTAAGTAGACATATCCCAATTACAACGTATATGCTGTAAATCTTCAGATATTCGTTGCTTTTTTAAATGAGTTCAATTTGAAGCTTTAAACAAGTGGTTCCACTCCCAGATTAAGCATAAAGCAAAATTTCGAGTTTAGATCAATTCTGATGCATGTGAATGTTTTTTATAGTTCAATTTAAAACTTCTAACGAGTGTTTCCGATCCCAGGTTAAGCATGAAGTAAAATTTCGAGTTTAGAAAAGCCTGAAAATTTGGTTTGGTCGCGTAGCGCGTAGCGCTACGCGACCAAACCAAATTTTCAGGCTTTTCTAAACTCGAAATTTTACTTCATGCGCCACGCGTATGCATCACTGATTTATAGTGAAGTTCGAAATATTTGAAACTTCATAATAGTGTTTTATACGCGTGGCGCATGAAGTAAAATTTCGTGTTTAGAAAAGCGTACAAAATTTGGTCTGTTCGCGACCAAACCAAATTTTCAGGATTTTCTACCCACTGAGCAAATCCATTTTAATAATTTTTCATCAACATTAAAACAACGTTTAATGTTGATACAACGTTATTTATTTGTTTTTTGCTCAGTGGGTAAACTCAACATTTTACTTCATGCTTAATCTGGAAGTGGAAAACACTCGTTTAAAGCTTCAAATTAAATTAATTAAAAAAATTACGAATATCTGAACATTTACAGCATATTTGCCGTAATTGGGGATTGTATACTTAAAAGAAAAACTCCCTGAATGTAATTTCATCACTTTATCAACACTATACTTTAGATTTTTTATCTACATAGAAAATTCTAAAATCATTGTAGACATCAAAATAAAATTCGTATTTATTAGTTTATAGTAGTTATATAGCCAGACTTTAGCTGTTCTGAAACGCGAACTTCCGAATGTGGTCAGCATTCCTTACATCAAATTCAATGATATTTTCTTCATTTGTACGCTCATGCAGGGAATCTTTATTTTAAGTATACATATTTTCATGTCCACTTTGTAATTTGTTAGATATTCGTTATTCTTTCAATTTGAAGTTTTAAACGAGTGTTTTCCACTCCCAAATTTTAATGAAGTACGCCACGCGTATAAAACACTGAACTATTGTGAAGTTTGTAATATTTCGAACTTCACTATAAATCAGTGATGTGTAGCCTGAACATTTTCAGGATTTTCTAAACTCGAAAATTTACTTCATGCTAAACCTGGGAGTGAAAACACTTAGAAGTTTCGAATTAAACTATAAAAACAAATGCCTCAGAATTTACATGCATCAAAATTGATCAGAATATGTATACTTGAAAGAAAAATTCGTTGTATAGAAATGTTTATAGGCCATATATATTTATTATTGTAATTTATAATTATATAATAATTAAGTGAATGAAAATAGAAACAAGTATTTGAAATAAAACAAGTAAAAACTGTTGTATGTACGTCTATTGGACTTGTGAAAATCTACAACAAGATATGGGAAGTAGAGCAGATACCCAAAGACTGGCAGATGGCACTAATTGTACCAATACACAAAAAAGGAGACAGAAAGAATTGTGAAAATTACAGGGGTATAACGTTACTATGCACGAACATGAAAATACTAGAACATATAATAGACAAGCGAATAAGAGCAGTAACAGAGAAGGCGCTAAAAGAAGCACACAGTGGATTCATAACAGGAAGAAGTATCCAGGACAACATATTTTTGGTAAAACAACTGACACAAAAGATGCTACAGGAGAAAAGAGTATACCTAGCTTATATTGACCTAGAGAAAGCCTTTGATAAAATACCAAGAAACCAATTATAGGAGACATTAACCAAAAAGGGAGTGAGTGAAAAAACAATTAGGTTAATTAAAACAAATCTACAAGAATAATACAAACGCGGTAATATACAAGAATAATATAACAGAACCATTTACAACAAAAGGGGGACTACGGCAATGAGGAGGATTAAGCCCGGGATTGTTTATAATATACACGAACGAAATAATAAAAGAATGCAATACACTATGTAACGGTATAACAATAGGGTACAACAATCTACAAAAAGTCACAGTGTCAGAAGGAGTATTTGTAAACGATATAGTAACATTTGCGAAAAACTTAAACAAAACCTACAAATATCCAGCGAAACATTAGAAAAATATGGTATGAAAATGAACAAAGGAAAGACTAAAACGATGATAATAGGAGAGGAACAAGAGACGATGAGCATAGAAATAGAGGGGACAAAAATAGAACAGGTACCCACATACAAATACTTAGGAATAAATATAGACAGCAAAGGAACACAGGAACAGGAAATAAACACAAGAATAGAAAAAGCATCAAAACTATATTACATATGAAGAGACGGATTCATAAACCAACGACAAATATCGAGAAGCACTAAGACAAAGATATTCAAGTCCCGGTGCTTACCTATGAATGTGAATCGTGGACGTTAACCAAGAGACAAGAAAGCAGGATACAAGCAACTGAAATAAAATATCTAAGAAGAGCCAGAGGAGTAACAAAAGGAGACAGAATGAAGAACACAGAAATAAGAAATGATCTTGGAATACAGTCTACACTGGACCTTATAGAAGAAAGACAATTGCACTGGTTGGGACATTTACAGAGAATAGAAGAAACACGACAAGTGAAAAGAGTATGGAGAGCAAAAACACAGGGAAAAAGAAACGAGGTAGGCCCAGACTAACATGGGACCAAGTGGCGACAAGAGCAATAGAGAAGAGAGGAATAACATGGGTGGAAAAAAAGATATCGAAAAATAGGGAGTGGAAAATATTTGTAAAGAAATAAGGAAAAACCCAACACCATTATGGTAAACGGGTACTAGATTATATATATATATATATATATATATATATATATATATATATACATATATACTCAATGACATTAGAAGCGTAACACCCAGAAGGAGTTATTATTTTAACTTGATTTTTTGCCAGTATGGTAGTCTTACATCAAGAATAAAATGATTACATTTTCAAGAAATTTTATTAAAAAACAACCTAAAAAATTTAATAATGTGTTTGGCGACCCCTTTGCTGTATACACTCCTGTAGACGTGTGGGCATTGACAAAATGAGATGGTCGATGTCTTCTTGAGGCATCTCGTTCCAATCAACTTGAATTTCATCGATCAACTGTGCTAGAGTCTGTGGAGGATGGTTCTTCTTGCCATGATATCCCACACATGTTCAATGGGATTTAAATCCGGCGAACGGGGCGGCCACGCCAAAACAATAACACCAGCTTCATTAAGAAAGTTCATAGTTCGACGAGCAATATGGGGACGTGCGTTATCTTGTTGAAAAAGTACGTCTGGGCGGCCATCTAAATAAGGCAACAAAGTCGGTCGTATGACGTCTTCAACATAACGCGCAGCTGTCATACTGCCTCGAATGAATACAGGAGGTGATCGACTACCATAAGCAATAGCCCCCCAAACCATTACTCCAGCAGTCCTGTGTACATGCCTCTCAATAGCAAACCTAAGATCAGGTCGTTCTCCACGGTAGCGTCGTACCCTTCTACGGCCATCATGCGTGCCTAGACAAAATCGTGATTCATCGCTGAATACGACATCGTGCCATTCTGCCTCCCAATGCTGCCGTTCTCTGCACCAGTCCAACCTTTGGCGACAGTGTCTCGCTGATAAAGGAAGCACTAATCTTGGACGGTACGAAAGAAGCCCAAAGGATTGAATGCGGCGATATAAGGTTCGCATACTAACGGGCCTACCTTCTTCTCCAATCCATTGATCACCGATTTGACGCGTAGTAGCGAAACGGTCTCGCAGGGCTATTTGTCTTAAGCGCCGATCTTGACGTTCTGTGGTACGCCTTGGTTGACCAATTGGTCTTCTTCTTGCTCCTCTACCTTCTTCTGTCCATACCTGATACACACGTATTACAGTTGCTGCAGTGGAATCAATACGGCGGGCAATTTCGCGATAGGACATACCGACATCTCGATAAGCAACAACTCGACCCCGGTCAAAATCGCTCAAATGGTGATATTGTGGACGTCTTCGGACTCGAGGCATTTTATTTAAGCTTAACACACTCAACGGAAACACGAAAACTAAAAACATCTGTACTAAACAGCTCATATAAATAGTTTTATCAAAAAAGAAAAAGTGAAATATTTTTTTTTTTCACAATAAATATAAAAGGCACAAGGTTGAAATTCTTATCAATGTATGCTTTAAATATAGTCACTCTGTTGCTAAAATATGAATTCAAAAAATCATTCCTTCTTGGTGTTACGCTTCTAATGTCATTGAGTATATATATATATATATATATATATATATATATATATATATATATATATATATGTACGTCTATTGAAATTAAAATCGTAAATGTTTATCTAGTTTACTTATCTACTCTAATTCAATACCCATTTATTCTCTAGGCGAGATCTAAACAAAAAAAAACGCGCTCTACACTGAAAATTTGTATTATTCATTGTAATAAAATTCGGCAGACACTATAAACCAATATATAATCAAAATTACTTTTCGCAAATTTGCTCTCATAGCGCCATCTCGTACCTCAGAAGCACTACTAGCGTAAATGGGCCATTTTAAATCCGCTGAACATGTACTACATAGAGCACTCTAACAATACCACTTGTTTAAATATATCGACAAAAACGCATTTTCAAAATAAATACTCCAATTTATACATTTATCAGCTGATTTCGGCGATCGAGGCGCCCCCATCGGTAGCTTTAGAAGCTACTGATGAGAGCTTAAGGGTTTGATGTTGGTTACCGATTCAAAAATCCAAATCTTCAGGCCTTTCTAAACTCAAAATTTTACATCACGCTTATTAAGAGGTAGAAACCGTTGTTAAAGGTAAGAAATTAAATGCTATATCGATATTGTGATTTACCGATAAATTATCGGAAAACCGGTTTTGATTCACAAATTTAGAATTCCTAACAACAATATCGTTAATTTGTACTAAAATCAATGTTATTGTTGACTAATAAAATCAGGAATACAGTTTGATAAATAATAGGGAAACAAACAAAAATGTCAGGAAACATTGTAGGTAATTAAAACACATTATATTTGTTCTTGTAATTAGATATATACTTAGAATTTTGAACACCTTTCAGCGCTGAAGTCCAGTTATGCAAAAATACATTTTAATTATTTAACTTGTCATAATAATACACATTTTTATAGAATTTAAACAATCAATTATAAATAAGTCTTTATTTCACAATTACGCGGAGATCTTGAAAAAAAAAATTGCATGCATACTAAGTCAATTTACAATATACAAATAATTGCAAATTTACAAAGTTGATGCAGCTCTTAATAAAAAAAGTAGTATAACTTAAACATAGTATAAATCTAACAGCAGTTTTATGATATACGCTTTTGAACATTAGTTTGGATCAATAAAATACAGTGGATTCAAGAGTAAATAAATTGTATACTTTTATACTAGTGAGTAGGGGGCGGTGTTTTAGACCGGTGCTGGAAATCAGTGGCAAAAAAGCAAAAAATTATTTATCATTATCAAATATTAAAAAAATTCAAAGGTATCAGTGTCAAATTGACAAAACCCAGCCGCTCCTAGTGAAATGATTGACCAAATTACATGCAATCAATTATATACAAAATAATGAAACCACTGTATTTCTAATATATAAAATAGAGTTGTGCAAAATAATACGATACATGCGTTTCTAATATAATACATTTTTATAATTGAACTATTCTGTAATTAAATAAGTTACCGATAACAAATAATATGTGAATTCGTTATTTGTATACAAAAACCACTTATATTGCATCACTTGTTTAGCAATGCATATATTGTTGTTACCTTTTTGTTTACAGAATAGTCAAATATATGAGTATAAATCATTAACAAAAATAATTATGAATTAAAATAAATAATTATTTAAACAACATATAAAAAATCGCAATATTAAATAATATATAATCTGTATAAACTAAAATTTTCTTCAAAAAAAAGAAACGTGTATACTTTTACTTAAATTACTTATATCATAAAATTAGAACGATAATTCAATGGATGATGATTCTAGATAACATTATAGCTTCATATTTTTTAAAGATGTTTTTAAGCACAGTAAAACTCATTTTTATGAGAACTTGCTTCTTCCAATTTTCTGTTAGCTGATTTTGTTGTACACTTTTTTTTTAATATATATTAAAGTGAATAGTATATGATCCAGCCTATTTTACAATTATACATGAAAATGACTTGTGTGATAAAACATATTATGCAATAATAATGATACTAAAAATAGCTATAGTGTTTTTTGTGATAAATTTTCCATTATTTGAGAAACTATAGTTCAATTAATTCCAATATTACATCCAACATTGCTTCTTTTTTCCATCGATATTATGCCACCATTTTCTGCTTAATTAACTTAGTAAATAGATGTAACTTAATAAAATACCCATAACCCAAAAGTAATCTGAAATGCTATTCACAACACGGATGCAATTTGTTATCGGTGAGAAGTCACACTGAAATGACGTCATTTTGGGAAGAATTGATTGAACTGTGTAGAGTAAAATGACGTCATTTCAGAGCGACTTCTCACCGATGACAAATTGCATGGGTGTTATGAATAGCCCCCCTAATCATCGAGTCTCCTACACATTTTAATTCACAAAATTAGTGGTATACGTATAGATAATCATTTTGGGTTTCTTGGTAAATGCGCCTGTTTTTTCGTAATTTGTAATAAAACTATTCTAACAAAGAGAAATCAGTTAAATCTGTTAACTCTCGATGAAGTAACACTTGCTGTTTGATAATACTACTGGCTTCTTGTTCGAATTCCATTAAATTTGGTTTTGGTAACAAATATTTCTCGTAAGCAGATTCTGTTTTCATACTAGCTGCATGTTTTTGTTTCACTACTAATATTTTATTATATAAACTCATTACCTTGAAAAAAATATATAAATGTAATGATTCCTTATTAAGCATTTGCCCACAGATTCTAATGTCTATCGGCCAGGAGTATTTTATAATATCCACCATCTTTTCTGTAAGGTTTGTATTGGAAATGATGTTAGATATAATATAATACTGCAGCCGATTGAAGCTAGAATCTACCGATTAAACACCTGTCTTCTCACCATTAATGACTAACTTTTATATAGATTTACTTTTAGTTTAGAATATTAATTTAAAAATATATTTTATAAATATTATAAAAAGTGTTGGTTATTGGTTATTAGTTTTATTAAACTTACTTGATTGTCTACTTTATCTAAAGCAGTCTTTACGTCCTGTTTGTCTAAATCTCTGGTCACAACTGTATGTAACTTGTTTAGCTCAGTTAAATTATGTTTGTTCACTAATGCCAGTTCCTTCTGGAATTTCTGTATCTCCAATAAAATTTCATCTTCCGTCTAAAAACCTTAAAATAGTAAACTGTAATCTTGTGAAAAATTATATTATATTTACATTTTCCGAATCTAAAAGACCTGGTTTGTCCAAACACAGCGCATTTCTAATTCGATTATTACTTTGAAGAGCATATTCACCCCCACATTTCATTTTATCGTAAACATTCAAAAACTGCTTAACAACCTTATCATCCAAATTTTTCTTGATCGGTTTAATAGAACCATTACTCTGTTCTGACTGAATACCATTTTCTGTCCATTCTGTAGCATAATGATTTCCAATTTCAGGTATCTTTATATCAATATCTTGCGAGCATTCTATAATAAGATCCTCCAAGAACTGTAAATTTTGATGTAATTACAAATTCTGTCTAAGTTATGTCATTTATTGGATACTTACAATGACATTATCCTTGCTGACTTCTTGACAATATGGATCGACTGATATCCAAAATCTATCAGATACATCGTGCTTTGGTTTTATCACCTTTGGAATTTCATATTTGGGTAGATCACTTATGAAGTTGTTCACAGGTGTGTGTTTGTTTTTAATTACTTTCACTACATTCCTGGCATCTTTATACTTGGGTTTCTCCTCAATACGCTTCCGCTTCACAGAAGGCTGCATAAGTAAATAATTCTATAATCTATAATAATATTAGACTATCTAACTAAAAACCTCCAAAGCCTTGGATAAAGAATTAATTTTGAATAATATATGTTCTGATTTATTAAAATATTTTACCCAATTTAAAGAATAATACTTGGTGATATAAGTCCAATTGAAATAAATGAAATCTCAGAATAAATGCTGTTTTTATCATACTATTTGAGCTCAATTTTGTGTAACCCAAAAGCCACTATACTAAATAATTTATTTCGAGTAAATAAAAATCTATTTACTTATTATAATAAATCATGCACAATTAAAAAAATAATTGTAATAAAACAGCAAATCTTACCCGATCTTTACCCCTTTTAACTTTTTTCTCTTCCACACTACTAATAGACTCAACTTCAGACCTTAAAAGTCTCTGTCGAATGGCACAAGTTGATAACATCTTTTCAAAATCTTGTTGAATTTTATCTAAATCTTCCATTCCCACACCATCCTCGCGGTTTCTCGATAAAACTAATCGCAATGATTAATTAGAATTGCTTTGTATTTGATTCACTCACCTAAAGTATAACGGGGCAGCAATCTAGCAACATCTGCTTGTTTAATAACTGGAAATTGTAAAATAGCCGATTCCTGCTCAAGTTGTTGTGAATTTGTTGGTTTTACATCTTTCACTTTTCTTCCCAAACTACTCTTCGATCGCTTTCCTGAATCCATGATGTTCTGTTATTGTTAATGTTGTTATCTAGTAAATTGGAGATTTAAATTTGAATTTTAAAAGGTAAACAAACTAAGTTTGGGCTAGTGTCAGTTGTGTATAATCCAACCTATCTGACAATTATAAATAAAAATTAATTGTCAGTAATAAAACACTTTGCTAGGTAATGATGTTCATATAAATCTTTAAACTAGTGTTTTATAATAAATGGTTTGTTGAAAAATCACAGAAATGACTGATAAATAAAATAATGTTTTAGTTACACCTACTTGAAGTTGGTTCTAATTTGACGTCAAACAAATCAATGAAATTTACATCACAATAAATCTCTTTTCTATCAAAAAATAGATTATTCAATAATACAAAATTTATCTCAATAATAAAATTAAATATTTATTTAGTTCAGATTTTATATTACCTCAAATAAGCATTTTCTTTTTCCTACTATTTATAAAGCCAAGTCGAAAATTGTAATGTTATGTATAATAAAATAAATAAATAAAAATTAAAGTTAATATATTTATATATATATATATAAATATATATATATATATATATGTGTGTATGTGAAATGTTTTTATAAGGATTTATTTATTTCTAAACAATTTATAAATGTATATTGTCATATAAGCGCTACCTATAACTTAGTAGATGCAACAAAATTGATTTTTTAAATTATATAATTTTGTCTTTTGCAAATCTGATGAGTTTAATACATTAAATCTTACAATGAATAATTAGACATGTATATTATATATATTGATATAAGTAATAAAGGTGTTAATAATACTCGATAATACAAATAAATATAATTTTGTAGTAGCAATGCTGTTTACAATGAAAAATAAGCGAATGGTGTGCCATCTATAGTTTACTCTTTATATCAACATAGCACATTTCGTTTCTTGAAGGTGATTTATTTGCCGAAACGTTTATTAATCGTTTAATTATAATTGCTTAGATTGTGGATTATTTGTTATAGTGCAACAGTCATCATGTAAGTTGAAATTGTTATTATTTTTTACGCGGTTAAAAAAGAAATATGAACTCATTTCAAGAATATTATAACATAACCTAAAATGCTAACCATTTTAATATTTACCCCTTGGAAAAGCTAATTTAAACATCTTTTTGAATTTAGTTTTATGTTATAAAATTTAAACTTAACCTTTTTTATTCTATAATTTTATATACTGCAGCCAATTTGCTAAATAATTGAAAAATGGTTGAATGCATAATAACATTTACTTACTGCAATCTAGCTAAATACTAACACCTCATTATAAAAGTAAAATAAGAAATTCATTAATCATTTTTAATTCTGTCTAGGTCTGTAACTAAACCTAAATCAGAGATGACTGCCGAGGAACTGCAAGCTAGGGAAGAGGAAGAATTTAACACAGGGCCACTGTCCGTTCTTACGATGTCTGTTAGGAATAACACGCAAGTTCTCATTAATTGTAGAAACAATAAAAAGTTATTGGGGAGAGTGAAAGCTTTTGACAGGCACTGCAACATGGTTTTAGAAAATGTTAAGGAAATGTGGACGGAGCAACCTCGAGCTGGAAAGGGTAAAAAGAAAGCGAAACCTGTGAACAAAGATAGATTTATATCAAAGATGTTCCTGCGAGGAGATTCAGTCATAGTAGTTGTACGTAACCCAGTTGCTGCTCAAAAGTAATTCGACTTATTGACATTTGTTTATATTTTATTTCAAATGTAATTCTGATATTCCTTCATAAAATAATTCACTTGTATTTAATTGTGATAATAAAACGCATGTACAATTACAGAAATAGTAATTATGACCGACAACATTCCTTAAAGACCTTTAATAATATTGACAATGGCATAGTAGGTAACAGGGTAAAATAAGAAATACATATGTAGAATTCATTTAAAACAATTTATTTTCCGGTAAGTACAATTCAAAGTTAAACATAACAATATTCTGTGGCCTCAAAAGTCTTAAAATTCATATCGACATCACAGGCCATTATTTAATATATTTATGGAATAAGCACTCAGAACTCGATTTTCCGTATTTCTGCCATGTAGGTATAAACCTGCTTCCAGGTTGGATAGCTTGCGTTAATTGTACGAACAGAACGATGGGAAAGTATATATTATTGTAGTTTACGTCCACCAATATCAAAATAAATGAGTGAAACAAGTTCGGATACCGGAATTCCAACAGCAACTCTATATAATCTAAGATATCAATTAATTGTTTATACCATATCAGCTGAATATTAGGTAGAGAAAATAAGATAACTAGGAATAGTATAATATTAGAATTTCTTATTTCTATATACATTTATAGAAATAGTTAAACTTTCAAAAATTTCAACAGGATATATAATTCATTAATTAGCATAGGCAATATAATGCAGACAGTCCAATAGCAGAACTAAGGAATCCATCCGCATGTTCCGATTAAAAGAATACTGACTAACAGCTATAGATTCACAAATTCATCCATTTGTACTGATATCAGAAATTTTATTTGATTTGTTTTGTTTTAAATTTTTTTCAGTGTTTGCATTATTAAAAAACTACAAATACTAATGGTAATCATCGCATGAAGTAATAGAAGATTGTTTAGCATGCAATAACACATTTACTAGTTTAATAATATTTTTATCAATCATTTATCGTTGTTTTATCATTATTATTAGCATTATCTTTATTCTATTTGTGCATCTTTGGAATTGCAAGTATCCGAGTGGCCGTTTCACAGAATACCCGCTTTATGTGGTGGCTCTTGGTATTAAACTAGTCATAATGATATTAGATTTATTTCATGTTACACTCCCATGCATATGATTCGTTCGATGGCCGTACCTGATATTTGAATATTTTGGGCTTGACTAAGGTTGATATCACCAATGCCTTCAAATATACAGAACCCGAAAGAAACGCTACATGGCACCTTCATCGTTATTATTAATGACGTTATTATTACTCCTGTTTAGGTTACAATTATAATAAATATATTTAGATATGCAGAATACTATAGCTTAAATACGCTTCTTTCAAATCTCCACAGCTCTGCGTTTCTGGTTACTGAGAACATCTTCATCATGTTGTTATAAGTACGTTTTCTCAATGTCGTTAATTATAATTTTATATAATGTAGTGATTGCATCGGACTTTTTCGTTTCGTATTATTTTCTGTCTATCAAGAAAAGTACTATACAAAAAGAGGAGCAGGAGTCACGCAGAATGTCGGCAGGAGTTTCTAAACAACCGATAACGCTTCTAATTATTCATAAATAAAGCGATATGTTTTTATACTTTCACCAATCGTTACTTATATATACATTTTACCAAAATATATTCACTAATCAGCTACTAAATACACTTTATTTATCATTAAATACTTCTTAAAATAGAGTAGATGTAGTACTAATTAAGGTCTAATAACAGTTTATAAAAAAGAATGGTGTTTTACTTCTTATTATTTAAGTGTCGCCCAAAAACGCGAATATACCAAATAATCCCATTGCGCGAACATTCTGCAAGCGTATTCTACAATATTCTACCATCACGAACGTTGGCGTTATTTATTAACAGTGCGCTCATCCGATGCAATAACTCAATGAAATGCAAACTTCCATTTAAATGTGTATGTATAAAGTATAACTATCTGTTATTATCCACTATTCTGTGCTAAAATAATCAAGTATCTGGGTATCTGCAGCGTTATATAGCTTTTATAAGTTTTCATATACAGGGTCCAGTCCAGCATACGGCCCTCATCGAGGGATGGAGGATGGAAAATATCATTAGAGTAAAACGGAAACTCGGAAACTTGAACCGTTTTCATATTGGCTTGATCGTAAATTTTGAATAAACGCACCCGCGTTGAAGGGCGTACGCCTGTATAATTATATGATTAAAAAAATCACAATCACAAGCCACCATCAGGCCAGACCAGCAAATATTATTATACAATATTTATTATGAGAAAATATAAAGCTTTTTGTTTTATGTTTTTAAAACCAACTACTAGTTCCACCTCCAAACTTTGTACTCAGTCCACCGATTCCTTTACCGAATATATTGCCAACACGGTTCGTAACTAAATTACTAATATTAGCTACGTAGTTACCATCCTCGCCCAAGCTTTCGACGATGTTTGCTTTCGGCTTAGCTCGACTTTCCCCTTCCTCCTCTCCGCCTTCGGCGCTAATGTAAACAAATATTCATATTTACCATTTTACCAATAATTGAGCACAAGTCACTCACCCTTCCGCTTGTCCCATTGTAAGGGCACAGGTGGCTTCTTCAGTTTGCATCCGTTGAGCGATCGTCTGGTACGCTTTCGAATTCAGCTTATCTTCCATCACGCCTTGGAGTTCAAAATCGGAATAAACTTTCTGAAATGCCAAATAGAGTTCAGAAAATTGCACTTAAACAAGTTCTCCCTTCTCTCAAATTACCTTTACAATATGGGCAAGGCACGTGCATTGGAAAGGATGCAAAGTATGATCCAATCTCTCAGATAACCAATTGCAAAGCATATTAATTTGATTGGTATACCATTGTTCAAAAAAATTTAAAATCCATAATTCATCGGTGACTTTGCCTCTAATTTGATCCATACAGTTCCTCATGAAATTCACATATCCTTGCCCCATGTCCTTTCCAGAACCGGACACATTCTACGAGGGAATTGATTTAAAATAGGAACTAAACGAAACTATACAAATAAAACTTACTGTGAAACTAAGAATGGATCCTATTAAACTCCCTTCGTCATACCTCGACAGTTTAGAAAGTGTAGCTTCCAAAACAGACATTAACTTATTAATCATCCCCGTATTCATACTCGCTAGGGTCTTATCTATCTGATCGTCGATTTTTGCGTGGTATTGGTGCTGAAAGCGCAAAAAAGTAGTGAGTACAGCGCGATAGTTAGTATTAGCTGATTGTGACCTACGACGTCTATTCCATCAACTGCACACAATTTGAAAGACTGATTCTTAGCATCCAATATAACGTTCACCATTGCACACATTTCTCCAGGCAAAATGTAATCGGTTGAAATAAACGTAACGCTTTTCTTTAACCACGATTGAAAAGCTCCCTCCGTTCTCTGAATACACGATTCTATCATATCACACGCCATCAACTTTAATCTCTGCTCGAGATGCTGACGAAATTCCGCATCAGGCCAATGAAGGTCTCTAATAAATGATTGTAAGGCATCCAATTTCCAAAAGAGGTCTTCAGATGTCGCACACCCATTACTACAAAAATACGCTCGCTTAGTTTCCTTGGAGTAGAACATTCAAGCTAACCCCATAATGAAACGTGTTCAGTTGTTTAATAATTTAATAATTGTGTACCCTTTAATCTCCCATCGTTCTTTCTCAAAGCCTTTATGAATTGATTGGGCTATTGATGATTCCATGAGATCGACGTATCTCACAACCAGTGGAGCAAAGGTATCTCGTAAATGTTGGTGGAATCTTCCATTCTTTAAATTGTCTGAAAATAGTTCTTTATATTATGTGTACAGAAAATGTAGCACTTTATGTACCATCTGCACGTAAGTAGTCGTTCAATATTTGAAACAGGGGGAAGGAATCCCATGTATCGGCTGGTTGTTCTGCCAATACTCGATCCATATCAACGGCAAACAGAGACCAAAATATCTCTGCATGTTCGACTAGCAAATCACTAAACCAGGCGAAGGCCTAAACATATAACTTAATAAAAAGCTAAACCCAAACGTGCAGAAACGTTGCATCAATATCATCTAAAACAACGTTTCTACACTTAAATGTAATATTACTTCATAAATGTGCAGACGTATGCCACAAAAAACTTCAAAACATGAAGTAATGTCAGTGCCATTCGTCTATATTAAATCTAAATTTAAAATAAACTTATTATATACGTGATAAAAATAAATTAAACACGTCGAACTATTGCTTTGCATAAATTTTATAGTTCAAACGTTGTGTTAATATTCTAAAGAAATTACTTAAATTATCTATAAACCCTACAGTATTAACCCATTAAGCGCCATTGATGCAATAACGCAACAGTGTTAATTATTTGTTATAAAATTACTAAATAAGTTAATTAGCGTTCAATTTGAAGTTTCGAACAAGTGTTTCCACTCCCAGTCTAAACATGAAGTAAAATTTCGAGTATAGAAAAGCCTAAATTTGGATTTGGACGCTTAGCGTCCAAATCGAAACGTTCAGGCTTTTCTTAACTCAAAATTTTACTTCGTGCTTAGTCTGGGAGTGGAAACACTCGTTCGAAACTTCAAACTGAATGCTTTTATCAAATCGACGAATACCTAAAAATGTACAGCATATACATTATGTATATTTAAAAGTTAAAATAGCAGTATGTAATATAATAAGTCATTCATATAAATTATAAAAATTGGTGCAGAATTTTATCTAAAATCAACTTTTCGAGTTAACTCTATAATTGCTTGGCCGTTAATGAGTTAATTAAATATTCTTATTTTGCGTGGTCAAAAGAAAAAATGTTATTTTAAATCAAAGAACTGAATTAAAATGTTAAATACAGTTTTCTATTCTAATATTCTCAATTCATGTTCTCTGTTTTAAATATAACAAATGTGTATATAAAATTTTGCTTAATTTATTAATTACATTTCCAATTACGGTATGTTTCAATAATTAAGTTAAACTAATAATTACATTTGTTTAATACGGTTCAAATAGGAAACATTGTTGATTTAAAATTAAATAACGCGGAACAAAAATTCGAATCCGGGGTAACATCAATAAAAAAAAAAAAAACAATAAACAAGAGTACATACATGCACAATATTTCAGGCGCTGACTGAAAATAACACAGCTGAAATTGCACATCAGCAGAAAAGAATTGAACAGGTCAAGGCGATAGGTAATATAGAAGTGATAGCAAATAGACTACACAACTATTCAAGCATTTTTTCATTATCTTTTCATACTCCTCAAAACATAATAATTAGTATTTTGTTTTAATAATAAATGTACACTTTAAACTCTTTTTCATCCAGAATTTCACAACGTATAATTTGGTATTCTAATCAATTGTACTCTCGCTTGAAGTTATTCAATTTATATTTATAACAAACTAATTATTAGTCTTACTATTTGCGTGAAATTTCAAATTTTATAATACACCACGGGGGCTTATTATTTTTGAAGAGTATAAAATAAGGTAAATTTTCCTAATTTGTATTTTTGGTTTGTTTTCTTTCGAAACATCTCAGTATAGACATTGAAAGCAAGAGGATAGATTTCAAACAAATAGGAACTCGCGTTCATAATTTTGATTATCGGTCAAGCGCATGTCTGTGCAACGGGTATATACGGGTATACAGTCAAGTATATATTGTTGTAGAAAATTTGTTGTGTGGCTGCTTTATCTGAAGTTTTGTGTTTCCATCAGTCGGCACCTGTTCACATATTTTATTATGTCTAATGTATTTTTATATCGATATACCGATGTAATCTTATTTAGATTTTTCAAAATATATGTTAAATAAAATTGCATCGGGTATCCTTTTCGTACCAATGTATCTTCATACTTTATAGTTGATACGTACGTGGGATTATCTCATTTACAATATCTGCCAACATTCTAAACCAAATTGAAAGGAAGTAAAGTAAGTATTTGAAAAAATTTAAATTAGAATATTATTTTTCTAATCTTGTTTGGTTGTGAACAAATAATGTGGTTCACTCCTTTCAATTTTCCAAACTATTTTGTCAGTACGAAAAGGAGTAAAAAATTAAGAACAGTAAGAAAGATAGAGATAGAATAAAGATGTACGTGCCGTGGGGTCTGGTGGGGTGTAAGTAGCATGCTGTGGCATGCAATAGCGATACACAGAGCTTTGCTGCTTAGCATCGCGGCTTGGAGTGCCCGAGTTCGTGCCCGAGTTCGCGCTCGAGGGTTGGGGCGACGTTTGCCGCTCAGCCTTTCGCAGCTGGTAGCATGTACACACAGAATTACACACAACATTAATATACTTTGCAAGGAATATCTTTCAAATTATTAACTTAACAAATCAATTAGGAATGACTTATGAGGAAAGAGATTTTGACCCCCAAACACTAGACATATCAATGGTCAAGAAAGTACTTGGTTGTGGTTGTGATTACAACAGTTCTTTAAGGAAAAAGAAACAGTCACCAGAATCAAACAGGGCAAATCCATTAGAGCTTTGAGAGTGTAGTTCATTGAACATAGCTCGTCCTCGAATCGATTTCGCTGGACATTATATGGCAAGATTAATGACATTTCATTTTTTTATGTGAACTACTTGAAAATATAGTTAATCCAATATAATATTTGCAATCTGAAAGATATTCCCACTGAGAAGACATTTATATATATACTGTATATCACAAGTTGGGATTCAACAAATATCTATGGCGGTATGATTATCATTATTTTCATCATCAATGCACCCGTATTGTAACCTATAAGGTAATTTATACGGGAATCACGCATGCAATATAATGCTGCGCGCTTTGTATGTATTATTCTCAAAATTAATTTGGGTTTGTTTTAATTCATCATGTTACATTAAAACAAACATTATATAGGAAACAAAAAACTCACCTCGGCATAATGTTCTTCATTTTGCTGCAAAAGGTCTACACACAGCTCCGCTAAGTGAATTAGGTCATCTAATTTCTTATTTGGCGGTACAATCTGATCTCCTCGCAAATCTTCTAAAATATAAAACACTCATTAATATGAGCATCCTTAAAACAACTAAGTCATAATTACCTTCAATCTTGGCTTCATTCGAGAGTCTAGTGTAATTTACCAAAGCAGCCGTCTCTAAGCTTTTCTTGATCATTCCACGGACTTCTTCTGGAGGCACTGGGGTTACTATATCTTTCATTAAGACCCTTTCCAACAACGAAAGGGTCGCTTTTAAGGCGCCTTCGGGTCGTCCAAAAGGAAAACAGTACCTTTGGCAAAAATGTTAAAAAGAAGCCAAAGACAATATCTGCATATTACTACCTGAAGTTGGTGATCTGATTTTCTAAAAGGACTCTTAGTCGTTCTTTAACATCTTGAAATTTCTCCTTTTCCTCATGCGTCACGCTTCCAACACCATCAGGTCTGAAGTCATTACTGTTGTTATCAATTAATCGGGCATTACTAACTCTAGCTTAAATGTTACACACCTGTTACCATGAACATGGCTCGCACAAAACGCAAAGCTGTAATGAATTAAAGTAGGGTCGATCATAACACTCTTCTCGGCGCGATCCAATAGATCCGACAAATAGCATAAGTGTCTATAACAACCTCTTACTCCATAGCGAGCGCAATACTCGTCCAAAACGAAAACTTGACCCGGACTGAACCATCCCTGTATTTCATAGAAGTTAATATCACTCGAAACAATTGTTATGAATCATATGTAATTACCAGGGAACAGTATGGGTCGTTTAATCTGTATTCCAGAGTAAGATTTTGTAATAGTTTAAAAAGTGATGCATGGTCGAACGTGCAAGGATCCGCAGAAATGAAATCCTCCATTCCGTGTTTCCTCGCTCGGTCGGCATCTAAAATATTTGACATTTCAATAGCATATATAATTCCTATTCCTAAACAATACCTCCTTGAATTTTCGATATCGTAGAATTTTTATCTTGGAGCGTAATAGGGGGAGTAGGTTTATGCGATTGTCCAGTCGCGCGGTACATCGCCATCACCCATAAATGGCACTCGTTTTCATCGTCGCTAGCGTACAAAATGCTATCGCCTTCGCGTACTGCGTTAAAAAAGTACCGACCACCCTCCAAATCTAAAAGCGGCGCATATTACGTACAATATAAACACAAGTGATAATATAAATCAGTGCAACTTACGCTTACCCATTCCAACCATCAAGTTTGCTTAAAACATACGATGATACATTAATATACATCGTAATCAAGCAAAAGTTCACAGATACTTACCGTTCGACGCTTCGATGTAATCAACCGTGTATCCATCCAGCTGCATCATCTCCGATGGCTCCGACTTTTTCTCCTTGTAACTGCACATAGCAAATGTGTATTGCGAGACTTGTACTAGAACGTAGTAGCGCTTCTTCCACTTTTTCCACACCGATTTCCCAAGGGCGTATAAATATCCGCAGTGTTTCATATTAAGCGGTTTATCCATCCGACAGGCGATCTTAATTCGTAGATCTTGGTCGGGAAGGTTTTTAGGCACTGTCATTTTATGCCACTCGGGAGCCTGTAATGCAAATAGGTTCCATGTGGTAAAAGAGCCATGGTGATAGTGCTGGTGTTGGTTCCGTTGATATGTTTACCTTTGATGATAATGGAGTGGGTTTAAGTACTACTTTTCCCAGTTCTTTATCCTCCAACGCCAGCATACCCGGATTCTCCGTATACAGTTTCACCTTGACGGCCGGCAAGGGATGTGTCGTACAGAAATCTCCCTGAGTATCCCACATCGGCTTGGACGCCTCGGCTTGGTCCGTTTGGAGCTTCTCGCCATTCTCCACTTCCATGGTACAGTATACGATACGATTTGGTGCTAACGATTTCAAACCCTTCACTTCCATCACCACTACCTAAAATAAATGCCGTCAGGGATAAAACAGAAGCATCTTACGAGCTCAGTTACCTCTAATTGAAAAGTTAATACTACATCAAGTTTTGTTAGTTGTGTATCACTATCAGCAGAATCTCCTTCTAATTTTGCTAAAGATCCTTGGGATCTAAAAGAAGTAACATAATTCATCAAAAGATGCTTCATTGTATACGGTTTATTATGGTTGTGCAACCTGTGGTTATAGCGTTTTAGTTTTTGCAAGCCATATTTAGAGTCCATCGATCCCTTTGAAACCGGCAGCGATTCTAAGTTTGCCATCAACAGATTTATTGATGATTTTAGTTCCTCTATATACAGTGATTCCATTTCTTTTAATACGAACTTTGGCATTAATTTACGGTTCTAAAAAGAAAGGTTTTGTTTTTTAACGATTCTATTCTTAGATGCATATTAATCTCAGCGCTCTTGTTATCTTGTAGCGGCAGTGGAAGTGAAGCGGTAGCAGTGAAATATCTTTGGCAGTAACATTACCTTCTCCATTTCAGAGACTCTCTGCATTCGACCGTCTAGCTCTCTTCTTATCGCGGCTGCCTGTTCGTCAGCGGAATCGAGCTAAAAATGACAGCTCTATCAGTTAAGCGGCCGTCCACTTTTGTATTTGTGTAACTCCACACTTACCATCAAGGCGTTAAATAGAAGTTGGTGTTCGAATTTTTTTACTCCTAATATCTGTTGAAACATATCGTATAATTGTTCTTTGGATAAAATAAGCTCGGAATTAAGGGATTGTTGCTGCATCCTAGAGGGTCTTTTAGAATCTTCATCTCCCAGACCTAAGTGACAAAGGCACGATATAAAACAACGAACACAAGTACATGCATGTCAACACAAACGTGCACAAATATACACATAAAACATCCAGCAATAATATATATCCACCTTTTAGTATACAATCAAATTTTGCCATCCATGAGGTAAACACGGTTTCTTTACTAAGTCCTTCCATGTCTGGCAACGACCTAGCGTAGGACAGAGAACACGGTTAATAAATAAAGCAAATGTATAATCACGAACTGGCTTCTTGTACCTAACTCTCTTCTCGATGTTATTCCTAAACACTTCTCTGAAGTCGTATTGTGAGCACGCCCCCGATTGGACCATCTTTATCACTCTCTCTGACTTGAGAAACACGTCGTAATAACTTTGCACGGCATTCTGAAATGCTTCGTCGGCCATAATTTGGGTTTCACCCTTGAGAAAACTCTAGAAAAAATACCCGAATGCATTATAGCAAAAACGATCAACAGCGATTCTTACTTGAAATCTCGCACTGATGGTTTCTAGTTGGTGTTTGGTGATTTTAGTCTGGCGTCGCGTCATATCGGTCGGTTGTTTTGCATTGAATGGATACGCTATGCATCTTGAAATAAACACGTATAGTTGTATCCGTCGTTTTCGTTCTTCTTCCTCGCGTTCTTGCTTTTCCGCCAGATCAACTTCAGTCTTTTCGGAAGCTACAGATGGTGAGGGGCTGGTGGGTCGAGGTAGAGAATTTGCCCGGGATGAACCCACGCTGTGACTGAGCGTCTCGGCCGAGACGGCGCTCGAAGGCGAAAGGGATCTCGTGAGGGCTCCCGTGTTATTGGGCACCTCCAGATTCCCGCTACCGGCGCTCGCTTCGTTTGGGTGAGCATGGTGGTAAGGTGAGCTGTCGGCCTATTAATCGAAAATAAGCTAAGCATAAAGAACTTTATTTCGTATCTAACCTGATGGTGAGTTTCGCCACGGGATCTGGTGCTTGGATGATGACCAGATCCTTGATGTGATGGCCCATGTCCGTGTCCGTGCTCTTCGTCACTATCCTCTTCAGATGAAGATGGATCGATCATCTCTACTCCTTTCTAATCTTCCAATCTGAAAATATAAATTGTGGAGGTGTATTCCATCAATTTATCACTTCGCTAATATTCGTACAGGCGATGTGCTAACTCATAACACATGCCCGTGTAAACTAATTTCAAGTGAGATAACAACGATCGATAGATTATGTTAACCAAGACTGGACTACATCCCGTCGCAATATCTCATTCGTTTCCGTTTATTCATAACTAAGCTTTATCGAAGTTAAACCACAATTTGCTCTGAATTTAATTAACTCAAATTTATACATAATATTGATTGATCAATTTAATTATAATTAAACATGTAATCTTTTCATAAATAGGGGAGTTTTCTTTCTTTCGCACACAGATGTACTACGTGTGTGAGGTGATATGTATGAACGATTAACTTTCCACTAGGTTTTGCATATATCGATTTTTATAAGCCGATTCTCTTTCTCGCACATAAGTGAATTTTGTATGCGTATTTTTATAATGTGCATTAAACGTGTCCAGGTAATATTAATACGTATTTAATAATGTTATTCATTGAAGTAAATTAGAATACATCACGTGCGTTTTTCATTAAACCTTAACAGGTATTTTAATGAATTCTTGTTTCAATATTTGTCATAACATAAACAAACGTTTTCAATTGTGTCGTTTATTGATTAATATGTACAATTTGTTGAGTAAATACATAAAACTAACCTGATAGATAGTAAATTTTCTATGAGGATGTGTCGCTATCCCATCCCTTTGAGGAGCGACTTCTGCAGCAGTCAACACTCTATGGGGAACGTCATGTCACTAGGCTGCCATGCCGAAGAGCCGAGGCAGCAGGAGTGGCGGAGGCGGTGGAGGTGGTGTATGACGGCGACAGAGGCTCTAGTTGCAATGTGGGGCATTAGGTGCTTCTAAAAAGGCAAGTATTGATTTCTTGTTGCCTTGCAGCTTTGGAGAACGCTGTCCTGAAAAGCTTACACGCAGGACTCGATTTCCCGTCTAGCTTCCACGGATTGCACTGTATAGGGTATCCTTGTCTTCGTCCTACCACGATCACTGGTGACGACCTAGCGCAAGCGCTACGGTGGAGACATTAGGCCGCGGGTGGTTGTAGGGAATCATTAATTTGGCCACTGCTTACTTGTTTGCGCCTGCGACCTTATTTCTGATGCTCCCGCATGACTCCTTTCAAACTTCCCTCTTTTCGCGATCCTATTCGTATATAAAGTGATACAACAAGTACTTTCTAAAATTACTACTCCAGAACAATGATGCCATTTAAATCCGTTTGACCCAAATTAACATTTCATCAAAAATACGCGATTGGGACCCATGGCAATTATCATTCATCCCATGAGTAGTAAACGAATCATATAAATAAATGATAGAGATCGACCCTCATTCCTACAAATTATATATTAGTGCTACCAGTTGCACGCATTTTTGGTATCAAATTGGGAACTTTCCAAATATATCACATATTTTCATACACACATCAACATTTGACCATCAATTAATCAAATTATAGTTATTTATTTATTTGTTGATACTACGGACGGAGTCTTACATAAGTCATACAGTTTTATTTTAAAACAATATTTGATTTAATGTTCCTTGTAATGCCATAGTAGGTGTTTATCGAAGTTATACATGTATTACATTTTTAACAGCTACAATAGTTAACACCAGGTGCGGCTCGTTACTTTTAGGTGAGGCAACAAGTTTCTCGTTATTAAAAGGTCGCTAGATCTACCCGTAAGACTTATCTGGCAGTAGCCATGTTCCATGACGTAACGGGCGTTGAATAACAACGTTGTACAAAAAGAAAATTTAACCTAACTTTTTGTACCTTAGATCATTTGCCTTCCTTGAAGTTGGCTACGAGCTGCGTCTGCTTAACACCAAGGACGATTGAGTATATATAAGGATTGCTGGATTAGAATGCGATAGAATGGGAGTCGGGTCTCCGGTCCTATGGCTCTTATTGACATACAGGGAGCCACATTGTCTACGTCATAACACATTGCTATTTTATATAAAACTGACACAGAAACATGTTTTGAAATTAATATCAAAACCTATTAGAAAAACTAACCACAACTTGTTATGTTGCAGATTTAGTACTGGAAAATATGAATACTTTCACTTGAGCTGGAGTATATGAACAGTGCGGCGCTACCTGGTAGGTGCATTTACTTTACAGTCATGCAACGAGACTTCCTGCCACGTGTGAAATACGTAATTGTGTTCGTAATATATTTATAATATAAATATAATTTGTTTTATTTACGCCTACATTTAAAAATATATACAGGGATTTTTTCTTTCAAGTATATCCAGATGTCCCAAAGCAAATTGCTCGAATTTTGAAAAGGCAAAATTTGGTTAGAGAAAATGACCATTTATAAAATTTATCAACGTGAGATCAAGCATAAGGCGTATATTTTAAACTTGACCATATTTCAGTGTTCTATACGCGAGCTGCATTTTCTGCGCTTCATTAATTAATTTAATAGGATAATATTCTTTTACACAAAAATGAAATTAATTGTAAATATTTTGATCCTTATTAATCATTTAATTAAATTTAAAATAAAATGGTCCACACTGCGAGCCTTGAGGCACACCAAACAAAACATAAAACATTGCATAATCCCTTGCTCGTCGGGGTATTAGCTCGAAAAGTAGTTGTTTCAATGAGCGTTTAATTTAGTCTTTGTAAGACAAATTTGTTGTACATTGCGAAAAGAATCGTACTTTTATTGTTTTGAATATATATATTGAGAAATAACTCAGAAACTATCAATGTTTAGATATTTTCGCATATTCTGCAAGAATAATGTCTTCTCAAAATCCACAGCAAATTTAATGAAAATCCATTGAGAATTCAACGCGTTTTTTTAAATTAATTTAAATCCACAGCAAATTTAATACAAATCCACCAAGAATTTTTCTTTTTAGTTAGTTTAGTTAATTTAAAACACAGATTTTTTAATAATCTCTATTTAAATTAAAAATTATGTTAAATTGTGCTTAATATTTGAGAATATTGAATGTTAAAAAGTCCAAACGTTAAAATATTTCTTTAACATTTAATATTCACGAAAATCGAGCTGAATTTAACATAATTTAATCAGAAATTATAAAAAAATCTGTGTTTTAAATTAACTACAAAAACGCGATGAACTTTCAAAAGTTTTCTTTTAAATGAACATCTTAAACGTATTTTTTGGGAATATTTCAATTTTGTTGAAGTTGAAGTAACATCAAGTAATAAACTCGAATATCAATTTTGTTTATTTTGTGATATTAATAAGATGAATGAAGTGTTTTATACGCCTGGCGCATGAAGTTCATTTTTCGAGTTTAAAAAAGCCAGACAATTTGGATTGGTCGTGCCGTTTACTATTATATATAGACTGTTTTTTTTAATTCTTATTATACAATTAACATACAGGGATTTTTTCTTTTAAGCATATATATCAAAGTATACGACATACGTGTTCAAATTGTTTTCCACTCCCAGACTAAGCATAACTAGAAATTTTACTTCATGCGGCAGGCGTATAAAACGCTAAAATATTGTTCAAAAGTTCAAAAATATAGACCTTCACAATATTTCAGTGTTTTATACGCGTGGCGCATGAAGTAAAATTCCGAGTTTAGAAAAGCCTGAATTTGGATTTGGACGCAAAGCGCTAGAATTTCAATTTGAACGCGTATATCGTATATTGGGATATATATTCTTAAACGAAAAATTCCCAGTGTATCAATTGCATAATAAACATTTTACGATAATTCGTATTAAAAAAAAACAGATAACTGTAAACGGTACAATTGAACCAAAGGTTTAGGCTTTTCTAAACTCAAAATTTTACATCATGGTTAATCCAAGGGTGCTATTAATAATGTTCGATTAATTTAATTAATCTTACCTCCAAAATAACGATATTGTAATCGATCAGAAAACCGGTTTCTATTCACAAGGTAAAAATCAAAATCTCTACTCGCGAGAACACTTAAAATTAAACACGATATTCGCAATTTCGTCTGCTGAATACCCTACCAATAAGATAGGTTGATTAGGCAACCAAATACACCTTCTTAATCAGTTGCTGCCTAGTTCAACTGTTAGAATTCTCATTTCGCCTTTTTCTTGAATTTATTGAAATGTTTTTAAGTAATTATATTTTGCAATGACCACTACTTACAGAAACGTTAATCCACTCTAAAAAAATGTAATGAGTTTTGTTTTAAACAGTTTTTACTTTAAGTGGTTTAAAATTTATTTTTATACTGAATACAAATTTAATATAAGTAAAAGGGATGTATTTGCCTTACCGAAGATTATTTGTTAGACCTGGATCAAAATACTTGCAACGGTCTTGAACTTACCACCCCCCAGGGAAATTTCGCAACGTGGGAAAGTGTATACATCACGTCTTTTACAACCGAGTTTTATCAACCAATCACATCAATCAATTGTAGTATAATCTCAATTAGAGAAGATACTTTTTGAGATTGCATTTTTATTTCTTTGAAATGTTAGAATTAAAGGATGAAATAAAAAAATAATACCTTTAACTGGGTTTCTTTTATTTTTCATTTTATAGGATAAATACAGTATATTCATATATTGTTTAATACTAAAATGCACAGCACTCTGCAAGTAAAGAACAATAAAAATGTGCCGTTTATTATTGTTTATAAATAGTAAACGTTACAGTAAAAACAATGTTATATATATTTATATTCTCAATTTACAAAAGAGATTAAAACTAAAATAAAAAGTTTGAATTCACTTTATGATTAAGGCAAGGATAAAAGTAAAGAAGGTAATCACACCCTAGCACCCAAAAGAGGATAAAAGGATAAGCAAATGAATAAGTCATCCATCATCACAATTTCCATGTTGAGCAAGAACCGATTTATGCCTGCCGAAAAATCCTAGCTCAATGTATAAAAGAGGCACCTTTTATGTTTCCTGATACAACATGTACGATACCTGATGACAAAACACTGACTACAAGTATTAAAAAAGAAAAAAAACGTTAATTTAATACACCCTGTCTCTAAGTACGTTATATATTAATCTCTTTTAGATCCTACAAAATATTCGTTTCAGTTAATCTCATCAGTCTCATATTAAAAATAACTATACTCTTTTTATTTCAGAATCATGTAGAAAATGTATGTATGTGTTACTTAAAACTAAAATAATCCTGAATAAAATACAAACTAGCGAACATATGACACAAAAAAATATTAAAAATATAATTCTATAGCTTTCTAGTATATCGGGTTGGTACATATATGAATACATAAAATGCATCATCATAAAAATATGTCACATTTAAATATTAAAATGTTACACAAATATTTAATTGTATATATTATATAATCGTATATAATATCATCGAAAATTATTAGTTTGTTACAATACTTTGGTTAATTACAATCACATGCATATTATGTTTTATAAAGGCCAAAAGTAGGCTGGAGGATTTGGCTTTAAAAAATTAATATAAAATTCCTGCAATCGGCGTACATTATTGTCAGTGACAAATACATTCTTAGAAAATAATAGGCCTCAATAAAAACAAAAAAAACAAAAAGAAGTAGACATACACATTTAGATTGTGCAGGAAAATTGATAAACAGCTGGATGATTTATGTGGCGAAGTCAGAATCTTTTTTCCTAATAACTTCTGGTGTTAGATTTACAGTTGGTGTTACTGGTACAGAAAATACTGGTTTTTTGAGCACGGGAGGTTTTGTTTTGATTTGCGGCTTAAACGTACTGTTTGTGTTGGTATTCACTTGTATAACTTTTCTATCGGGTGCTGGACTAGTAATAACAACAAGATCGGATGTAGGTTTACTGATTTCCGAATTCCCCGATGAATCTATTTGCACTTTTGTGTTTTTCTTTAGAGTGCACTGGTTTTGTTTGGCGAAACGCTCCGCTGCCGTTTGCATTTCAGGGCTCTCTGGGCCGGTAGGACTTTCTACAGATTTCACCGAGCTTGTGTCCTCTTCACTGCAATCACTATTAGCTACTGATATAGTTTTTTTGGTCACGTCTTTAGGACTTGAGTTGCCCACTAGTGGTAAATCCATGACTAAATCGGGGGTGTGGTTTTGTCTTACCCAGTTATCAGAGTTTCTATTTGATGATTTCTGAACATTGTTCACTTTGATATGCGATTGTGAGTTGGCTCTTCTCTGCCATTGTTCCCTGTTCAAGCTAAAGTTCACGTTAGAATCTTCGATTTCCGGGGAATCAATTGCTTTTTTGCGAAGTTCTATAGATGAATCATCTAAGCTATCAGTCTTAACACCGGTCTCAACATTTTTAGCACTCAAAACTGGAGATCCATTAATAACTATATTTTGAGATGGGAGTGTCGGGTTTATGTTTATTGTAGTCCGGTGGGAAATCACAGCTTCTTCTTGAATATTATGATTTAATTGTGAGTCAAATGATTTACTATGTATATGTCCAGTGGCCTGCAACAAATAACACTCATTAAAAATAACAACCAGAAAAATAACCAATGTTAAGCGATCCAATTTTTTTTACCCAACTTCCCATGCAATACAATTAAATAGTAAATAAACTCTCGCTAAATATTTAAATAACACCAATCAACATGCGACAAAAGTGCTCACCTTTAACGTTACGTAGTCTCGATCTGTAGTCTAGCAAATGTACTATGAAATCAACAAAAAAATGTGAAAAAATTAAAATGTAATCGCTACAATTCAATTTTAAAATCACCAAACGTCAAATAAAATATGATCTTCACATGCTAACAAAACAAAGAAGGCTAAAATACACAAAAATAACATTTATTCTGTTAAAATAAATAGTGCTACAACTGCTATTACGAGCAATGCATGCACATACAAAAAAAACATACACATAATACAATTAAATAATAAATACTGAAAACCTGAACCTTTCTCACTGGAAATATATACAGTATGATTTTTTTTATTACATTATTAAAGTTACGTTGATAAAACATTATACAAAATCTATTGAAAATACATCAGATTTCGAGCATCGCGTATAATATTATCACAGCATGCACACATGCATTTCAAAATTGAAAACGTCTCTCTGCAGCCGAGGGCCATGCATTACAAGCGATAATTGCATCAATTTCCATCTTGAATTTTTTATGTACTTACTTTAAATATACAATTAATGAGATCAAGATCATCAATACAATATTTTTTTTTATTATTAATAAGAATTGTTATGTTATCAAGATACGAGCTGAGCAGAACTTTACGCATCCTTGCTGTGATCCGATTTATTGTTTATTTCACTAAACATTTATTTAATGCAGGAAGCGTACAGTAAATACGAGCAACTAGACAGTGGTTTCTAATACCTCTCTCGGTTGAGTCAATAACACTGGGGAAGATGAGTTGTTCGCCAAAGGAACTTGAACTTGTTCGGACATGTCGGGTACGGTGGTCCATGTTATGGGAGCGCACTGGACTAACGGAGAGTTCGTTGCGGATATGGAGCTTTCAGACAGCATTGAATCGTTGGAGCTCGATGCTCGCCTTCGCATTGATTCTTCTGAGGAACTGGATTTGAGATTTTCTGTTTTGTCACGGTCGTCATCCCTAGTAAAAATTAAACAATAATTAAACATATTTAAACTTACAAACAACTAATTTTATTTTAACTTATTATTAGATACCAGAGCTGGGATGAATCCTCAAGAACGGATTTAAATCAGGGATCTCAATCAATCACCTAATATGATTCAACTCATGAATACTCGAATAAAGGATTCTTATAGAAAAAAATGTGATTCACTTCAAACATTACTCTAACGTTTTTATTTTTGCTATCAGTTTTTATTAACAAATAACATTTTTAGGTTTTTCTAAACGCGAAATACTACTTTATGCTTAATCAAAAGGTGGAAACCCTCGTTTAATAACAATACAAATTTAAGGTATCACTTTTACTTGAAAGAATATAAAACCAAACTTGATTATTTGATAATGAAACAATTATAAAAAGAAGATAGTTTAAAGTAAATTTTCAGGCATCTGTTTATACAAGCATTTAATTTGAAGTTTCTAACGAGTGTTTCCACTCTCAGATTATGCATGAAGTAAAATTTTGAGTTTAGAAAAGCCTTAAAACTTTTCTAAACTCGAAATTTTACTTTATGCGCTACGCATATAAAACACTGTTTTATAATAGTTCAAAATATACTTCTTATGTTTGATCTACCATTAATAAATGTTGTCTAACCTGGAATTATTTTTAGCTTCTTTTTGTAAGTAAAAATTGGCAATTACAATTTAATATTTAATTGAAATTGCCAATTTTGTAAGTATTCGAATCCTTTAATAAGGATTTAAATCACCTACATTTGGATTCAAATATAAATCCTCTAATACAAAAATGGAAGAATCTGAATCATGAAACTATTTTCACTAAAGTATCCGAATACCTCTTTTGAGCCTTCGAATCCTGAATGACTAATCCTGCCCAGCTCTGTTGGATGGTTTATAAAAAAAAATATTTACAATATAAATAATACTTAAAAAACTGATTGGAAGTAGGAAAAGAGGTAAAAATTAATACAGATTTTATATGACAACAAAAGACATTATCCAAGTGCAAGAATACAGCAACAAAGAGAAACAGTAGGGCTAGTAATAATATAGTTATTTAAGATACCCTAAATATGGGGAATCCTCCATGAATTATCCACTTGAAGAGCATAATAAGAGCAAAAATACCATTTAAGCGAATAATAAAACCAAGATTTTTAAACGAATTTAATATGATTTCACCTTTCAATCACGAATACATAGATGTGTAGCCTGAAAATTTGGTTTGGCCGCTCCGCTTCGCGGAGTGACCAAACCAAATTTTCAGGCTATTCCAAACTCGAAATTTTACTTCATGCTTAATCTGGGAGTGGAAAACACTCGTTTCATATTGAACGATTTGTGAAAACAATGAAGAATTTTAAAAATTAACGTTTAGTGCCTAAGAGTTCGCTATTTTCTATTTTACTGACATATCATCATTAAACATTAATGGTTCTGCGCACATTTTTGGCGACTCTTAATAATGTAAACTGTATGATTCGAGCACAGTGATGCTGAGTCAGCTATTATAACATGATAGTAAAATCATTTCAATTATTTGGCTAAATTGTTAGCAGTAAAAAGAAGGAATTTAAAATTATAAACAATCATTTTAAATTTATTTTCTGTTAATTGTAAGAATTACTTGTAAAAGAGTATGTTCATAAATTTGTGATGAAATAGCTGGCAACGTCGACATGCGGACACATAATCTAAACATTCTCGTATGAACGGAATTATTTCCTTAAACAGTAAACACTTAACGATATTTACTAAACGTTAAACGTTTTATAAACCCGGCATTAATATATTGAAGTTTCAGGAAATATCAGGAGTGGGTTTATTAATTTTCTGTAATTATTCAAAGCACAGAAAACTCTAGATTTTTATATTGAGAATTGTTTTTTTGAATCATTATTTGCTGTGAATATTTGTTTTAAATCCAAATCTGTCTTACAAGCATTGAGCTATTTTGTTAGAAATCATTTTCTAAAAAAATCTGAAAAAAATATAGACTTTCGGTTATCCTGCACTTCGAGGTCCCAACTTTTTGTAACGGCGGGAATTTTAAATTTCAATGGCGACGCCCCGACTTTGCACCCCCTAGCGCGAACAGTAACCAATTGGATTTCAAGCATTCAACATTGCCAAACGTGTTTTTGTTGTAAGGGCGGGAATTTCAAACTTCAATGGCGAGGTTGCCACTTCGCGCTACCTAGCGCCAACAGAACAAACGTCTTTTTGCAAGGGCGAACATTTTTAACTTGAATAGCGATGTCCTGACTTTGCGCCACAGTAAACAACTGGATTTCTAGCGCTCAACGTTGCTCAACGTGTTGTAGTAAGGGCGGGAAAACTTCAATGGCGAGGTGGCGACTTTGCCCCATCTAGCGCCAACAGTAAGCGACTAGATATTTAGTGCTCAACGTTGCCAAACGTCTTTTTGTAAGGGCGGGAATTTTAAACTTGTATTTTTCAATGGCGAGAACGTAAAACTTGTAATTTTCATTAATAGTAAAACAGAATGATACACATTAAGGTTTATTAATAAGAAATTAGGAAGTATTTGATGAGGCGGATGGATAATGATGAAACTCCATAAAACTTTTGAAATAAAACACCACAGTTAACACTTTTTAACCTTGTAATTTTTATTCATAGTAAAACAGAATGAGACACATTGAGGTTTATTAATATGAAATTGGGAAGTATTTAATTGATGAGGCGGATAGATACATGTGAAACTTTACAAAACTATTAAAATAAAACAACACCGTTGAAAGGATTACACTTTTATTGTTGAACACTGCAGTGTTTAACAATAAAAGTGAAACCCTCCGAACTGTGTTGTTTTATTTCAGTACATTAGGAATTGCTTTGCAATTATTCGTTAGGTTAGGTTTATATTATACAAAAAGACGTTTGGTTATTATTAGTTATAATTCCTTGGCCTACTTAATCAATTTCGAAAAATATTAATTTTAAGGTTAGTTTTAACGTAAATATTAACTTGTTAAACATCACTGGAAAGGGAATTTAGAGACGTATTACAAGTTAGAGTTGTAATTTAAAATGAGAAAGATTATATCACTTCCGGCAAAACCGGAAGTAGTATTCCTAGTTAACTATGCCAAAATTAAGCTTTAGTTAAATTATATATACTAAAACTCAAATGTCTACTATTTATATTGCCTAAATAATTGCGTAGGCAATACTTTCATAGCCACCCGGTATATTAATTTGTATTGACCTATATCATTGTCCCTAACCAATAATAACCTAACTTGTATCATTCCGTTTTACTATTAGTGAAAATGTAAAACTTGTATTGCATTCCCGCCATTAAAAATTAAAATTACCGCCCTTACAAAAAGACGTTTGGCAACGTTGACTGTTTGATATTCAGTTTTTTAGTGTTGGCGCTAGGTGGCGCAAAGTCGAGACCTAATGTAACTTCAACTGTTTTTTTCTCGCGAAACAAAAATTATCGACAGACATTGTTTACATTAACCAACTCGAAGCACCGTGAATTCAACTTTTATTATAAAAAGTAAGTAAAAGAGTGTCTTCCACTCAATTCTACATAATTTTTCGAATTACGGGTAATTGAAAAAGTCGGTAAATATACAATCCATACCTTTATTCGATAGCTTTACCACTTTTAAAAACGCGACGTACTCAAGCGGTCCACAGCAAACAAAGGGCCGTTTTTGTTAGTGCCGGTAAGAACTCAAACACTAGTTTTTTATTCTATCTTCTAACTAACACTAACCGAGGCGACATAAACATTTGTGTCCCGTTTATGTTTGTTTGCCACCTATTCGGAAAAGTGTTCTTGTTACCCGATCTGGACGGGACGTAGAGATCCTTTAAAAACCTTATGTTTTCTAGCAATTGTTTGCATTTAAATTTGGCGGCTGTGTAGATGTATAAAACGTTGCCTAATTATGGGCCTCTACAGCTAAGAAAACGCATTCTGGCGGCAAACACTGGTTTACAACCAACTGTTGGAAATCGTGAACGTGTTTGGGAAGCGGTCACAATGTTTGCAATCGTACAAAGCAGACCGATTGATGTTGGCAATTAGTGTTTGCCGAGCACCGTTCATTAGATACCAACATACATCACAACAAAAATCTAAACATGTTAAATGTTAAAAATTCTGATGAATGATATGCATATCCCCATATGCGCCGATAACAAAAACAAAAGTAGTGTTTGCAAAAATAAAAACGAACCACGCTGCAGATTAAAAACAAAATTCATTACTCGTGTCCTAAAAAGTTGCTTATTTCGGAAAAAATAAAAAATGTCGGAGATGTAATTTTGGCAACGTTTACTGCTTGAAATTCAGTTTTTTAGTGTTGGCGCTAGGTGGCGCAAAGTTCTGACCTTATGTCAAAAATAATTTCACTTGTTTTTTCTCGCTAAACAACATTTTCGGCAGAAATTGTCTATCTAAGCAACTTGAAAGAAAACTCAATTTTTATTATAAAAAGTAAGTAAAAGAGTTTCTTCCACTTCACTTAATTCCACATATTTTTTGAATTACGGGTAATTAAAAAAGCCGGTAAATATACAATCCATACCTCTATTTGATAGCTTTACCACTTTTAAAAACGCGACGTACTCACGCGGTTCACATCATCTTCAGAAAGGGCTGCTTCTGTTAGTGCCGGTATAAACTCAAACCCCAATTTTTTTTCTATCTTCTAACACAAACCGAGGCGACATTAACATTTGTGTCCCGTTTATGTTTGTTTGCCACCAATTCGGAAAGGCGCTTTTGTTGAGCCGATCTAGAGGGGCCGTAGAGATCCTTTAAAAACCTTATGTTTTCTAGCAATTCAAACTTCGCGTTTAAATTTGGTGGCTGCGTAGAAGTATAAAACCTTGCCTAATTATTGGCCTCTACAGCTAACAAAATGCACTCTCGTGGCGAACGCCGGTTTACAACCAACTGTTGGAAATTGTGAACGTGTTTGGGAAGCGTTCGCAATGTTTGCAATCGTACAAAACAGACCGATTGATGCGATTAGTGTTTGTCGAGCACAGTTCATTAGATACCAACATACATCGCAGCAAAAATCTAAACATGTTAAATGTTGAAAATTCTGATGAATGGGCCCAATGATATGCATATCTCCATATGCGCCGATAACAAAAACAAAAGTTGTGTTTGCAAAAATAAAAACGAATCGCGCTGCAGATTAAAAACTTAATTCATTAGTCTTGTCCTAAAAAGTTGCTTATTTCGGAAAAAATTAAAAATGATGGGATGTTACAATTTTTAAGTTTACAAAATTTGAGTTTTTTTTTTAAATTACATTGAAACAATTGAAGATAAAATAATAATAATAATAATAAGTATTTATTGCCCAACAGGAAATTTCCCAATTACAAGACAATGATAATACAAGATATTTCAAATATGAAAGCAGATTATTAGTAAGCACTAAAATATGCAACTTTGCCACTTGTTTAAAGATGTCGACAAAGACACATCTTCAAAATAAATACTTCAGCTTATACACAGTGCCGGATTTCCTATTAGGCTAAGTAGGCTGAAGCCTACGGCGGAAAATTTTCAACGGATACCTAATTTCGACTTTGAGGCTTTTATGAATTTTTATTTAGACGGGAAACTTTATTTCTCTCGGCTGAATATCCCTGGAGAGCAGTGTTGCTAACTCTAAACCATCAAATGTCTTAAAAGTCTTGTATTAAAAATACCAGAAATCATTAGATTTTTCGGTTTTTTATTAAACGAATTTTAATTATGTTAACAACAAAAAACTCAAAAATTATTAAAAACTTTATGAGACTGAAAAATTTTCAAAAAGATTTTGAGACTATTTTTTTTTTGACATACAGGGAGATTTATTAGCATCTTTACAAACTTTGGCTTTTAAAAGTAGATTTAATTTTATAAAGAAATGCTTTTATCATTATAGGTTCTATCTGTCCTGGTTTAGAAGTTGTAGCGTTTTTAAAACAGTGTCTCTTGGAACACTAGTATGTAATCATAGTTTAACACTTTAACTGCCATACGATGCGCCGGCCGTCGTATGTATTTCTGAGCAATTAGGCCGTACGACGGCCGGTCGTCGTAAATATGGCCATAAGACGGCCGGTTGTCGTATGTTTATGTTTCCAAAAATGTATTAAATTTAAAATCTTAACCATATTCCTGTATTTAAAACCTGTATTAAAGCTTTAATAACGAAAATATTGTCTTTGGCTCACAAACGTGTACATATGAAATATCCACATGGCAGTTAAAGTGTTAATGAAATCAAAAACATTCTTGTAACAAACGGAAAGCAAAATTTACCTACAGTAAATGTTTAGAAATTAGTCCATTTTCCTGAGTAGATAATTGGCAACGACGAATTAAACTCTCTTGTACGCATAATAAATTCATGTTATTTCTAATATGAGTTGCAGCATCTTGAATCCTCTGCAACAACTAATTGCGATCGTATATTTCTATGGCATAAACACGTTGCTTGAAGTTACCCTATAAATAAAAAATCGTAAGGATTCAGGTCAGATGATCTAGGTGGCCATGGTATTGGCCCTTCGTTACCAATTCATTGATTTGGGATATAAGTATGCAGCCATTGAGTCACTTGTCTTTTTAGGTGAGGCGGGGCCCCATCATGCTGATACCACATATCTTTTATTATGTGGAGTGGAACATCTTACAGAGGATCAAACAATGTTGTGTTAAAAAAAATGATGGAACCGCTCTGCATTTAAATTTCTAACAAACAATTGTGATGAAAGTATTAATATAACCAAATGATTTTTGACAAGTGATAATTTAAAATAATGGTTAGTAAATTTTGTTTGGCTAAATCTTGACTACTACGTTATTTCAACTTAAAAATTATAATAGCGCTATACCTTCTGAACAAATAAAGATAGGACTTGCGTTTATATAAACATTTCTTCATGAAATTAAATCTACTTCTAATTGCTAAAGTTTGTAAAGAGGCTAATGAATCACCCTGTACATTTGCTGATTTAAAACTTTTTTATAAAAATTTTTAAGCAATATCCTTTTAAAATTTTATAAATTTAATGCTTACTTATGCCTTAATGTATCACATTATTTTAGAGTTTTTCAGAAAATGTTTTAAACAAAAGTTGTAGATAATGAAAAAAATAAATAAGTAAGGACCTTTAAATTTTTATACCAAATAAGGTAATAGCTCAATAGGTCAGGATGAAAATTAGTGAAAATGATTAATAAATGAAATGAAAAATCAAGTGTGCGTGCAAGGAGAAAAGAAGATGACGACGATCGTTTCGCTCTTATTTTGAGCTCCTCAGGCCACCACATCCATCAATCCAACTGTAGAAGCAAATCGAGATAAATGCCCGCATCAATGCAGAAATATGAACAATGTTCATTACCGAAAACGTATGGTTGATGGGATTAATATATATATAAGTTCTAAATATCAAGTCTGTGTGCTTGGTTGATGAATGTGGTGGCCTGAGGAGCTCAAAAGAAAAGCGAAACGATTGTCGTCATCTTCTATCCTCCTTGCACGCACACTTGGTTTTTCAATTCATTTATTTAATCATTTTCACTCATTTTCATCCTGACCTATAGCGCCGTTACCTTCTTCGGTATGATAATGAAAAAACACACAACTTTTACCTAAACCTTTTCACCTTAACTCTTTTGTTTATGATCAGTATACGAAAAAGCCTAGGGGAGATATTTATTTAAGGGGGTATTACCATTCGGAAGTTTTAAAAAATTGATTTTCTTTTTTTTGCATGTATTGATACTTGATAGTATCTAGTTTCATGTCCGAAAGCCGTTTTACAATAGGCGAATTCGCTAGTTAGATTTTTGCTTGTTGAAGTAAACAATGCTGAGTAGGTGGCTGGGTGGAAATACGCAGAACTCAAACGAAAGTTTGAATGCTTGTGTCTGGAAGCTAGCTTCGAAGCACCTCAACTGTGGTGCAAAAACCGTCGCTATCGCGTCTTTCATAGCTACCAGCATTTTCAACGACGGATACTCGGCAGTTTTTAAGACGATAGAGACACTGGGAATCCATATCGGCCTGCAAGCCAAGGCTTTCCGGGGCGGACCGACGCGGAGCGCGAGATGTGGGACGAATTTTGCCTGACTCCAGCAACTCATAAGGCCATCCAACAACGCTGGCAGGAGTAAATCATTCAAACCCAGTTTTTAGAGGAAGAGGAGGGCTTAGTGTACGGAGCTGGCATAGCTGACTAAAGCCAAAAATCTCCAAAAATAGTTAAAACTTGTCTCAAAACTTTAAACGCGTTTTTCTCGAAACCACTTTTTTTTCGCTGGCCGGAAACTTTCTTTTCAAACTATGAAACGGATTGACTTGAGCTTTTAGTGTTCGGTTCTCCACATTTTCCTCTTGAGTTTGAACCACCGTCATTCAAATATATTAACATTTGATATTTTTCATAGAGCCTTAAAGTCAGAAAAAGGGGGGCAAAAAGCGACCACTTTTTTCGAATGGCCTCCATTTTGTTATTTATCGAGATTTTTTATTGTCGGTGGTTCAAACTCCAGATAATTTAATACAGATTAATGACTACTACTTCATTTTACGTTTCAAATCACAGAATCGAAAAAATCTTTCCGGCCATGAGGAAAAACAAGGCGGACACGGCCTTATTTGAGGCCAGATTTAGGGGTTTAACCGGACGATTGAAAAGAATTAAAATTCATTTTTTATAGTTTATGAATCTATAAACAAGTTGCAAGAAACCGCAAGATCGCATGTATTAAATTTCCCAAAAATAAAAATTCTGAAAAACCGCAAAAAAAAAAACGCTGTCCTAGTGGTAATACCCCCTTAATGATCACTCACAAATTGCTGCCTTATTAGTAACTTAATTAAAAAAGGTTTCAAATAAAAGATAATAGAAAAACACAACATAACATTTTGTATAATCACTTTTCACCTCAGTTGTTTTGTTTATGAACTAGAAACTAAAATATCTAGTGGAGATCAACAACTCATTGACTAGGGCTTTCGACATCTCAATTAAAAAATGTTCCAAACAAAAGTTGTAGCCAACAAATAAATAAACTACTTTTACCTAAACACTTTTCACCTCAGCTCTGTTGTTTTTGCTCAATAAACCGAGAAAGATTTTTTTGATATATTTTGCGAATCACTCCTTAACTGTAGCTTTATTATCAATTCAATTAAACAAAGTTTTAAAGAAAAGTTGCAGACAACGAAAAAATATGCAATTTTATGATCATTTGAAAATTTACGAACGAGTGTCTTCCACTCCCAGACTAAGCATGAAGTAAAATTTCGAGTTTAGAAAAGCCCTGAGCAAAATTTGGCTCGGTCGCGCAGCGACCGAGCCAAATTTTGCGGGCTTTTCTAAACTCGAAATTTTACTTCATGCGCCGCGCGTATTATACAAAAGTTGTGTGTTTTTTCCTTGGCTACATCTTTTATTTGAGACATTTTTTTATTAAGGTGATATGTTTCTATATTTTAAACTTTACTTGAAATCAGTGTTTAATACGCGTGGCGCATGAAGTAAAATTTCGAGTTTAGAAAAGCCCGCAAAATTTGGCTCGGTCGCTGCGCGACCGGGCCAAATTTTGCTCAGGGCTTTTCTAAACTCGAAATTTTACTTCATGCTTAGTCTGGGAGTGGAAGTCACTCGTTTGTAAATTTTCAAATTATCATAAAATTGTGTATTTTTTCGTTGTCTGCAACTTTGGTTTGGAGCTTTGTTTGATTGAATCGATAATAAAGCTACAGTTAAGCAACAAATCTAGGCTAGACTTTCTCGTTTTGTGTTTTTTCTTTGGCTACACCTTTTATTTGAGACATTTTTTGATTAAGTTAATATGTTTCTATATTTTTTACCCGCAAAATTTGGCTCGGTCGCTGCGCGACCGAGCCAAATTTTGCTCAAGGCTTTTCTAAACTCGAAATTTTACTTCATGCGCCGCGCGTATTAAACACTGATTTCAAGTGATGTTTAAAATATAGAAACATATTAACTTAATCAAAAAATGTCTCAAATAAAAGGTGTAGCCAAAGAAAAAACACAAAACGAGAAAGTCTAGCCTAGATTTGTTGCTTAACTGTAGCTTTATTATCGATTCAATCAAACAAAGCTCCAAACAAAAGTTGCAGACAACGAAAAAATACACAATTATATGATAATTTGAAAATTTACAAACGAGTGACTTCCACTCCCAGACTAAGCATGAAGTAAAATTTCGAGTTTAGAAAAGCCCTGAGCAAAATTTGGCTAGGTCGCGCAGCGACCGAGCCAAATTTTGCGGGCTTTTCTAAACTCGAAATTTTACTTCATGCGCCACGCGTATTAAACACTGATTTCAAGTAAAGTTTAAAATATAGAAACATATCAACTTAATTAAAAAATGTCTCAAATAAAAGATGTAGCCAAGGAAAAAACACACAACTTTTGTATAAACAATTTTAACCTTAGCTATTTTGTTTTTGATCAAGAAACGAGAAAGTCTAGCCCAGATTTATTCCTTAACGCTTTATTATCGATTCAATCAAACAAAGCTTTTAACAAAACTTGCAGACAACGAAAAAATACGCAATTTTATAATAATTTGAAAATTTACGAACGAGTGACTTCCACTCCCAGACTAAGCATGAAGTAAAATTTCGAGTTTAGAAAAGCCCCGTGAAAATTTGTCGAGGGTCGCGCAGCGACCCGAGACAAATTTTGCGGGCTTTTCTAAACTCGAAATTTTACTTCATGCGCCACGCGTATTAAACACTGATTTGAAGTAAAGTTTAAAACATAGAAACATATCAACTTAATAAAAAAATGTCTCAAATAAAAGATGTAGCCAAGGAAAAAACACACAACTTTTGTATAAACAATTTTAACCTTAGCTATTTTGTTTTTGATCAAGAAACGAGAAAGTCTAGCCCAGATTTATTCCTTAACTGTAGCTTTATTATCCATTCAATCAAACAAAGCTTTTAACAAACCTTGCAGACAACGAAAAAATACGCAATTTTATAATAATTTGAAAATTTACGAACGAGTGACTTCCACTCCCAGACTAAGCATAAAGTAAAATTTCGAGTTTAGAAAAGCCCTGAGCAAAATTTGGCTCGGTCGCGCAGCGACCGAGCCAAATTTTGCGGGCTTTTCTAAACTCGAAATTTTACTTCATGCGCCACGCGTATTAAACACTGATTTCAAGTAAAGTTTAAAATATAGAAACATCAACTTAATCAAAAAATGTCTCAAATAAAAGATGTAGCCAAGGAAAAAACTCACAACTTTTGTATAAACAATTTTAACCTTAGCTATTTTGTTTTTGATCAAGAAACGAGAAAGTCTAGCCCAGATTTATTCCTTAACTGTAGCTTTATTATCCATTCAATCAAACAAAGCTTTTAACAAAACTTGCAGACAACGAAAAAATATGCAATTTTATAATAATTTGAAAATTTACGAACGAGTGACTTCCACTCCCAGACTAAGCATAAAGTAAAATTTCGAGTTTAGAAAAGCCCTGAGCAAAATTTGGCTCGGTCGCGCAGCGACCGAGCCAAATTTTGCGGGCTTTTCTAAACTCGAAATTTTACTTCATGCGCCACGCGTATTAAACACTGATTTCAAGTAAAGTTTAAAATATAGAAACATATCAACTTAATCAAAAAATGTCTCAAATAAAAGATGTAGCCAAGGAAAAAACACACAACTTTTGTATAAACAATTTTAACCTTAGCTATTTTGTTTTTGTTCAAGAAACGAGAAAGTCTAGCCCATATTTATTCCTTTAGTAATAATGGCATTTAATGTCAAGAAACGCAGTCTAATATCAAAAATATAATCTATTATCACAAATATTATCTAATGCTCCCCACTGAGAATAGGTGGCAAAATATTTTAGCCTGCCGGCGGCAAAATCGTAAATTCGCTACTGCTTATACACGCTATACGGAAATAAGCAAGGTGTACTTCCTTTCTGCAGCTAATTTCCAGGATCGAAGCGCCCCCACCGGTTGTTTTAGGGACCAATGATCAATTGTTTACTGAACCACCATTGCAAATTCGTCAGGTAATTTTTCACTCGGTGAGTTTCTCCAACAAATTTGGTCTGGGTACGTATTTATTTACTAAAATCAAGTGCAATGGTAATGGTGATGTAAACAGCGTCGCATGTTTTGTTGATGTTTTAGATAGCAATCCTGCCATGTAAAGATTACTACTACTATTACCGGTCCGATAAATAAAATGCTGAGTTTGATTGTATAAAGGACACAATTCAACACCCTTACAAACAAATATTTCTAAAAATAATAACCAGCTCTAGTATAAGGGAAAGTAGCGTAACTGCACCCATATAGGTTTTCTCGTTATCTTTCGAAGTTTTAGATCCGGTGTTTTAGTTCTTAATCTGACTTATAAATATTTTACTGCTATCAGATGAATCAAATTACAAGCTCGAAATATTATCTTAACTACCAACATTTTTATTTGTGAAATTTGATGAAGATTGCGTGTTCGTACTTGAGAACAAAACAGTGTTTTATACGCCTGGCGTATGAAGGAAAATGTTGAGGTTAAGAAAGCCTGAATATTGATATATAGGTATTTGATTGAAATTCACTGAATATTGAATATTGAATTTGGTGCGCAATTTAGTTCGTTTCCAAATTGTCAGGATTTTCTACAAAATTTTTCTTTATGCACGCAATTTTCTCTTGTGCACAAACATACTTCTAGTTAATGGAAAACAAATACGTTGAGAAAAAGGTACCGAAGTGCCATTCCGGTGCGTTCATGTATAGAAAAAATGCATTTACGAAATTTCATCCACTAGGGAAGTTTAGCAGTTTACTGCTTTTTCCGTAACAACTCTACAAATATTTATAAATGTGTTTTGTTTTCAGATACAATGGACGGGATCGAAGTGAAAAGTGAATATGGAGGTAATAAATAATCTACGATTTAGTATTCCTTTCAGTAATTTATTAATATGTTTTCATTTTATCTACATGTGCTATGCAAAAAAAAACATTTGTTGTGTCATTTTTGTAATATTAGAAGCCTCACCGTTAACAGTTTAACAATATTATATATGTTTTATTCTAGATGAAATTGATATCAAAGTTGAGAAAATTGATGTTGGAGGTAATAAACATATCTAAGAACCTTATTACGTATTGTGCTTATTATTTTTAATTTTTACAGAAGGAGAGCCAAAAAATGAAGTTTTGGAATGGTCTAGTGGTATGTTTACTCTTCTATATACACATTTCTTACTGAATTAGATCGTTAAATGACGAATCATATAGAAGTCCAACTCCATGTATTTTTCGCGTTATGGTTACTTTATGCCGACATTTGTGCGTCCGGCGAAGTAACATTTTCAGAATTTGCTAATACTGTATAACATTGATATAGTTCAAATTACAGCAGAGTACAGTTTTTTCTGTAACGAAAAAATGAAATTATACATTGGGTTGCATGAGTTTAACGTGATCTAAATTTATCATCATTCAACGATTAGATACAGTTTAAAAGGATATTTCTTTAACCCATTAAGCGCTATTGATGCAATTACGCAACATTATTATTTATATTTTTTGCAACTCTTAAATAAGTTAATGTGATACATTGTATTATTTGTACTTACTTAAGAATGCGTGAAGAAAAATTTAATATTCCAATATTTCGATTATCATTTATTTAAGAAAAACTTTTCATTGTATTTCTAACTTTACAATACTTCAGTGTCTTATACGCGTGGCGCATGAAGTAAACTTTCGAGTTTAGAAAAGCCCGAAAATTTGGGACCAAATTTTCATGCTTTTCTAACTCGAAATTTTATTTCATGCTTAATCTGCGAGTGGAAACACTCGTTCGAAACTTTAAATTGAACGCTTTTATAAAATCGACGAAAGTCTGAAAATTTCCAACGTATACATCGGCCAATGTGTACACGTTAATTGTCAAAAGTGAGAAATGTTCAAAATGTCAATAAATGTACAAAACAAGTGAACATACTAGAACGAACAATTTTTTAACTTTTTGTGTGCTAAAATGTGAAGATGATCATCACCGATAGGAGTCGAATACTTCAAAATTGAAGAAAATTGCAAAAAACTAGGAAATTGTATGAAAAACATGAGATTTATTGTAAATCATCAAATTGGTAAAATTTAATAAATAGACGAAATTTAGAAAATTAAGCAAAAACTACTAAAATCGAAAAATCCAAATCATTAATTGAACATTTTACAAATTGTTAGAAATCAACAAAATTTATTAAATTTGAGCCCCGCCCAACGTCAGTTAGCACAGTCTTTAAAAAATCACTTACTAGAACTACAACGCTTGAAATGCGAAAATATTTTGATATATTTGTAATATCTGGTCCGCTATATGCAGCTTAAGCCTTCGGCAGCTTAATTACTTGTCTCACTAATCAATCTGACATTTCACTTAATTATTTTTGCTCAGTTATTTATATTAAATAATTGCATTTTTTTAATGGAATAAAACATGTTTTAGTTATTCTAATTAAGCGCATCATGTAGACAAATAATTGATTTATTACTAACAATCAAAATTATATGATAAAATATACATTAACACAAGGTATAACTTTTAAAATGTAAAATCCTATGGCCCACGATAAAAAAAACATACTGTATATTTTGAACTTTACACTATTTTAGTGTTTTATACGCGTGGCGCATGAAGTAAAATTTCGAGTTTTGCCTGAAAATTTGGTTTGGTTGCTCCGCTTCGCTACATGACAAAACAAAATTTCGAATTTAGAAAATCCTGAAAATTTGGCTTTTCTAAATTCGAAATTTTACTTTATATTTAATATGGGAGTGAAAAACTCTCGTTTAAAGCTTCAATTTGAACTTATTTCATCTTAGAAGAAAAATTCCCTGTATATAGCGGACCTAAATATTACAAATATATCAAAATATTTTCGCATTTCAAGAGTTGTAGTTCTTGTAAGTGGATTTTTAAAGACTGTGCCAACTGACGTTGGACGGGGCTCTAATCTGATCATTTTCAAGTGTTTATGATTTGCATAATGTTGTCAATTATAATCACATTTTGATGCATTTTTCGAATATACTCATGAACATTTAGAATATTTATTAACTCTTGTGAAATGATATAATTTTAATCGATTTTATAAATAGTGACACTTTTCATTAAATTTCATAATTTGATAGTTTTCATGTAATTTTCAAGAGTGTTAATGTATTTTATTAATTTTTATAGTATTAATAATCAGAATAATTACTGGAATTGAAATAAATGTTTATTTGCTTCGTAATGATTTGATGATTTTCTTAAGGGGAATGTAACAGTGGTCTGAAATTTAATGTTAGGTTTATTTAAAAACTAAAGGTCCTAGAAAGTTGAAATTTTGACAGCGTATATTAAGCCCAATTATCTAGTAAAATATCGAAGTACTTTTTTTTTAACAATTTGCTTTCAGAGGTATGAAAAAAATAATGTTATATTTTTCAAATTTAAAAAAAATATTCCCATATCTTACTAGTTTATACTATAAGGAATATAATGTGAACATTTCATAAGGATGCGATAACTCATGCCCGAGTCAAGTTAAAATAAAAATCTTAAAAAATAAGACCGTAAAATACCGCCGCCTTGCGGATCTTCTCTTAGTTGAACGCGCTGTACACTCATCTGCACAATTATTGGAGGGGCGAGCAGCATGCGGCCAGCGTTTATCCCTGGGCCGGTGAACGCTGCGCAGCTTCGCGTCTGTTTTTCTTTTCTTTTCTCAATCATAGTTAACAAAAAGGGCTCGCGTCGTTAGCATTTATTCTCGTAAAATTAATATTTCGCAATTATAATCGATATTTTATTGTACTAGTGTTTTATTTTTATGCTTTCTGACTACTAATGGAATAAGTATTTTTTTATACTGCATGTTCAGTAATATAGAAAACACGAAATGTTTCACTAATTTAAATAAAGATGTGTAATATACCTTTAATATTGGCTTCCCTAATTATTTGACAATTTCGGTATTATTAAATTATTTTTAAAGTTTTTTAAGCTGATTAATAAGCCAGAAGCAATCGAATAACAACCAGTCTTGTTCAAATCATTATTTCGTCTTAAATCTTTCGTTGTTAAAGCAGTTGTTAAATGCCATTAAACTTCTCGCAATAAAACTATTAAAGTAAATTGTAAAGTTTCTAGCAATCGGACCTATTTGAACCAACTGCGACTTCATCAACGAATCAATGATATCAAAACTATAAGAATAGTAAGAATAACGTCACCAATATGACGTTGTCGTAGATTAATGTTAAAAATCAACTATTTTTTACTGAGCACAGGTAATATATGTTTGACGAATGTTTAAAAAAATGTAGGGTTTAACTGCGTGCATATTCATTGTTAATTATTTTAGAAAAAATAGAACTATAATAATAATAAGGTAGTTATAATGCATTTCAAATAACAAGCTTCTTGCTCAATATTGCACCGAGCCCAATATATTTTTTAAGGCCCGGCTTGGCCCGACCCGGTCATAAAATAAGAGAGATTGAGTTTTGCCTGATCCGGCCTGGTCAACATTTCAGGTCTAAATAAATAAAAAATATACTCATCTGATAATAGGCGTAGTTTTTAGAAAAAAGTAAAAAAAAAATATATAAAATTAAGATAATTTAAATATTGAATATGATACGGGAAAATCGCCTAAGAAAAATTCAGGCCCGTGCAGTGCTCCAATTGACATATCTTCCCTAAATATTTTAGATGACAAATCTCAAATATATTTTTTGTTGAGTATAAAATGTCTGCCTGAAGTCATTTTAATATTTATTTGTTGCATTCATAAAAACTAGAATACTTGATAAAACCAAAATAGAAATTCTCCCCAAAATTTGGGGTATTTGCCCAATTTGGCAGAGGCCAAATTAATACACATTATTTTCATGGCCATAGCAGTTAGGAAAGACAATATTCCTATATAAAAAATATCATTGAAAATCCTATGTTCCGTTTTTTTTCATATATATCCGGCATATAAATATTCACAAGGAGCAGAGCTGGGACGAATCCTCGTAAAAAAGATTCGAATCACGAATCCGAATCACCTAATATGATTCGAATCACGAATCCGAATCATCTAATATGATTCGAATCACGAATACTCGAATAAAGGATTCGTAAGAAATAAATATGATTCGAATCAAAGATTCGAATCCTGTTTTTTCGAATCACGAATACAAATCCTTCAAGAATAAATTTGATTTTATAATTTTTTCGCAAGCATTAATATATAAATATAGTTACCAGTTGTTTTAACAAAAATATTCAAAACCTAATCAATTATTATTAACACTGAACATCGTTGATAACAGACAAAATATCTGATTCCCTGTTACCCTGTTAAAGATGTATTTGTGTGTTTCTGAACCTCACTTTAAATCAGTGTTTTGTACGCGTGGCGCATGAAGTAAAATTTCGAGTTTAGAAAAGCCCGAAAATTTGTCTCGGGTCGCTGCGCGACCCTCGACAAATTTTCACGGGGCTTTTCTAAACTCGAAATGTTACTTCATGCTTAGCCTGGGAGTGGAAAACACTCATTTAAAGCTCCAAATTGAACTTAAAAAAAAAACAAGGAATATCTAAAGATTTACAGAAAATAGGCTAAATTTGGAATACGTATACTTAAAAGAAAAACTCCCTGTATCTGTTTGCTCCGAAGAAATATGAATAATTATAAACCATAATGAAGATAACAATTCATTCTCAAAAAACACTCGTTAATTAATATTATACACAATTGACGTTTGTTAAACAATGGCGGCGACAAAGAAAAAACATGTATTTTTAATCTTTTAGTAGAAATGCGTTTTATGTTAAAAGAAGTAAACTATCCATCTTTCAGCTAGTAGTACAAGTTCTTTCTACTAGCAGCAATCGTCCCTTTAGTAGTAGATGAAACAACTACTATTTTGTTCCTTCTACTATTACTAGGACTTTCTGCAACTAGTTGTAATACAGGCTCCGTCTGCTGGTGGCAAGACACGATAAGCTAGAACCATCTGAACTAGACGCTCTGTTAATAGCAGTAGTTCTTTCTGCAAGTAGAAATTGTGTTTTTTGCTATAAAAAATGGGGGTTCAAACCCCCCCTGAAATTTTCAAAATAATAAATTTTTGTATGTAAAAGCGGGACTGTAAGAGCAAAAACAATATTTTTTCCTAAGCCCCTGAATTTTTTTTCTGGCTGCGGCCTTGGTTGTTCTTTCAGCGTAATAGTAGTTTATTATTTTCCTACCACTAGTTTTTTCTGCAACTAGTAGTAGTACAGGCTCCGTCTACGGTACTAGAAGCTCCGTCTGCTAATAGCGGCAGTTCTTTCTGCTAGTGGACAAATCGTTTTTAACTGAAAAAAAATCAACGTTACAGTTTGTAGTAGTGGTTCTTTCGGCTAACAGTACTTAATAGTACTAGTACAGGCCTCGTCTGCTGGTAACAAGATATCTGAAGCTACAACCATCTGAGCTAGGTAATAGTGCTAGTTGTTTCTGCTAGTAGAAATAGTGTTTTCAGCAAAACAGCCTATTTTCTGTAAATCTTTAGATTTCCCTTGTTTTTTTTTAAGCTTAATTCGAAGCTTAAAACGAGTGTTTTCCACTCCCAGTCTAAGCATGAAGTAAAATTTCGAGTTTAGAAAAGCCCCGTGAAAATTTGTCGAGGGACAAATTTTCTGTTCTTTTCTAAACTCGAAATTTTTCTTCATGCGCCACGCGTATAAAACACTGATTTAACGAGAAATTTAAAAACACACAAAAGGCATGTTTCATGTTAATCCTCACAATTAATTCGAATTATTTTTGATGATTAAAATCCTTTTGTAAGTATTCGAATCCTTTTATAAATATTCGAATCCTTTTATAAGGATTCGAATCTTTTTATAAGGATTCGAATCACCCACATTTGATACGAATACGAATCCTTTTAAAAATACGTAACGAATCCGGATCACGAATCCAGTTGAACTCAAGTATTCGAATGCCTCTTTTGAATCCTTTAAAAGGATTCGAATCCAGGATTCGAATCCTGAATGATTTGAATCCTGCCCAGCTCTGACAAGGAGCTTATGAACATGAATTATTTTATTATTATATTTTTAAGAAATAATCTCTAATTTAATAAAATAAAACACATAGTTTGTTTGGCTGTCGAAACTGGAGTCTTAAAAGAAAAAATAATGTGTAATAATGATAAGGATAAGAATCATCGGTTTTGTAAATACCGAAAAATAACACAGGATCCGATAACGCTTTCTAACGAATTGAAAACAATACATAGCTTGTATGTATTATCAGCGTTTTTAATTAATACGAATCGACACTTTCCTTCGATCCGTCTTTTTTATACGCTTTTTTTTCGTCTATTCCACGCGACGCGAGACCCCATCCGTTCATACCAAGGTGCAATGCACAAATGCACAGCGAACTGCCGCTTTTCTCTCTGACTGTATTCGCCCCACTTATCCTGTAAATTTGGCATCGGATGAGCTACTCTAAACTATGTGGGTCTTTCCAACACGATCGGCCTGTTACACTGCAATAATCCCCTTAAGTTTAAAGTTTCATTATTTTTATCATTCTCAACGCCCGGAAGGGTAAAAATGGGATTTTAAATGATTATATAATTTGATTATAATTAATTGATAATTAAACAATCTGATGTTTTTATACAATTTTTTACTTTACATATGTGTACCTAATATACGGGAGCAGCATTGTTTTTGTGAACATTTTTAAATAAAATATTGAGAATATGTAAAAATGTTTTAAATAATAAGTTGTAGATCTCGTCGAAATATTTGAAATCCTCATATTATACTTTTATGTAGCTTAAATAGTTTTCGAGTTATTCTGTTTTTTTTCTTATAAGCTTCAAGCTTTGATTTTTAAGGATTTATTTTAAACTTGACAAAATTAACAAATAAATACAAAAGCCACGATGACCCCCGAAAATTTGACAAAACGTCAGAGCTGTCAAAACTATGCGCGTTCGTTATGGCTTCCAGAGGACCTACCCAGTGGCGGATTTCCTATTAGGCTAAGTAGGCTGAAGCCTACGACGGCAAATTTTCAACGGATACCTAATGTCGACTTTAAGGCTTTTATATATTTTTATTTAGACGGGAACCTTTATTTCTCTCGGCTGAATACCCCTGGGAAGCACTGTTGCTAACTCTGAACCATCAAATGTCTTAAAGTCTTGTATTAAAAATCACCAGAAATTATTATATTTTTCGGTTTTTTATTAAACGAATTTCAATCATGTTAACAACAAAAAACTCTGAAATAATTAAAAACTTTGTGAGACTGAAGAATTTTCAAAAAGATTTTGAGACTATTTTTTTGACATACAGGGAGATTTATTAAAACTTTGGCATTTAAAAGTAGATTTAATTTCATGAAGAAATCATTCATATCATTGCCGGTTCTATCTGTCCTGGTTTAGAAGTTATAGCGTTTTTCAAACAGTGTCTCTTGGAACACTAATATGTAACCATAGTTTAACACTTTAACTGCCATACGACGCGCCGGCCGTCGTATGGATTTCTGAGCAACTAGGCGGTACGACGGCCGGTCGTCGTAAAAATGGCCATACGACGGCCGGTAGTCGTTTGTTTATATTTCCAAAAATGTATTAAATAAAAATTCTAACCATTTACCTGTATTTATGAAACCTTTATTAAAGCTTGATTAACGAAAATATTGTCTTTGGCCCACAAACGTGTACATTTGAAATATGCACATGGCTGTTAAAGTGTTAAAGAAATCAAAAACATTCCTGTAACAAACGGAAAGCAAAATTTACCTACAGTAAATGTTGAGAAATGAGTCTATTTTCCTGAGTACATAATTGGCAAAGACAAATTATACTCTCTTGTACGCATAATAAATTCATGTTATTTCTAATATGAGTTGCAGCATCTTGAATCCTCTGCAATAACTAATTGCGATCGTATATTTCTACGGCGTAAACACGTTGCTTGAAGTGACCCCATAAATAAAACATCTTAAGGATTCAGGTCAGATAATCTAGGTGGCCATGGTATCGGCCCTTCGTTACCAATCCATTGATTTGGGATATAAGTATGCAGTAATTGAGTCACTTGTCTTCCTCGGTGAGGCGGGGCCCCGTCTTGTTGATACCACATATCCTTTATTATGTGGAGTGGAACATCTTCCAAAGGATCAAACAATGTTATGTTAAAAAAATGATGGTACTGCTCTGCATTTAAATTTCTAACAAACAATTGTGATGAAAGTATTAATATAACCAAACGATTTTTGACAAGTGATAATTCAAAATAATGGTTACTAAATTTTGTTTGGCTAAATCACGACTACTACGTTTTTTCAACTTAAAAATTATAATAGCGCTATAACTTTTGAACCAATAAAGATAGGACTTGCTTTTATATGAACATTTCTTCATGAAATTAAATCTACTTTTAGTTGTTAAAGTTTGTAAAGAGGCTAATGAATCACCCTGTATGTCAAAAAAGAAAAATAGTCTTATTTTTAAGCAATATCCTTTTAAAATTTTATAAATTTAATGCTTACTTATTCCTTAATGTATCACATTATTTTATAGTTTTTCAAAAAATGTTTTAAACAAAAGTTGTAGATAATGAAAAAAATAAATAAGTAAGGACCTTTAAATTTTTATATCAAACAAGGTAACGGCTCAATAGGTTAGGATTAAAATGAGTGAAAATGATTAATGAATGAAATGAAAAATCAAGTGTGCGTTCAAGGAGGACAGAAGACGACGAAGATTGTTTCGCTCTTATTTTGAGCTCCTCAGGCAACCACATCCATCAACCCAACTGTAGAAGCAAATCGAGATAAATGCCCGCATCAATGCAGGAATATGAAAAATGTTCATTACCGAAAACTTATGGTTGATGGGATTAACATATCAAGTGTGTGTGCTGGGTTGATGGATGTGGTGGCCTGAGGAGCTCAAAATAAGAGCGAAATGATCGTCGTCATCTTCTGTCCTCCTTGCACGCACACTTGGTTTTTCATTTCATTTATTTAATCATTTTCACTCTTTTTCATCCTGGCCTATTGCGCTGTTACCTTATTTGGTATGATAATGAAAAAACACACAACGTTTACCTAAACACTTTTCACCTTAACTCTTTTGTGTATGATCAGTATACGAAAAAACCTAGGGGAGATATTTATTTAATGATCACTCACAAATTGCTGCCTTATTAGTAACTTAATTAAAAAAGGTTTCAAATAAAAGATAATAGAAAAACACAACACAACATTTTGTATAATCACTTTTCACATCAGTTGTTTTGTTTATGAACTAGAAACAAAAAAATCTAGTGGAGATCAACAACTCATTGACTATGGCTTTCTACATCTCAATTAATAAATGTTTCAAACAAAAGTTGTAGTCAACAATTAAATAAACCACTTTTACCTTAACACTTATCACCTCATCTCTTTTGTTTTTGTGCAGTAAACCGAAAATGATTTTTGTAATATATTTTGGGAATCACTCCTTAACTGTAGATTTATTATCGATTCAATCAAACAAAGCTTTAAACAAAAGTTGCAGAGAATGAAAAAATACGCAATTTTATGATAATTTGAAAATTTACGAACGAGTGACTTCCACTCCCAGATTAAGCATGAAGTAAAATTTCGAGTTTAGAAAAGCCCTGAGCAAAATTTGGCTCGGTCGCGCAGCGACCGAGCCAAATTTTGCGGGCTTTTCTAAACTCGAAATTTTACTTCATGCGCCACGCGTATTAAACACTGATTTCAAGTGAAGTTTAAAATATAGAAACATATTAACTTAATCAAAAAATGTCTCAAATAAAAGATGTAGCCAAGGAAAAAAACACAAAACTTTTGTATAAACAATTTTAACCTTAGCTATTTTGTTTTTTATCAAGAAACGAGAAAGTCTAGCCCAGATTTATTCCTTAACTGTAGCTTTATTATCGATTCAATCAAACAAAGCTTTAGACAAAAGTTGCAGACAACGAAAAAATACGCAATTTTATGATAATTTGAAAATTTACGAACGAGTGACTTCCACTCCCAGACTAAGCATGAAGTAAAATTTCGAGTTTAGAAAAGCCCTGAGCAAAATTTGGCTCGGTCGCGCAGCGACCGAGCCAAATTTTGCGGGCTTTTCTAAACTCGAAATTTTACTTCATGCGCCACGCGTATTAAACACTGATTTCAAGTGATGTCTAAAATATAGACACATATTAAATTAATCAAAAAATGTCTCAAATAAAAGATGTAGCCAAGGAAAAAACACACAACTTTTGTATAAACAATTTTAACCTTAGCTATTTTGTTTTTGATCAAGAAACGAGAAAGACTAGCCCATATTTATTCCTTTAGTAATAATGGCATTTTATGTCAAGAAACGCAGTCTAATATATCATCTAATGCTCCTCACTGAGAATAGGCGGCAAAATCGTAAATGCGCCACTGGACCTACCCACTGAGCAAATCCATTTAAATAATGTTTCATTAACATTAAAACAACGTTTAATGTTGCTACAATGTTGATATAACGTTATATGTTTGTTTTTTGATCAGTGAGTATGATCGCATAAAATTAACAAATAAATACAAAAGCCACAATAACCGGCCAGAACTTTCAAAACTTTGTGTGTTCGTTATGGCTTCCAGAGCGCCGATGCTCCTCACAGAGGAGTAATTTCTCTCATAAAATGACACGACTATCAGCTTAGTACCGGCCTAGAAACGCACAAATATCGGATAAAAAAAGTAAAAAAAAATTTTTGATTTTCTACGATTTTAAGTAGGTATTTGGGCAGGTGGTGGCCGAGCGGTAACGTCGCCGGGCTGTATCGCTACAATTCGGGTTCGATTCCCGTGTACGGCGAGACTTTGTTTAAAAATAATTTCTCGTCGTGACCCTGGGTGTGGTATGAATGTTAGTGTTTGTCCGTATGAAATAATAGCATACTACAATTTGTAATATTAACAATTAATACAAATACAAATAAATATATAAATGATGTTGGCTAATGGGCAAGTTCCCAAGGCCAGGCAAAAGCCATTAAAAAAAAAAAAGTAGGTATTTCTGCAGATCTACGAATTTAATTATTAACGATAGACGCGCTATTTTTAAAATAAAATATCTCCCTTTATTTCCTTTAAAACAGGACGATTCAAAATATCTGTACAAAAATGATATCTTATGATTCGAAAAAAAAAAACACTTAGTTAATTTTCACTAATACTAGTGAAATTTAACCAAATGTTTCCTTTTAAAATCATAGGTAAAAATGTTTCATCATGTGAAAGATAAGAAACTTATTCAAGATATCACATCTTATGCTGCGTTAATATCGTTTAAATTTACCCCTCCATCCTCTTAGTTCCACAGGACTCGCATAGCTTCTGCATTTCTGCTAAAAAAGGTTACCGACCCCTGCCCTGTACCTATCTTCTTTTCTTTCTCTTAAAAACGAAAGAAGGCATGTATTTGGAATGCTAGTATGCAGAATTAAATGCTGCGGAAGAATATGTGAAAATATACAGGGTGTTGCATTTAACGAAATCAGGGATTTAATGGTTTAAAGTTAACCAAATATGATGTGAAATTTGGAACACTTCCTCCAATTATTGTTTGTTTGAACATACGAATTTTAAAATTATCATAAAAAAGCACCAATGTAATCTTTTTAAAAATGTCAAATATCTCGCAAACGGTTACATTTTGAGGTTATGTTACCACTGATTTTTTCACAGAAATGTATGTAAAACCCAAATTCGAAATAAAAAATATGGGTTAACCCAGTGATGGGGAAACTACGGCCCGCGGGCCAAGTCCGGCCCGCGGAAAGGTTTAATCCGGCTCGTTTAAGAGTGCCGTCGTGAGAATGTTGAACGCGTTCTTACTGCGTAATGTGACGACCCGCATAAAAACTACCTACCTACGATTAAGCATTATTCTTTGGCCCGCTACGATTGTCTGGTTATTACAAATGGCCCGTCTTAAAAAAAGTTTCCCCACCACTGGGTTAACCCATCAACGGCCTTGCAATTATAGAGTTAACTCTTGAAGTTTGTTGGTTGCGTATAAAACCCCGAAATATTGTGAAGTTAGAAATACACTGAAAAATACTTTAAATTTTGTTTATATTGGAAATAATCGAAATAATTAAAAATATTTACTTTTTTGTTCACATATTTTCAAGTCCTTGACCTTAAGAATATGTGAAAAAAAGTAAATGTTAACATTTATATATTTCGATTATTTCTATTGATGATACAATGTATCAAATTAACTTATTTAGTTAGTAATTTAAAAAAAACTAATATTGCGTTATTGAATTACTGGTCCTTAATGGGTTAAATTATACAGATTATTATAATAAAAATTTATTATAGATGCTGAAGAGACTAGCACAATTAATTATGACCGCCATAATTACATGGAAGATATTGAAACAGAGTTACCACCAACGGGTATGTTTATTCTTAATTTCAGTAATTTCTCTGCTTTCGCAACAATTTTATCAATTAGTTATTAACTAATGTACTAACTCCTAATTATCTAAAGCTTAAACTAAACCGTTAACTCATTGTTGCTCATTGTTTTAACCATTTAACAATTTTCGACTCTTATTATAGCTACAGATACTGAGAACGAAAGGATAATGACTTGTCGTAGTAACAACGAGATTAAACAAGAAGAGGAGGATGATAGTATAATGAATTTAATTTTTCGTAAGTTTATTATTATTAATTAAATCAATGTTTATTAACTTATACATTTTTATTTAATTGATGGGGTGGATATATGATGAATTTCCATTAAAACACTTAAATTAACAAATATACTGAGTGGGTTGGAAGGATTTCTTTCACTATATTGTTGAACACAACATTATCTGCCTGCTCAATAATAAATTAAAATAACTACTGAGCCGGAGTCTTATGAGGAGGCCGACCGCTATCTAAACGCACAGGATGGTGCATTTGGAGGTGCAACATATGGAAAACTTTTTTATTTAAAGAGATATTAACAAAACATTTTCGCGAGCTAGGGTCACTTTTCTGTGTTTTAATCAATGGCGAAAAGAAATCTGAACTATCTCTAACCGTTTCCGCTCTATAGCCGGAAGTTTATAATAGGTCATTTCTATGAAGTTACTGTAACTCATTTGTTTTAAAAGTTATAACCAAACTGTAAACACTTTCTTATGGCAACTTTTTACACCTATTACAATGACGTACGTGTTTTATTTCAAAGACGTTTCGTTTTTGTTACCTACACCAAATTCACTTTTTTTAATGGGCGCATATGGAGATATGCACATCATTGAACAGCATTATTGATGCCGATTTCAACGATACGCCACTTGTGTACTTTTGTGAAAAAAATATTTTTTGTTATATATGACAAGCAAAGTAGCAGTTTATGTCAATCAAGAGTGCTTATTTATAAAACAAAATATACCACATCGATAGCAGCCATATTTTCAAACAAATTGCTTGTCATGGCAATTTGACAATGACTTTTTTTTTACAAAAGTATGCATGTGACACATCATTGAAATCACTGTTAAAAATGCTGTTCAATGATATGCATATCTCCATATGCGCCCATAAGAAAAATGTGATTTTGATAATGGAAAACAAAAACGAAACGTCCTTGAAATAAAACAGGTATATCGTCTTAGTGGGCGCAAAAAGTTGCCATAAGAAAGTTTTTACAGTTTGGTAATAACTTTAAAAACAAATGAGTTGCAGTAACTTCAGAAAAACGGATTTTTTTCAACTTCCGGTTATAGAGCGGAAATGGTTAGAAATAGTTCAATTTTCTTTTAGCCACTGATTAAAACACGAAAGTGACTCTGGCTCGCGAAAACGGTATTTCAATATATCTTCCAATAAAAAAGTTTTCCATATGTGGCACCTCCAAAATGCCCCACCCTATATAATACATAGCATATTATCGTCTTAACTACATCCTTATTTGGGATTGAAATATTTTGAAAAAATAAGTTTAGTTTAAAGAGAGAACAATCTTTACGCCTGTCTTAATAAAATATTGTCTACTTGTACCGTTAATTCATAACAAAATATCAGACATTTGTAAAATAGCGTCGTAAATTTATTTTTTTCTGCTATATCTATAAAAAATATCGGAAAACTAATGATAGAGAACAAACAGTAAAACATAAGAGTAAGAAAATGGGGAAGTTCCGTGTATTGTGTCAATTAATGACACTTTCTGTTCTTCCACCTAACCAGATTTTGTCATTAAATATCTCTATCCATCGTATTATGACTATAAATTAATTATTTGACTGGTTTTTGACTATAATAGTATTTAGTAATTACATTTCTTTGATTTCTTTATCGACAGTATTTTGACAATTGCAACATTCACTATAAGTATGAAAGGATTTTGTCATTAAAACACTATGACTGTTTGTTTGTAGATCTCATCAAAATACTTGAAATCTATATACAAGACTTTTTTGTAGCTTGACTAGCTTTCAAATTATCCCAAGTTTTCTATTTGGAGAACTATGATTGTTTTAATTGACTCAAGTTGACTATTTTTTTGCTGTCACAAAATCGGTTAGTTAACCATTTCTTGACTATTCTGACATTAAACCTAAAATCACTTGGTCCAAAGATTTATTTGTATTATTTTTACATTTAGACCTAAGTCTGAATTTCTTAGTAGCGATTGTACTTGTTAGGATCTACTTAACTGGCCATCGATCGCAAGATCCTTCAGCCGTATAAGTTGTGTGTTATTGTGTGTGTGTGTGTAACTGAAGCTTGTTACTTCAGAGAATCGCCCCTGAATTTCTTTTTTTTTTAAGTAAGAAACGAAAAATTGCGAGAGAAATTATACAATAGGTACAATTGTATAATTTCTCTGCTTCCGCAATAATTTTATTAATTAATAATTAACTATTGCACTAATCCCTAATTTTCTTAAGTTAACCATTAACTCATTGTTTTAAGCATTTAACAATTTTCGACTTTTATTATAGCTACTATTAAGGAAGAAGTAGAAGCAGATACAAAATTGAATTTTCCCAGCACAAGTGATGTTAAAGAGGAAGAAGTAGAAGCAGATACAAAATTTACTTTTCCCAGCACAAGTGATCTTAAAGAGGAAGAAGTAAGAAATCCGCTTTTAGATATGAGTAAGTTTATTATTGTTTAATCGATGTTTATTAACTTTACACATTTTTATTAATTGATAAGGTAGATATATGATCAATCTCCATTATAACACTTAAATTAAAAATTATACTGAGTGACTTGGAAGGATTCCTTTCACTTTATTGTTGAACACAACAACATCATCTGCTTGATGAACCCAGTTTTTTTCCAGTGCTCAATAATAAAGTGATATAGCTAGTTCCATTTAACTGGGCGAGAAATTAAAATAGACTAAAAAAATCTTTTTGTCACAACTTTGATAACTAGAAAAATAACGAGTTGGCACTCAAAATGTACCCTAAATTACATCCTAAAATCACTACAAAATAAATAGATTTTTTACAGGGTGTCCAATTTTTAATACACAATATAAAATTTTATTTTTCTTAAAGTAGTCATATTGGATTTTTATATCATTAAATTAAAAAGGAAATACGATTTGAAAATCATAGATTATACGTCAAATTAAAATAATAATTGTTATATCTCATAAAATGGAACACTTTATACCGGGTGTTCGATAAAAAACGCCCGACGCCATAATTCTTTTATTTATTGACCGATTTGAATAACCTAAAAAACAAAGCCAATGGCTGTTTCAATACTATAAATTGACAGTAATTATATATTTTTTAAAAATTAACTTCATTGCCAAATAATTGTCACCTTTAAATTTTTAAACGGCTGCATATTTATTTATTTATTTATGCATTGATACAACTATCTTACACATGTCAGAAAATATAGTAATTAAGTAGGAAACAAAAATTAGACAGGTGATATTTCAAAAGATAAAAATAATTAAAATATATGTACCTATCGTATAGACATATTAAAATGATCGCATGCATATACTGGCCTTATTAAACATGAGTTTGACTAGGATATAAAATAAAATTAGATAAATTAAAATTTAAAAAAAATTACATTGACATTGAACATTTCATACATTAAACTTTAACGAATATTAGAAAATATACATTAGTGTGTATGTGCATATCACAGGCATTCATCGTCATTTAAAAAATCCTCATATGAGTAATAAGATTTGCGAAGTAAGAACTCGTGTATCTTTTTTTTGAAAAGTTTCAGGGGCAAGTCTCTGAGTTCTGAGGATTATATCCTAAAATCACTACAAAATAAATAGATTTTTTACAGGGTGCCAATTTTTAATACACGATATCAAATTTTATTTTTCTTAAAGTAGTCATATTGGATTAGTGTGTATGTGCATATCACAGGCATTCATCGTCATTTAAAAAATCCTCATATGAGTAATAAGATTTGCGAAGTAAGAACTCGTGTATCTTTTTTTTGAAAAGTTTCAGGGGTAAGTCTCTGAGTTCTGAACTCAATTTATTGTAAAATTTAACAGCGAAGTACTTGGTTCCATTTTGTGACCGTTTTAATCTTATTTGTTCCAGGATTATATTTTGTTTAAATCTTGTTTCGTACGTATGATTTCCATGTGTATTGTATCTGTTTACGTGTTGTTTGATATATACTAAACATTGCTTGATGTACAAAGACGGAAGTGTCAGTATACCCAATTTTATAAAAATATGGCTTACAATCCTCCATATATTTGGATTTGGTTAATATACGAACCACCCTGCGTTGGAGGGCAAAAATTCTGTGTCTGCAGGTAGAATGTCCCCAGGCAATAAGTCCGTATTTCATGCAGGATTGGAAAACTCCAAAGTATGCGGTTTTCATGCATTCCAGGGAAGTCTCTTGGGACAATCTTCTGAAGGTGTATATGTGTTTTGCCAATTGTGCCGATAATTTTTTTCCGTGTTCATCCCACTTAAGGGCCGCATCAATATTAAAGCCTAGGAAGGGAACCTTCGTTTCTACAGCGGGGTTTGCAATGTTAAACATTATTGTTTGCGTTTTATTTGGATTTAGTAGTAGGCCGTTTTTGGTGCACCAGTTGTTAACGAGGCTCATACTGTTTTCATTTATTTCTCTCACGTCTGTTTGATTCTGACCTACGTCTATTACCGTGCTATCGTCAGCATAAAGAATAGACGTTGAGTGCGGTAAATTCATTGGCAGGTCGTTAATGAATATTAAAAATATGATTGGCCCCAAAATTGATCCTTGAGGTACCCCCCTTGTAATCTGTTTTCGTTCCGATTGCTGACTATTCATATATACTGTTTGGCAACGGTTCTCAAGATAACTGTTCATTAAGGCTATGCTTGTATCATCAAAATTGTAATTTTTTAGTTTATTCAACAGTAGATCATGTGGTACAGCGTCGAATGCTTTAGTTAGATCTAGAAACGATGCAGTTGCGACTAATTTATTCTCGAACGAATCTAAAACAGTTTCGGATAGTTTGACCACGGCATTAATTGTCGACATATTTTTCCTAAAACCAAATTGTTCATCTGCGAATAAAAGTTTTGATTCGAAATATGATGAAATTTGGGTTTTTATCACCTTTTCATATATCTTGGACAGAACTGGAAGTATGGCTATGGGCCGATAATTGTTAAGGTCGCATATATTTCCTTTCTTATGGATAGGCAGGATTTTCGCACATTTTAGTACACTGGGGAAGGTGCTTGCAGCAATTGAGTCATTTATTAGTGTAGTGAGGGGAGGGATTATAATATCTCTCACACACTTAATTAAATTTGGGGTTAAGCCGTACACATCAATGGCGCCACTTTGTTTGATCTCGTCGATTACATCTCGTACATGTATTTCAGAGATCTTTTCAAAACGGAAGTTGATGTTATTATTTAAACTTAAGTTATTTGAGGGACAATTGTCATACCTCAGATTCTCTGTAATTGATTCGACAATATTGATACAAAATGTGTTAAACTCTTCACAGCTAATATCACAGTTAGTTTCGTTTGGTTTCTTTGAACGTATAGTGTTCCATATAGCTTTTTGTTTGTTCGTAGATTTTGCGATGTATGTATCATTTGCTTGTTTTTTTTTGCATATACTTTTCTTATTTTATTATACTTGACATGGTTTTTTTGAATCCAATTATGCCCTTTATGTTTATTTTAATTTAATATTTATGTCAGAAAAAAATTATAATAAATCTTGTTCACATGATTTTTTGGCGATAAATGTAGTGTGCCTTGAAACAAATTTGGCATTTTAATACTGTTTAAATTGTTTATTGGTTTATACTTAATCCGTGTGCTCCGTTAACTAATTTATTATACATTAACAGCCGAGCAAATTATAGAGTTAACTTAACTCAAAAAGTTGATTTTAGGTAAAATTCTGCACTTCTTTTTATGATTTCAATCAATGATTTATTATATTACATACATCGATTTTATAAAAGAGTTCAATTTAACGTACGAACGAGTGTTTCCACTCCCAGATTAAGCATGAAGTAAAATTTCGAGTTTAGAAAAGCCTTAAAATTTGGTTTGGTCGCGTAGCGCGTAGCGCTACGCGACCAAACCAAATTTTCAGGCTTTTCTAAACTCGAAATTTTACTTCATGCGCCCCGCGTATAAAACACTAAAATATTTAAAGTTAGAAATACACTTTAAAAATGAGTAATAATCGAAATATTGAAATAACAAAATATTTACATTTTTCCTCACACATTCTCAAGTCAGCTCAAATTATGCAATGTATCAAATTAACTTATTTAGAGAGTAATTAAAAAATAATATAATAATTAGACATTATTTTTCTAAATCTAAGAGTGCCCAATTTCTTGTTTTTGTTTAATATATTTGTCAAAAATAAAACTAAAATAAATCTATTTAAAATTATATTTTTCAAAAATTATAACTAGTGTGCCTTGTAAAAAATACTGACAAATGTAATTTATTGTGAGGTTATGTCAAACATGAATAATAAGGATCTAACAAATGGTACTTATTTGTTAGATCCTTATTATTCATGTTTGACATAACCTACAGCTTAAACATAATAATGTTGCGTTATTGCATCAATGGCGATTAATGGGATACATTAATACTAGCTCTGTGAATAGAGCTAGTATTAATTTAACCCATTAATCGCCATTCATGCAATAACGCAACATTATTATGTTTAAGCTGTAGGTTATGCCAAACATGAATAATAAGGATCTAACAAATAAGTACCATTTGTTAGATCCTTATTATTCATGTTTGACATAACCTCACAATAAATTACATTTGTCAGTATTTTTTACAAGGCACACTAGTTATAATTTTTGAAAAATATAATTTTAAATAGATTTATTTTAGTTTTATTTTTGACAAATATATTAAACAAAAACAAGAAATTGGGCACTCTTAGATTTAGAAAAATAATGTCTAATGTAATAAAATTAAAAATGTATAGGCAGCCATTTAAAAATTTTAAGTTGGTTATTATTTGGTAATGAAGTTATTAAAGGAAATAATCAATACTGTTGTCATTTTTTAGTATTCAAACGGTTCGATAAAAAACGCCCAACGCGATAACTCTGTTGTTTATTAACCGATTTTATTGAACTAAAAATCAAAGTTGACTTTAGTTTTTAGTTCAATAAAATCAGACAATAAATGACAGAGTTATCGCGTTGGGCGTTTTTTATTGAACACCCGGTATAGTATTTCAACATTTCTTCTTATAAGATAAATTCAAATTCAAAACTATTTGAATTCGAGAAAATAAGCTTACGCTTCTTATAGTTTGCACACTTTAAACATAATATATAAAATTACGAAAAAACTATTCGTGAAAATGCAAACAATGTCTTAATTAATAAGACAACTTAAGACGATAAATATCCATTGAAACAACTACTTCCCGTGCAAATACACCTCCGGATATTGAATTATACAATGAAATTTTTAAAATCTTATTTAATTTGATTTGTTACAACGCTCTATTAAAGTATATGTAACGTTTAGGTCAAATTCTCTTCAAACCAACTAACAATACAAATTTAAAATAAAAGGAGAGAAAGCAACAAATTAGAAGTGAAAGGACTTGGATTAAAACTAATGTCTTAGGCCATCTATAGACGCGTTTCGAGATTTATCTCTCTTCAGTATAGCTTTGCTTATGACGTTTAAAAAAAAATTAGGAATAAAATTAAAGTATAAATAGTATAAATAAAGTATAAATAAAGTATTTGCACGGGAAGTAGTTGTTTCAATGGATATTTATCGTCTTAAGTTGTCTTATTAATAAGACATTGTTTGCATTTTCACGAATAGTTTTTTCGTAATTTTATATATTATTTCTTCTTATTTCTAACGACTCATATAAGTTAAATATGAAGCTTTTATTACTAGCACTAATAAATATATGATGAATGTCAATTTATGTCAGGAAATGTCAATTTATGTGAAAAACGGTTGGTATTTCGCGGTTTTTCCACGTCAATATATAAAAATATTTTAAGAAAATAATGCTCATGTCGGTTTGAGTTGCAGTTATATTTAATGTAGCGTCAAAGAAGAGTACTTTTGTATTAATTTCAAGGAGTTTAGGGTATAAAAAAATCATAACCTTAAAAGGTCTGGCCACAAATTGATATATTTTGAAAACAAATGAGACTAGTTGAAACTTGTTAACCTTGTCCGCATGTGCGGGCGTCCATAATTCTATCTATATTTACCTAATGAATTAAGAAATGCATATATTCACCGGAAAATGTACACATTTACCAACTTTCTACTTTTTCCGTAACATACAGGGTGTCTACGCTAAACTGTTCGTTAAATGTTTATGGGGGTTGCCGTTGCACTAAAAATTTGAAAAAAATCCTTGTCATATGGTTGAATCAGTTCACCTCATCTGAAATATTTTCAACTTTATATCACTTCTGGTTCCACCGGAAGTAGCACCAAATTTGTTATTTTAAATAGAACACCCTATATATTAGTAATTTTTGGGTTCCTCGTTTCAATTGCAACATATTTTATTCGAACATGTGTACACTTATTTCTTATAGTTTTCAAGAATTTTTTTTTTTTTAAATTCAGACCTCTAAAAGGCATCTTGAAATCTGTCTGTAACTTCTCTTAAGAATAAGATAGAAATATGATTTATATCTCTACTTATATCTAGAGGCATCTATGAGCGAATTAATTGGAAACTGTCAATATTCACAATGAGTGTTCTTAAAATGTCAATATCTAAGTGCCCTCTTCAACATCTAGTAATTCAATTTTTTTAAATAGAATGACCCAATTTTTATTACGTGGTACAATTGAAGGGAAAATTTCCTACAAAAAAGTATTATACAACTCTACTCCTAAAGCAAGTAGTTTTCAAATTATTTCGAAAATTCGTTTTTCGTCGCATTTACGCAGTGTATAATGCGCGCATAAGTCGCAATTGAATTTTAGTAGGCCAATAGTATGCTTTTCTTTTGTCGCGATTGTATTGCGAAATGTATAATAATAAAAAGAATTAGTACAAAGTTTTACAGAAATCAATAAAATGAATAATTACACAAATCAATAAATTATCAATTTATTCTTTATACATGGCAACTGCCAATTGAACAAAATTTGATTCCAATCTTCTAAATCTTGTTTTATTCATCGGCGGCAAATGTGGATAAGTTTTATTAAATACTTCACATGTTAGAGTAACAATTCTATCGCAGTTGCCATGTATAAAGAATAAATTGACAATTTGTTGATGCGTGTATTTATTCGTTTTATTGATTTCTGTATAACTTTGTACTAATTGTTTTTATTATTTGACTTTTCGCATTACATATGCGACAAAACAAAAGCAATACTACTTGCCTACTAAAATTCAGTTGCGACTTATGCGCGCATTATTCCCTGCATAAATGCGACGAAAAACGAATCTTCGAAATAATTCGAAAACCACTTGCTTTAGGAGTATAGTTGTTAATAATTGTTTGTAGGAAATCTTCCCCAAAATCGTACTACGTGATAAAAAATGGGTCATTCCATTAAAAAAATGAATTACGAGATATTGAAGAGGGCACTTCGATATTGACATTTTAAGAACACTTATTGTCAAAATTGACAGTTTCCAATTAATACACTCATAGAGGCATCCTCTAGATACAAGTAGATATAAATCATATTTTTATCTTATTCTTAAGAGAAGTTACAGACAGATTTCAAGATGTCTTTTAGAGGTCTGAATTTTAGAAATATTTTTTTTTCTTGAAAACTATAAGAGATTTGTGTACATATGTTCGAATAAAATATGTTGCAATTTAAACGATGAATCCAAAAAATTACTAATATATAGGGTGTTCCATTTAAAATAACAAATTTGATGCTACTCCTGGTGGAACCGGAAGTGATATAAAGTTGAATATATTTCACATGAGGAGAACTGATTCAACCGTATGACAAGGATTTTTTTCGAAGTTTTAGTGCAACGGCAACCCCATAAACTTTTAACGAACGGGTTAGCGTAGACACCCTGTATACAAGGAATGCATAGAGTGATTGAACAATTTTCCATAATGCTACATATATATAACAAATGTAATTTGTCTTTAGTAAAAATGGAGGATGACGAAGAAAATGAAGAAAAGCCCAAGCACAAGAGAACAAAACTTGATGAGGATTATCATGAATTTGTAAAGATTCGAATTCAAAATCATGATCCGCTTGATGACGACTATCATAAATTTGTACGGGTTCGAATGCAACATCAGAATCCATCTCAATAATGATTTTAACAACAAAAATACTCATTCTAGTATTCTTCTTATTTATATTATTATTATATATAGTAGAGCTCCTTCCATTTAACTAGGCGAGAAATTAAAACACATTTTTTATGGACATAAAACCAAAAGTCCTTAGAAACAACTTCACTTAATTATTCACACAATTATTAATTATTCTTTAACCATCAATAGTGAATTACGCCATCGAAATCTCACTTAATTATTCACACAGGTAAACTCGGCAGAGATTAAAATACATCCACATTTCTCGCCTAGTTAAATTGAACGAGCTGTAGACAGTGGACTAACCACTTTTTATATCGTTTTTTTTAATTTTAAAAGTATTGTGTTCATATCCTTATGTGTAAACTAGTAATAAGAAAATAACTCTACTTTTTGTTGAAATGAGTTGACAGAAATAGGTATCGGTATGTTTTAAGACTAGTGTGCTGGATTTTACGGAGATCGCTTATGAACCGTAGGCGCTCAGTTGAGTTAAGCGAGTTAAGCATATAACGCACATCGAGTTAAGCATATAACGCACAGCGAGTTAAGCATATAACGCACAGCGAGTTAAGCATATAACGCACAGCGAGTTAAGCATATAACGCACAGCGAGTTAAGCATATAACGCACAGCGAGTTAAGCATATAACGCACACGACTGTTATACATCCAGTCGTGTGCGTTATATGCCGCATACAAGCGGATGATTGGGACTATGCAATCGCCCCGTTGTGTATTTGGACTCAACTCAACTAAGCGACTATGGTTTTTAACCGATCCCAGTAAAATCCCGCGCACTAGTCATAAGACAGACCGGTATCTAGCTCAGTCAAATTTCGCAACAAAAAATAGTTACTCAATTGTTCCTTGTATTATGTTCAGTGTTGCCAGATTGTAGGATTTTCTTCCTACATTCAGTCAATAAGGATTTCAGGGTGTGCTTTCAGGGACTGCAATCAATATGGTCAATTTTTAATTGTAATTATTGGCAACACTGATCATGTTTATGCATACGATGTGTTATTTTTGATAAAAAATATTTTGTATAATAAAGATAGTATTTATTAAAAAAAATCGGCGTGTGGCTTTATACAGAGGCGTAGCAAGAGGGGTGCAGACCGCCCCGAGTGCCATCACTGAGGGGGTGACAAAAAAGCAAATAAAAGTTTTTTGATCAAATTAAAAAATGGTGATGGTCCATCATAGCACTATCCTCATCATTTAAACAATTGATAACTGGCATACAAAATGTATTCTACTCTAACCAATTGGTTAACGATTTCACTTGAAGCTAGTGGTTTACACGCGTGGCGCATGAAGTAAAATTTCGAGTTTAGAAAAGCCTGAAAATTTGGATTTGCCGGGGCGCGACTCGCTTCGCTCGCGCGCCCCGGCAAATCCAAATTTTCAGGCTTTTCTAAACTCGAAATTTTACTTCATGCTTAATCTGGGAGTGGAAATCCTCGTTAGACGATAAATCAGAAACTTATTTTGCGGTTTACCTCTGTGTAAAATTTTTGACATAAAATAAATAGAGTCGATGTTATTTTTTTATTCTAATTTAGAATAAACACAAATTCGTGTGTATTATTTGTTTTCTTAGTAAACTTAGTGTTTGCAATTTTGAAATATAAATCTTGAAATAGTGATGTGTTCATCATAATACGTACTTTCCTCGAAAAACAGGGCGTTCCGGTGAAAAATGCCATCACTGAGGGGGTGACAAAAAAGCAAATAAATGTTTTCTTTGCCAATTTAAAAAATGGTGATGTGAACCATCGACTCTATTTATTTTATGTCATCAATTTTACAACGAAGAAAACTGCACAATAAGTTTCTGATTGATCGTCCAACGAGGGTTTCCACTCCCATCATAGCACGTTTTCCATCATTTGAATAATTGATAATTGGCAAACAAAATTTATTCTAGTCTAACCAATTGGTTGCAGATTTCACTTAAAGTCAATAGTTTATACGCGTGGCGCATGAAGTAAAATTTCGAGTTTAGAAAAGCCTGAAAATTTGGATTTGCCGGGGCGCAACTCGCTTCGCTCGCGCGCCCCGGCAAATCCAAATTTTCAGGCTTTTCTAAACTCGAAATTTTACTTCATGCTTAATCTGGGAGTGGAAATCCTCGTTAGACGATCAATCAGACACTTATTTTGCGGTTTACCTCTTTGTAAAATTTTTGACATAAAATAAATAGAGTCGATGTTATTTTTTTATTCTAATTTAGAATAAACACAAATTCGTGTGTATTATTTGTTTTCTTAGTAAACTTAGTGTCTGCAATTTTGAAATATAAATCTTGAAATAGTGATGTGTTCATCATAATACGTACTTTCCTCGAAAAACAGGGCGTTCCGGTGAAAAATGCCATCACTGAGGGGGTGACAAAAAAGCAAATAAATCTTTTTTTTTGCCAATTTAGAAAATGGTGATGTGAACCATCGACTCTATTTATTTTATGTCATAAATTTTACAACGAAGAAAACTGCACAATAAGTTTCTGATTGATCGTCCAACGAGGGTTTCCACTCCCATCATAGCACTTTTTCCATCATTTGAATAATTGATAATTGGCAAACAAAATTAATTCTAGTCTAACCAATTGGTTGCAGATTTCACTTAAGGTCAATAGTTTAAACGCGTGGCGCATGAAGTAAAATTTCGAGTTTAGAAAAGCCTGAAAATTTGGATTTGCCGGGCCGCGACTCGCTTCGCTCGCGCGGCCCGGCAAATCCAAATTTTCAGGCTTTTCTAAACTCGAAATTTTACTTCATGCTTAATCTGGGAGTGGAAACCCTCGGTAGACGTTCAATCAGAAACTTATTTTGCAGTTTACCTCGTTGTAAAATTTTTGACATAAAATAAATAGAGTCGATGTTATTTTTTTAATTCTAATTTAGAATAAACACAAATTCGTGTGTATTATTTGTTTTCTTAGTAAACTTAGTGTCAGCAGTTTTGCAATATAAATCTTGAAAAAGTGATGTGTTCATCATAGTACGTACTTTCCTCGAAAAACAGGGCGTTCCGGTAAAAAATGCCATCACTGAGGGGGTGACAAAAAAGCAAATAAATGTTTTTTTTTGCCAAATTAGAAAATAGTGATGTGAACCATCGACTATATTTATTTTATGTCATAAATTTTACAACGAAGAAAACTGCACAATAAGTTTCTGATTGATCGTCTAACCCTCGTTAGACGATCAATCAGAAACTTATTGTGCAGTTTTCCACTCCCATCATGGTACTTTTTCCATCATTTTAGAAAATGGTGATGTGAACCATCGACTCTATTTATTTTATGTCATACATTTTACAACGAAGAAAACTGCACAATAAGTTTCTGATTGATCGTCCAACGAGGGTTTCCACTCCCATCATAGCACTTTTTCCATCATTTGAACAATTGATAATTGACATACAAAATTTATTCTAGTCTAACCAATTGGTTGCAGATTTCACTTAAAGTCAATAGTTTATACGCGTGGCGCATGAAGTAAAATATCGAGTTTAGAGAAGCCTGAAAATTTGGATTTGCCGGGGCGCGACTCGCTTCGCTCGCGCGCCCCGGCAAATCCAAATTTTCAGGCTTTTCTAAACTCGAAATTTTACTTCATACTTAGTCTGGGAGTGGAAACCCTCGTTAGACGATCAATCAGACACTTATTTTGCAGTTTCCTTCGTTGTAAAATTTATGACGTAAAATTAATAGAGTCGATGTTATTTTTTTATTCAAATTTAAAATAAACACAAATTCATTGGAATTATTTGTTTTTAGTAAACTTGTTCATCATAGTACGTACTTTCCTTGTAGAACCGGTGAAAAATCAATTGAAAAACGTTTAGATTATTTAATTATTCCTTTCAAAAACTGTTTTTTAAAATACTTAAAAACGATGAAAATATAAAAATTATGCATCATTTATATCTCTAGGAGTTGTTAACATTACAATTATCAAGAATTTGTTATTGAATCGTCTCCATATTATTCTCACGAGTATTTTTGACTCCTTGATTAAATATGAAGTAAAATTTCAAGTTTAGAAAAGTCTGAAAAATTGGATTTGCTGGGGCGCGCGAGCGAAGCGAGTCGCACTCCAGCAAATCCAAATTTTCAGGCTTTTCTAAACTCGAAATTTTACTTCATGCGCCACGCGTATAAAACACTAATTCGTCGCGCAGTTCAAAAAATATACTATCTATTGTATCATATTAAAAACTTGAATTTATCTCGATTATCATATTAAACATTTCTTAGCTACATGATTTTTGAAGTTACATTAATGCCTAAGCGAGTCAGGCTAGGCTCTTTCGCTTAGGCATTTTGGCAATAGTTAATAAATTAGCGAAAGGAATTGGGTTTGATGATATTTACAGTTAAGTTAGGTAAAAAGAGGTTTTAAGGGCTTAAACCAAAAAATAACAGTTGTAATTGTAAGTATTTCATTTTCTCTTTTTTTATTGATTTAAATTTGTGTGCGTGAGGAAGGGTGACAAAATATTTCCGCACCGGTTACCACCTGACCTTGCTACGCCACTGGCTTTATAAACGGCAATTTAACATATACATGAGATTATCAACTAGTGATGTGCGTAATCAATTGAATTTTATATTTGATTATGGGCATTTAAATAATATTGAATTAGCTTGAATGATCAATGGGATAGCACTTGATCAATAAATCATCGAATTTATTTTTAGGTAGCCAGTAACAAAAGGCATTTAATAATTTCCATATTTGCTGTAAATCGCTTAATGTGCCGTTGTTATTTAGGTAGGAAATCTCTTAAGTGATTGACATTTATTGTTTCACGCATAAGGTAAGTATTTTCACGGTATACACCAATAGGGATTGTAATACCGGTAAATTGTAATATAAAATGCTCTCCAAAATTTACCGATAATTTGCCGTTTTTTACAGGTAAATCGGTGAATTACATAAAGATAAGTGTAAAGAAAATTGTCAATATTTGGTCGCAGAATACTTCTAACATTAAAAGTGCGATTCCTCACGCATTATATACAGGCTCGTCTTTATGCATGGGCTTTCTAGGCTGGTGCCCAGGGCCCCATGATCCAAGGAGACAACGAGCCAAGCCCTTTGCTAACATAATTTACCAACAACGAATGACAAAAAGAAAAAAAAAAATTTTTAGGGGCCCCCAAAGTTATTAGTGCCCAGGGCCCTATAAAACCTAAGGACGACTCTAATTACATAAAGCTAAAGGTAGGATTCCTAAGCGACGACTAAAACGACTATAGTCGCGCGACTGAGACCGTGCGGCTCTAATCGCTTGGTTGGATTCCTATGCAGCGACTATTACTTCAATTTCTACCAGATTGTTATGGAATCTATTGACTTTCTTTAAAGAAAAATATTACAAGAACAATTTTTTTAATGACTTAAGTTTATTTCATTTTTAAAAAATAAATGTTTTATTTTATAACTGTATTCGGTTTGCATTCATTAGACCAAAAATTTGATAGAAACGAGATATCTTGTTAGAAACATATTTTATATTAATGTAATTATTTTAAAATTATGAAACAAACTTAATTTATATTAAAAGCCGCGCCGCTGAAACGACTATACTGCTCTCTGTACCAATACAGTCGTACGGCTCGAGTCGCCTAACTAGAGCCGTTCCAATCGCGCGGCCATAGTCGCGTCATAGGAAAGAGTTCCATTGATTTACATGCAAAGCAGTCGGGTGCGACCCAAGTCGCGCGGCTCAAGTCGTTTCAGTCGTCGCTTAGGAATCCTATAGCGTATTTTTGGTTCGTGATTTCTTAATAAGCAATATGCAAAATAATGTACTTACTTCATTTTAAGTAGTATGTATTTATCAGGGATGAGTCCTTCTTTTCCATTCAACGATCCCTTCCACCAATCGTTAGAAACTTGCGTGTAAAGGGTCACGGTATCGCCTTTCTTCAAAGACAGCTCCCTATCGGATCGCGCAGTGAAGTCAAATTGCGCCGTCGCTTCCAAACTCTCTGAATCTAAACATTCTTCAAGATACTTACAGTATTTCATACAAAAACAGATTACACTTACCATCTTCGGATGGATACACTTCAGAATCGATATCTTCCGGTCCGTGCTCTGATGGAGAGTCGCCCACATCACTAAAATAAGTGGGATTTATTGTTTTGAGAATTGACTTATTGTTTTGAGAATTGATTTATTGTTTTGAGAATTGATTTATTGTTTTTTACTCACTGATCGTCTGGTTCTGGAGAGATGTATTTTTCGTACACGCAGCCGCCATCATTCGGGAAGATCTCCTCATAGTAGGAAATTATGTTCTTGATTAGTTCGTTTACTTGGTTTTGATACTGCACTTGATCTTTATCTTCAGGAACTGGGACGAGTGTAGGCCCGAAACAAATTGCCAAGTTGTAAGGATCCATCATATTTTCATCGGAGAATTCCGATAAGCTACACAAATTGAATTAATTGTTACTACAATTCCTCTTAAAATCGATATTGATAACAAAGCATATTTACTAGGTTGTAGGTAGAGATGGATCAACGTCGCTAAAGTATAACTTTAGTCGCTAAAGTATAACTCTACTTTTATTTTACGCAACTTCTGGTAACAAAAGATTACACATAGCCCTGTTTCAGATACAAATATAGGGTAACAATTTACTATACACCCCGTGGGTATTATAGATAAAAATGATATTATTCGAAAGTACTCGACGAGTACTATCTAGATATGCAATTAATTTCGACCGGAAATGTTAAATAAATAAAAAATATTAGTTTAAAAATTTTGAAAATATTAAGTTCTAGCAGTATGTAAAATAATCATCGTGAGCAAAGAGATTTACGCAATTTATTCTATTGCAAACCTTTCTCCTAATCTAACCTAACTTAGAAGTATGTGGAATATTCAACGTGGGCAAACATTTTTTTTCGGCGAAATATAGTCATTGACACAAACTAGAATTCAGCCCAAATGAATTTCCAAGAGTGTATTAATTTATGTTAGTTATTCTATAAATCCATATGAGTCCAAGTGTAATGTGCTAATGTGTTATAATCATCATCCGGTGCAATCTAACTTTAAGTTGAAGTTAGATTGAAGTCTTTAACAAACATTTCTTTCGACTTCCCCAATGTCTCCAGTAAAGATTGCAATGGTTAACAGCAATCAGTGAGGTTTTATAGAAATTTCTAGTCAAAATTTCAAAGTTGAAAAAAGTGAACTTTTATCATTTGGTGAATTTATTGATTTTAATTGGTGATATATGTTAATACAGTGTGAATCTATATTATAATGCATGTTATTCCACGGGGTGTAAAGTAAAGTCGAGCCAAATATAACCTTGTTATGGGTCAAAATAGCTTTAAGCCCAAGTTTAGTCTAATCACAGTTAAAAATATTGCCATATCGTAGGTCAAATTATTATTTTAACACAAGTCAAAATAGATCTGTATCATCAGGTCAAAATATAGTGTTATCACAAAATATTATGTAGCCTAATCGTAGGTCAAAATTAAGCCTTATTAAGGGCACAGTTCATATATATCCAGTTAGCTAACCTTCCGTATTTGGATGCTGTTGCTGGATGTGAGACTGGTGATTGGTGTATGTTACGACTATCTTACTCTTATCCCATTTCCTGTCCACAGTCTCTCCTTTTCTACTCGATGTCCAGTTCTCCTTGAAACATTGGCTCCCCTTGTTAAGGGTAACCTTGTTTCAGATCAAAGTATAGCCTTGTCACAGTCCCAAATATAGGTTTCTTTTAAGGATTTATCAGAAGTTAAATTATTGCCTCACCACAGGTTGAAATGTAGCCTTGTTTCAGGTCAAAATGTAGCTATATCACAGGTCACAATATAGAGTTGAGGGCTGCATTTCGACTTAGAACAAGAGCGTATTTTGACTTTAGATAAAGCTGTATTTTGACTATTTACAAAACACAGCTTTATCTAAAGTCAAAATACACTCTTGTTCTAAGTCGAAATGCAGCCCTATCTCAATCAAAAACCCAACTTTGTGACAGGTCAACATTGGACATGGAAGGTTATCATGCGTGAATTGTGGGGCCAACGTCATCAGGGTAGGCCATCGTATTAGGAAAATGAGTAACACGCATGTAAGTAAGACGCATGTAACGCCACGAAATCTAACCTTTATACCGCTGCGACCGCGCTTGGTGAGCGCTAGGGATGTTCCGATTCTAAAAAAGTATCGAAATTGAGCATCGATTATTTCGTATAGTAAAGTATCGATACGGCAAAATATCTTTATAAAAAGTATCGATATTCGAAATATCGAAAAGTGTCGATACCAGATATGTTTGATTTAATATTTATAATTATTTTATACCGCAAAATATGTTTTCCAAGGCCTCTACCTAGGAGAGATAATGCTCCGTACGATTTCCCCTTTGTTAAGGTTCGTTAACTAAATAATTGATTAGAGTGAGTGAAAACATATAATTAACATGTATATCAAAGCCAAACAAACTTAACCGACCAATATTACTAGAAAAGGTTAAATAACCGACCCCTTTTTAGAAAAGAAAAAATATTAATAAATCATTGTTTTATACGCGTGGCGCATGAAGTAAAATTTCGAGTTTAGAAAAGCCTGAAAATTTGGATTTGCCGGCGCGACTCGCTTCGCTCGCGCGCCGGCAAATCCAAATTTTCAGGCTTTTCTAAACTCGAAATTTTACTTCATGCTTAATCAAGAAGTGGAAAAGCTTTGTCGACAACAATCAAAAACTTATTTTGTAGGTTGTAGGTTGTAGGTTACATTAGGAGTGAAAACAAATAGAGTGGACGATTTTTTTATAAATTCAATATCACAACACACACAATCAACATTTAGCGTTTAAAATTTGGATTTGCGGGCAAATCCAAATTTTCAGGCTTTTCTAAACTCGAAATTTTACTTCATGCACCACGCGTATAAAACACTGATTTTAGATGAAGTTAAATTATACTGCTTAACATTTTCTTCAAAATTTCTACAATTTGCTCTATGTGTAAGTGTACTTAAAAGAAAAAAATCCCTCTATAATGTTTACTTTTTCTTTACTGCAAGTTTTAACTTAAACAGTTACTCGAATTCAAATAGTTTTGAATTTGAATTTATCTTGTTTGAATAATAATTAATTTAGGCATCAAAATTCATTATATGAACCTACCTGCATTTGAATGTTTTGTCTTGAAAACCAGATTTTTATATTATTACCAATGATTATTAAGCGATTATTGTTTATAATAAATTTGGCGTTTTCTAAAACCTAAACACGAATTTTAGTGTTTTCCACTCCCAGATTAAGCATGAAGTAAAATTTCGAGTTTAGAAAAGCCTGAAAATTTGGATTTGCCGGGGCGCGCGAGCGAAGCGAGTCGCGCCCGGGCAAATCCAAATTTTCAGGCTTTTCTAAACTCGAAATTTTACTTCATGCGCCACGCGTATAAACACTCATTTTAGATGAAGTTAAATTATACTGTTTATCATTTTTTTCAAAATTCCTACAATTTGCTCTATGTGTAAGTGTACTTAAAAGAAAAAAATCCCTCTATAATGTTTACTTTTTCTTTACTGCAAGTTTTAACTTGAACAGTTACTCGAATTCAAATAGTTTTGAATTTGAATTTATCTTGTTTGAATAATAATTAATTTAGGCATCAAAATTCATTATATGAACCTACCTGCATTTGAATGTTTTGTCTTGAAAACCAGATTTTTATATTATTACCAATGATTATTAAGCGATTATTGTTTATAATAAATTTGGCGTTTACTAAAACCTAAACACGAATTTTAGTGTTTTCCACTCCCAGATTAAGCATGAAGTAAAATTTCGAGTTTAGAAAAGCCTGAAAATTTGGATTTGCCGGGGCGCGCGAGCGAAGCGAGTCGCGCCCGGGCAAATCTAAATTTTCAGGCTTTTCTAAACTCGAAATTTTACTTCATGCGCCACGCGTATAAAACACTGATTTTAGATGAAGTTAAATTATACTGCTTATCATTTTTTTCAAATTTCCTACAATTTGCTCTATGTGTTAGTGTACTTAAAAGAAAAAAATCCCTCTATAATGTTTACTTTTTCTTTACTGCAAGTTTTAACTTGAACAGTTACTCGAATTCAAATAGTTTTGAATTTGAATTTATCTTGTTTGAATAATAATTAATTTAGGCATCAAAATTCATTATATGAACCTACCTGCATTTGAATGTTTTGTCTTGAAAACCAGATTTTTATATTATTACCAATGATTATTAAGCGATTATTGTTTATAATAAATTTGGCGTTTACTAAAACCTAAACACGAATTTTAGTGTTTTCCACTCCCAGATTAAGCATGAAGTAAAATTTCGAGTTTAGAAAAGCCTGAAAATTTGGATTTGCCGGGGCGCGCGAGCGAAGCGAGTCGCGCCCGGGCAAATCTAAATTTTCAGGCTTTTCTAAACTCGAAATTTTACTTCATGCGCCACGCGTATAAAACACTGATTTTAGATGAAGTTAAATTATACTGCTTATCATTTTTTTCAAATTTCCTACAATTTGCTCTATGTGTTAGTGTACTTAAAAGAAAAAAATCCCTCTATAATGTTTACTTTTTCTTTAGTGCAAGTTTTAACCACACACACAATCAACATTTAGCGTCTACAATTAAAATAAAGTTTGTTAATTTCGCATTTTAAATTGAATTTAGTTGATTTTTTTAAGATTATTTTTACAAAAAACATAATATAAGAAATAATACTCTCAGTATAGTTTTAACAAAATTGATGAAGACTATAAATCACGCCAAGAATTGATGGAAATGATTAAATTTGTGTAATATTTTATAAATTCGAAAAAAAAAACGTCAAAATTGAAGAAATAATGAAATTCATGGTATATTACACAACATTTCCAAAAAGTTTTTTCATCGACATCAGGAACGTTTCATAATTTGCTTTATCAAACTCATGAATTCATAAATATTGATAAAGAAATTTTATTTAAAAAAAATTATTTGATGATTTTCGTCATGTGTTTCTTAATTTTAACAACTTCTTCAATTTTTACGATCAAAACGATAATATCTTTTGATTTGAAGCTTCCCATGAGTGTTTCCACTCTTTGATTAAGTCTGAAGTAACATTACTAGTTTAGAAAAAAACTAAATTGAACATGTAAAAATAAAACTACAAAATATACGTATGCAATTTTTAGTGTTTTCTGTTTCCTTAAAAAAAATCAAAGTTTTCAGAAATTTACAGAAATTATTGAGAAATGAATAAACGTTATTAAATAAAAAAATTGAAAATAGAGCAACTACTACTTAAATAAATACGATTATTGAAAATGTAGAAAATGTGTCTCTTAGAAAAATAGCCTTTAATAACTTGAATAATGATTTATCATACAATTTTTTATAAAATTTACAGAGATTATTCTGACGTTGAAAAAATGAAATTTTTCGGAATGGGAAATAAAACTGTAGATGAGCAAAGATGATTTTCTTTCAAACTGTAGATAAGATTAATGTAGTTGTATGAGTTACGTGAAGGTGTTAAGTCACTTAATTAAACACAGTTATATTCCTTTCTTCACTTTTATGTTTCTTGCTAGATGTACATTCCGGGTACTAAGTACCCATTATCAATAGCTAACTGAATAAAAACCGATAAATGTTTACAATATATACCTACTCGGATTAGGCGGAAAAAACAAAAAAGTAATTTGAATTTTGAAACGAATGCGGTATCTTGGAAATGGGGGTGTTGGGGATTATTCGGCTTCGGACATGGGAGAGTTCACAATGGTGTTAATGAGGGTTATCTGTTGAGTAATAAATTGAATAAGGGGTTCATTATTGGGCTTAAATCGAAATTGAGTAGTTCTGTCTTATTTTTCATCATTTCTATCGCTTCCAACATGTTTAATTGATAACTGCTGGATTCTTTTAATAATTTGACTTTATTTATGTTGAATTTGTGGCCTGTTGTCAAAGTATGATGAGCAATTGCTGATTTGTCAGGGTTTTGGCTTTTGATGTGGTACATATGTTCTTGGAATCTGATGTGCACGTTTCTTTTTGTTTGTCCAATATACAATTTAGTACAATTATTGCAATTGGCTGAGTAAATCCCTGAATTCAGCAACTGGTCTTGTTTTTCAAAAGTATTACCCAATAACATTTTAAGTTTGGTATTGGTGTAATGTGTAGGTATGAAATTGTATTTTTTTGAATAATTTATTTAAATGTTGGTTGGTTTTTGGCTCATGAATTATTTTTATATATTTCTTATTGTTTTCTGGTTCTAAAATTGGTTCTAAAGTGGTTGTGGATTGGATGTTATGATGTCTTATGTGTCTGTTGATTAATATTTGAATTGTTCTCTTATTATAGTTTAAATATTCTGCAATTTTAAATATGAATTTATGTAGATAAGATATCTTTTATTTAAAAACAAATTTTGAAACTTCGCCAAAACTTTAAATGTTTATGAAATTTGCACAAATTATTGGGAAAATAGTAAACGTTGTTATAACGTGGAAAATATGAAAATCGAGAGATTGGATGTACATTACAGAAGCTAAAAGTTGACTAAAATGTTGCATTAATGTTTTGTACACGACTTATACAGCAAAAAAAATAATTGAATAAACTCAGTAACGATATTTAAGAAATATATAAATTCTGTTTTGATGTATCGATAGAATAGAAATAAAATTACAGAAGCTCAAACTTAATAAGTAAATTAAATATATTAAATGTAAAATTACGATAAAATTCCTAGAAACAAACAAAGCGGAAGCAATTATTTTTAAATCGAATATGCAAACATTTTGTATGTGTGAAGTGAAATTAGTGAAACAAAGTTTGACTCCGAAGTGAAATTAATGAAACAAAGTTTGACCCCGAAGTGAAATTAATGAAATAAAGTTTGACCCCGAAGTGAAATTAATGAAACAGAGTTTCACATAAAACTGACGGAAATTGTTGAAAATTAAAATTATTTTTTGTAAATTTATAATATGATAATAATACCCAATTAAAAAAATATTACGTATTGAAATTAAATATAATTGTCAAGAGAAAACGTTTAAATATAGGTATAGAATATAAATATTGATGTCTGACATAATTAGCCAATTATTATTTTTGTGATTTCCAAATATGAAAATTTGTATTTATTCGACGCCATCTATTGTATTAAAAAAGAAATTAAAAATTGTTTAGGTTAAAACTTGCAGTAAAGAACAAGTAAACATTATAGAGGGATTTTTTTCTTTTAAGTACACTAACACATAGAGCAAATTGTAGGAATTTTGAAAAAAAATATAAACAGTATAATTTAATTTCATCTAAAATCAGTGTTTTATACGCGTGGCGCATGAAGTAAAATTTCAAGTTTAGAAAAGCCTGAAAATTTGGATTTGCCCGGCCGCGACTCGCTTCGCTCGCGCGCCCCGGCAAATCCAAATTTTCAGGCCTTTCTAAACTCGAAATTTTACTTCATGCTTAATCTGGGAGTGGAAAACACTAAAATTCGTGTTTAGGTTTTAGAAAACGCCAAATTTATTATAAACAATAATCGCCTAATAATCATTGGTAATAATACAAAAATCTGGTTTTCAAGACAAAACATTCAAATGCAGGTAGGTTCATATAATGAATTTTGATGCCTAAATCAATTATTATTCAAACAAGATAAATTCAAATTCAAAACTATTTGAATTCGAGTAACTGATTAAGTTAAAACTTGCAGTAAAGAAAAAGTAAACATTATAGAGGGATTTTTTTCTTCTAAGTACACTTACACATAGAGCAAATTGTAGGAAAAATGATAAGCAGTATAATTTAACTTCATCTAAAATCAGTGTTTTATACGCGTGGCGCACGAAGTAAAATTTCGAGTTTAGAAAAGCCTGAAAATTTGGATTTGCCCGGGCGCGACTCGCTTCGCTCGCGCGCCCCGGCAAATTCAAATTTTCAGGCTTTTCTAAACTCGAAATTTTACTTCATGCTTAATCTAGGAGTGGAAAACACTAAAATTCGTGTTTAGGTTTTAGAAAACGCCAAATTTATTATAAACAATAATTGCTTAATAATCATTGGTAATAATATAAAAATATGGTTTTCAAGACAAAACATTCAAATGCAGGTAGGTTCATATAATGAATTTTGGTGCCTAAATTAATTATTATTCAAACAAGATAAATTCAAATACAAAACTATTTGAATTCGAGTAACTGTTTAAGTTAAAACTTGCAGTAAAGAAAAAGTAAACATTATAGAGGGATTTTTTTCTTTTAAGTACACTTACACATAGAGCAAATTGTAGGAATTTTGAAAAAAATGATAAGCAGTATAATTTAACTTCATCTAAAATCAGTGTTTTATAAGCGTGGCGCATGAAGTAAAATTTCGAGTTTAGAAAAGCCTGAAAATTTGGATTTGCCCGGGCGCGACTCGCTTCGCTCGCGCGCCCCGGCAAATCCAAATTTTCAGGCTTTTCTAAACTCGAAATTTTACTTCATGCTTAATCTGGGAGTGGAAAACACTAAAATTCGTGTTTAGGTTTTAGAAAACGCCAAATTTATTATAAACAATAGTCGCTTAGTAATCATTGGTAATAATACAAAAATCTGGTTTTCAAGACAAAACATTCAAATGCAGGTAGGTTCATATAATGAATTTTGATGCCTAAATCAATTATTATTCAAACAAGATACATTCAAATTCAAAACTATTTGAATTCGAGTAACTGATTAAGTTAAACTTGCAGTAAAGAAAAAGTAAACATTATAGAGGGATTTTTTTCTTCTAAGTACACTTACACATAGAGCAAATTGTAGGAAAAATGATAAGCAGTATAATTTAACTTCATCTAAAATCAGTGTTTTATACGCGTGGTGCACGAAGTAAAATTTCGAGTTTAGAAAAGCCTGAAAATTTGGATTTGCCCGGGCGCGACTCGCTTCGCTCGCGCGCCCCGGCAAATTCAAATTTTCAGGCTTTTCTAAACTCGAAATTTTACTTCATGCTTAATCTGGGAGTGGAAAACACTAAAATTCGTGTTTAGGTTTTAGAAAACGCCAAATTTATTATAAACAATAATTGCTTAATAATCATTGGTAATAATATAAAAATATGGTTTTCAAGACAAAACATTCAAATGCAGGTAGGTTCATATAATGAATTTTGGTGCCTAAATTAATTATTATTCAAACAAGATAAATTCAAATACAAAACTATTTGAATTCGAGTAACTGTTTAAGTTAAAACTTGCAGTAAAGAAAAAGTAAACATTATAGAGGGATTTTTTTCTTTTAAGTACACTTACACATAGAGCAAATTGTAGGAATTTTGAAAAAAATGATAAGCAGTATAATTTAACTTCATCTAAAATCAGTGTTTTATAAGCGTGGCGCATGAAGTAAAATTTCGAGTTTAGAAAAGCCTGAAAATTTGGATTTGCCCGGGCGCGACTCGCTTCGCTCGCGCGCCCCGGCAAATCCAAATTTTCAGGCTTTTCTAAACTCGAAATTTTACTTCATGCTTAATCTGGGAGTGGAAAACACTAAAATTCGTGTTTAGGTTTTTGAAAACGCCAAATTTATTATAAACAATAATCGCTTAATAATCATTGGTAATAATACAAAAATCTGGTTTTCAAGACAAAACATTCAAATGCAGGTAGGTTCATATAATGAATTTTGATGCCTAAATTAATTATTATTCAAACAAGATAAATTCAAATTCAAAACTATTTGAATTCGAGTAACTGTTTAAGTTAAAACTTGCAGTAAAGAAAAAGTAAACATTATAGAGGATTTTTTTTCTTTTAAGTACACTTACACATAGAGCAAATTGTAGGAATTTTGAAAAAAATGATAAGCAGTATAATTTAACTTCATCTAAAATCAGTGTTTTATACGCGTGGCGCATGAAGTAAAATTTCGAGTTTAGAAAAGCCTGAAAATTTGGATTTGCCCGGTCGCGACTCGCTTCGCTCGCGCGCCCCGGCAAATCCAAATTTTCAGGCTTTTCTAAACTCGAAATTTTACTTCATGCTTAATCTGGGAGTGGAAAACACTAAAATTCGTGTTTAAGTTTTAGAAAACGCCAAATTTATTATAAACAATAATCGCTTAATAATCATGGGTAATAATATAAAAATCTGGTTTTCAAGACAAAACATTCAAATGCAGGTAGGTTCATATAATGAATTTTGATGTCTAAATTAATTATAATTCAAACAAGATAAATTGAAATTCAAAACTATTTGAATTCGAGAAAATAAGCTTACGCTTCTTATAGTTTGCACACTTTAAACATAATATATAAAATTACGAAAAAACTATTCGTGAAAATGCAAACAATGTCCTAATTAATATTAATTAAGACATTGTTTGCATTTTCACGGATAGCTTTTTCGTAATTTTATATATTATAATTATTATTGTTTGTGATTTCCGAAATATCCATTTCTGTTTCTCTATAAGCCGCATCAATCAAGTCACACAACGCGTCCAATTTCAAGTTTTTAACGAGGGTTTTACACTCCCAGCATAAAGTAAAATTTCGAGTTTAGTAAAGCGCGAAGCGAGTCGCGCTCTGGCATATCCAAATTTTCAGGCGTTTCTAAACTCGAAATTTTACTTCATGCGACACGGGAATAAAACATTGACTTATGTATATATTTTTTTTTATGATTTTGTAATCGTTATTTAACTATTCCTGGCAATATAAAGGTCTTTCAAAAATTAATTTGCAGTAGTAAATAATAATAAATGTTAAATCTAAAATATGTGGTATTGAAAAGAATCGATATTTTGAAAATCGATACTTTTAATTATGATATTTCACCGTATCGATACTTTGATATACAATATAATTGATACTCAATATAACTTTTTTAGGATCGAAATATCCCTAATCCCTAGTGAGCGCTATTTGTCTCGAGCACAGAATATCACTCCAGATAAATTATACTTTAGCGACGTTGTGTATGGATTAGGAGTAGCATATATATAAAGCAGTATACTTACTGATTCAAGAATGCAAAGATATATCGCATAACAATCATTACAGGCCTAGGCAGACTCTGGACGAGCTTGCGCATTCTATCCATAAATTGGCGGGTTTCAAGTTCTGCAAATGGAAAAAAGATATTAAACCGCACATTGGAAACGTTATCTTATTTGATACATACGCGCCAAATCCATGAACTGCTCGAAGTATATGATTGGGAATAGAGGCTCGCGCAATTCCCGCAAATATAGCTTCAAAACTCCAGCGACGCTATTGATATCCGAAGCATCCGTCATATCGGCCAGAGGATCTTCCCCGCGTTCAAAACACTCTCGAAAGTTGTTTATTTCTACTTGCGAACCAGACACTCTAAAAATCCCCTGGTGATGTAAACCTAAATGGAATTAAGCATGTTAATCGAGTTGGGATAATTATGAAAAAATGATGGTTTACCGTATAAATTAATAACGCGAATGCAAGATTTGATAATAAGAGGTATTTCTTGATTGGTCGCCTCCAAATATTCTTCGAGGGAACCTCCGAATAATTTCGGCTGCCCATTCATTTGATATCGCCCTATCCGTTTCCGCCGAGGCGTTTTGGCAGCGGATTTCAGCGTACTTGTGGCTTCGGAACTATCCGTTTTGAGCACCTGCCGAATGTACTTTTGTTTCGCATCTAATCTAGCTATTTTAGTCGACGCTATAAAATACTCGCGTAGTTTCTGTAAATGGCCGGTATTAAAAATGGAAAGAGCGAAGGGTAATCAAGACGTACAGTTACATAAAATTCTTCAGTCTCTTGTTTGTCAGCCCTAAGTTTAATAAGTGCGGTTTCCAGCGGCTTGCTGATTGGCACCGCGCTTTCCCCGAAGTACCCTGTGCAATCGTAATCTTTTGCGTTTAGCATCTCCAAAAGAGTGGCTTCTGCCGTCTCCAAGGTTTTCCATACCTCGTCCGATTCGGTCCTCAGAGATGTTACACGCTGTTGCAATTGGTTCAACCTGGCTTCCATTTCTTGATGGAGAACTTTGGTTATTTCTGGTTCCAAAGGCTACAATTTCATTTAATTAATGTGTTTATGTTATAAATGTGGAGATAAGGACAGGAGTTAACTTTTAAGTATACCTGCACATCCTGATATACAAGGAATTTTTCATTTAAATATGCATATGCTGTAAATTTTCCAAATGTTTAAAAGAGTTCAATTTGAATCTTTAAAAGAGTGTTTTCCACTCCCACTATTAAGCATAAACTAAAATTTCGTCTTTAGAGAAGCCCGAAAAATTGGTTTGGTCGCTCCGAATCGCAGCGTATAATAATAATAATAATAATAAATGCCTTTATTTGTTTAACTTCAACATTATACATTAATTATATCTTTATTAGTGTAGGCGAAGTTCAGTCAGGTAATACCTGTTACTGCTCTTCCACTTAACCTACTAATTGAAATTTGAAATAATAAATAAAAATAAAATGTAATGCGAGATAGAGATTATACATAAACTAAACTAATTAAGATTATACATAAACAATATGTAAAGTGCTATTAGTTTCATTGATTTGTCAACCTCAAAGCTCTCCAAGTAATAAACCAGCCCGTACTTTTCTTTTAAAATTTAATATATTATTTGATCTAAGGGTTCCGGGGATTCTATTGTATAGTTTGTAGATGCTGAATGTAAAGCATCTAAAAAAATAGCAGTTTTATGTTTTGGAGGGGATATTAATCCCCGGAACCTGATGTTTAAATTATGTACGTGGGTTCGAAACACAATTCTCTGATATAGATAAGGGGGTGTGCGGTAGTTTATAATTTTATAATAAATAATGTAGCTATGTAAGGTTCGTCTATTAGCCATATTTATCCAGTTTAACTCTGCTAACTTTCCTGAAATATGATCAAATTTTCTAATACCCATAATGAGTCGTATACAAGAATTTTGTACTTTTTGAATGCGTTCGGTTGTTATTCTATCCAAACATGCACCATACACGACATCACAGAAATTAAAGTGACTCAATACTAGTGTACCGCACAGGAAACGTTTAGAATTTTTCGACAAAAAGTGTCTATTGGAATAAATCATTCTTAGATTATTATATGCACGAGATATACATTTGGAGATATGAGATTTGAAGCGCAAGTCTGAGTCAATGATTAATCCGAGATTACGCACTGAATCGACGAAGGGGATAATTACATTGTCGAGTTGGACATTAATATTCTTTTTTCAGCAGTAACTTTTTTTTAGGCCCAAATAATATAGCACACGTTTAATTTGGATTAATAAGCAGAGAATGTCTACGTGAGGCATTTAACATAATAGATTAGCTAAATCATTATTAATTTTTTCATTAGCCTCTTCGATATCGCTAAGGTTAAAAGAAAAAAAAAGTTGAGTATCGTCCGCATATAAATTGCAGGTGCCGAATTCTAAAATATCAGGTAAAAATGATGTGTATATTGAAAATAAAATTGGACCTAAAATGGAGCCTTGGGAAACACCAGCAGTAATTTTCGAAAGACTGGAATAGGAATTAACTATTTTTACATGTTGTTTTCTGTTAAGAACGAAACTAGATAGTAGTTTTATTGCGCTTTCTTCAAGTCCAATGTAGTTTAGCTTGGCTATTAAGATGTCATGGTTTATTGTGTCAAATGCCTTACTAAAGTCTATTAAAATTAGGCATGATATAAGACCTCTATCAGTGGCCCTTATTATATCATCAGTAACATTTAGTAAGGCAATTGCACAGCTATAGTTAGGCCTAAAGCCAGATTGAATAGAAGGCAGAATATTGTTTTGTTCTATAAATATACACAATTGTTCTTTCATTATACGTTCCAGTACTTTTGACAATATTGGCAAAATACTAATAGGTCTGAGGTCTTTTATCTCCTGAGGATTATTTTTTTTAGGCACAAGAACAATGGTTGCTAATTTCCATGCATCCGGGAATACACCATCCTCAAGACAGCAATTTATTATATATGTAACAAATGGAATAATGTACAGACAACACATTTTTTTCATAGAAGCACTGATTCCATCAGACCCAACCGCATTTGTTTTTATTGAAAAAAGTATCTTTTCCACAGTGCTAATTTCTACATTAAAGTGATTAAAGTGAAAGAAATCTGTGATATTAGGGTGTACATTATTCCTATGCCAATCAATCAAATTGATGTCTGTAACAGTGTTTATACTACTAGTTAAAAATGAATTAGCTGCCTTGATATCCTTTAAGTTAAAAGGGATATCCCGTAATTTTTGTTTAATAGCTCCGGTGTTTCTCATAAATTTCCAAAGAAATGTGGGATCTTTATGAACCATATGATTTAAATACCCCATTTTTTCATTTGTAATTGCGGTGTTTACAAGATTGCGTAAAGTTTTATAATTGTTAAAATAGGATCTTACTCTAGTAGTTTTAAATTTCTTACACGCTTCATCCCTTTCCGACATCATTAATTTAATGATTTCTGTTAACCACGGTGCAGGTTTTTTAGTTATACGTGAAGTTATTAAAGGTGAATGGAAATCAAAAAGCTTTAGAAGGGTAAAGAACATGTCTTTATCATTAATATTATTTAGATACAATACGGAATCAACATGTAAAGATTTTAGATCATTTAAGAAAATAGTAGTATCAATATTATTCAGCTTACGATATGTTAATAACGTGTCATTTTTACATGGTTTATCTTTAAATTTACAATAAATCAGATCATGATCCGCAATATTATGTATTTTTATATGCTGTAAATCTTCAGATATTCGTTGTTTTTTTGTTGAAGACTTTAATTTAAAGCTTTAAATGAGTGTTTTCCATTCCCAGATTACGCATGAAGGAAAATTTCGAGTTTAGTTTAGGATATGGTTCAAATCCAAATTCGGGCTTTTCTAAACTCGAAATTTTACTTCATGCGCCAGGCGTTTAAAACACTGACATAACATGAAGTTTCAAATTTACCGCTTCCACATACTGCATTAGCAGTATATTTTAAACTGCACTATAAATCAGTGTTTTATACGCGTGGCGCATAAAGTAAAATTTCGAGTTTTGAAACGCCTGGAAATTTGGTTTGGTCGCTCCGCTTCGCGACCAAACCAAATTTTAAGGCTTTTTTAAACTCGACATTTTACTTTATGCTTAACCTGGGAGTGGAAAATACTCCTTAGAATAATATTGAATACTTTAATAAATATGCAACTGTGAAAGAAGGGCAAATTAGATATTAGATTATAAATAATTGTTGAACTGCTATAAGAAATGACTTGTGCGGTACTTAAATTTAATTAGTAAAAACGATTATTAAGCATTTTGTTTGAAAAATGATATAAAAATCGAAACCCCCGTTAAAACGACGAGATTGTAATTTACCGATATGTTTGGTTTACATATTTATTGGACACCGGTAATTTAAAAACTCGGTAAATTTATAATCCCTTAATTATCGAGATATTTTCAAAAAAAAAGTTCGTTTTTAATTTATATTTAAAAAATATATCTAAAATTAATGTTTTACACATTGAAAAATTGACGTTTTTTGTGAATGTATACACTTTTTTTGTAAAATGGAGATAATAATAAACAGCCCGGATGTTTACAGACAATTTAGTAATGTTTTCCAAACAAAAAAATAGAATAAATAACACTTTTATTCCTTACTTCACTTTAATTTTTATTCGTTAGATGTTCATTTCGAGTGCAAAGCACTCATTATCAATAACTAATAGAAATTATGATTTTTTTAGCGTTAAAATATACACAATTAAAAGTAATATAATTTTTACATTTAAGAGATTTTTTTTGTTTATTGGATCTACACAATTTGAATTAATTTTAGGTATCAACAATTGTTTGTTGTTTAGTTGATTTCTATATTTTTCAACGTTTACTTTAGACTCTTATAACTTTAATCTAAATTAGATTTTTTTGATTTATGTATTATATAACAAACAAAATAAATTTACAAAAATGTTCTCTTTCTTTTCTCTAACTAAAAAGTTTACTTATTTCAAACTACAGGTGTTTTTAAAAGTCTAATTATAACTTTAATATAAATCAGATTTTTTTATTTTTTGTACCGGACAATAAAATAATGATCATTTTTAATTAAAATTTATAAATTTTCAAGAGTCTAATTATAACTTTAATCTAAATCAGATTTTTTTGTCTTTGTATCGGATAATATGATCATTATCATTATTAATTAAAATTTATAAGTTTTTAATTCGTTTTTGAACTAATTTCTACAAGAAAAATAAACATTTAATATTTGTAAATTATTATTACAGGGAGTTTTTATTTTAAGTATACATATCTCAATTGTATACTGTAAATTTTCAGATATTCTCCGTTTTTTTTAAAGACTTCAATTTGAAGTTTTAAACGAGTGTTTTCCACTCCCAGGGTAAGCATGAAGTAAAATTTCGAGTTTAGAAAAGCCTGAAAATTTGGTTTGGTCGCTCCGCGAAGCGGAGCGGCCAAACCAAATTTTCAGGCTTTTCTAAACTCGAAATTTTACTTCATGCGCCACGCATATAAGACTCTGATTTCAAGTGAAGTTTACTTGTTCACAATATTTCAGTATTTTTACCGTTTAACACGCGTGGCGCATGAAGTAAAATTACGAGTTTAAAACTTAAAAGAAAAATTCCCTGTACTTAGAGTTCATTTATTACATTAATGTAGTTGTATGAGTTACGTGAAGGTGTTAAGTCACTTAATTAAACACAGTTATATTCCTTTCTTCACTTTTATTTTTCTTGCTAGATGTACATTTCGGGTACTAAGTACCCATTATCAATAGCTATTGATAATGGGAACCTAGTACCCGAAATGTACATCTAGCAAGAAAAATAAAAGTGAAGAAAGGAATATAACTGTGTTTAATTAAGTCATTTATTACACATTGTATTGATTCTGTCGTTCACGTACTGATAATGTAATAAATACTATATCCATTTCTATCAGAAATTGCTTGGCGAGGCACTGCCTCACCTGCCTCCCCTGACCAGCCGCCACTTACAAAATGTATTTTGTCCTAATTTTCTGTTTATTTCAAGTTTTCGTTGATATTTTACATGTTGACAAACTTGTGTAAAATTTAGTAGATTTTTTCTTAATGAAAAATGTATGTATAAAAATTGAATTGTTGAAAAAAACTAGTAATATTTACTTTAAGTATAAATGAAATTCCATTACTTGGTTACAGAATACTTCAAACATTAAAAGTGAGATTCTTTTTGCAATCTACGACAAGTTAGTCTTACAATATTTACTTTAATTTCTTTCTTTTAGATCTTCATATTTATTGAAGTATTCAATAATACTAGAACAAGTTTTTGCACTCTTTGTTTAACATGAAGCAAAATTTCGAGTTTAGAAAAGCCTGAAAATGTAGGTGATTTTTTTAGAGTTCGTCGCAGCTCTGCAGGATATGTGGGTAATTATGTATAGTTGGTAAGATCATTTGACATGTATATCCTTTTATAAAATTGCACATTACTAATAAAGATTATTATTATTATGTATACTTCGAAGAAAAATGATCTGTAAAATGAAATAAACGTACTTCATCGATTTTATGTCCTTGGAATTCTAATTTCTTTGGAATCATAAATGCGGTATGATTAAATTCCAAAAATTTCTGTTTATCTAGACCTGAATCTAATGAGTTTATACAAGATGAAAGAGCGTCCATGCCACTCTGAACGGACTTCTGGCGTCCCTCCTCAGCCGAAACATGCATCAACAGCGCTCTTGATATGCAATTGTGGAACCCAAAGTCCATGCACTTGAATTAAAAACATAATTAGACTCGCTCATACCTCTTAACCTTCATACCTACATCTATTAAATCAGACAAATCATCAACGAAGTACTTGTGTATTGTGGTGTTGGAAGCTTCGAGGCACAGGATGTACTCGTTTCTGGCTTTGAGTGCTTTCAATTTCGAGTCCGTATACTTATTTTTGCGCTGAAAAGGAATTGTGTATTCAAAAAGCGCACCAAATCGGAAACGGATGAGACAAGCGTGACATGCGCGCGGGATTCATTGCAATTACCTTCATGACCTCCTTCACGAGGAGTTTGTATTTTTTCGATTTTTCGAGTTTCTCCTGTGGCAGGGCTTGTTCGTATTTGGTTTTCGCGAGTTCGGCCGATCGCAGTTTCGCCTCGGCTTGCCGGAGCTCGCCCTGGTAGCTGTGATATGTCTTCATGGTGGTGTGCAGCTCGTGGAGTACTCGCAGGATCTCCTCGTGCATTTCGTAGCCGATTTCCCTGCACTATTTAGAATTACATAAAGTTAACGTGAAATATTGTTATTGTTAGTTAGGGTTGGGAAATATATTTGTATTACTCTTTTGTATATTCTTTGTACGTCCTCCATGACTTGCGCTAATCGCGAGACCAGATGCGTGGAGTAGACTTCAGAGAGAGCGACGTGGTCCCTGCTCAAGTTCCTAGTTTGAGTGACTAATTGCTGCCAGCAAGCGTAACTCGAAAATAATGGCCATTGTTCTCTTCTTGAAAAGAAATAAGTGTTAGATCGCGGTCGATCCCCGTGCATGTCAGAAGTTACTTTTGTTTTTGTTCTTTGTGCCGCAGCTGGAGACTTTTGGCGAGCTTATCCAGGTTCTTCGAGTAGTCCAGCTCGAGCTCGCCCCGCCGCCGGAAGAAGTCTTGCAGCTCTGTGACCAGGGCCACCTGGGCCTCCATTCGCAAATCCAGGCATCGCAGCTGATCGTTCAGTTGTATTCGGATGTCTGAAAAATAAAATAAAAACCATGTTACAACCTTCAAACGACCTAATTCTGTCGACGGACACGAGGCGGCGCAGATGTTTTAATTCCGCGATAGAGTAAATAAAGGTGCAAAATATTTGCGTAAGCATTCACCTTGATACCGATACAGAGTGCAAGTGTGTAAATTGCAGAGCATCTGTACCGTTAATTAGCAAATAAACATAAAATAAACCGATTCCCCCGAAGGTGCTCACCAGCGTATCGATTACCTGTCTTCCTATTCGAGAACAATGTTGATATTATCAACATAATAAATTAAACGTCTGTATATGCAACGCATTGTTGCGACGAGAAAATAGAAATCAATATTGCAAGGGCAGGAGGGCAGGGCTGGACTCGTTTTGAATTACGAATTGCACTCCAGGCCGTATCCAACTGCGAATATCAACTTCAAACAGTTGGATAATTCTGAAACCGCACATCAAAGTTATATTAGTGTTTACGAACATATGCATGCATCGTAATGTTTAAACCCCATGAGATAAAATAGAAGCCATTCGTAAAAGGACTAATCAAAGACCTATTGGGAACTTGAAATGAGAACCATATGTGTTGGGTTTAGATTATATTAGATTAGACATGGTAGTCTAGAGATAACCTTACAGAACTTAGACCTTTGAAGAATTCCACGTCCTTGATGATGTTGATTATTGTCTTCGGATAAAGAGTCCTAACCTGAACTGGTGTCACTGTCCTTTGTCCGTTCAAGGAATGTCTTATGGCTGCGCTAATACACGCTTACATATGTATTGGTGTTTCCTCCGCCATATACAACATTAATTATGTTTATTTTCTTTGATCTGCTACAATTTTAAAATATACACTTTTTTCATTGTTATATTGTGTGGTTACAATAAAATAGTGGCATAGTTTGAGAGAACAATATTTTTGAATGACACCGCACCTGCTGGTAATTTAAGATAGGGATCTGGACCGGCTCTTCCATTAGGCCAACCTAGGCGATCGACTAGGGACGCGTGATCCAAAGGGCGCCAGAGCATAGAAGAATTAAAATAATATTAAAACACTTAACTTTATTTACCACTTTAATTAACTTTTTACAGTGACTATAGTTTCGACTACAAGCTAGTCATTATCAAACTGAGTACCTAAAATATATTGTACATTGTTTTTATAATACAGCATCAAAGAGGGGAGTATACATTATGTCGGTCTGGTCGTTGATGAGGGGAATTTCCAGATTAGCTTTCAACTTGTGAATTTCCAGCGCTTCCAGTAAATCCATTTTTCGGCTTTTGTCCGACAAATGGATTACGGAAAGCATGCTGTCTTCTGTGCAGGTGTGGTTGTTTTCTATTAAGTGAGTTGCAAAAGTGGACTTGTTATTCTTTAAACGGACTGAATTTAAATGTTCTTTTAATCTTATTTCAAAATTTCTACCAGACTGACCAATGTATGCTCCTTTACATGTTTCGCAAGTTAATTTCCCTCATCAACGACCAGACCGACATAATGTATACTCCCCTCTTTGATGCTGTATTATAAAAACAATGTACAATGTATTTTAGGTACTCAGTTTGATAATGACTAGCTTGTAGTCGAAACTATGGTCACTGTAAAAAGTTAATTAAAGTGGTAAAACAAAGTTAAGTGTTTTAATATTATTTTATAAAGATGTACCACAAAGTGAACGCCAACCAAATCAAATATAGAAGAATTTATCATTAATTATTCAATTTGATTTGTGCAATTTACTCTTTTTATAATTGAAAAAGTAATCAATATTTTTCTGTGAATATTTTTCACTTATTTTTGTATGCTAAAATATAAGTACAAATTCATAAACTGCGCAAGTTTGAGAAAAATGGTCTAGGGTTGCCAGATTTTGTGTTAGTAAAACTGTAATAATGATTTTTACAAAAATATGGATGATATTGAAATAGAAATAGAATAGTGTATTTAATTTTATGTGTATATCAAGTAATACACATAAAATTGAATACAAACCTGGCTTTCTTAAATTAGGTTGAACATGAATATTTAAAAAAATAATACCTCAAAAACTATACATGTGTCAATAAATTTTTAAAACATTTTTATGATAATCTATTGTCACATTTTTAAATTATGATTGTTTTCAATATTCAAGAAGCATAAATCAGACCTAAAATTAAAATAAAATGAAAGGTGAACGCGTATTTTGAGATTTTTTGCAAACGAAATTTAGATCGTTAATCTAAATTTAATTAACATCCGCACTAAATTTTACGAAAATCCATTCAATAAATTTTAAGTTATTAAAATATAATGTTGTGCAAATTATATTAAGTAAAATTAAATTGATAACTCAAATACATATTTCAAATTATGCGATTGGGGAATTTTTGAGTTGTGAGGTTTTAAATTTTCATAGAAACAGTTATACAAGTTAAGTGTTTTAATATTAAGTTATACAAGAAATTCTGACTTTAAGCGAAAATGAGTTGCATTCACATACAATGATGTATAGGAAACAAAATATGAGATTGGGGAATTTTTGAGTTGTGAGGTTTTAAATTTTCATAGAAACAGTTATACAAGTTAAGTGTTTTAATATTAAGTTATATAAGAAATTCTGACTTTAAGCATTCACATACAATGATGTATAGGAAACGTCAATTATTTTAATATGTAAAAGTCAATTTTGATGTGCACAAAATATTGCTTGAGCTTTGTATAGTTCATTGGAAGAAAATCCCTGATTACTCAAATTAGAAAAAATCATTTACATTTTTATGATACAATTATCGATAACCATTTTCAGGCATTGGTTGTTTTTATAAAAGCTTTCAATTTTAAGTTTCTAACGAGTCTTTGCAAACCCAAATTAAGCATGAACTAAAATTTCGAGTTTAGAAAAGCCTGAACATTTGGTTTCCAGGCGCGCACCCAGGGGATTGGCTTGCGGGCTTGAGACCCCCCCCCCCAAGACCTAAATTGTTGTATGTAAATGTATATATTGCGTTTTGTCTAGACAAAAAGCGAATTGTCAAAAAAAAGTACATAATTATTTTTCATAAACAAAGTAACAAATTATTTATAAGGAATTTATTTTAAACTTCACTTGAAATCAGTGTTTTACATGCGTGGCGCATGAAGTAAAATTTCGAGTTGAGAAAAGCCTGAAAATTTGGATTTGCCGGGGCGCGACTCGCTTCGCTCGCGCGCCCTGGCAAATCCAAATTTTCAGGCTTTTCTCAACTCGAAATTTTACTTCATGCTTAATCTGGGAGTGGAAACACTCGTTAAAAGTTCAAAATTGAACGCTTTTATAATAAACCTTGCATAAAAAAATTAAAATAAAAGTACTTGATTTAAAAAGTAAATAATTATAGGCATGGATTAGTTAATAATGAATCACTTTCAATTACGAGAGATATTTTTATAGAACGGTAATTATAAAAGGGTTCAATTTGAAAGTTCTAATGAGTATTTCCACTCCCAGATTAAGCATGAAGTAAAATTTCGAGTTGAGAAAAGCCTGAAAATTTGGAATTGCCGGTGCGCGCGAGTGAAGCGAGTCGCGCCCCGGCAAATCTAATTTTTTTGGCTTGAGACCCCCCCAAGACCAACTAAATTGTTGTATGTAAATGTATATATTGCGAACAAAACGCGTTTTGTCTAGACAAAAAGGAAATTGTACAAAAAAAAGTACTGGAAAACATAATTATGTTTCATAAACAAAGTAACAAATTATTTATAAGGAATTTATTTTAAACTTTACTTGAGATCAGTGTTTTACATGCGTGGCGCATGAAGTAAAATTTCGAGTTGAGAAAAGCCTGAAAATTTGGATTTGCCGGGGCGCGACTCGCTTCGCTCGCGCGCCCTGCCAAATCCAAATTTTCACGCTTTTCTCAACTCGAAATTTTACATCATGCTTAATCACTTGTTAAAAGTTAAAAATTTAACGTTTTTATAATAAACCTTGAATAACAAAATTAAAATAAAACTACATGATTGAAAAAGTAAATAATTGTTGGCATCGATTAGATAATAATGAATCACTTTCAATTACGAGAGATATTTTTATAGAAGGGTAATTATAAAACCGTTCAATTTGAAAGTTCTAATGAGTATTTCCACTTCCAGATTAAGCATGAAGTAAAATTTCGAGTTTAGAAAAGTCTGAACATTTGGATTGGCCGGTGCGCGCAAGCGAAGCGAGTCGCGCCCCGGCAAAGCCGAGTTTTCAGGCTTTTCTAAACTCAAAATTTTACTTCATGCGCCACGCGTATAAAACACTGGTTTAAAGTGCAGTTTAAAATATACTCCTTATAAATAATTTGACGTTTTATACAACTTTCAACACTTAATGTTGTTACTTTATGACATATAATAATAACTTTTATATAAATAATCCAATTTAAACACTTTCAAATATATATTGTGCATTCGATACAATTGTTTATCTTTATGGGGGGTGGGTTTTTTCAAAAAATTAATATTTAAGAGGGGCGAATTTGTTAAGTCTGTTTGGTCATTGACTTAACAAATTCGGCCCTCTTAAATATTAATTGTTTTACATGCGTGGCGCATGAAGTAAAATTTCGAGTTGAGAAAAGCCTGAAAATTTGGATTTGCCGGGGCGCGACTCGCTCCGCTCGCGCGCTCTGGCAAATCCAAATTTTCAGGCTTTTGTCAACTCGAAATTTTACTTCATGCTTAATCTGGGAGTGGAAACACTCGTTAAAAGTTCAAATTGAACGCTTTTATAATAAACATTGCATAACAAAATTACAATAAAACTACTTGATTTAAAAAGTAAATAATTATAGGCATGGATTAGTTAATAATGAATCACTTTCAATTACGAGAGATATTTTTATAGAAGGGTAATTATAAAAGCGTTCAATTTGAAAGTTCTAATGAGTATTTCCACTCTCAGATTAAGCATGGAGTAAAATTTCGAGTTGAGAAAAGCCTGAAAATTTGGAATTGCCGGTGCGCGCGAGTGAAGCGAGTCGCGCCCCGGCAAATCTAGATTTTTTGGCTTGAGACCCCCCCCCCCCCCCCCAAGACCAACTAAATTGTTGTATGTAAATGTATATATTGCGAACAAAACGCGTTTTGTCTAGACAAAAAGCGAATTGTCCAAAAAAAAGGACTGGAAAACATAATTATGTTTTATAAACAAAGTAACAAATTATTTATAAGGAATTTATTTTAAACTTCACTTGAGATCAGTGTTTTACATGCGTGGCGCATGAAGTAAAATTTCGAGTTGAGAAAAGCCTGAAAATTTGGATTTGACGGGGCGCGACTCGCTTCGCTCGCGCGCCCTGGCAAATCCAAATTTTCAGGCTTTTCTCAACTCCAAATTTTACTTCATGCTTAATCACTTGTTAAAAGTTAAAAATTTAACGTTATATATAATAAACCTTGAATACAAAAATTAAAATAAAACTACATGATTGAAAAAGTAAATAATTGTTGGCATGGATTAGTTAATAATGAATCACTTTCAATTACGAGAGATATTTTTATAGAAGGGTAATTATAAAAGCGTTCAATTTGAAAGTTCTAATGAGTATTTCCACTCTCAGATTAAGCATGGAGTAAAATTTCGAGTTGAGAAAAGCCTGAAAATTTGGAATTGCCGGTGCGCGCGAGTGAAGCGAGTCGCGCCCCGGCAAATCTAGATTTTTTGGCTTGAGACCCCCCCCCCCCCAAGACCAACTAAATTGTTGTATGTAAATGTATATATTGCGAACAAAACGCGTTTTGTCTAGACAAAAAGCGAATTGTCAAAAAAAAAGTACTGGAAAACATAATTATGTTTCATAAACAAAGTAATAAATTATTTATAAGGAATTGATTTTAAACTTCACTTGAGATCAGTGTTTTACATGCGTGGCGCATGAAGTAAAATTTCGAGTTGAGAAAAGCCTGAAAATTTGGATTTGCCGGGGCGCGACTCGCTTCGCTCGCGCGCCCTGGCAAATCCAAATTTTCAGGTTTTTCTCAACTCGAAATTTTACTTCATGCTTAATCACTTGTTAAAAGTTCAAAATTTTACGTTATTATAATAAACCTTGAATAAAAAAATTAAAATAAAACTACATGATTGAAAAAGTAAATAATTGTTGGCATGGATTAGTTAATAATGAATCACTTTCAATTACGAGAGATATTTTTATAGAAGAGTAATTATAAAACCGTTCAATTTGAAAGTTCTAATGAGTATTTCCACTTCCAGATTAAGCATGAAGTAAAATTTCGAGTTTAGAAAAGTCTGAAAATTTGGATTGGCCGGTGCGCGCAAGCGAAGCGAGTCGCGCCCCGGCAAAGCCAAAGTTTCAGGCTTTTCTAAACTCGAAATTTTACTTCATGCGCCACGCGGATAAAACACTGGTTTGAAGTGCAGTTTAAAATATACTCCTTATAAATAATTTGACGCTTTATACAACTTTCAACATTTAATGTTGTTACTTTATGACATATAATAATAACTTTTATATTAATAAAACAATTTAAACACTTTCAAATATATATTGTGCATTCGCTACAATTGTTTCGCCACACTGTGGCTTCTTCAGGCGAAGAAATGATAAATAAAATTTGTCGGGTCAGGTATATATACAATCTTTATGGGGGGTGGGTTTTTTCAAAAAATTAATATTTAAGAGGGGCGAATTTGTTAAGTCTGTTTGGTCATTGACTTAACAAATTCGGCCCTCTTAAATATTAATTTTTTGAAAAAACCCACCCCCCATAAACATTGTATATATACCTGACCCGACAAATTTTATTTATCATTTCTTCGCCTGAAGAAGCCACAGTGTGGCGAAACAATTGTAGCGAATGCACAATATATATTTGAAAGTGTGTAAATTGTTTTATTTATATAAAAGTGAAGATGAACTTTCAACATTTATCAGCCTTATCAATCAATATAATAATAAGTAATTTATTTTCCAGAAATTGTTAACAAATATACAAATTAGTGAAAAACTATGTCATGTCATAAGTGATAGAGTGACAAACAAAATATGTTCATAACTGTCGAAAAATATGACAATTTTTAAATATTACAAAATTATATATTAATGTATTTATTAATTAATTAATTGTATTTGAATTTAGATGCTTTTTTAATTTCAAATTAAAATAAAACTACTTGATTTGAAAAGTTATTGATTATAGGTGTAACTTTTGCTTCAAATAATATCAAACCAAACTGGATTATTTCATAAAGAACCACATTCGATAATGAGAAGTAGATTATTTTTACAAGGTTAATTATAAAAGCGTTCAATTTTGAACTTTTAACGAGTGTTTCCACTCCTAGATTAAGCATGAAGTAAAATTTCGAGTTTAGAAAAGCCTTCAAATTTGGATTTGCCGGTGCGCGCGAGCGAAGCGAGTCGCGCCCCTGCAAATCCAAATTTTCAGGCTTTTCTAAACTCGAAATTTTACTTCATGCGCCACGCGTATAAAACACTGGTTTGAAGTGCAGCTTAAAATATACTCTTTATAAATAATTTGTCACTTTGTTAATAAAACAAAGTGATGTTTTTCCAGTACTTTTTTTGGTTTGTTTTGTTTGATCGATTTATTTTATAATTTTTTAAAAAAGCGGGAGAATTTCCGGTATTTTCAATAATTTTGTCCCAACATTTAGCTCCTCTAGCTTAATCAGCTCAATTTTGTTGTTGTTTTTTTACATAAAAATAAAGAAATTCATATTTTCTTACAAATTGTTACTTTGTTTTTATTTCTCTATTATTTTACGAACATCAAAATAAAGCATATTGTTCTTATATTTTCAATAACTTTGATTAACGTTGAGCTTCTGCTAATACAACTTTACTCATTTAACATTTTTATGACACTTAGCATGTTAGGACTTGTCTAAACTTATGCGAACAAAACCCGAAATTATGTTTTAATTCGGACTAGGTCTGTAAGCAGTAGACATTTCGCATTTAGTCTAGACAAAACTTAAAAGAAAAAAATCCTGTATGTATCTAAATGTAATTTTAAATGGTAAGTCAAGGGCCATTTAAAATTACATTTAGATACATACAGGATTTTATTCTTTTAAGTTTTATCTAGACTAAATGCGAAATGTCTACTGCTTACAGACCTAGTCCGAATTAAAACATAACCTATAAAAGGGATATTTAAGTTTCATGAAAATTCAGAGATATATTTTGAGTTATTAGTTAATTGAGTATTTACTTGACAAGAGTGTTATTAAATTTGTAAATATCCGAAAAGCGACAAGATTTAAATTTCAAAAATCCATTTTCTGGTTCCACTAATTTATTTTACATTAAATATGTAGCACCTTTTGTTTTTGTAAGAGTGCCTTGGAAACAATTAAGGAACTTACCTAAATTCAAATTAAAATAACTATATATAAATCGCCTAGTTAAGAGAATTAAGCATAAATTGTAATTGCGCACACAAAAGTAGAAGAAATATAAAAAAAATAGTAACGCCACTGATATTGATCGACTTTGAAGCCATGGCCATTTAACTCGCAAGAGTAGAAAACATCCCCTTTTTGTCAAACTGTTGTAGAATTTAAAAAATAAATGGTTTCAGAAAAGCTATAGACGCTTTGAAACAGAAAATTATCGGAGCACTTAAAAATTCATCAGATTTTCTTTGTCTATTTTGCACTTACAGAAAGAATATACATCACTCCTTTTCACCCCTATCATTCGGTGCAACTTTTTTTGACCATTTAGAAAATACATACATCGATCATTCCACTTTTTTATACCATTTAGGAATCCCTTAAATCTATTTAAATTATGTGCCAAATATTTGTATTAAATCGCGGTGGTGAAAACTCTGTAGGTGCTTTCGTGGGGTCTCAAAATTACGTACATCTAAGCTAAAAAAAAAAGTTTCTGTCTTGTTGGTCGAGTAAACGTATTTCCCGGGTCGCCCATCCGCTCCTGACATCCACTAACTGTAGTTACGTAATTAATAATTTGATGCGAAACTAGCTATTCAGAATTCCGCATTTTAATCCAATTGTTATATTTTCCATTAATTGAATTCATTTATTACACGTAATTATAATTAAGTATAATAGAGGAAGTGAAATGTGCATTTTGATGGCTTTATCGCGACAACAATTACACAGGCGTTTAATTCACATCTTAGAGACAATGGAGTTCTGCCAGAGAAGTGTTTCAAAGGGCTGCGGATAAATGCGGAACAGTCTGCAAATTCTATTTTAGTGTTAGTATCGCAGCGTGTATTTGACGAGAGGGTGTCATCCATTGTTCATCGGTGATATGAATAGGCCTGATGGAATTCAGTTATGGGTTGAACACGGTTTATCAATAGAAGTATTATCCCGTGGAAACTGTTGTGTGATGTTTATAATTTAGTTATTTTTAGAGTAAATCTCGTATCCTGACAAAAATGTCAAAGCAAAATCAGAGCACAGTTTTATTACCATTGCATATACAGATAAAAAAAAACCAGTCCGTCATACATTTACTTGAAACAAAAAACCTATAATTTAAACAGATCAAAAAGCAAAATGCTGAAGTTTCAATTTTAGCTTACATTGGATCTTTCTTTTAAGTATACATATCTAGATGTATACGCTGTACATTTTTAGGAATTCGTTGTGTTCATAACAACGTTCAATTTAAAGATTTTAACGAGTGTTTCCACTCCGCGGTTAAGCATGAAGTAAAATTTCGAGTTTAGAAAAGCCTGAAAATTTGGATTTGCCGGGGCGCGCGAGCGAAGCGAGTCGCGCCCCGGCAAATCCAAATTTTCAGGCTTTTCTAAACTCGAAATTTTACTTCATGCGCCAGGCGTATTAGTCACTGACACTCTGAAGTCTAAAATATACCGCTTTTGTTTGATCTTACGAGAATGCATTTTCCAAATTTTCTCTAGTAAATGTAAGTATAATATAAAAAACAATCCCTTTTTTGAAAGTGCATAAATTGATTAGACGATATAATCATTTTAAAATCAAACTCTATTTGAATATTGAAATATTAAATAAATTTGAAAAATTCCTAGCATTAGCAGTATATTTTAAGCTTCGCTGTAAATCAATGTTTTAACGAGTTGAGCATGAAGTAAAATTTCGAGTATAGAAAAGCTTAATTTGGATTTGGACGTTCAGGCTTTTTTAAACTGGAAATTTTACTTCATGCTTAATCTAGGAGACTTCAATTTGAAGCTATAAACGAGTGTATTTCACACTCGTTTATAGCTTCAATCTGAAGATTTACAGCATATATGCTGTGATTGGGATAAGTATACTTTAAAGCCGAAATTGCTTTGAGGGTCAAAATTAATACCTAAAAGGGCCGTACTTCAGTAATATGTATAAATCTTGCAAAACCAACGTATTAGTTATATTTTAATTCAGAAGTTTAATATAGATAAAGCATCTATTTTAAACTTCTGAATAAAAATTGAAATATAACTAATAACTTGATTTTGCAAAATGTATATATTTCTGAGTGCGGCCCTTGAAACATTTTTTATTCTAAACTCGAAATTTTACTTCACGCGCTAGGCGTGTAAAACACGAATTTAATGTGAAGTTTAAAAAACACTTCATTTTCAGAATAATACAATACCAACTGTAAGAGTATTAACAGATGTATTTTTTTCAGTAGATAAATCGGCTATTTCTATTCGAGTACAAAATGTTACAGTTTAGCGGAATCCATGACTTCGTTAAAAATAACAAGGTGTAGTTAATTAAAGGTTCCATCACAATTTACGAATTCTAATTGAAATGACATTTTCGCGGAGGTCAACTGCGAAAACAAGACCCGATCATTAAACAAAAGCCACTTCATCAGCTTTAATAACTCCATTACATTTTCACATTTAAATGATGATTTCAGAGTAGACGGAAACAACAAATGATTAAATCATTCAAATGTTATTGCGATTATCCCAAGGCCCACGTAATTTAAAAAAAGACGCATTGTTCGCAACGAAAAAAGAACGATCTATCTACAAACCGAGATCAGGGTGTGACGAACCTTTCGTACCGAACCCAGGGCGGGTTCTGAAGTAATCCAAATGCATGACCACGATTATTTAAATTTAAATATTAATGGAAGGCGGTGGACTAGACTGACACCCCGTGCTGCTTTGTGGGCCACTGTAGAGGGACTGAGGGCTTCACCTGGGCGCACCCTTTAATTCCTGCTGGGGCCAAACATCAGATAATCCATTTCTAATTAATTAGCAGCAATTCCATCAATTCTCGTGTATAAATGAGTGCACTTGATAAAAAAAAAGTTCAGGGTTCAGGGATCTATTGTATGAGGAAATTTAATTAAATATAGTGGGTTTTGTGAAATATTTAGATTAATTGTGTTTGTATTATGAGTCATAAACATGCGAATATGAATGAATGAAAATTCCTTAGTCTCGCCCGGGACGGGTAATTTTATTAAGGAAAATATTCGCCCCGGATTCCATGGGTGTGTGTGTGAATCTGTTGTGTTGTCCAAATATATGTTAATTAATAGAAGTTAGAAATTTAAGTAATGTAGTTACAAACAAAATTAATGTTGGCTAATAGTCTATGCAACTAAGGCCAGGCAAAAGCCAAAGCAAAGAAAAATCATTCCATTTTTTTTTTCTTGAATGTACTTATTATTTATGAACTTTGCAGGAAATTACTAGCACAACCTACTGTTAGTTTTATTCATATTTTGCGTTGATATTTCAATATTATTTATTGATAACAAGTGTAATTAATTGGTGTTACAAGTCTTGAAATTTATGAGAAAGTCGACCGCTATTTAAACGTAGAAAACTCAGCATTTCATCGTCTTAAGAGGAAATCAACCGCTATCTGAAACTCTGCATCTTGTCGTCTTAACTATATCCTTAGTTAGGGATAAAATATTTTTTTTAAATTAGTATACTTTAAGGAAAGTACAAATTCGTGCTTATCTCAATAAAATGCACTTTTACCGTTATTTCATTAAAAAAAAATATCCAACATTTGTAAAGTAGCGTAATCGCGTCTTAAATTTGATTTTTTTCTGTAATTTCTGTAAGAAATATTGGAAAACTAAATCAGTTACACTGTAAAAGCTTTCTTTGCGAAGAGTTGTATTTTTTTCGAGTTATTTTTATCATACAATAAATTCACTAGAATGTCGCGCGATATTGAATTTTCTGAAAAACTGTTAAGCGCGCGACATCCTAGTGACATTATTTAAGTAAATTTACAAATGAAAAGAATCACAAATCTTTGCAAAGGAATCTTTTACAATGTGACCGAATTTGTTTTTTATTATATTTTGTAGATATTGTATAGAAACATGTAATTTAAGACGATATTATGCTAGTTTAGCCATGTTTAATATTTTTTTAACAACCGCAAGAGTATTAAACATTTTAATGAGATGATTACAAAGTTTGTACTTTCTTTAAAATACGAGACGAAATCTACCTAGTTGTCATGGCAATAATAACTTGACAAGTTGCTGCAACTTTTTAACGAGTATCTGTCAAGTTGTGTGTGAATTAAATAATTTTTAAGGTTTTTGTGAAGCTGAAAACACGCAAAATTAGTGATTTAAAACTAGACCATAGAAGCGTAATAAAAATGTTCACAAAAGAAGGCAGTGAGCCTAAAACTTTACTTCAACGCATGACTGCTGTGTATAGTTAGAATTATCAATCGTATTTTCAAATAAAGTTCTGGTAAAAAAAGTTCAAATCGGGCAGAGAATCTAAACAAGATGACCTAAGTAAGAAGTGGACGTCCTGAGGAGGCAAGAAACGAAGAAAATATTAAGGAAATTGAGGAAATGGTGTTAATGGATCAACGAATCCTAGTTTTAGTTATCTCAGAGGAAATAGGAATATGCGAAGCATCTGTTTTGACAATTTTCCATAAAGACTTGGAAATGAATTCTCAAGGTTCCAAGACTCTTCAAACGGGGCAGAGAATCAGAGAATCTAATGAAGATGATCCCAAAACTGGACATCTTGCGGAGGCAAGGACCGAAGAATAGATTAAGAATATTTAGGAAATGGTGTTGATGGATCCGCCAAACAAAGTTTTAGTTATCTCAGAGGAAATAGGAAATAGGAAGACTCTGTTCTGACAATTTTGCATGAAGATTTGGAAATAAATTCAAAAGATTACAGGACTTCAAATTGGGCAGAGAATCTAATGAAGATGGCCACGAAAGTGGACGTCCTGCGGAGGCAAGAACCTACGAAAGGTTCAAGGCTCTTTAAATTGGGCAGAGAATGTAATGAAGATGACCCGAAAAGTGAACGTCCTGCGGAGGTAAGAACCGACGAAAAGATCAAGAAAGTTGAGGAAACGGTTTTAATGGATACCTCAAAGGAAATATTAGCATGCGAAGCATAGATTTTGACAATTTTGTACGAAGATTTGGGAATGATTCCAAGACTATTGACTCCTGAAGAAAAGTTGTGCAGGCAAGAAATTTGTGAAGGAAACTTAACGGCTTTAGCTCCTGACCAAAACCTTTTTTTTCAAATTGTAACAGGCGATGAAACGCGGGTGTTCCACTGGGATCCCCTAACAAAACTGGAATCAATGCAATAAATGCAGAAAGGAGCAGCAGCCAAAAAGGCAAAGACGCAAGCATCTGCGAGAAAGCTGATGGCGACAATGTTTTAGGATAATGAGGGCATTGTTTGGATTGAGTAAATAAAAAAAAGGGACTAAAATTATTGCAGATGTCTGCAAAGAAACAATAAACATTTAAATATTGCTGTACGCAAAATGAGGCTCTAGAATTTTGAACTTCATTGCTGCACAAAAATATTGCATGAAGATTACGAAATGAAATGCCGAGTTTATAAGGGCTATAAACTATAAAGTTCAGGAAAAAATCAGCAACTGAGGATTGAGTTACAGTCTTGATGTAAGTTAAAGAATTGCCAATAAAAACATTTAAAGTTTGTATAAAACGATTTTTATTGGAGAAAGCCTATTTTAGCTTTGATGATTTTCTGAATGAATCCAATTTAAGTTCAATTCTAAAAGCTATCTAATATCTGAAGTCTTTTGTTTTCCAGAACATAACTACCTCATTTTAATGCGTTTTTAATGTTTTAACGACTTTTTCTTACATGTATTTATATTTATTGTACGTTTATATTTTTGTATTAGCGTAGTTTCCATTGACCTGTGTACCACAATTGTGTTTAGCATTAATAAAGTATTATTATTTATTATTATTTACGATTGAGTTACAGTCCTGATCAAACTCTGCCGTTTCTCAGTTTAGGAAAAAGGTAATAGTTAGTCCCTTTCCCTAAACTGAAAAAACACTTGCGAGGACGTCGATTGTCTTTCAAAGTGGAACTAAAATACGACATTTCCGAGTTCGACCACTTACCAAAACATTTTGCTAGAAGGCATCGCGGTATTGGAGGAGACTGGACTAAGTGTGTAACTGTTGAACAGTCGTATGTCGAAATATACAATTTTAAATAATTGATTGATAAGGCTGATAAATGTTGAAAGTTCATCTTCACTTTTATATAAATAAAATAAAATAATTTAAAACTTTCAAATATATATTGTAAACTCGCTACAATTGTTTCGCCACACTGTGGCTTCAGGCGAAAAAATGATAAATTACATTTGTCAGTACAGGTATATATACAATGTTTATGGGGGGGTGGGTTTTTCAGCGAAATTTAAATTTAGGAGTGGTGAGTTTGTTAAGTCTAATTGGTCGTTCAAAAGTTGTCCTGTTTATTTTCTTTTATTAATTTCCATGCTCTCCAAGATGTTAAGTTTCCGGCCTTTTTCTTCTCTGTGAAGCACTTTGAAGTTTTCGTCGAAGCGGTGGTTTTCTTCGATGAGGTGGTTGGAGTATGTGGAGTTGGTTTTCCTTTTTTCATAAGAGGTTTTGTGCTCTTTGATTCTTTCTTTGAACGACCTTCCGGTTTGTCCTACATATGTCTTAGGACAGTCTTTGCAATTTAGTAAATAGACTCCACTTTGTTGAGTTATACAGGTTTTATCTTTGTTATTTTTAATTATTTTCCCTATTGTATTATTTGTTTTGAATGCTACCTTAATATTTATTTTTTCCAACATTTTCGCGACTTTATTGCTTATTTCTCCTGTGTATGTTAGTGATGAATAGTTTTTTATAGAAAAGAAAGAATCAAAGAGCACAAAACCTCTTATGAACAAAGGAAAACCAACTCCACATACTCCAACCACCTCATCGAAGAAAACCACCACTTCGACGAAAACTTCAAAGTGCTTCACAGAGAAGAAAAAGGCCGGAAACTTAACATCTTGGAGAGCATGGAAATTAATAAAAGAAAATACACAGGACAACTTTTGAACGACCAATTAGACTTAACAAACTCACCACTCCTAAATTTAAATTTCGCTGAAAAACCCACCCCCCCATAAACATTGTATATATACCTGTACTGACAAATGTAATTTATCATTTCTTCGCCTGAAGAAGCCACAGTGTGGCGAAACAATTGTAGCGAGTTTACAATATATATTTGAAAGTTTTAAATTATTTTATTTTATTTATATAAAAGTATACAATTTTAGTTTTTCTCTTAATTTTCTGTTTTCTGGTTAGGTAGATTTCATTTTAATTTCCCCTCATACATCAAAGTTTTCAAAATATTTCATTTTTGAACAAGGCCGTAGTTAGAAGGGCTTTATACGTTTAGATAGCGGTCAGCTTCCTCTTAACTACATCTTTATTTAATCGGAAATATTTAAAAAAATAGGTTTACCTTAAGGAAAGTACAAATTTTGTGCTTGTCTCGATAAAATGTTTCCTACATTTACAGTTATTTCATAAAAAATATAAAACAGTGGCTATTAGCGTAATCACGTCTTAAATTTTATTTTGTTCTACAATATCTATACAACAAATAGGAAAACAAATTGGTACATATTGTAAAATGTACCTTTGTAAAGGTTTGTAATTTTTGCTATTTATTTCTATTATACAATAATATCACTGCGAAATCCCGCAAAATTGAACTTTTCGAAAATTCACTGTTTTACGCTCCTAGTAAGTTTATTTTTGTATTTTTTTTTTTGGCTTTTGCCTGGCCTTAGTTTCACGACTATTAGCCAACATCATTCAATTTTTAACTATTTAATTTATTAACCTACTTATTCAATTATTTCACTATATCTATATTTGGATGTCACAACACATTCACACACATCCATGGAACCGGAGACGAGTATTTTTCGTTAGAAAAATTACTCGCCCCCGCCGGGAATCGTACCCAGATCACCGCCGTGAACGATTAGCGAAACCAGCGGCTCAACCGCTCGGCCACGGCGGGCCCTTATTTTTGTATAAAAGTAAATGAAAAAAAAAAATACTTATCTTCGCAAAGAAATCTTTTACAATGTAACCGAATTAGTTTTTTTATTATATGTAGTAGATATTGCAGAAAAAATGTAATTTAAGACGCTAATTTAGCAGTAGAATTTCTCATTTAAGTATACATATCCCGATAATTACAGCTTTTGGTAAATTTACAGGAACTCGTTGGTCTTTTTCACTTTTGACAATTAACGTGTACACATTGGCCGATGTATACGTTGTAAATTTTCAGACTTTTGTCGGTTTTATAAAAGCGTTCAATTTGAAGTTTCGAACGTGTCTTTCCACTCCCAGATTAAGCATGAAGTAAAATTTCGAGTTTAGAAAAGCCTGAAAATTTGGGTTGGTCGCGTAGCGCGTAGCGCTACGCGACCAAACCAAATTTTCAGGCTTTTCTAAACTCGAAATTTTACTTCATGCGCCACGCGTATAAAACACTGATTTATGATGAAGTTCAAAATATACACTATTTAGTTTTTATCTTAACAGCATATTTCAAAGAAAATTGCTCGAATTTTGAAAGTGTAATAAGATTAAGTTACAGTTAGGCGAAATAAATATTTGTTAAACTTATTAACGTTTTATTTATCAAACCTGAGCAGTTTATTTTGAACTTAAATTTAAATCAGTTTAGAAAAACCTGAATTTGGATTTAGACGCTGCGCATCCAAATCTAAACGTTCAGGCTTTTCTAAACTCGAAATTTTACTTTATGCTTAGTCTGGGAGTGGAAACACTCGTCAAAAGCATCAAATTGAACGTCTTGATGAAACCAACAATCGCCCAAAAGTTTAAAGCGTATGTATTGGGATATTTATATTTGAAAGAACATTCCCTGTATTTTTATAGCTATTCCCTGAATTTTTATAGCTATATGCTTATTAAATTAAGTACATCCAACAATTATAGATATTAATGTTGTTGGAATGGGCAAACAAGCTATTAATATTATTTCAATACAGGATAATTACAAAATGCATAACATGCATCTCAGCAATGGCGTCCGGAAGTCCGTTACGCAGCGTGATTTGAAAGCGCTCTTAAACAATATGCATATGATTGCGAAAAAAGTGGAAATACATTTATACTTCCCACATTGTTCGAATCAAATTGCCCCATTTTAGTTAAACAATGACATCAACGTCGCCTCTACAATTGTGATTTGTTAAACAAATTGCTTTTAATCGTGTAATTTTCAGACCAACTAAACAGCAACAATCACAATTAGTTGCGGAACACCAAAATTTTGTTACTCTATTTTAGCGAAGTTTTATTGTTATTAACCAAATTTTTCCTTTGTAGTATTGTTTATCCGTTTAAAGCTGAGCCCAAATAAAAAACATTACTTAAAAACGAATAATTTTTTATTTTCAATATCGAATATCAACATTGTACCTGAAATATGATTTTAGAAAAATACAAATATACTTTGAAAAATGGGAAAAAAATATTAATCAAATATATATAATAAAAATTGTATAAATTCAAAAATCAATGAAACTTAGGAATAAAAGAAAAATGAAAATATAGAAAAAAACAATAAGAATTATTAATAAAACACAGTTTGATTTCCTTTCTTTAATAATTAGTATAGAAAGGAAATAAAACCGTGATTTATTAGTGATTAATTACTTCACATAACTTAAAATAAACAGTAAATATAAAAATAATTGTGATAATAATAAAAGTAATATATTGATATTTTTTTAATCATGATATGTATGAATAAAAATATGATAATTTTATTTAAAACTTGTTTCCAATTTTGTTCTTTTATTTTAGCATTAAAACTAAATTTATTCCACGGTTAAGAGTAGTTGAAGACTCGAAACAGTTGAGAACAGTGAGAAAGAATTAAGAGGCACTTGACAAAGTTTTAGGAGAAAACAGGAGATTCAAGAATGTCTTTAGCCAACTAAGAGGAACATTCCCAAATCTTCAAATACACCTAAGAGAGTTAGTTTTATTGGAATTTTGAGAATCGACAAACTCAAATATTATTTACCTTAAATATGTTTGAGCAAAATAGCTATAGGAAATTCAGAGACACGTCTGGAGTTTTAAGAAGTTGGAAACTTAAAAAATATTTGAAAGCGACTTAATAATAATAATAAATTAAAATTATTTCCAATAAAAATTATACATTCATTTACAGTGAAAATATATAAAAACATTCAGGGATTAGTAACAGGGACGTCGACCAGTGACCTAATCCCTGAGTGTTTCGACGAAGTACGACCGTTACGTCCACCTGAGAATATATAAAAACTACTTAAACTAAGTGTAAACAACAGGAAAATAAAAATTAAATGAAAACAAGGCTTAAGGTGATACAAAATACAAAATGGTTACAACAAATCAAAAGCAAAATCATACTCAAATATAAAGGAAAAAAAGTAAATGAGAAAATTAGTGTTATATGATATTTGAGATTTTATTTATGAATTATTTTGAACTACAAAGATACCTAAGAAAGATTTGTGAAACAAGAAAGTCTTAAGATACTCATAAGGAACGTATTGAGCAGTGAGAGGCTTGCGAAAGATTCGAGAGGCGCCTAGCATAGTTATAGGAGAAATTTGAGAAACGGAAGATTCGAAAAAGTTTTGAGAAACAAGAGACTATAAAGAGTTTTGGGAGAGACTCAAGAAGCACTTGGCAGAGTTTTGGGAGGAAATTAAGAAACAATAGATTCAAGATAGTCTTAAGTCGCTTAAGATATACAGATTTCAATAATGTAAACCTTTAAGAAGGCTTATAATACACATAAGAAAGTTTTATTAAAAATTTGAGAACTGAGCAACTTAAGAGAGTTTTCATAGAGACTTGAGAAAATCTTATCAAGCACTTGAGAGTGTTTTGAAAGAGAATTGTGAAACACGTGACTTACTTTCGTGAAACAAGAAAGTCTTAAGATACTCATATGGAATGTATTTGAGCAATGAGAGACTTGCGAAAGATTCGAGTGACGCCTAAGAGATTTACGGGAGAAATTTGAGAGACTCGAACGAGTATTTAAAGAAACAAGAGACTCGAAAGACTTCTGAGAAAGACCTAATAGGCACTTAACAGAGTTTGGGAGGGAATTGAGAAACAATAGATTCAAGATAGTTTCAAGTCACTTGAGAGGTACAGTTTTCAATAATATGAGCCCCAATAATGTGAGCCTTTAGAAATGCTTAGAATACACTTAAGATACTTTTATTAAAATTTTGAGAAACGAGCAACTTGAGAGAGTTTTCATGGAGACTTGAGAAAATCTTATGAGGAAACGAAAGAGAGAGGGAAACGAGAGACTTGAACAAGTTTTGAGAAACAAGAGACTCGAAAGACTTCTGAGAAAGACCTAATAGGCACTTAACAGAGTTTGGGAGGGAATTGAGAAACAATAGATTCAAGATAGTTTCAAGTCACTTGAGAGGTACAGTTTTCAATAATATGAGCCCCAATAATGTGAGTCTTTAGAAATGCTTAGAATACACTTAAGATACTTTTATTAAAATTTTGAGAAACGAGCAACTTGAGAGTGTTTTCATGGAGACTTGAGAAAATCTTATGAGGAAACGAAAGAGAGAGAGAAACGAGAGACTCGAACAAGTTTTGAAAAACAAGAGACTCGAAAGATCTCTGGGAAAGACCTAATAGGCACGTAACAGAGTTTTGGAGTGAATTGAGAAACAATAGATACAAAATGTGAGCCTTTAGAAATGCTTAGAATACACTTAAGAGTGTTTTATTAGAAATTTGAGAAACAAGCAACTTGAGAGAGTTTTCATGGAGACTTGAAAAAATCTTATTGAGAGTGTTTTGAAAGAGAATTGCGAAACACGTGGCTCACTTTTCTACTTTGGTATTAATTGTTTGCAGTTTATACGAACATTATTGTAATTTTATATATTATATTCGTATTTAAACACTAAATTATTGTTATTTTCTTCAGGTATTTTCCATAAAATTGAAATTTCTCTAGTTATTTTAGAAAAATATTGAACTCATTTTTTTTGTTTGAAAATTTACCAAATTATTTAACATACGTTTATAGAAACTTGTAGGGTTCTTAAATACATTTTTAATCAATAAATATCCCATAAAATAATACTTGTTCTGTTAAAAATTCATAACAGAACAAGTATTATTTTATGGAATATTTATTGATTAAAAATGTATTTAAGAACCCTACAAGTTTCTATAAACGTATGTATGTTAAATAATTTGGTAAATTTTCAAACAAAAAAATTGAGTTTGTGTTTTTTAAACTTCTGAATAAATCAGTGTTTTATACGCGTGGCGCATGATGTCAAATTTCGAGTTTAAAAAAGCCTGAATTCAGATTTGAACGCTGTGCCTCCAAATCTAAGCGTTCAGATTTTTCCAAACTCGAAATTTTACTTCATGCTTAACCAAGGAGTCGGAAACACTCGTAAAATAATACTGAAGTTTCAATAAATATTAAGTGCTGGAAAGAATGAAAATACCTACTTTTATTTTAAATTTACTTGAACAATAAAAGTTTATAACTTTTGATATGTAAAGAAAAAGGATTCAGTTTATTTATGTAAATTAAATAATCTGTTGATTATCACACAAAATATTCGCCTTACAAAATCCTTTTCATATACATATTAAGTTATAAACTTTTATTGTTCAATTAAATTTAAAATAAAATCAAGTATTTTGATTTTATTCTTTCCATAAATATGAAGTTTTTTCGAAACGTTCTATGTTATTCTAGCGAGTCTTTTCCATTCTTTGGTTAAGCATGAAGTAAAATTTCGAGTTTAGAAAAGCCCGAACGTTTGGATTTGGACGGGTGGCGACCAAATCCAAATTCAGGCTTTTCTAAACTCGAAATTTTACGTCATACGCCACGCGTATAAAACACTGATTTGTTCAGAAATTTAAAAAACACAAACTCAATTTTTTTGTTTGAAAATTCAAAAAATTATTTAATTAACATAAATTTAGAGAAATTTGTAGGGTTTTTAAATACATTTTTAATCTAATCTAACTTCAGTTTTTTTAAAACTCCAAATTTTACTTCATGCGCCAAGAGTATAAAACACTGATTTATTCAGAAGTTTAAAAACACAAACTCAATGTTTTTGTTTGAAAATTCAACAAATTATTTAATTTCTTGAATTAATTTCTCATCTGGCACTTGGTGAAACATATTAGAATATGTAAAGTTATTTAAATTAAAAACACTTGGTATTGTTTCACAAATTAAAACTTTATTTCGACTTGTTTCGGTTTGTTAGACTATTTTTAAAGGAATTCCTTTGAAAATGGTCTAACAAACCGAAACTAGTTGGAATAAAGTTTTAATTTGTTAAACAATACCAAGTGTTTTTAATTTAAATAACTTTACAAATTATTTAACATAAATTTAGATAAGTTGTAGGGTTAAACATAATAAAAATAATATATTGATAATTGTTTAATCATGGTATGTATGAATGTTAATATGCTAATTTTATTTGAAACTTGTTTTCAATTGTTGTTCTTTTATTTTCGCATTAAAACAATATGTATTCTACGGTTAAAAGTACAAAAGTTGTAGATTGATCAAAATTATTTAAAAAAATATAACAGATTTCCATATTACGCTAAGACACTATTTATTTCAACGACATGTTAAATTCTATTGATTGTACCCAAATACTTACTGATCCAACGCGTATCACCGAAAATAAGCAGTCCCTATTGGATGTAATTATAACTTCCAATAATACCGAGATTAATGAGGCGTATGTAGATAACTCAAATAACTTTTCAGATCATGAAACAATAATATGCGAATTAAAACTTGAAGTTCTACATAACGTGACATATAAAACTATCAGATCTTTCAAATATTTTAATATTGAAAGTTTTGATAGGGACATGCATTTAATCCCATGGCAAAATATTTTTCACATCGAAAACGTTGAAGATAAAATAGATTATTTAAACAATAACATTTTCACTATACTAGATCAACATGCTCCTTTAATAACCGTAAAAATTACCAAACCGCCTTCTCCATGGCTCTCTAACAACACAAAATTCTTAATGCAACTGAGAAATAATGCATTAAAACGTTATAAACTTTCACTAAATGAACATCATAAGAAATATTATAATACACTTCGCAATTTAGTGACAAACACGATCCGTTTAGAAAAACAGGCTTATTTTCAGTGTGCTCTAACAGAGAGACACGGAAAATCTCTTTGGAAAAAGTTGAACTTATTAAATATAAAACCAAATCGTAAATTTGATATACCAGACATTTCATTGAATGTGTTCCTGGCACAATTAAAAATGTCGATAACTTGATAAACTATTATAATACCAATCAAAATAATTTAGGAGCCAGTTTAAAATTTCATACAGTAGATACGTCTGAAGTATTGAAAATAATAGCAAAAATGAATACATCTTCTGTAGGTACAGACAATATGAGCCTCAAGACAATTAAATTATGCTTGCCCCACATTCTGCCTTATTTGACTCATATAATAAATTCATGCATCATCTCAAATGTATTTCCAGAAAATTGGAAATCAGCTATCATATTACCTCTGGCCAAAATTACAAAACCTAAACATCTCTCTGATTTAAGACCAATTAGCATACTTCCAATTTTTTCTAAAATTTTAGAAAAAATACATTGTCGTCAGTTGAGTGAATTTTTAAATAAAAATAGCATTATACCAGAAAAACAGTCGGGTTTTAGGTCCGGTTATAGTTGTGCTAGCTCCTTGCTGAAAGTTACAAACGATATTTTACATGCATCTGATCAAGGCATGTTAACGGTTTTAACGTTACTTGATTTCAGCAAGGCGTTTGATACTATTAACCATGAACTCTTAGGTGCCATTTTAAAGTATATTGGTTTGGATAATAGTGCTGCAGCCCTATTACATAGTTATTTGAGTGGTAGATGGCAGATCGTTCAATCAAAAAATAAATTTTCAGAAAAAAGGTTTATTACTAAGGGGGTTCCGCAAGGGTCTATTTTAGTCCCAATTCTTTTTATTATATATACATCATGCTTCACTAAATCAATAAAATATTGCAAGAACATGTTGTATGCAGATGACACTCAATTATACATGTCGTTTAGGGACCAAGAGACACAGGAGTCACTAAATAAAATTCAAACTGACCTAAACTCAATTACAGAAATCTCCCTTAATCACGGTCTAATTTTAAAACCTAAAAAATCTGTAGTGGTGATATTTAGAAATAAAAATAAAGTTGATGATCTGAAAAATACAATAAAGCTCAAAATTAATAACATCGAGATACCTATTCAGAATGAAGCAAAAAATTTAGGATTAGTCTTGGACAATCTTTTTACTTACAACACACAGATTAATAATAATACACGAAAAGCCTATATGAATTTAAAGCTAATTTACCCACACAGGCACCACTTATCTACACAAATTAAGACCATGTTGTGTATCAGCTTGGTGATGTCTTGTTTTACGTATTGTATGGAGGTGTATGGCCCATCGCTCAGAAAAATAAATATAAAAAAGCTGCAAAAAGTGCAAAATAGCTGTATGAGATTAATCTTTGGAATCCGAAAATTTGACCACATAAGTCATAAACTTCTAGAGCTAGGATGGTGAAATGTTGAAAATCAAATTAATATATCATGTGCAACATATTTCCACAAAATTCTTCAAACAAAACAGCCTTGTTACCTTTTTAACCTCACATCCTTCAGACCTGACGTACATCACTTAAATTTACGCAGAGATTTTATTACCATTCCGAGGCACCGCACAGCTTATATGAGTAGATCTTTTATTGTTCACATGAGTACCTTATATAACTCTATTCCAGAGAAAATTAAAAAATTAAACAAAGCAGCGTTCAAAACACAATATCACCTTTATTTGTTAGAAAGGCAATAAGTCCATTTGTGTTTTCTCTTTTTTTAATTAAATTTCGGTGAGTTTTAAGTTTTAAGTTTTAAATTTCAAATTTTGAAATTTCAAGTTTTGAAATTAAAATGTATAAAATTTTTGTTTATAATTATTGTATAAGTATAGATATAAGCAATATATAAAATAAAAACAAGGTCCCAGTGGAAGAACAGGGAAATTTAATTTCGCATCCTGAACTGGCACCTTGAGATTTTTCATAACTCCAATTTAATATTAAACACTGTAAATTAATCATGTATGTAATCTTTGTGAAGTTACGGAAATAATGACCTATTATTATTATTATTATTAAAATGCTTGATTTTTATAAAATTATTATATTAATGATTTTATTAAAATCATTTTGTTAATGCAAAATACAAACCTGTTGTATATTTTTAATAATTTTGATCAATCTTCAACTTTTGTACTCTTAACATGCTGAATTGAATATTTTTTTTTGTTGATAAATGTATGAATCTTTAACTTTTTTACTTTCGTATTTAAACACTAAATTATTGTTATTTTCTGTAAGCAGTTTTTATAAAATTGAAATGTCTCCAGTCATTTTTGAAAAACATTAAGGGTGGGTTACATTTTTAACTAAACAAGTATAATTTTATAGGAATTTATTGAATAAAAATGTATTTAAAAAACCTAAAAATGTCTCTGGAATAATGTTGATTGAATAATATGTTGGATTTTAAAACAAAATACTTGCCTATTGTTTAAGCAAATTTAAAATAAAATCAAGCATTTTTATTTTATTCTGTCCAGCACTTCATATTTATTAAAACGTTCAATGTTATTCTAACTAGTGCTTTCCATTCCCTGGTTAAGCATGAAGTAAAATTTCGAGTTTAGAAAAGCCTGAACGTTTGGATTTGGACGCTGCGCGTCCAAATCCAAACGCAGGCTTTTCTAAACTCGAAATTTTACTTCATGCGCCACGCGTATAAAACACTGATTTATTTAGAAGTTAAAAAACACAAAATCACATCATTATCTTTAATTAGTATATCACGAAAACACATATTTGGTTTGTTATCAACGATTTCATAAGTAAAGATTTGAAATTTTTAAGAATGTAGAAATTTCAAAAAACTTAGTTAGGTATATTTAAATAAATTAATTGTGAGTTACGTGAAGATTAAATTAATTTGACGAATAAAGCACTAATAACCTTTCTTCACACTTTTATTTGAATTAGCAAATGTACATTTCGGACACAAAGTTACCATTATCAATGGATTAACACTGTGTTAATCCATTGATAATGGTCACTTTGTGTCCGAAATGTACATTTGCTAATTCAAATAAAAGTGTGAACAAAGGTTATTAGTGCTTTATTCGTCAAATTAATTTAATCTTCACGTAACTCACAATTAATTTATTTAAATATACCTAACTAAGTTTTTTGAAATTTCTACATTCTTAAAAATTTCAAATCTTTACTTATGAAATCGTTGATAACAAACCAAATATGTGTTTTCGTGATATACTAATTAAAGATAATGATGTGATTTTGTGTTTTTTAACTTTTAAATAAATCAGTGTTTTATACGCGTGGCGCATGAAGTAAAATTTCGAGTTTAGAAAAGCCTGCGTTTGGATTTGGACGCTGCGCGTCCAAATCCAAACGTTCAGGCTTTTCTAAACTCGAAATTTTACTTCATGCTTAACCAGGGAATGGAAAGCACTAGTTAGAATAACATTGAACGTTTTAATAAATATGAAGTGCTGGACAGAATAAAATAAAAATGCTTGATTTTATTTTAAATTTGCTTAAACAATAGGCAAGTATTTTGTTTTAAAATCCAACATATTATTCAATCAACATTATTCCAGAGACATTTTTAGGTTTTTTAAATACATTTTTATTCAATAAATTCCTATAAAATACTTGTTCAGTTAAAAATGTAACCCACCCTTAATGTTTTTCTAAATTGACTAGAGACATTTCAATTTTATAAAAACTGCTTACAGAAAATAACAATAATTTAGTGTTTAAATACGAAAGTAAAAAAGTTAAAGATTCATACATTAATCAACAAAAAAAATATTCAGCATGTTAAGAGTACAAAAGCTGAAGATTGATCAAAATTATTAAAAATATACAACAGGTTTGTATTTTGCATTAACAAAATGACTAATAAAATCATTAATATAATGATTTTATCAAAATCAAGCATTTTCTTAGCGTAATATGCAAATCTGTTGTATTTTTTAAATAATTTTGATCAATCAACAACTTTTGTACTTTTAACCGTAGAATGCATATTGTTTTAATGCGAAAATAAAAGAACAACAATTGAAAACAAGTTTCAAATAAAATTAGCATATTAACATTCATACATACCATGATTAAACAATTATCAATATATTATTTTTATTATGTTTAACCCTACAAGATTATCTAAATTTATGTTAAATAATTTGTAAAGTTATTTAAATTAAAAACACTTGGTATTGTTTCACAAATTACAACTTTATTCCGACTAGTTTCGGTTTGTTAGACCATTTTTAAAGGAATTACTTTGAAAGTAGTCTAACACACCGAAACAAGTCGGAATAAAGTTTTAATTTGTGAAACAATACCAGGTGTTTTTAATTTAAATAACTTTACATATTCTAATATGTTTCACCAAGTGCCAGATGAGAAATTAATTCAAGAAATTAAATAATTTGTTAAATTTTCAAACAAAAACATTAAGTCTGTGTTTTTAATCTTCTGAATAAATCAGTGGTTTATACTCTTGGCGCATGAAGTAAAATTTGGAGTTTTAAAAAAACTGAAGTTACATTAGATTAAAAATGTATTTAAAAACCCTACAAATTTCTCTAAATTTATGTTAATTAAATAATTTTTTGAATTTTCAAACAAAAAAATTGAGTTTGTGTTTTTTAAATTTCTGAACAAATCAGTGTTTTATACGCGTGGCGTATGACGTAAAATTTCGAGTTTAGAAAAGCCCGAATTTGGATTTGGTCGCCACCCGTCCAAATCCAAACGTTCAGGCTTTTCTAAACTCGAAATTTTACGTCATACGCCACGCGTATCAAACACTGATTTGTTCAGAAATTTAAAAAACACAAACTCAATTTTTTTGTTTGAAAATTCAAAAAATTATTTAATTAACATAAATTTAGAGAAATTTGTAGGGTTTTTAAATACATTTTTAATCTAATGTAACTTCAGTTTTTTTAAAACTCCAAATTTTACTTCATGCGCCAAGAGTATAAACCACTGATTAACATTTCGGACACAAAGTTACCATTATCAATGGAATAACACTGTGTTAATCCATTGATAATGGTCACTTTGTGTCCGAAATGTACATTTGGTAATTCAAATAAAAGTGTGAACAAAGGTTATTAGTGCTTTATTCGTCAAATTAGTAAGGTATGATGACTTATTACTGTAAGTTAATTATTTCCTCAACAAGTTTTCTTACAAGTTCTAATAAAAAATAGAATATCATTTACTTTACCTTAATTTATTTAAACTAGAGTTCCATCACGAATTTATAAGTGGTAAACTAACAATAGTAATCTACTAAAATGTTTTACCAAAGTGATATGTTAACATCATTCTTAGAATTACGTTAAAGCTGCATGCTAGCATCTATTAATAAGGCAGGTAGTAATTTGTAAAATTTAAATATGATATCATGTCCTTGGCTAATTATTAATTAGATTTGCTGGTATCATTACTATGAAATTAATGACAATAATGTAATATGATCATCATTAAAACCGCTATCCGTATTACTATTTCTTGTCCCATAGAAAATTTAATTGACATGCAAGAAAAGAGCCACGACGTTAATCGCATTTTCGACTAGGATAGGGGTTTCCCCCTGTTATTTAATTAAAACACTTTTACCCCTCCCGCGGAATTAATGATTTAATCCGATAAACCCCGCGCGGGTTTAAAAATTTCGCCGCCTTCAAATATGCTGCTTTTTTTCTTCCTTTCCTCGTGCAGACGCATTGTGACTCGCTGTGGATTTCACGTGACTCACGCTCGCTATCTTTAGGTCACAACCCCAAGAACGTCTTTGTGAACCCCTCACGTATGCAATAACGACCGACTGAAATGGGAATAGGAATGGGGTGTTGAGTTTCCACTTCCACTTCCCTTCGACAGCGTATATTGATAGCTTACATCAATTGATGGACATAAACTGGATAGTTATTTAGAATCCCTGCTCTTGCTTTCCAATCAAATATTCTATTTTCGGAATACATTGTTACTGATTCACAATGTGTTCTATTTCGTTTGATTCTATTAATAATTCAATCGGCGTAGATGACGGGTGGATTATTTCATCAAAACTATATCTATAAGGAAAACGTCCATCATTGCTGTTCGAATCGGTTTCAGTTTGGATATTTTTTTAATTAATTTATTTGAGTTGCTTACAAAAGCATTCCTTAAAAGATTTTACTTGTTGAATACCTTAAATGTACTAAGCCTCTTATAACCATAATCATACCATTACCGTTCCAACCTATTGAATTTTTAAATGTTTGATGAGTTTTCAATTTTATTATTGTTATACTTAAGGCTGTCAGAGGCGTAGCAATGGGGGTGTGGTCCTCCCTGAGTGTAATCATCGAGAGGGTAACAAAATGGCAAAACAATGGGTTTTAAATTTTAAAAAAGGCTCTCTTCTCAAAACATATTATCTAAAATGATCTTAATAACTCTTGTTTTCCATTTTTGGGATAGAGTGTATTTCTCTCCGTTATCATGTGTAAATGTACCTACGTTAGCCGGAAAAAAGGTATACATTTCCCACCGAACAAAAAAACAGAAAATTAACGTTTTATCAACATTGTAATAACATTAAACGTTGTTTTAATGTTAATGAAACATTACTTAAATGTGTTTGCTCAGTGGGTTCTTAGAGAAATTTAATGAAGAATTATGCGCCTGGCGCATGAAGTAAAATTTCGAGTTTAGAAAAGACTGAAAATTTGGTTTAGTAGCGTAGCGCTACGTGACCAAACCAAATTTTCAGGCCTTTCTAAACTTGAAATTTTACTTTATGCTTAATCTGGGATTATAGACACTCATTAAAAGCTTCAAATTGAAAGTTTTAAATAAAACCACGATTGTCTGAAAACGATTACGCTAGTTTAGAAAAGCCCAGAAAATTTGTCTCGGGTCGCGCCGAGCTACGCGACCCAACCAAATTTTCAAGCTTTTTTAAACTCGAAATTTAACTTCATGCTTAATCTGGGATTGGAATCACTCGTTAGAAGCTTCAACTTGAAAGTTTTTAATTTGAAAATTTACATCGAAAAATCGGGACAAGTGTACAAAAAAAATCCCTGTATATTTACTGTATTTTACACCTAAAACAACAATATTGTGATCTATAACTAAACCGGATTTTATTCACAAGTTTACCGAATTGCCGGTAATTGAAAAGGTCGTAAAATTTACAATCCCTAGCCATGAATATGAATGGGAACATTAATGGCATGATTCAAATAATTTCTTGATATTCAGGACACTTGCACATCGTCACATCAAATTAAGCACACATCTCTAATGCATTGCGCGATGAGTTATTTTGATTAATGAGCGGATTGTTTAAAATGTCGAACCGTCAACGAATTAACCATTCTCAGAACTTTACGTTGAGTTGTTGAAACCAGTGGCGTAGTAAGGTCAGCTGGTACCCGGTGCGGAGAAATATTTTGTTCAGAACCATTATACTTGAAGTATTTTGACTCAGATAACCCAAATTTGACTGTAAAAAAACTTGAAACCAAGCACAATATCGAGTATTCGACGAAAACTTCCAAAATGAGGTTCTGAAAGAATAAGTATCGGTTTCAAGAATAAGCACATTCCCTTTGCAAAATATAAAAATCGGGAGCTAACCAAGACCTCGCATATGATTTTTTGGTCTATTGGAATCTTAGCGAACATGGCCTGATGGGTCAATACCGTCGCACTTGAAAAAAACATTTTTGTTGTGCCGTTGTATAGATAATTACATACTTTGTTACAAAATAATACGAAAATAAAACTAATAAAATATCTACAAAATACAACGTAAATAAATGATCAGTTTCTTAAATGGTTCATAATTCCGCTTTTATAACTACAAATTTGAGATAAAAATATATCAACAATATGTAAATAACTATTATACACATACAGCGAGTTTTTTTTAAGTATACCTATATATCCCAATATAGGCTGTAAATCTTCAAAAATTCGTTGTTTTTCGAAAGAGTTAAAATTAAATCTTTAAACAAGTGTTTTCCACTCGCAGATTTTATTTTTTTATTAAGGGGCAAGCAACGGAAGTTAGAGTTATTTCCAGAGAGATTTATGTAACACCGAACATGTTCATAACGAGAATTTTCCTTTTAAGTATACATAAACATACGTTGTATATTTGCCGATGCTCGGTTTGTTGAAAGAATTTAATTTGTAGCTTTAAACGAGTGTTTTCCACTCCCAGGCTAAGCATGAAGTAAAATTTCGAGTTTAGAAAAGCCTGAAAATTTGGTTTGGTCGCGTAGCGCGAAGCGCGGAGCGGCCAAACCAAATTTTCAGGCTTTTCTAAACTCGAAATTTTACTTCATGCGCCACCGGTACAAAACACTGATGCAATGTAAAGTTTAGCGATGTGTTTTAAACTTCGTAATATGTCAGTGTACCGGTGGCGCATGAAGTAAAATTTCGAGTTTAGAAAATCCAGAAAATTTGGTTTGGCCGCTCCGCGCTTCGCGCTACGCGACCAAACCAAATTTTCAGGCTTTTCTAAACTCGAAATTTTACTTCATGCTTAGTCTGGAAGTGGAACACACTCATTTCAAGTTTCAAATTGAACTCATTTAAAAAAAAAAACAACGGTTATCTAAAGATTTACGGCATATACGCTGTAATTGGGACATGTATACTTGAAAGACAAACTCCCTGTTTGTACAAGTTGAGGCATTAATTGCGATTGATTGGCTACAATTTGTAATGGTCATATAGGCAATCCAATTTACACATAACTTAAAAATTAAAGGTGTCTAATTGTATTGTAAATGTTCGGTGTTACATAAAACTCTCTGTCTGTTCTAGCACCGCAGCCGTTTTCGTTTCCGTAGTCAATCAAAGAGCTCTGTTTTATTAGCTAATTCCAGTAGCTTTTAGAACATCTTTTCCTTCGGGAAGTGGGTTGAATTCCCTTGGACAAGGTTTGCTTCCCTCCAGGTAGTAAGTGCCTCGCACTCGAATAGTACCTCGCACTCGAATAGTACATCATAGCATAGTCTGCATATTGGATCTTCTGTGAACAGTTTCATGTTATGCAGATGTTTCCTTAGGGTGCAGTGTCCAGTTATCATTTCTGTGACCATTCTAAGGTTGTTTCTACTCAGTCTGAGGGCCTCAGTTGCTAGTTCTTTGCAGGGCATTTCCATTTACTGTGTTTGTGTCCTGTCAGGTTTTTCCAGCGCTCGGTGTCTCTTTCCAAAGTCCACTCTCTTACGCTTAGTCTTATTGACTTTTTGTGGATGGGTAGCATCGGTTCTGGTCCAATGTAGGGTCTACGTGATCCAATCTTTGCCAATTCGTCAGCTTTCTCGTTGCCATCCTCCCCTGTGTCCACTGAGAGTTACGGTGTTAACAGTCGCCAGTTTCGTCAGGTTTTAAATGCACCCCCTAGTTAGCTTAGATTGGATCTTGTAGCTATCAAGTGCTCGGCTGTCTGAGAGGATCAAGATCTTTTGTCTCCTATATTCTCGTTGCAGGTTTTCCATAATACATTGGTTAATCGCGAAGATTTTGGCTTGATGTGCAGTTGCCATCCTCCCCAGAGACACAAAGATGTCACATTTTGGGGTTACGCCGTGGATCCCAGCGCCAGCTCCATCCTCTTTGCTTGATCCGTCGGTGTACCAGATCAGGGATCCAGGTGGAGGGTTGCGCTTCTCCTTGTCCCCTTCACACTGTATTGTGAAGGGTCTATTAAGGGAGTAGATACCACGCATGTAGTCACTTCACTTCCCATTTGCAGTAGAGGTTTGGTAACTACCTGTTCTATTCTGGAGTGGTTTCCTGTGAGGTGCCACTTTCCAGTTGTTCTCAACCTGTATGCCCATAGTCTGGCCTTACTTTTAACCACCAGATCTAGTGGTTGGAGGTTTAGTAGGGTCTCCATTGAGGCAGTTGATGTTGTACGCAGAGCGCCAGTTATGCATAAGCATGCTAGTCGCTGTACTGTAGAGAGAGCTGTCTGCGCAGTACTTTGTTCTACTTTCGGCCACCATATGGTGCATCCGTAGGTGATCATGGGTTTTACTACTGTATTATATATCCACATAGTCATTTTTCGATTGAGGCCCTATGTTTTTCCCAGAGCTCGCTTTGTTGTCATTAGCGTCGTTTTTGCTCTGTCAGTTGCGTGTTTTAATTGATGGTTCCATGTGAGTGTTGTATCTAGGTAGATACCTAGATATTTGACCTCACTGGTAAACTGTAGAGTTTGGTTAAAGAAGGTTGGGGGTTTGAGGCCTACGCATTTCCTTCTTTTAGTGAACGGGATGACCGCAGTCTTTGTGGGGTTAACGCTCAGCCCCACCTCCCCACATCATCGTTCTACTGTTTTCAGGGCATTGTTCATGATGCCTGGTATGGTAGTTGGATATTTTCCCGTGATGAGAATGACAATATCATCTGCATACCCCTGGGCGTAATATCCTGATTCGTTTAATAACGTTAGTAGCTCATCCACAACCATGTCCCATAAAAGAGAGGATAGAACGCCCCCCCTGGGGACATCCCCCTTTGGCTTTTAAACAGATTAAGCATGAAGTAAAATTTTAAGTTTAGAAAAGCCTGAACGTTTGGATTTGGACGCGAACCATCCAAATCCAAATTCAGGCTTTTCTAAACTCGAAATTTAACTTCAGACGCCACGCCTATAAAACACTGAAATATTTTGATGTTAAAAATGCAATACTAAAGTAGTATATTTTTTTAACTTTACACTATTTCAGTGTTTTAAATGCCTGGCGCATGAACTCAAATTTCGGGTTTAGAAAAGCCTAGAAATTTCAAAATAGTGAACGTTTTTTGCCGAATCCTCTAAGATTTTTCTTAGAGGGATGTTCAATGCTGAAAACATTCTCCTGACAAATAAAAACCCAACTTTCTACACTACTCATTACACTCCTCAAGAAAATACATTATTTCTTCACAGTTATTAGGAAAATCTTTACTTCAGAAATCATTACCAGGCCGCTGTACTTAGAAATTGCATGGGGGGAATCTTAGTGCGGATTCTAATGCACTTTTTACACATTTAAGTGTATGCCATTTCATTGCGCCAACCGTTTTCCGTATCTGGTTTATACTCTTGCACATTATCGAAGACGGAGGCCAATTAGGTTTCGTATGAGAACGCACTTGTGCAATTATATTCCCCACGACATTTCTCAATCTGTCATAAACAATATGACCAAACGAGCTTAGCGCCTCATTGCCATGGGAAACGTTTAAATCTAACCACAAAGTATCAGATAATTAACAATAAGCATTATTTTATTAACAAACATAACGACACAATTTATGAAAATAATAAATGTAATTTTCATTTTCATCTGCCTCATGAAGCCAATATGCGGCGAAGCATGTTTCAGTGTTTAACAATAAAGTGAAACCTTCATAAATGTGTTATTTTATTTCAAGTGATATTATGGAGATTTATCATGTATCCGTTATATCAATTAAATAATTAAATATTCGTTATTGATTATAAAATGAATTAAATCAAAATATATTAAAAAAATATGGTTATCATAAGACAATCATAAAAATACGGCTTTTCATTAGAAAAATTATAAAAAAACGACTTTCATTAGAAACATCATACAAAAATAATATATCCCTGAAATAGTTACCGATTCTCAGATTTGTGGATTCTAAGAATCTGAAACTATTTCAGGGATATATTATTTTTGTATAATGTTTCTAATGAATATCGTATTTTTTATGATTTCTCTAATGAAAACTGTATTTTTATGACATTCTAATGATAATCGTATTTATTTGATATATTTTGATCTAATTTATTGTGTAATCAATAACAAATATTTAATTATTTAATAACAATTGCTCAAATTTTAAAAGCGTAAGATTTATTTAGACGGAATAAACATTTGTAAAATTAATGAATGTGAGATTAAACATAAAATCAAGTTGAATATATTTTGAACTTCACTTAAAATCAGTGTTTTATACGCGTGGCGCATGAAGTAAAATTTCGAGTTTAGAAAAGCTTGAAAATTTGGATTTGCCGGGGCGCGACTCGCTGCGCTCGCGCGCCCCGGCAAATCCAAATTTTCAGGCTTTTCTAAACTCGAAATTTTACTTCATGCTTACTCTGGGAGTGGAAACCCTTGTTAGACAATCAATCAGAAACTTATTTGATCAGAAATTATTCAAAATTAATAGATTCAATTTGATAAAAAAATACTCTGATAAAATTACCTAGAAAACAAAGCAAATGGCCGTTTCAATACTTTAAGTTGACAGTAATTATATATTTTTTTAAAATTAACTTCATAGCGAAATAATAGTAAGCTTTAAATTTTTAAATGGCTGAACATACTTTTGTTATTATGTAAAATTGTTTTTCTGAATCCAATTATGCCCTATATGTTGATTTTAATGTTTAATTTTTAAATTTTTAAATTTCAAAATTTCAAAATTTTTAAATTTCAAATTTTAAAATTTTAAAATTTTAAAATTTTTGAATCTTTAATTTTTGTTTTTAGTTATAATCAATCAATCATGTATATTTTTAAAGTATTTTCTGTTTCTTATATTTTTTCTATGCTTTTTGGATTTATTATTTTGTAAAAATGGCACTGCGGTAAATAAACATTTATTTATTTAATTTAATATTTATGTCAGAAAGAATTATAATGAATCTTGTTCACATAATTTTTTCGCAAAAAATGTAGTGTGCCTTAAAATAAAATTGGCATTTTAATACTGTTTAAATTGTTAATTGGTTTATACTTAATCCGTGTGTTCCGTTAACTAATTTATTATACTTTTATAAACCCATTAACGGCCGAGCAAATTATAGAGCTAACTTTAAAAGTTAATTTTAGGTAAAATTCTGCACTTCTCTTTATGATTTCTATGAATGATTTATTATATTACATACCAGAGCTGGGACGAATCCTTGTAAAAAGGATTCGAATCACGAATCCGAATCACCTATCCTCACGAATCCTCGAATAAAGGATTCGTAAGAGATAAATATGATTCGAATCCCGTTTTTTTCGAATCACGAATACAAATCCTTTACGAATAAATTTGATTTTATTATTTTTTTGCAACCATTAATATATAAATATCTGGTAACGATTTAATAAAAATATTCAGAACCTAATTATTTATTATTAACACTGAATATCGTTGATAACAGACTAAATATCTGATTCCATGTTACTCTGATTAAAGATGTATTTGTGTGTTTCTAAACTTCACTTCAAATCAGTGTTTTGTACGCGTGGCGCATGAAGTAAAATTTCGAGTTTAGAAAAGCCCGAAAATTTGTCTCGGGTCGCTGCGCGACCCTCGACAAATTTTCACGGGGCTTTTCTAAACTCGAAATTTTACTTCATGCTTAGCCTGGGAGTGGAAACACATGTTCAAAACTTCAAATTGAACTCTATTATAAAATCGACGAATGGCTGAAAATTACGTAAATAAAAAATTCACTGAATATCATTAAAACCGGGAAAGTCAGAGAAAAGTCATGGAATTATATTCAAATTGACCAGAACACTAACAAAAAAGCCATATGATATTATTAGATTTGTCAAAATCAGCAGGCAAATTACAAAATACGTAAACATTTATAAAATTAACTTAAATATTGACAAAAACAATGAAAACAATTTGAAAAATGGGGTTTCCCGCAGAAGAAAGTTTAATTAAAAGGCCAGGGAAAGAAATCCTGAATCAGGAAAATGTCGAAAAAAATATAACATTTCAGATTGTGGCTGCTATGTCAGTTTTACTTCAAATAATATTAAACAATGTTAAACATTTAATGTTCTTATCAAAGCATTCAGTTTGAAGTTTCGAACGAGCGTTTCCATTCCCAGATTAAGCATGAAGTAAAATTTCGAGTTTAGAAAAGCCCCGTGAAAATTTGTCGAGGGTAGCGCAGCGACCCTCGACAAATTTTCGGGCTTTTCTAAACTCGAAATTTTACTTCATGCGCCACGCGTATAAAACTGTGATTTAACCAGAAATTTAAAAACACACAAGACACATTTTCCATGTTAATCCTCACAATCCGAATTATTTTTGACGATTCAAATCCTTATGTAAGTATTCAAATCCTTTTATAAATATTCGAATCCTTTTATAAATATTCGAATCCTTTTATAAGGATTTGAATCACCCACATTTGGATTCGAATTCGAATCTTCTTAAAAAAATGTAACGAATCCGGATCACTAATCCAGTTGCACTAAAGTATTCGAATGCTTCTTTTGAATCCTCTAAAAGGATTCGAATCCAGGATTCGAATTCTGCCCAGCTCTGTTACATATATAGATTTTATAAAAGTGTTCAATTTAGAGTTCGAACGAGTGTTTCCACTCCCAGATTAAGCATGAAGTAAAATTTCGAGTTTAGAAAAGCCTTAAAATTTGTAGGCTTTTCTAAACTCGAAATTTTACTTCATGCGCCACGCGTATAAAACACTGAAATATTGTGAAGTTATAAATACACTTTAAAAATGAGTAACAATCAAAATAGTAAAATAACAAAAGATTTACATTGTTTCTCACACATTCTCAACTCAGGTCAAATTATACAATGTATCAAAAAAATAATATAATAATGTTGCGTAATTGCATCAATGGTGATTAATGGGTTAAATTAATACTAGCTCTATTCTACATTAAGCTGTAACGTAGGTACTTATGTGTTGTGTCGTTATTATTCATGTTTAACATAACCTCACAATAAATGACATTTGTTAGTTTTTTTTTACAAGGCACAGTAGTTATAATTTTTGAAAAATATAATTTTAAATAGATCTTTTTTTTTCGACAAAAACGGCCATTGATTCTGGTTTGTAGTTCAATAAAATCGGTCAATAAATAACAGAGTTATCGCGTTGGGCGTTTTTTATCGAACACCGGGTGTTCGATAAAAAATCAAATCAAATTTTAACTTTGATTCGATATTCCGCAATATCCAGCAAAGATATTTAAAATTCGTTAGGGCCAATCAAAGTTTATTCATTTCTGTGTAGATTCTTACTTTATAACTTTATAAATTATTTAAAAATAATCATTTTCGATTATACAATACAGAATACTATGGGCCCGTTCAGCAGAGACAATAGTTGGGAGTTTACTGCCAACTGTTAGGGAATTCTCTGATGACCGGATTGTTAATCGTGAACGTGTTTGGGATTTTTGCAATCGTATAAAATATACCGACCGGAGAACCGTTAATTAGGTACCAACATACATCACAAACAAATCCAAACCTATATCTGCTTTTTCTATTAACCGAAAATAATATACCTAGAAATCATGTCAGCTTTAGGGATACAAATTCTCAGAAAATGCCCAAAAATAAATTTGAAAATTTGTATAGACTGAAAATCTTTTTAGGAAGACCCATTTTTTCCACAAATGTGCATTAACAATTTCACATCGTAAACTGTTTGTTGTTAATAAGGTTAAAATAAGCTACACAAGTTGCAAATATTTAGAAGAAATTGCAGCTTATTTGGGCAGTGATTAGTAAATATATCAAGGAATGATAAATAATACGTACCTCAGAATGTATATTTTAAAACGTCATACCTGACTGAAAGATATTAAAATGCTAGTTTAAACAACGGGAAGCCATTAAATGAATTATGCTAATGGTGTTTATAAACAATGAAATGTGCTCACTGATGATGCGTTGATCCTCGTGCTTAAGATTGCATAAAGGTGCTCAACTATGATTTTATTTAGTTTAAAAATTCTCAGTAGAAGAGGCTAGCTTCTACTAACAAGGCAAATTTATTTTATATATAACATCTCTGTTTATAGAATATTTATAAATATAAACAGATAATAAATTATATACAGAAATTAAAATTAATTTTATTTACTTAAATAAAAAAATGATGATGTGTCCATCATAGTACCTTCCCCCGTAAATTGCGTATTAAATCACTTTTAAAATATTTGTAGCATTATTATTTTCAAAATGTCTTCAACTTTTTGATAACTACAACTTTTATTTGAAACATTTTTAAATTGTATCAACACAAACACTGAGACAAACCAATGACTAGATAAAAGAACATTATTTATTAATTATCTCAAAAACTAAGAGTGCTATGACAAAAAGTAAAGATACAAAAAATCTTTAATATTTTATTACCTACAACTTTTATTTGAAACATTTTCTAATTGTATCAACACATACACTGACACAAATCAATGACTAGATAAAAAACACTATTTATTAAATATCTCAAAAACTAAGAGTGCTATGACAAAAAGTAAGTGAACAATACATCTTCATTTTGTTATTATCTACAACTTTTATTTGAAAGAATTTTTTGTTTGATGAACATTTATTGAAAAAATCTGAAAAAACTGAAAAACGCTAAGAGTAAAGTACCACTTCCGGTTTTCCGATTTTCACCAAAAGCTTTTCAGTTCTTCCGATTGTAACAAAAAGCTTAAGTTTCAAGTTTCATCTCGATATCTTTAGCGGTTTTTGCGGTACAGCGCACACAGACACACACACAGACACACAGCCAGACAGACAGACATTTTTCAAAAATGGTCTTATTCGACTCAGGGGACCTCAAAACGGATATTTCCGCAAAAATTTTTGATTCGAAACTTTTCACGAAAACAATACTTTCCCTTTGTATTACATACGGGGGAAGGTAAAAACGACTTATTTTCAACTAATTTGTGTATTTCACGGCAATTGTTTCGGGTGTAGCCAAACAATTGTCGAGAGATACAAACATTTGTCTCGTTGATTGTTAAGGCACTTATTTTTTGAAAATCCATTATCACTTAATATAATAGCAGACTATTTATGATTTTCAACTTTTTATTTAACTCACTACGATTGCTTCGCTACACTGTAGCTTCTTCAGGTGAAGAAATAGCAATCGCTGACTTGTCAGGGTTTTGGCTTTTAATATTTCTTCACCTGAAGAAGCTACAGTGTAGCGAAACAATTGTAGTGAGTTAAATAAAAAGTTGAAAATCATAAATAGTCTGCTATTATATTAAACAAACATTTGTGTTGTTATTTTCTCAGGTAAACAACTTATAAGTTCTTCACCTGAAGAAGCTTATAAGATCTTCATCTGGAGAAGCTTATAAGTTCTTCACCTAAAGAAGGAACAGTGTGGCGCAACAATTGTAGAAAAAATATTTGAAAATCAAGTATTTTTATTTAAGTAATAATAGATGTTCAAAAATTAAGTGCCCAAACCATATAGGATTTAGATTAATAAAACTGATACATTAATTTACGTTTATAAGCAAGCAGTCTAAAGCCCATATGAAATGGGACTAATTCTTGGGACCAAAATTTGGTATCAACATTTTTTCTCAAAAAATGTTATGAAAAGAAATATCTCCGAATTACTTAATTAAAACTGAATAAAAACGGTGTTAAGGGATATTCGGCATCGGTCTAGAGAGGGTTTACAATGGAGTTAGTGAGGATTATCTAATTAGGTAACAAATTCAATAAGGGGTTCGTTATTGGGCTAAAATCGAAATTAAGTCCACACACAACACTTTTTCCAAGTAAGTTTGTTTTAATTTTATTCCTAATTTTTTAAACGTCATAAGCAAAGCTATACTGAAGAGAGATAAATCTCGAAACGCGTCTATAGATGGCCTAAGACATTAGTTTTAATCCAAGTCCTTTCGCTTCTAATTTGTTGCTGTCTCTTCTTTCATTTTAAATTTGTATTGTTAGTTGGTTTGAAGAGAATTTGACCTAAACGTTACATATACTTTAATAGAGCGTTGTAACAAATCAAATTAAATAAGATTTTAAATATTTCATTGTATAATTCAATATCCGGAGGTGTATTTGCACGGGAAGTAGTTGTTTCAATGGATATTTATCGTCTTGAGTTGTCTTATTAATTAAGACATTGTTTGCATTTTCACGAATAGTTTTTTCGTAATTTCATATATTATGAAATTAAGTAATTCTGTCCTGTTTTTCATCACTGCTATTGGTTCCAACATGTTAAATTGATAACTGCTAGAGCCTTTTAATAACAACTTTATTTATGGAGAATTTATGGCCTGTTGTTAAAGTATGATGAGTAATCGCTGACTTGTCAGGGTTTTGGCTTTTAATATGATACATATGTTCTTTAAATGTAATGTGTACTTTTCTTTTTGTTTGTCCAATACACAATTTACTACAATTATTGCAATTGACTGAGAAAATCCCTGAATTCAGCAACTGGTCATGTTTTTCAAATGTATTGCCTAATAACATTTTAAGTTTGGTATTAGTGTAAAGCGCTGGAATGACATTGTGTTTTCTAAATATTTTATTTAAATGTTGATTGATTTTTAGCTCCTAAATTATTTTTATATATTTTTTTATTGTTATCTGAAATTGGTTTTAAACTGTTTGTGGACTTGATGTTATGTTGTCTAATGTGTCTATTGATTAATTTTTGAATGGTTCTCTTAGTGTAACTTACAGATTCAGCAATTTTAAATATAAATTTAATTTTTTTTTATTTTCTTTTGAAATGGGAAATTTGAAAATTTGTAACCCGCTATCAACATTCTTAGCAAACATAAGTGACTTAAGAGGAAGTCGACCGCTCTCTAAACGTATAAAACTAAGCATACTGCCGTCTTAATTACATCCTTGTTTAGGGATTAAATATTTTGAAAAAATAGGCATACTTTAAGGAAAGTGGAATCTTACTGCCTGTCTTAATAAAATATTTCCCACTTTGACCGTTCTTTTCTAAAAAAATATCAAACATTGTTAAACTAGCGTAATCGCATCTTCAATATAATTTTTTTCTGTAACATTTATAAAAAATATTGGGAAACTAAATCAGTCACATTGTAGAAGAATTCTTTTCGAAGAATTTTAATTTTTTCCAATTATTTCTATCGTACAATAAATTCACTAGGATGTCGCGCGATATTGAAGTTTCAGAAAATTTGAAAAACTGTTTTACGCGCGAAATCCTAGTGACTATATTTAACCAAATAAATAAATGAAAAAAATCACATATCTTTGCAAAGGAATTATCTACAATGTGACGCGATTTCGCTAGTTTACCAATGTTTGATATTATTTTATGAAATAACAGTAAAATTATAAAATATTTTATTGAGACGGGCTTAAAGATTGTACTTTCCTTGAAGTATACCCATTTTTTCAAAATATTTCATCGCTAAACAAGGATGTAATTAAGACGGCATTATGCTTAGTTTTATACGTTTAGAGAGCGGTCGACTTCCTCTTAAAATCTTCACGTAACTCAAATAACTACATCAATCTCTAAATTACACGATGCCAATTTCACTCAAAAAATTATATAAAGGCATGTGCACGACGGAACAGCTGACGATTAATTTTAAAAGTAGTAGTGTAATCAGTGTTTTAATAGGTTGAAATACAACATATTTCTTCACAATAAATATTCTATGCCAGTTGTACATTTCGGACACAAAGTGACCATTATCAATGGTATAATAGTGTTTTAATAATAAATACTGTTAGTTTGCCATACAAATAGCAATGCAATAGCAATTAAACTATGAATTTATTTTATAAAAACTGAAATACAACGAAATAAATAAATATAAATTATGAATGGATAAAATTTAAAACAAAAACATTTGGTTTGTTTTACTAACTTGTATATTTATTCCAACTAGTTTCGGCTCCAAGCCATTATCAAGGAATGTGAAACAAATCAAGTGTTATTATTTTAAATTTTATCCATTTATATTTTAAATTTATTTATTTTTGGTGTATTTCAGTTTTTATTAAATAAATTCATCATTTAATTGCTATTGCATTGCTATTTCTTTCGCAAACTAACAGTATTTATTATTAAAACACCAAGTGATTCATGAGAACATAGTGAAAGATATTATAAATTTATGGTAAAGTAAAAATCGTTCACCGCATGGAATTGGTTGGTTCAGTTTTTTACTGATAGCGCTATTAGAAGGCAGCAACGTCGGGGCCTTACATCATAAACTTTTTGTTGTATTAACCAGTTGCTGCAGAAATGGCATTTTAAATAATTGTGTAATGCTTTTAAAATCAAAGAAATAAACCCTCTGTAAACACAAACAGCAAGAAATGAGATTTATATTTCTGCTGTTAAGGTTTGTATATGTGAATCAAAGTGCGCATGCCTTTATGCTAAAGTGTAATGAAAATAGAACATTTCGTACAAGAATTTAGTATCATGACACGGTGTTAAACAATTATATTCATTTTTTTCTCTTAAGAATTAGTATCGTATCATATAGCTTTAACCCATTCCTTAAGTCTAGCACGGGCAAAATTGCACGGGCATATTTTAATCGGGATTTTTTTTTAGCTTCAATCATCCACTAATTATTAATTAAACCTCTGATCAAGTCAAATTTCTAGAACATAAGCTTGTTATACATTTGTAAGATATCCTAAACATGTCTCTTTCATCAATATACAATTGTGTAAACAATTTGTAAATACAATTGTTGTGTTTTTAAAAAGTACTAATCACTGATTAAGTTAATCGACTTGGGTGCAAACAGGTATTAGAGTATACTAGGTATATAGTTGGTCATGGTACTCTAAATAATTACGTAAAAAAAGAAAATGATTTTTGGTTCGCCGAAAAATTTCAAATTAAATGGTCCTTGAGGGAGTAAGACTCTTGTACTAAGAATTCTTAAGCCTCTAATAGGAAATAAATAACAACACTCATTGTTATTTATTTCTTAATAGACGCTTAAGAATTACCAGGACTCGCCTTTCTAGGAGCAAGTTTTATTTTAAATTTCATATTTATCATTTTATTATTTAAGTGATGCATAAAAGAATAATAGTACATTACGTAACGAGAGTGGTATGCAGCATATTACATATGAGCGGACATGTTGCGCACGAGCCGCGCAGCGGCGAGTGCACTATTCCGCGAGTATGTAATTGCCATACCACTCGAGAAACGTACGATACTTTACCTACGCCCTAGCAAAATAAACAATGAGCATGAAAGAACAACTTATTTATATGATAATGATGAAAACTAAATGACTACTTGATCAATATACAAGGAATAAAGCTGTACATTTTCCGACATTCGTTGTTTTTTAAAAGAGTTCAATTTAAAGCTTTAAACGAGTGTTTTCCACTCCCAGACTAAGCATGAAGTAAAATTTCGAGTTTAGAAAAGCCCCGTGAAAATTTGTCGAGGGTCGCGCAGCGACCCGAGACAAATTTTCTGGGCTTTTCTAAACTCGAAATTTTACTTCATGCGCCACGCGTATAAAACACTGATTTTAAGTGAGGTGCAAATATACATAGAGTACACAATAGTTTAGTGTTTTATACGCGTGGCGCATGAAGTAAAATTTCAAGTTTAGAAAAGCCCAGAAATTTTTTCACGGGGCTTTTCTAAACTCGAAATTTTACTTCATGCTTAGTCTAGGAGTGGAAACACTCGTTTAAAGCTTCAAATTGACTGTTAAAAAAAAACAACGAATAACTAAAGATTTAAAGAAAATAAGCTGAATTTGGAATACGTATACTTTAGAGAAAAACTCCCTATACATCAAAAAAATTTCATTTGGTTGTACGGTAAGCAATCAGCTGTTTAGCTGTCAGCACGTAATGTACTTGTCAAAGCTATTACGTGCTTTGACAAGTACATTACTTGTCAAGATGACAGTGTGGTATGATGCGGTTATTAGATAGGGCGGTAGGTAAAGATACATAAATGCAACAATCGTGAATACAGTACATAAATAATTGTACAATAATAGAATAAAGGGAATCGATAATCGCAGCAAATAATCACAAGTGCCTCAAAGTTGTGCGATCAAAGGGCGACATAATTAATAACTAGTAATGTTGATCCTGCCACTGGCGATTCATGGCCTTTATAGAAATGTACACACATCATAAGGCTTTGCATCAAAGGAAAACGTGATTTGCCTAACAATGGGTAAGAGGAAATCGACCGCTATCTAAACGTATGAAACTCTCCATATTGTCACCTAACTACACCCTTATTTAGGGATGAAATATTTTGCAAAAATCGGTATACTTTAAGGAAAGTACTAACTTCGTGCTTGTCTCGATAAAAATGTTTCGTGATTTTAACGTTATTTTATAAAAAATATCAAACGTTGGGAAAGTAGCATAATCACATCTTAAATTAGATTTTTTTCTGCAATATCTATAAAAAATATTGGAAAACTAAATCACTCACATTATCCTACAATAAATTCACTGGAATGTGGCGCGACATTGAATTTACGACGTTTGACGTTATTTAAGTAAATATATCATAATATTGAAGGATAAATTAAAAACACTTGGTTTGTTTCACTATTTGTTTCTATTTACTCGACTAGTTTCGCTTTTTACGGCATTATCTAGAGTGACTGTTGATAATGCCGTAAAAAACGAAACTAGTCGAATAAATAGAAACAAATAGTGAAACAAACCAAGTGTTTTTACCTTATACTTCAATATTATTTCAAAATGTTTTACCAAGTGATAAATGAGAAAGTTATTCAAGAAATAAATATATCAATCACAAAAACCACAAATCTTCGCAAAGCAATCTATTGCAATGTGACTGATTTTGTCTTTTATTATATGTTGTGGATATTGTAGAAAAACGTGTAATTTAAAACGTTATTATGCTAATTTAGCGATTAATGTAGTCGTATGTGTTACGTAAAGGTGTTAAGTCACTTAATTAAACACACTTATATTCCTTTCTTCACTTTTATTTTTCTTTTTGCTAGATGTACATTTCGGGTACTAAGTACCAGAGCTGGGCAGGATTCGAATCATTCAGGATTCGAATCCTGGATTCGAATCCTTTTAGAAGATTCAAAAGAGGCATTCGAATACTTTAAATCAACTGGATTCGTGATCCGGATTCGTTACGTATTTTTAAGAGGATTCGTATTCGAATCCAAATGTGGGTGATTCGAATCCTTATAAAAGGATTCGAATAGTTATAAAAGGATTCGAATATTTATAAAAGGATTCGAATACTTACAAAAGGATTTGAATCGTCAAAAATAATTCGAATTAATTGTGAGGATTGTGAACATGAAAAATGTCTTTTGTGTGTTTTTAAATTTCTCATTAAATCAGTGTTTTATACGCGTGGCGCAAATATATATTGCAGTGGCGCAAATTTGTCTCGGGTCGCTGCGCGACCCTCGACAAATTTTCACGGGGCTTTTCTAAACTCGAAATTTTACTTCATGCTTAGTCTGGGAGTGGAAAACACTCGTTTAAAGCTTCGAATTGAACTAAAAAAAAAGGAATATCTAAAGATTGACAGAAAATAGGCTGTTTTGCGGAAAACACTATTTCTACTAGCAGAAACAACTAGCACTATAACCAGGCAGAACTTCTAGCTCAGATGGTTGTCGCTTCAAATATATTGCTACCAGCAGACGAGGCCTGTACTAGTACTACTAAGTACTATTAGCCGAAAGAACCACTACTACAAACTGTAACGTTTACTTTTTCTCAGTTAAAAACGATTTTTCTACTAGCAGAAAGAACCGCCGCTATTAGCAGACAGAGCTTCTAGTTCCGTAGACGAACCCTGTACTACTACTACTAGTAGCAGAAAAAACTAGTGGTAGTAGAATAAAATACTACTACTAAGCTGAAAGAACGACCAAGGCCGCAGCCAGAAAAAAATCTGAGGGGGTTATAAAAAATTCGTGGTGGGGCTTGGGAAAAAATATTGTTTTTGCTCTTACTGTCCCGCTTTTACATACAAAAATTTATTATTTTGAAAATTTCAGGAGGGGTTTGAACCCCCATATCCCCCTCCCTCGGCTACGGTCTTGAGAACAACTGCTACTAGCTAAAAGAATTACTACAGCAGAAAGAACTACCGCTATTAACGGAGCTTCTAGTTAAGATGGTTCTAGCTTCAGATGTCTTGCTATCAGCAGACGGAACCTGTAGTACTAGTAGTAGAAAGACCTACTCGTACTAGAAGGAACATAATAGTAGTTGTTCTTTTTACTACTGAAAGGACGAACGCTACTAGCACAAAGAAATTGTACTACTAGCTGAAATAACTACTACTACAGATAGATACGTTTACTTTTTAACAGAACACGCTATTTCTACTAGCATAAACAACTACCGCTATTGGCAGACAGAGCTTCTGGTTCAGATGGTTCTAACTTCAAATCTTGCCATCGGCAGATGGAGCCTGTACTACTACTAGTAGCAGAAAGACCTAGCAGTCGCTTTTTATAGCAAAAAACACTATTTCTACTAGCAGAAAGAACTACTGCTATTGACAGAGCATCTAGTTCAGATGGTTCTGGCTTATCGTGTCTTGCCACCAGCAGACGAAGATTGTACTACAACTAGTTGCAGAGAGTCCTAGTAATAGTAGAAGTAACAAAATAGTAGTTGTTTCATCTACTACTAAAAGGACAATTGCTGCTAGCAGAAAGAACTTATACTACTAGCTAAAAGATGGATAGTTTACTTCTTTTAACATAAAACGCATTTCTACTAGAAGATTAAAAATACATGCTTTTTCCTTGTCGCCGCCATTGTTTAACAAACGTCAATTGTGTATAATATTAATTAAGGAGTGTTTTTTCAGAATTAATTGTTATCTTCATTCCTTCCTTTTAAGTATACGTATTCCAAATACAGCCTATTTTCTGTAAATCTTTAGATATTGCTTGTTTTTTTTAAGTTCAATTTCAAGCTATAAATGAGTGTTTTTCACTCCCAGGCTAAGCATGAAGTAAAATTTCGAGTTTAGAAAAGCCCCATGAAAATTTGTCGAGGGTCGCGCAGCGACCCGAGACAAATTTTCGGGCTTTTCTAAACTCGAAATTTTACTTCATGCGCCACGAGTACAAAACACTGATTTAAAGTGAAGTTCAGAAGCACACAAATACATCTTTAATGAGAGTAACAGGGAATCAGATATTTAGTCTGTTATCAACAATGTTCAGTGTTAATAATAATTAATTAGGTTTTAAATATTTTTTTTTAAAACAACTGGTAACGATATTTATATATTAATGGCTGTAAAAAAATAATAAAATCAAATTTATTCTTAGAGGATTTGTATTTGTGATTCGAAAAAACATTATTCGAATCTTTGATTCGAATCATATTTATCTCTTACGAATCCTTTATTCGAGTATTCGTGATTCGAATCATATTACGTGATTCGGATTCGTGATTCGAATCCTTTTTACGAGGATTCGTCCCAGCTATGCTAAGTACCCATTATCAATAGCTAACTATTGAGTTAGCTATTGATAATGGGTACTTAGTACCCGAAATGTACATCTAGCAAAAAGAAAAAGAAAAGTGAAGAAAGGAATATAACTGTGTTTATTGTATAGCTGAGGCTGTTAGTTGTTGAAACTCCATAATATCACTTAAATAACACACTTAATATGTTTAGGTTTCAAAATAATGTTTATTGTACTACAAAAATTGTTTCACCACACAGTGGCTTCATCAGGTAGATGAATGATCTACCTGATGAAGCCACTGTGTGGTGAAACAATTGTTGTAGTACAATAAACATTATTTTGAATATTGATAATGAAGGTTTAAATTAAATTACACTTGGTTTGTTTCAAAAAAAAAAAAAAAAAATGTGAAACAAACCAAGTGTAATTTAATTTAAACCTTCATTATCAATATTTAAAAATGTTTCACCAAGTGATAAGTGAGAAAATTATTCAAGAAATATTATTTTGAAACCTAAACGTATTAATTAATTTAGCGATGTTTAATATTTTTTTATTAAACAACCGCGAGAGTACGAAACATTTTAATGAGATGATTACAAAGTTTCTACTTCCCTTAAATTATATCCACTTTTTTAAAATATTTTATCCTAAAATAAGGCCGTAGTTAAGACGACAAGATGTTGTGTTTTATACGTTTAAATAGCGGTCGACTTTCTCTTAATAAAGTCTTATTTTACAAATTACAAATCATTTCACAAATCCGGCTCTGGCTACAAGTCTTTCACAAATCTGGCTGCTTCCTTAGGAGAAGAAAAAGATTCTCGCTTCTTTTTGAAAATCAAGAATTTATCGTTTATGTATAATACATTTTATTGACTTTAGTAAGTATAGAAATGTACATACATCAAAAATTTCGCAAACAATAGCTTCAATACAGCAATGAAAAAATATCACTTGAGTCATAGGTTTTCCCTAGCATCATTTAGAATTTTACTTTATTTATATTTTAGTGATATGAAATAATTAGTTTCTAAAACAACCATTATAGTAATATTCTGTGCACTTCTAACTTTCTCTTGCACTTCACTTCTGTAATACTGTAAAAATGATTAAAATCAATAAAAATTTTACCATTTTGCACTTAACTTCTGCATTCTAACCACTATTTTAGAGTATATGTTTTTGTCTTTCAGATTAAGTGGAGAAGCAGTGATAGTTTTTCAACGATCACTAAACTTCGTCTGTATTTTGTATATATATATAAACATCTTTATTGTGTACAAAAAAAAATACAATTTGTTTATTTTTACACTATATTTTATTTTTTGGATCCTTGGCTATCGACCATCGGTCTTTCAGCCTGAGTTGTACTTGTCCTTGTCTTGTCAGTTATGATTCATGTGAGATGAAATGAATTGATAAATGGTGGTTTTTGGGTTGTTGAAATTTTGAGAAATATTGGGGTTTCGTGCTAAACAGAGGTGATTAAGGATGTCATGGATGTGTGGGTTAGATGTATTTTGTATTTGTATGCTTTGACATATTTAAACTATTTTTTAATTTGAATAAAGACAATTTAATATTTTATTATTACAATAAATTTTAAATTAAAGTTATTATATAACTTCAAATAGGATTTTTTTTATTTTAAGTGTACATATCTTGATAATTACAGCGTTTAGTACTTGATTAATACGGAGAATTTTTAAAATTCAAGTATTCGTTAATCTAATCATTTTAAATTTGTATTGTTAATTGGTTTGAAGAGAATTTGACCTAAACGTTACATATACTTTAATAGAGCGTTGTAAAAAATCAAATTAAATAAGATTTTAAATATTTCATTGTATAATTCAATATCCGGAGGTGTATTTGCACGGGAAGTAGTTGTTTCAATGGATATTTATCGTCTTGAGTTGTCTTATTAATTAAGACATTGTTTGCATTTTCACGAATAGTTTTTTCGTAATTTTATATATTATTCGAATAATCTTTCAAAAATATATTCAAATGCGAAAATGTACATATTTGAAATATTAGAATATTTAAATAATTAAAATATTCCAATATGTTTTTAAATGAGTATTCAAATACACCAATTTTAAAAATCCCCAGCCTTATTGTAAACTTCACTTTAAAACAGTGTTTTATACGCGTGGCATATGAAGTAAAATTTCGAGTTTAGAAAGGCCTGAACTTGGATTTGGACATTTTGCGTCCAAATCCTAACGTTCAGGCTGTTTAAACTCGAAATTTTACTTCATGCTTAATCAAGGAGTGTAAACAGAAGTTTTACATTGACCGGTTTTGTAAAAGCAAAGAATTCCTGCAAATTGACCAAACGCTGCAATTATCAGGATTTGTATACTGTATACAAAAATATAGAGAAATTATGTAAAATATCAAAACACAACGGGAATCATGTAAAATATCAAAACACAGCGGAAATCATGATACAAATTTCTAATATTGTAAAAATTATTAAAATCATTAAAAATTTCACTATTTTTATATAACTTTACAAAATGTGGAGAATTCGTTGACTTGCGAAAACTTATTTTTGATTTGAATAAAGAAAATTTAATATTATTGTTATTACAATAATAATAATAACTTCATACAAGCTTCTTTTGATTTTAGTGTACATATCCTGATAATTACAAGCTTTATTACATTTGCAAGAATCCGTTGTTTTTATAAAAGCGGCCAATTTGCTTCTAACGAGTCGTTCCACTCCCCGATTAAGCATGAAGTAAATTTCGAGTTTAGAAAAGCCTTAAAATTTGGTTTGGTCGCTCCGCGAAGCGGAGCGACCAAACCAAATTTTAAGGCTTTTCTAAACTCGAAATTTTACTTCATGCGCCACGCGTATAAAACACTGATTTAAAGTAAATTTAAAAATATACAGCTCAAGTTTGATCTCACGTTAAAATAATAAATAATAGAATATTACAAATGTGTATTTCGTGTTACCCAAACTTGCAAAATTTAATTTAATAATTCTTACATTTCCCATATAGAACGCGTAAGATTTCATTGGACAAAATAAATATTTGTAAATTGTATAACCATGAGATTAAACTTAAGTAGTACATTTAAACTTCACTTTAAATTAGCGTTCTATACGCGTGGCGCATGAAGTAAAATTTGTAGTTTAGAAAAGCCTAAAAATTTGGTTTGAAGTGACCAAACCAAATTTTAATTCTTTTCTAAACTCAAAATTTTAGTTCATGCTTAATCAGGGAGTGGAAACACTCGTTTCAAGTTTTAAATTGAACATTTTTATAAAAACAACGAATGCTTAAAACATTTACAAAGTATGCATCAGGATGTGAATACTTAAAAAAAAAATCCCTGTATATGCACTTATGTATATAAGTATTAATTTTATCTTGTTAATATGTGTTTAAAACAGTATGTAGGTGTGAACATTCATTGATACGATTTGTAACAAATGGAATGATGGAAAACGTAATCACTTCCGTAGACACAAGTCCCATTCAGATCCTCTTATCATGTCTTATCTTCCGACAAACGATTAACTTTATAAACATGGCCATTGTGCGTGTTTGAACAGCAATAATAGCATCTAAGTTGTTGATGAAACAATTAATCATTCACTATTAGTTGTTTATTGCCCAACAGGAACTACTCCACAAAATAGTGCTGCGTTTATTAATGGAAGAAATGATAAAGTCATCATCGAGGCCACATCTGCGTGATGACCTTTTCACACGTCTAATCCATCATTTAAATTTTTGAAATTATTATGTATTCTATACATAATAATTTTAAAAATTAAAATTATTTATTAGGTATTCAGTGATGACTTTTTGCAGAAAATAATAATAAGCATTTTACAAATGTTTCTAAGTTTATTTTGCGTCTTCTAAATTAAGTGCTTCAGAGGAAATCGACCGCTATTTAAACGGATAAAACTCTGCATATTCTCGTCTCAACTATATCCTTATTTAGGGATAAAATAATTTGAAAAAATAGGTATACTTTAAGGAAAGTACAAACCATGTGTTTGTTTCAATAAAATGCTTCCCATTTTTACCGTCATTTCATAAAAAAATATCAAACATTGGTAAAGTAGCGTAATCACGTCTTGAATTTGATTTATTTCTGCAATATCCATAAAAAAATACCCATGAAATATCCATGCAATATCCAATATCCATAGGAAAACTAAATCAGTCAGATTATAAATGGTTCTTTTGCGAAGATTTGTTTTTGTTTTTCATTTATTTCTACCCAACATTATTTACTGAAAGGTCGCGAGATTTTCCGAAAATTAGAAAGACTTTTACGCGCGACATCCTAGTGACATCATTTAAGTCATATATTTGAATGAAAAAATGTAGAAATCTTTGCATAGGAACCTTTTATAATCTGATTGATTTAGATTTCCAATATTTTTTATGGATATTACAATATGACTGAATTTGTATTTTTATTATATGTTGTAGATATTGTAGAAAAATATGCTATCTAAGACGTTATTATGGTAATTTAGCGATGTTTAATATTTTTTTTACAACCGTGAGAGTAGGAAACATTTCAATGAGTTGATTACAAAGTGACTTTCCTGAAAATACAGGGTGTCTCAAAAAAATGCACTAACACTTCGAGCTAAGCTAAGTTGATTTTCTGCCATGCTGCGACATTAATTAGACCTGCAAAAACACAAAAGCTAAGCTAAGCACTTCGAGCTAAGCTAAGTTGATGTTCTGCCATGCTGCGACATTAATTAGACCAGCAAAAACACAAAAGGCAGCATGTTAGCGACAGTCAAAGTGTTAGTACATTTTTTAAGACACCCTGTATATCAATCATTTCAAAATATTTCATTCTAAAATAAGGCCGTAGTTAACACGACAATCAAGGCTATTCCGTAGGCGAAATGTTAAATTTAACGTACTTGTTATTTTTAATTTTAATATCACAGTCTAAGCGAGTTTGGTAATTGATATGTATACATAGGCTGTGAGCATAATAACGTATACGTTAAATTTAACATTTTGTGTACGGAATACTCCTGAATATTCGGAGATTTATAAGTTTAGATAGCGGTCCACTTCCTCTGCACAATGGCTAACTGTTTCTATAAAAAAAAAAAAAAAAATACAAGACCTTTTGAATAGAATAGAATAAGTTATAATTTTAAAAGAAAACACTTGGTTAAGTTTTACTAATATTTTGGTTTTTTATTCCAACTAGTTTCGACGTTGAGTCATTCTCAAGAAATACAGAAAATTATCTTTTAAAATCATAGTTAAAATGTTTCACCACGTGAAAGATAAGGGACTTATTCAAGACAGTATAAGTTATTTGATTCCCATAGGCCCAAAACATTCCACAGAATTTCTCTGAAGAATATCTAAAAATGAAATTTTAAAGAGCGGAAATTTCTTGCACAAAATAGATTTTTTGTTTTGGCATAGTTTTTAAAATGATATCAACACGATTAGTTTTAAATAAAATATCTAAAAATTAAGCACATTTATTTTAATTTAAATTGCATTTATTAATGGAGAAACTGCAAAATATTAACAGATATTTGAACTTCTAAAAGTTAGTACATACAAGTATTATTAATAAAAAACGGTGTAACTTTGTTTGTATAACACAATTTATTTTTATGTGACTGCAGTTTCGGCAAATTTAGCTTGCCATTATCAAACATGTAGTTAAGTTAAGTTAAATCGTTTTTTATTAATAAATTAACATGTATAACGAAGTAGAAGCCTCCACAATACAAAATTTATACAAGTATTAATTTAATTTTTGTATTTATAAGAAAATTATGTAAAACAATATTAAAGCCCAGCAAAAATTGTGTGGATGTTTTAAATGGGTCCCATTTCTATTCAATTTGGACTGAATTTCATCTTCTTCTTTGGAATAAGTGAATGTTTGGCAATAAATCGACATCCGGTGCAGATTTCAAAAATTATAAATTTAGAGTGTTCTTCGGGGAAACCTTTGAAGTCGGCACCCACGCTCCGGTCTGAGGAACAACAGCGGACGGATTTTTATAACGGCTAACTGAAATATAATTTTGTTGTGACATCCACCTCTGGCTTCCGTTTACGTTGTAAATCGCTTCTAAATTTAGCTATGCCACAATGGGTGCCGCCGCCTCAATGAACGGTGCGCGTTTCCAAGACGCACTTTTACGAGTTTATTTTCGAATTCGCGCCGGTAATTAGTGGCGCCATCTAAGAAACAATTTTAGAAAATAAAAAGAAACACATGCATTAAGCCCCAGGGAACTAGGAGGGATATTCCCTTATAGGGGGGATTTTTTTAACATACGAGGGATACATTTGTATAAAAGAAGGATTTTTTAAATTTATATGCTCATTTGAAACCTAAAGACACAGCAAGAGCAAAGGTGTTCGTTCCGTGTTCCACCCCATATAAATAAAAAGTGGAAGAGATTTTGTTTTAAATAGCAATATTTTACATTTTCCTGAGTGAATATCTACAACAACAACAAACAATCTATATCAACAACAAGCAATTACATAACGTGTATATTTATATATAAATTTATCTATAAAAATCTACTTAGTACAGTTTCTAGAAAATTTTGAAAATTTGATTCATATTATTTTAAATTTTAATTATTATTATTGATATATATTATTTATGTATATGTTTGCATAAACACGTTTTGTTTAATTAATCACATCAATATGAATGTTCTGACAATTATTGATTTCTTTTCATTATCAGTGTCTTAAATATACCAAATCTAAAGGGAATATTTCCTTTAAGTTTACATTCCTCAATATGATTGTAAATTATTATTATTATTAGGCATTCGTTGTTTTTGAAAAGCGTTCAATTTAAAATTCCCAACGAGTGTTTCCATGGAACCATGGAACTAAATTTAGAGTTTAGAAAAGCCTGAAATTTTACTTTATTCGCCACATATCAATATAAATTTTCTGGTAATTATTGATTTCTCTTCATTATCAGTGTCTTAAATATATTAAATCTAACGGGATTTTTTCTTTTAAGTTTACATTCCGTAATATATACAATATAAATTATTAGGCATTCGTTATTTTTGAAAAGCGTTCAATTTAAAGATTCCAACGAGTGTTTCCACTCCCGGGTTATGCATGAAGTAAAATTTCGAGTTAAGAAAAGCCTGAAAATTTGGTTTGGTCGCTCCGCGCCACATATCAATATAAATTTTCTGGTAATTATTGATTTCTCTTCATTATCAGTGTCTTAAATATATTAAATCTAACGGGATTTTTTCTTTTAAGTTTACATTCCTTAATATATACAATATAAATTATTAGGCATTCGTAATTTTTGAAAAGCGTTGAATATGACGATTCCAGCGAGTGTTTCCACTCCCGGGTTAAGCATGAAGTAAAATTTCGAGTTTAGAAAAGCCTGAAAATTTGGTTTGGTCGCTCCGCGAAGCGGAGCGGCCAAACCAAATTTTCAGGCTTTTCTAAACTCGAAATTTTACTTCATGCGCCACGCGTATAAAACATTGAAATATTGTGAAATAAAAAATATACTGCTAAATCAGTATCAAAAACAAACTGTTAACAGATCAAGCGCCATTGAAGCAATTCCGCAACATTATTAATTTTGTTCTAATTAATAAAATACAGGGTGGCGCAAAACTACCGATTTGGTTTGAATGTTTAATAACTTTTTAAATTTATTTATATTTTTTATTTTTATTTCAGAATTTTGTGAAGAAAACTTGGGGAATTTGAAATAGAACAGTACACAACAGAACAGCGATCAAAAATTGTTGAATTTTATTTTGAAAATCAACGGTCAATTGTTTTGACGCAGCGTGCTTATCGTCGTTTTTTGAATGTGCGTACTGGACCTTCAGCATCAACAATAAACCGCCTGGTTGCAAGTTTTTGACAACATGGTACAGTAAGACACCTTCCATGTACCGGAAGACCACGTACGGTGAACACGGAAGAAAATATCCAACGTGTTGTGGATAGTGTGCAGGACAGTCCAGAAACATCAACAAGAAGGGGCTATCGCGGAGGTCCGTTCAGAGGATTTTGGCCCCGTATAAGGTTCAGCTTGTGCAAGAATTGAAGCCGATAGACTACCAACAACGGCTTGATTATGAAATTTCATTCCGACAAAAAGCAGAAGAAAATCGCGATTTCATTAACAATTTGATAATGAGTGATGAAGCCCATTTCCAATTGAATGGTTTCGTAAACAAGCAAAATTGCAGGATATGGGCTACGGAGAATCTAAGAACAGTTCATCAGCGAAAATTACACCCACTTAAGTGTACTGTTTGGTGCGGTGTATCGTCTGAAAGGATCATTGGTCCATATTTTTTTGAAAATGCACATAGCGCCTCAGTTACGGTTAATGGTGCTGAATATCGAACGATGCTGGACAATTTTTTGGGCCAGCTGTAAAAAAACCATCCACAGTTGTGGTTCCAACAAGATGGAGCCACAGCCCACACTGCAAGGGACACAATGGGTTTGTTACGGGACCTCTTTGGCGAACGCATTATTTCGCGCAGAAGCGATTTCAATTGGCCCCCACGTTCACCGGATTTAACAGCTCCAGACTGTTTTCTTTGGGGTTATTTGAAAGGGGTATACGTAAATAAGTCAGCGACCATACCAGAGCTAAAACAAAACATTCGCAATGAAATTTAAGCCATAACACCTTAAATTTTACGAAAAGTTATAAAAAATGTACTGGAAAGAGCACGCATGTGCGAAGCCGAAAATGGCCACCACTTGCGGGATATAATTTTTCATACTTAAGCCAAAAATATTCCCCATTAATATACTGTATAACAAAAAAATAATAATAATAATTAACCATTAAATAAAAAAGTTATTAAACATTCAAACCGTATCGGTAGTTTTGCGCCACCCTGTACTAAATAAGTTAATTTAATTCATTGTATTATTTCATCTGACTTAAGAATGTGTGAAGAAAAATGTAAATATTTTGTTATTTAAATATTTTGGTTCTCACTCACTTTAAACAAGGATTTTTAAGTGTATTTCTAACTTCAAAATATTTCAGTGATTATTACGCATGGCGCGTGAAGTCAAATTTCGAGTTTAGAAAAGCCTGAAAATTTAATTTGGTCGCGTAGCGCTACGCGACCAAACTAGATTTTCAGGATTTTCTAAACTCGAAATTTTACTTCATGCGTAATCAAGGAGTAAAAAAACTTGTTGAATTTTTGTTTGTTTGTAAAGAGACAAGTAAGGATTTTATTTGCTCCAGCAAACTAACTGTATAGTTATGTGTGCCAAAATAAACATGAACATGTTTATTTTAAAATTTCCGCATTTTTTCTTGAAATTAAGGGCATTCGTTTTGCTTAATAAAATGAACTTACCTAATTTTCATTTATTTTGTACACAGGAAATTTTTCTTTTAAAAATACATAAGCAAACGCTTCTTTTAAGAGCCCAATTTAAAGTTTTAAATGAGTGTTTTTCACTCCCAATCTAAGCATGAAGTAAAATTTTGAGTTTAGAAAAGCCTGAAAATTTGGTTTGGTCGCGTTTTCTTAAAAAAAGCAACGGATATCTGAAAATGTACAGCATACAATTGGGATATGTATATATATAAAAAAAAACTCCCTGTATTTAAAAAGCACTATGAAAGATGACCATAAACACATTTCATCTAACTCGGCTAATTTCTAAAATTAAAAGTGTAACACTAAATAATTCCACATGCCGCATTCGCGAATATACACAAGTAAACGATACTTCGCAGACAAGTATCGGTTACCGGAATGACTAATAAAACCATCTGTGTAAGAACATTTTCGGGAACAGACAGCAATTTTCTTTTTTGCATGATCCTTAGTAGATCGGATTCCAATGACTAAAACGTTACGCCGCAATGAAGTCACTGCGCAATTCGCAATTATGGCAAGAAAACGCTCATTTCTTCCTGCGAAACCGCATAATTACTCATTATAGAAACAAACAGAGAATTCGTCTAGTGATTGCGAAATGCGTCGTTTCAAAACATAATCGCGTTCTGATTTTTTAAAGTGTGAGAAATCGACGAGAAATTCTTTGATTACATGACTAAAACATTATTCCAAGAATAGTTACTATAACAAATATCAATTAAATTTGCAATAATAATAATAATTTACTTTATTAATCAAAAATGCCATCTACATACACTATATACACCAATCACCGGTGTCGCTTCTGGATGCAGCATGCTGAAATGCTGATACAACGAGTAAACGCCACGGCTAATACCATTCGTGAAAAACCTCGTGAAATGTTTGCTACTGTTCGTGCAAATTGGATACGTAGAGCCCAAATGCGCATTGAGTGCGGCGGACGTCAATTTGAACACTTATTGTGATTTTATTTATACGTGACCCAGTTTCATCTAGTAATTCTAGACAGTGTGTGTGTGTGTGTGTAGTGCGTGCTAAGTGATTTATACGTCTCGCAGTAGTAACAGTAAATAAACAATACCACAAATGAGTGACCTAGTTTCATCTAGTCATTCGAGACAGCGTGCGTGTTAAGTGCGTGCGAAGTGATTTATGCGCCTCGCAGTAGTAAAAGTAAATAAAAAATACAACAACTTACGCATCCACGAAAAATATCATGAACACAGGTAACCAGAAGTTCTCAAAAAGTAAAAAATGCATGAAAAATTATGAAAAATCCAATATTTTTTTCCGATTTTATTTTTGCTGCAATTGGTGTCCAAATATTTTGTGTATACGCCCTTAAGAGGATGTACATTAGTTCGAATACACGCTGTATATATATATATATATATATATATATATATATATATATGTATATATATATATATATATATGTATATATATATATATGTATATATATATATATATATATTAAGTATATATATATATATATATATATTAAGTATATATACATATATATAGATATACAGGGTGTCCCATTAGTGCGTTTTTATTTATTTATTAATTTATTTATTGATTCAGTCAGCTACATATATATATATATATATATATATATATATATATATATATATTAAGTATATATACATATATATATAGATATACAGGGTGTCCCATTAGTGCGTTTTTATTTATTTATTAATTTATTTATTGATTCAGTCAGCTACATATAATATAGATTGAACATGTCAGGTGGTATATATTAAAAATACACAAAATACAAATGAAAAATAAAAAATATAAGAAACATAAGCGTGGGTACAATAATCACACCTTAAAATTATAAATGTGATATAAAATCATTGAGCAAGGAATTCTTCAAATTCTGAGATTGTATATCAGCATTTTGCAATCAACATATCTTTTAATTTCTTTTTGAAAGACTGTACAGATTTGCTATCTTTAAAATCTCTAGGTAGTTTGTTAAATAATCGACAGCCAGCATAGATCGGGGCTTTCTTATAAAAACTATGATAGTGTTTGATTAAATAAATATTATTTTTTTGCCTAGTGTTATGATCATGTATGTATTTTCTTTTGTTAAATTCAGCTATATTTCGAAAAACATGGCATAATAGTTTAAATATGTAAATTGAGAATACGGTTAGAAGTTTTTCTTTAATGAAAATTTCACGACAGGAGTCCATAAAAGGAATGTTAAATATTAATCGTAAAATTCTTTTTTGCTGTATAAAAACTCGAGATACTTCTGTCGATTGACGTATAACACAATGTTATACGAGATATGCGAGTATACAGATGCATAGTAAACATTGAGTAGTGCTGTCATAGACAGAGACGCGTTCTCGGAGGATATCTCCGTTCTCGTTAAAGATAGAAAAATATTTTTCAGACCAAACTTATTTGACTTGAAGAGCTGCATAACGTAAAATTATTTTGATGTATACAGGGTGTCCTATAAAAGCGGTACTGGAAGTAACATTATTTTTTTAAATGAAACACACCATATATTATTTTATTTTTAGATATTACTAACAATTCTACGTGTATTTTATATAACATTGTATATACCTAAACCAAACATATTTCATAATATTTACAATTCAATGAAAAAAGTTAGATATTTAGGTTATAAGATTTTAATTTATATCTCAGTTATTAGTAACTTTAAAAATAATCGGTACGGTAATAATTTTAATAATTTATACTAGTCGCTATCCTCAACCGAAGTCAATTTTAATTTTGTACTTACCTTGTAGTAATTATAACCTGTCAATCTTAAGAAAATTAAAATAATAAAAACTATATTTTTTAAATGGCACACCTTATATTTTTATACGGCATATTATTCGTCTTTCAAAGAGCTTTCATTTTTATTAAGTATGTCCTATACTTATCTTTAATAGTTTTCAAGATATTACTGTTTTATGTGATTAGATTTACAATATTATTAAATGTATCAATGGTGCCAAGCATCTAAGGTGGCCGGCCAATAATTAACCATCTGTCATAAGCCGTACTTGAAGTATCTTTTTGTTTTATCTTTTGACAGACATACATTAATACTTTAATTTACTGCTGATTCAGTCATAAACTACTTCGAAATGAATTTTACAACAGAAGAATTAATAAATATGACATTTGTTTTGGGCACTAGTGACGAAAATTGTTTTCTTGCAAGCAGAATATACGCTCAGAAATATCCTAATGCTGAACGTCATCCTCATGCTTCAGCATTTATTCGATTGAAGGAACGATTTCAAAATACTGGAAGTATTGATTATACAAAGAATCTAAAACGAAGGAAAAGGACTACTAATGAAGAAAATGAATACGCAGTTCTTCAGTCTATCGTTGAGAACCCTTTTGTTTCATCCCGCCAATTGGAGCAGCAAATTGATATACCAAAAACTACAATAAATAAAATATCAAAGAAATGTAAGTTCCATCCCTACCACGTACAATTAGTCCAAGAGGTAAGTGATAACGACTTTTTGAATAGGCTTAACTTTTGTAATTGGGCGTTACATAAACGCGAACTGGAACCAAACTTTTTAAATCATATATTGTTTACGGATGAGGCCACATTTCATAAAAACGCATTTGTAAACAGGCATAATTTTCATTATTATTCTGACTATAATCCTAAACATATTATACCCATAGACTACCAACACAAGTGGTCTCTTAATGTTTGGACTGGAATGATAGGAAGTAGAATTATTGGTCCTTACTTTTTTGATGGCACTGTTAGTGGTGAATCATTTCTAAATTTTCTTAGAAATGAATTTGAAAGATGGATCGACGAATTACCTCTTGCTATATTACAAAATATGTGGTTGCAATTAGATGGTGCTCCTCCACACTTCAGTCGACGGGTAAGGCAATATTTAAATGAACATTTTTCAAATAAATGGATTGGCAGAGGAGGGCCAATTGTATGGCCGGCAAGGTCACCTGATTTGACAAAACTTGATTTTTTTCTTATGGGGTACTGTAAAAGAAAAGGTATGTAAAACACCTGCAACGACAAAGGAAGATATGAAGTTGAGGATTAGAAACGTTCTTCACAACATTAACATTGACATGCTAGTTAAAGTGAACCAAAATTTTACACGAAGACTTCAAGTATGCCAAAATCAAAATGGAGGATATATTGAACACTTAATATAAATGTGCAATTTTTTCTTTCTTACTTTATGTTATAACATCTTCTGATTTATTTTTCTTTCAAAAATTATTTTTTTGAACTCGCCGCCTCGAAAGTGACGTTTCCAACACCGTTTTGACAACTCGCAAGACGCATTTCGAGTAATCAAAATTTATTATTTGACATAGAAACAAATATTATTAATATTTTTCATTAAAATAGTTATTCACATAATTAGTGCGTCAGAATTTTTCTCGTGTTCACGCATTTGAAAGGACTCGCCCCTTCGTCGCTCGTGCTTTAAAAATGCATTCACCCGGGAAAATTGTTTCCCGCACTAGTTATGTAAATAACTATTCTAATAAAATGTATTATCAATATTTGTTTCTACGTCAAATAATAAATGTTGATTACTCGATTATTTTTATTCCATGGCCACAGTAGTTGCTTTGATTTCAATAATAATTCCATAAAACAGTGATATCTCAAAAATTATTGAAGATAAGTATAGGACATACTTAATAAAAATGAAAGCTCTTTGAAAGACGAATAATATGCCGTATAGAAATATAGGGTGTGCCTTTTAAAAAAAACAAGTTTTTGTTGTTTGAATTTTTTTAAGATTGACAGGTTTGAATTACTACAAGGTAAGTACAATATTAAAATTGACTTCGGCTGAGAATAGCGTCTAGTATAATTTATTAAAGTACCACACCGATTATTTTTAAAATGACTAATAATTGAGACATAAATTAAAATCTGATAACCTAAATATCTAACTTTTTTCATTAAATTGTAAGTATTATGAAATATGTTAGGTTTAGGTATATGCAATGTTATATGAAACATATGTACAATTGTTAGTAATATCTAAAAATCAAATAATATATAGGGTGTTCCATTTAAAAAAATAATGTTATTTTCAGTACCGCTTTTATTGGACACCCTGTATACATCAAAATAATTTTACGTTATGCAGCTCTTCAAGTCAAGTAAGTTTGGCCTGAATGTTTTTTTCTATCTTTAACGAGAACGGAGATATCCTCCGAGAACGCACAAATGGGACACCCTATATATATATATATATATATATATATATATATATATCGGAAAAAGAAGAGAGAAAAAAATGTTCCATCATTAAATCGGTCGAGGCTGAAGTGATTAAGCCAACTTCCTCTAATCGTCCGCGCACCCCAGCCCGCATATCCGTAATTATATTCCATCCGATTGCTGCGCAGCAACAAAAGCACTTGTAAATTACACTGGTTTCTCTAAAAACTGAAAAAAAAACTTTAAACACATCGCGTTCCATTTCGACATCCGTTAACACTTGCCGATTTGGGTCGGCGCAATCGGCTTCCCGATCTTCAAGACTTGTATTACAGTCCATAACTTTGTCGCATATGGCCAGCCGTACGAAAGATTGTAAGACCTTGTTGCTGTTGAAACGAACACACCGTTTGTTCATGTGGAGAAAATGAGTAAATTATGTGACATAGCGTAACTTGAAGTAAAAATGTTGTGGAATGTGTACAAAATTATAGAAGTTTGATCAAGCAAAGCATAAAGTGCTTTTATATATTTAAATGTAAAAACCTTGAAATTTTAGACTAATATAATATTAACCCATTAACGACCGAGTAGTTAACTCTTTTTTTTTTTTTGGTTTGTTTGGCATAGGTATTACCATTCAGCCACTAACGTTGATTTATAATATCTATTAACATATATTTCGACTGTTTGGACGTCACAACACATTCACACACATCCATGGAACCGGAGACGAGTATTTTTCGTTAGAAAAATTACTCGCCTCCGCTGGGAATCGAACCCAGATCACCTCCGTGTCCGATTGGCGAAACCGGCGGCTCAACCGCTCGGCCACGGCGGGCCCAGTTAACTTTTTTAAAGTTGATTTTAGTTAAAATTCTACACTTATTTTAATAATTTCTATGAATGACTTAATATAATATATTTTGTCATTTATTCTAAAGTTTAATTTATTATTATTATTATTATATTTTTTAATCTAATAATCTAATTTTTTGTACAATGTCATATTTTGTCATTTATTTTTAGGTTTGATTTATTATTATTATTATTATTTTTTGTAATCGAATAATTTTTATTTACATATTTACATGCGAATGTTTAATCTTTCCCTGTATTGGTTCTTCCGTTGGGAAATAAAGTATTATTATTATTATAAGTGGTCTAATTGCAAAACTCACATTCTCCACTTTTGAAAACTTTTGGCAAATTGCAAAAAAACACATGTACTTTACCATGGCGGACATAAAAAAACCGCCAACTCAATTTTCACAAAAAGTGAAGAATGTGAGTTTTGCAGTTAGGCCACTCATATATTACATACCAGAGCTGGGCAGGATTCGAATCATTCAGGATTCGAATTCTTTTAGAGGATTCAAAAGAGGCATTCGAATACTTTAGTTCAACTGGATTCGTGATCCGGATTCGTTACATTATTTTAAGGGGATTCGTATTCACATTTTCTACTTTATGCAGACGACCTCAAGATCTTTAACTCCATAACTGATTTAAATGACTGTATCAACCTACAGAAAGATCTGGATAGTCTGTGTGTATGGTGTGAAAATAATAAACTGTACTTAAACTATAAGAAGTGTTCTGTTATGACATTCTCTCGTAAATCAATTGTAACAAATTTCCCCTACGTGCTGGGTGACCATGTGCTGGAAAGAATAAACGAGTCAAAGGACCTAGGTGTAATTTTTGACAATAAACTTACATTTAATTCACATATTGTTAATCTAGTTAAAAAGTGTTATCAGATGTTGGGATTTATTATAAGGAACAGCAAACATTTCAATAACATGGGTACTATTATTAAACTCTTCGTATCATTTATAATGAGCAAATTAAATTATTGTGCTCCGATTTGGTCGCCAATGTATGATACATACGTGAACTATTTAGAGACGATCCAAAAAAAATACTTAAAATATTTGTTCTTTTCAGCGCATGGCACATATCCCGATAGAGGGAGTTATCCTACTTTAATTAAGCATTTCAACTTCATTTCGGTTCATTCTAATCATAAAATTTGCTCCATACTTTACCAATATAAATTGCTAAATAATTACGTAGATGACTCATCTACTGTAAACAGTATCCACTTTAATGTACCCAGATCGTCTATGAGAAACTGCCATACCTTCAGGTACACTGTTCCTAACACGCGCCATCACACAAATTCTCCAGTCATTAAAATGTGTACAATATACAATGAACTCCAAAGAGATTGCGATATTTTTGGTCAGTCATTGGATGATTTTAAACAAAGTGTTGTGCAATATTTTTCAGTTTAATTTACATTTATTATTATATTATTATTTTTTTTTTTTATTTAGGTTTTTAATTTTTTTTTTGTGCATTTGTATTTATGTTTATATATGTATATATATATACATATATATATATATATATATATATATATATATATATATATATATATTATGTATGATATGGTGTTTTAAGTTTGTAATTTAGATTTAGTATTTTGCTCCGTTATTGGACTGTACTTAGTCTGTTGGGCAATAAAGCATTATTATTATTATTATTATTATTCGAATCCAAATGTGGGTGATTTGAATCCTTATAAAAGGATTTGAATATTTATAAAGGGATTCGAATATTTATAAATAAATAATGATTCGAATACTTACAAAAGGATTTGAATCGTTAAAAATAATTCGAATCAATTGTGAGGATTAACATGAAAAATGTCTTTTGTGTGTTTTTAAATTTCTCGTTAACTCACTGTTTTATACGCGTGGCGCATGAAGTAAAATTTCGAGTTTAGAAAAGCCCAGAAAATTTGTCTCGGGTCGCTGCGCGACCCTCGACAAATTTTCACGGGGCTTTTCTAAACTCGAAATTTTACTTCATGCTTAGTCTGGGAGTGGAAACGCTCGTTCGAAACTTTAAACTGAATGCTTTGATAAGAACATTAAATGACTGATTTTTTTTTAAAGATAATAATCTAGTTTTCAAAATTTTGTTTAAAATTATTTAAAGTAAAACTGACATGGTAGCTACAATCTGAAGTGTTACATTTTTCCGACATTTCCCTGATCTAAGATTTTTTTTCCCTGCCATTTTAATATAACTTTCTTCTGGGAAACCCCCATTTTGTAAAATTGTTTTCATTGTTTTTGTTAATATTTAAGTTAATTTTATAAATTTAATATCATATGGCGTTTTTGTTAGTGTTTTGGTCAATTTATATATAATTCCATGACTTTTCTCTGACTTTCCCGGTTTTAATGATATTCAGTGAATTTTTTATTTACGTAATTTTTAGGCATTCGTCGATTTTATAATAGAGGTCAATTTGAAGTTTTGAACGAGTGTTTCCACTCCCAGGCCAAGTATGAAGTAAAATTTCGAGTTTAGAAAAGCCCCGTGAAAATTTGTCGAGGGTCGCGCAGCGACCCTCGACAAATTTTCGGGCTTTTCTAAACTCGAAATTTTACTTCATGCGCCACGCGTACAAACCACTAATTTGAAGTGAAGTTCAGAAACACACAAATACATCTTTAATCAGAGTAACAGGGAATCAGATATTTAGTCTGTTATCAACGATGTTCAGTGTTAATAATAAATAATTAGGTTTTGAATATTTTTGTTAAAACAACTAGAAACGATATTTATATATTAATGGTTGCGAAAAAATAATAAAATCAAATTTATTCTCTAAGAATTTGTATTCGTGATTCGAAAAAACAGGATTCGAATCATATTTATCTCTTACGAATCCTTTGTTCGAGTATTCGTGATTCGACCATATTAGGTGATTCGGATTCATGATTCGAATCCTTTTTACTAGGATTTTTCCCAGCTCTGTTACGTATTGGGAATTTTTCTTTTATATATAGATACATAATGCATCCGCTGTCAATTTTCAGGCATTCATCGATTTTATAAAAGCGTTCAAATTAAGCTTTCGACCGAGTGTTTCCACTCCCAGACTAAGCATGAAGTAAAATTTCGAGTTTAGAAAAGCCTGAAAATTTGGTTTGGTCGCGTAGCGCGTAGCGCTACGCGACCAAACCAAATTTTCAGGCTTTTCTAAACTCGAAATTTTACTTCATGCGCCACGCGTGTAAAACACTAAAATATTGTAGAGTTAGAAATACACTTAAAAATACTTTTTTTAAAATGAGTAGTAATCAAAATATTTACATTTTTCTTCACATATTCTCAACTCAGGTGAAATAATTCTTATTTATTAATTTAATTAGAAAAACATTAATAATGTTGCTGCAATAACGCAACATTATTAATGTTTTGCTAACTAAATTAAAATTAATTAAAAATCAATGGCGCTTAATATATATATATATATATATATATATAATACCTACCTACCTACCTACCTACGGTATTTCTAAATCTCTGTAACTATCAATTAGAAAAAGTATGTATCCAAGCAATGAATATTTTCCTTTATTTAGTATATCTAAACATTTAATCAACTTTTTGTATAAACTAATAACCTACCTTTTATTATTAAGCTTTGTTTACTGCTATAATACAAGTCTTAAGACCTTGATCCATACTACAAATAACTTGAATATTCATAATGCGGACTGTTCATTCATTCCCATTCAGAGATCCAATTGGAATTCTTTCATTCATTGTCCTAATTTGTTGGTTTACCTGTATAAAATACCGGCCTCTTTAGATGGTGCTTAGTGATACGTTTCTATAGCAAATAGCTCATGCATACGTGATTTGCGTTGTTTGTATTTTCAATATCCTTTAAGTTTTATACGAAGTTGCCTGGCATGAAAACAACAATAATAGGAAGGATTACTTAGGGGGTGAACGCAATATGTATATCCAGCTGATGCTAGACATTAACATGAATTAATATGTAGGTACTATGTATTATAGTAACAATGGCCATTGTTTTGATGATAATACCTAGAAGTTCCTGTCTAATTTAGAAAGATGTTTTATACAAGGTGTAAAAAAATTAACGAATAGAATGTGTTTCTAACTTTACAATATTTCAGTGTTTTATACGCGAGGCGCATGCAGTAAAATTTCAAGTTTAGAAAGGCCTGAATTTGCGCGTCCAAATCCAAACGTTCAGGCGAAATTTTACTTCATGCTTAATCTGGGAGTCGAAACACCCGTTCGATACATCAAATTGAACGCTTTTATAAAATCGACGTATGCCGGAAAATGTATAGCATATAGATTAAGTATATTTAAAAGAAAACTTTCCAGTGTGTAATACAATCAGTCTTTCATAGAAATCATAAATAAGTGCAGAATTTACTACAATCAACTTTTAGAGTTAATTGCTCGACCATCAATGGGTTAACTGGGACAAGGGAGCATTTTAGGCCCTCTGCTATTTAATATTTATATTAATGATTTATTTGCTTATAAAAACAATCCGAATTTTGAAATTATTAACTACGCAGACGATACATATATCGTAATCAAAGGTAGTAACATGACGAACCTATGCCAAAACGGGACGGATGCGCTGCAATTAATTTTCAAATGGTTTGATGATAACGGCTTAGCTATAAATAAAAGTAAGACAAATTGCATTTTATTTAAAAAGAACGAAGCTCTTGCCACGCCGTCAAATTTGAGGTTTGGTGATTGTATATTAAATGTAACCAATTCTGCGAAATTTTTAGGCATCTATATAGATGACAAATTAAAATGGAATGATCAAATAACTCATGTTTTTAAAAAGCTAAGCAGAGCAAGCTTTATGTTCCGGTCCTTAAAATTAACTGTTGGTTTTGACATTTTAAAAATGACATACCACGCGAACTTTGAAAGCCATATTAGATATAGAATAATACATTGGGGAAGCTCCACACAGCTTAATAAAATTTTCATTCTCCAAAAGCGTACACTTAGAGCGATGTTAGGGCTTAAAACAACTGCTTCATGCAGAACATTGTTTTCTGAAAATGGTATACTCACAGTAACTGCAATATATATATACTAGAAAGTCTACTATTCGTTTGGAAACAACAGCATCTATTTTTGAAAAACAAAAGTTCACACGAGCACGATACTCGACACAAACAAAATTTTGTATACCCTATTCACAAGTATACTTTCACTGAAAAAAGTCCCGAATATAGGTGTATGAAATTTTATAATTTTTTGCCGTCTAACCTAAAAATGGAGAATAGGATCAATAATTTCAAGAATAGACTAATTAATGTGATATTGTTAATGGAACCATATAATTTGGAAGAATTCTTTCATTATAAAATTGTATAACATTGCTATACATACGTGTTTCCCTTGACGCAAATTCCTATATTAAGTATATGTTTATTTTCTTTCTTATGTATATTTTTAAAGGAATAAAGATTGTTTATTATTATTATTATTCATATTATTATAGTTATTTTAGTTTTATCTTAAATGTCACAGGACACCTCTCGTAAATTGGACTACACGTTTACAGCCTAATAGCCATAATATCAGCGACACTTCTATTAAAAATAGAAGTGTTGCTAATATTATTATAGTTTAATGCTAGATAATTTCTATGAAACACGTACAAACATGATACAATCATTTCGTATTAATAGAACTAAATCCGATGTATTCAGTGATCATGAATTACCACGTAGTTACGGTCGCAACCATCATTATGATTAGAACTAAATCTACTTGATATTTTTTAGTTTTGAACTATTGACAGAGTAAAAGTGGCAACATCGCATTTTCACGTGTACCAACTTTATTCTAATTAAATTTGAACCTTTTAGAGGTTATGCCATATTGTCTATGTTTGTGAAAATGTTTTTCTTCTGCTGAATTATTTCATTGAAATTTACTTTAAACGAATGATTCCACTCCTTGAATAAGCATAAAGTAAAACTTCTAGTTTAGAAAAGCTTTTCTAAACTCGAAAACTTACTTCATGCTTAATTTGGGAGTGGAACACATTCGGGCAAAGCTTTTAATTGAACTTAAAAAAAAAACAACGAATATCGGACAATTTACCTGCGTACAATCTTTTGTAAAAATCTTAAATAAACTTAAGTTACTCATGTCAAACTGAAATTATACAGGGAATTTTTACTTTTAAGTAAACATATCCCAGTTATTCTGTAAATCTTCCCAAATTCGTTGTTTTTTTTTAAGTTTAATTTAAAGCTTTAAACGAGTGTTTTCCACTCCCAGATTAAGCATGAGGTAAAATTTCCAGTTTAGAAAAGCCTTAAAATTTTTAGGCTTTTCTAAACTTGAAATTTTACTTCATGCGCCACGCGTATAAAACACTCAAATATCGTAAAGTTCGCAATATGTTATTGAAGCAGTATTCTACAGACGCATATTTTAAACTTCACTTAAAACCAGTGTTTTATACGCCTGGCGCATGAAGTAAAATTTCGAGTTTAGAAAAGCCTGAAAATTTGGTTTGGCCGCTCCGCGCTTCGCGCTACGCGACCAAACCAAATTTTCAGGCTTTTCTAAACTCGAAATTTTACTTCATGCTTAATCTAGGAGTGGAAAACACTCGTTTAAAGCTTCAAATTAAACTTTAAAAAAAACAACAAATGTCGGACAATTTACAGCGTATAGATATGTACAGGGTGCGGCAAAAGTTCCCGAACACATTTTTTTCAATAGAAATTTACCTACCGTTTTTAGCATGTATCGTTATCATATAGCCTATCTTGTAGCCCTTGAAATTCTCTACAATGTTAATTTCTCGTGTTTGATGTGTCAAATCGTTATTACTTTTTGGAATTATGAGGTGTAAGGAAGATCGAATCGTGATCAATCAGCATTTTCAAATCAAGTTCCCGAACACATTTTTTCAATGGAAATTTACCTACCGTTTTTAGCATGTATCGTTATCGTATAGCCTATCTTGTAGTCCTTGAAATTTTCTACAACATTAATTTCTTTCTTTGATGTGTCAAATCGTTATTACTTTTTGGAATTATGAGCTGTAAGGAAGATCGAATCGTGATCATCAGCATTATTAAGTTTGTGGCCTTCAAATTCGCCTGACCTAAATCCGATGTATTTTTCCATTTGGTCCATCTGGAGAAAAAAATGCTGCTCTACCAACGACAAATCAATAGAATCCCTGAAAGCGTCCCTGCAGCGAGAATGGGCCAACATTTCAAACCATCAACTGACGACCATCGTCAAACATTTTCGGAAGCGTCTCGAAGCCTGTGTGGCAGCTAAAGGTGGACATTTTAAAATACTGTTCAAATAATCTTGTAGAGAATTTTCTTGGCTTTCTTTTGATGTAATTTGTTGTTGTGTTCTACTTGCCGATAAAATGGTTATTATTAAAAGAATGCGTGCGGGAACTTTTGCCGCACCCTGTATACTAAAATAAAAAATAATGTTAAAAATGGTGCAACTATGTTGAATAATAATTTCTATGGGTGTTGTTTGACTTAGGCAGAGAACAATCAAATACTTTACAGTATTATTGTCATAAAAGACCGTTAAGTCAAATATCCTTATCCATTTTGTAAACAGAGAAAGGTATGTGGAATGTTATCACAATCGTGTATAATAAAATAAGCACATCGAAATATTTTATGTTCAGAAAAGGAATAAATTTGTAAATAAAAGATAAAAAGAATTTCACGTTGTGGAATTGTAGCCATGCGGTAATTTTCGCGTTGTCCTTATCTGGTCGATTTCCATAGGAAACCCAATGAATAATTCATGGGTCGGTGGAAATAATCGTCGGCGTATTTTGAAGTAATTTGTCGTGGTCGGTGGCGCCCGTAAAATGTGAAATTGCGATTATTTCGCGTTTTGGGCTTTCTAAATCTGCCGAAGCGGGGAAACGCCCCGGAGTGAACTGTTGAACATGTTTGGGCAAAAAAGCATTTGTATGAGTAATGTGGTGCAATTATAGTTTTTTTTTTCGCCGGCCGAGTAAATTGATTCCTTGGAAGCTGGATGCTGTTATTTCTACTAACTGGCAGTAGTTGTTATCAATTGATGATAATAGCATGTTGTGAGTTGCGTACGCATACATGCGTAAATACTAGTTGTAATTGTAATTGAGTTTTAATTATTGGGAATTGATGCTGGCGCATGGAATGGAATGACACTCAGTCCGTTGTCTGGGCATCAATGGTCGCGCAGATGAGATGAACTGGTTGAAGGAGCCATTCAACTCTTGTAAAGGTGGAGGTAGAGCCACCACAATAACAAAATGTAGCTGTATTTACCGAAAGGATGGAAGACGCGTGAATTAAGTAATGCATGTAGAAAGAAGGACTTGCGGTACAGACCTGGAAACACATCTTTGGTTTCTGGGTTATGGGGATGGATCCATCCGTTCCTTTGTTGAATGATGCACTGGAACATCTCAGAGGGATGCTGCGCACTGGAGCACTGACATTATCAACAATCCACCCGGCGTTTTCAGTGAAAACGTTCGTACACTCAATCAACACAAAAAACGTAAACGAACGGGTTGTAACGTAAAGAGGGTCGGTCACACGCACGTGGTTGTCTATACGTCTAAATATATTCAATCGCAATGTGGATACGGATACGATCCTCTCGTGAACAGTGAACGGCTAGGCCAGTTCAAATACCCGTCCCGTTGCGGCAAGCGACAGGGTCTCGGCAAAGGTATTGGTATTGGGGCCCCACGTTGTTGGACCGAACTTGGAAGTGGGGAGGAGAGAGACAATGCCAGGATTATTGGCGCCTGCGCCCACAGTTCCGGGCATTCATATCCACATCCACCGACAAGACATCCCTAGCCCCCAGCCCTACCCTTACGCCGCCGAGCCAAAAAAAGCTCAGAATCCCAAACCAGAAACTCCGAAGCCACTGCTCTACTACTACACTACACTACTCCCACTTCACTTCGCCACTCCAACTCAAATGCAGCCGACTTTGTATTTGTACGCTTCGCTAGATACTCAAGCGTCGATAACGATGCGCGACTCTTGTCACCGGAAGGTCATCGTCCATCCGTCTATCCTGTCCTGTCCATCCACCGGGAACTCAAACATTTAAATACAATCGCGTCGGCACAATCGAATTTACTAACAATTTCCTAATCACTCTTGAAAATATATATCCACGCTAACACGGTGCCTGCACGCATATTTTACGCCCTAACATGAAAACAAGCTTAAGGACCACTCAAGTGCTGAAGGTCTATTATATTGTGTACCTCTACTAAAAACACGATTACATGATTTAAGAAAGAATTTGTCGTGTTATTTAAAATTATTTTAATATAGCCTAGACTTAACAAAACTTTCACCTAGGTTCTTATATTCTAAAACAGGACTGGCCAACGAAAATTGCTTCGAGGACCAAAATTAACACTTTAAAGTGTATTAGCAATTGGCAATTATTTTGGCAATTATTTATACTTATGTTTATATTAATTTTTTGTTGAAAAATCAAGTTTTTTTCATATCCATATTTTTGTACAGAAATTTAAAAGACTTTTGGGGTTTTTTCACAGCTTTCCAAAAGTTTAGGAATCCCGTTTTAATTATATTTTTTATATATTTTTACAATTAAAAGCATTTATTTGAGTATAGAAGAAAGTAGCAAGTATTTAACAAAATTTTAACTTTACATATTCCGATGCGTATGCATTTTGGGGCATTCGTTGTTTTCACTCCCAGATTAAGCATGAAGTAAAGTTTTGAGTTTAGAAAATCCTGAAAATGTTCAGGCTTTTCGTTAAAAGCTTTCAAGCTTTTCGTTAAAAGCTTTCAAGCTTTTCGCTAAAAGCTTTCAGGCTGTTCGTTAAAAGCTTCAAATTGAACGATTATCAAAAACAACAAATGCCTAACCAAATAAAGAGCATATGTCAGGATAAGTACCTATACTTAAAATAAAAATTCTATGTATATCACCAAACAACATTAATTTTATTTCAATTAGTACGTATAATTTTAGGCAATTGTTTGACTCAAAAATCTCCAATTTTTGTAGAACTATCCTTATATCAAATTTATATTGTTCCCAAAATATTACTTTTATTTATTTATTTTCAATCTTATATATTGCAGGTATATTTATATTTACATTAACCCTTTTGGCCCTGCCACTACTAAAATTTGGTAAACATAATGGGAATTTTTCATTTAAATATACACACATGTATGCATGAGCTGCAACTTTTCCGATAATCGTTTGTTTTCTTAAAATAGTTTAATTTGAAGTATTAAACGAGTGTTTCCTACTCCCAGATTAAGCATGAAGTAAAATTTCAAGTTTAAAAAAGCCTGAAAATTTGGTTAAGTCGCGTAGCGCTACGCGACCAAACCAAATTTACAGGCTTTTCTAAACTCGAAATTTTACTTCATGCGCCACGCGTATAAAACATTGATTTCAAGTCTTAAGCGATCAAAATATACAGCATTATAATAGTGCTTAAGCAGTATATTTTAAACTTTGCGGTATTTCAGTGTTTTATACGCGTGGCATATGAAGTAAAATTTCGAGTTTAGAAGAGCCTGAAAATTTGGTTTGGCCGCTCCGCTTCGCGGAACGACCAAACCAAATTTTCAGGATTTTCTAAATTCGAAATTTTCCTTCATGCTTAATCTGGAAGTGGATACACTCGTTCGAAACTTTAAATTGAACGCTTTAAAAGAAAACGAATGCTTGATAATTTACAATGTATATATCGAGGTATGTGTGCTTAAAAGAAAAATTTCCTGTATATATAGTATAGTATGTTCGATAAAAAGAACCTCTAGAGTGCCATGATTTTAATTATTTTTAAATTTAAGTTGGCTACACACTTTAGGAATTGACATATAAAACGTCAAACATGATAATTATAATATAAAATTTCAGAGTTGACAACTTACAATATTTTCCATGGCACTCTAGAGGTTTTTTTTAATGAACATCCGATATATTCAACACACTGATAATGACAAGAATTAAATATTTATCAAAAAATCCATATTGATGGAGCAGAAAGACCCCAGGTCGATAGCCTAGACAGACTAACCCATTATTTTTTTAAAAACTGTATAGAAACTAAATATAAATGTATTTGTAAAGGAATAAAGATATCTCTCTCTCTTCATATTGATGTGATTTCTAAAACAACACATGTTAACGAGTCATTCAACTAACTAACTTTTGCGTAATTTTTGTGTCGCGCCCCTTCCTGGTAAAACTCCTGGCTACGTTCATGCCCAGTTCCGTAATAGTTGCATAAAGTAACTTCAACGAAAGTTAACTTTAAGTTAAAGCCAATTATAAATTCATATGCGACAATTTCCATTTCATGTGTATATTCTAATTAAGGGCTTCTCGAAACTTTTCCACTTTCACTCAGCAAATATTTGTGGAATCCCGCGTATGAAACTATTTAAACGACGAATACGAATGACAACATTTGCTGATGGTAAAAAGTGATTTTTTAAATTAAGTAAAATTTTCCTAAAGCCCAAATTTTCCTAAGCACTTTGAATTGAAGGACAAGTCATTTCAAAGTGCCTATGAAAGTTTGGGAACATTTTACCAAATTTAAATAAATCACAATTTACTATCAGAAAATTTTGTAATTTGTAGTTTAAATAGTTTTATATTCAAATTATAGCTAAAATTAAGTTAAAATTCTTATTGTATAAAAAAAACCTATCGTGCTGCCTTGGAATATATTTAAAATGCATATTTTAGGAATATTAGTTCATACATTTTTTCGCTTGGAATTTATAAAAGATTACTACACATTCTGAAATACCAGTATTATACGAACTGACACTACCATTATCCTTTTTTTGTATTTAAGTCGTTTAAATGCACAATAAGCATTTGAAAAATGGCATGTTACAACTTTGTAATGGCCATTAGCAGAAGTTAAAAAACGGGTTCATTCATGGGCGTAGCCAGGATTTTAAACAGGGGGAAGTACGAGACAAGATATACAGGATTTTTTTCTTTTAAGCTTGTATTAGACGATACTATTTTTTGTACAAGAAAATAGTATACTATTTTCTATCATGGTGTACCAAATAGAACATGTCCTATTTCCATTAAGCTTGTATTAGATGACACTATTTTCTTGTACAAGAAAATAGTATACTATTTTCTATCATGGTGTAATACACAAAATATGACCAAACGCGAATCTTGTACAGTTTTGTATAATGGAAATGGGACATGTTCTATTTAGTACACCATGATAGAAAATAATATACTTTTTTCTTGTACAAGAAAATACTGTCGTCTAATACAAGCTTTATACAAAACTGTACAAGATTTGCGTTTGGTCAAAATTTGTGTATTATATCATGATAGAAAATAGTATACTATTATTTTGTACAAGAAAATCGTGTCGTCTAATACAAGCTTTAAGTATACATATCACAATTATGCGCTGTACATTTTCAGATATTCGCTGTTTTATAAAAAGAGTTCAACTTAAAGCTAAACGAGTGTTTCCACTCCCAGGTTAAGCATGAAGTAAAATTCCGAGTTTAGAAAAGCCTGAAAATTTGGTTTGGTCGCTCCGCGAAGCGGGGCGACCAAACCAAATTTTCAGGCTTTTCTAAACTCGGAATTTTACTTCATGCGCTACGCGTATACGACACTAATTTCAAGTGAAGTTTTCTTGTTCATAATATTTCAGTGTTATCAGTGTTTAAAACGCGTGGCGCATGAAGTAAAATTTCGAGTTTAGAAAAGCCTGAAAATTTAGTTTGGTAACGTAGCGCTACACGCTACAGAACTAAACCAAATTTTAAGGCTTTTCTAACCGGTTCGATTATCAAAAATTGAAACAATTCAACGAAAAATCAGATTTCAATAACATTCACAGAGATTGTCAACAATTATAATAATATCTTTATTTGTCCAACAGGATAACCCAATTACAGATCAAAATTTGAGTACAGAAGAAATATATGTATACAAATGAACAAGTGATTACAAATCTAAATAATCTAAATAACAATACTAAATAAAAATGTCACTGAATTGTTTTTCTGAGCACAGGTATAACAAATATATGAAAATATATGAAATTAAATTGAAACTTCTTTGTTTTCACGTTGAAATATAAAAAATGAATTAACTGCTTAATTTTAAATTCCCTGTATGTATAACTAAAAGAAAAGTTCCCTGTAGGTATAACTAGAAAACAAATTATATGTATACCAAACAAGTGCAAATGACCTACCCTAAAAACAATGTTGCTGCAGAGCTACGCCACTAACTATATTATTAAAAAAAATTACATTTCTTGTTGGAGAAGTATGCCAGGATTTCTGGATAATAAAGAAATAACTAAATGATTTATCTATATTATACAAAGGAAATATATTTTTTGTCGTGATATTCTATAGATCTATGACCTTTCAACCTACATTAATAATTGATGGCTAGAGCTTTGTTCCATATTTTCACCCATCAAGACCGGCATTTCTGAGATACCATCATTCTTTGATTGATAATACAATTAAATTAGGCAGTTGAATAACCGTTAATAAACGTGTATACAAAAGGTAAACAGAACAAAAACAATACAATAGCAAAGTGCTCCCCAAATATGTGCCGCAAAATGTTCCAAGTGTGCCCACCAAATCTTTTTATTTTAGCATTTTCCGAATATACGTAACAATACTATTAAGGGCTCGACTTTACTAATAACATGCATTATAATATAGATTCACACTGTATTGACATATATCACCAATTAAAATCAATAAATTCACTACGAAAATGATAAAAGGTAACTTTTTTCAACTTTGAAATTTTGACTAGAAACTTCTATAAAACTATATCACCAGTTAAAATCAATAAATTTACTAGAGAAATGTCAGTGTCATCAGGACAAGTAGTGACAATAGCCACCTCACGGACAAGGGACATCCAATCGGACGAATCATCAGCGAGGATTCTGGAGACCAGGAAGGACCCGACCAGCCGGAGATGCCAGTGATGTGGAACCGCGGTCATCTCATTCAAGCCGCAGGGACCAAGGGAGATGCAATTTAATTTGCCACATCAATTGGTTTGGAGCGGAAGTGCCCAAAATGCAAGGACCTGATGATCCTCTACCCGGACCGGAAAGGATACATTTTGGGATCGTTCCGATGCGTCAAAACTAAGTGCCAGAAAGAAATTGCCGTGCCCAAGCAGACTTTCTTCTACAAGGCGCATCTGGAACCACAGCAAGTGCTTGAAATTGCCTATAGCTTTGCTTTCAACGACAGCTATGCCGACTGTACCAGAGAGAATCTGCTTCTGGATCAAAATGGACATAATCCTGGAACTGTGCCTTCATCAAGAACCATCTGTGATTGCTATAATTCTCTCAGGATGGACGTTTGTGAACAATTGGGCGACATTCAAGAATCAGAAGGACTGATTGGAGGACCTGGAATCATCGTTCAAATAGATGAAGCTAAATTTGGGCAGCGCAAATACAATGCGCAGGAAGATTGAAGGTCATTGGGTACTTAGAATGGTGGATGAGACAGATAAAGTCAGAATGGTGATAATTCCAAACAACAAGCGTGATAGATCAACACTCGAATCCGTCATTGTCCAGCATGTGGCTCCTGGATCAATCATTTAGACTGATTTTTGGCGCGGATATTTCTTTCTGCACATGGCTATGTTCATGAGAGAGTGAATCATTCGGACGATAGATACAGAGACACCTTCGTTAGTCCCGAAGGTCTCTATACTCAACGGATTGAGTCTAATTGGCGTCCTACTAAAGCATATTTTCGTAAACGTCAAGTTCCTAGGAAGCATTTTGTAATGCATTTATGTGAATATCTTTAGCGTCTACATTGTAAAAGAAATAATTTGAATCCATTTGAGCAAATATTGAAATGTATGAAATTTCCCTATGATAAAACTACATAATTTCATAAAATGACGCAATATTTTCAAAATTTTCAAACTACATTTTTTTATTGAATATTCCACATACTTCTAGGTTCGGTTAGGTTAGAAGAAAGGTTTGCAATAGAATACATTTTAAATCTGTTTGAGCACGATGATTATTTTACTTACTGCTAGGACTCAATATTTTCAAAAGTCTCAGCTGAATTTTTTTATTTATTTAACATTTCCGGTCGAAATTAATTGCATATCTAGATAGTACTTATCGAGTACTTTCGAATATCATTTTTATCTATAATACTCATGGAGTGTAAAGTAAATTCTTACCCTATTAAGGCTAATCGACCCGCTCGAAAAATAAGTCGTTTTTGGCACTCGGCTTATCCGTGATTATGGAATTATCGATTAAAATTATGTAATAATAATTTACACACGGTTAAATAAAGGATAATAATATTACGGTATGAGTTACGTGAAGATGATATTAAATTAAATAAAACTTGTAATCCTTTTTCTTCACTGGTTTATTTGTAATACTAAATGTACATTTCGTTCACCAAGTGAACATTTTCAATAGCTGTACTAAACTAAGGGTACTTACCCTGGTGAATAAGACAGACAAAGAGTTAGTTTAGTACAGCTATTGAAAATGTTCACTTGGTGAACGAAATGTACATTAAGTGTTACAAATAAACCAGTGAAGAAAAAGGATTACTAGTTTTATTTAATTTAATTAAAGGATAAATGTAGGACTCTATAGTATTATATTTTTTATAAGTATTTCTGATAATGCGTAATTTAGCGTGGAATAGTCGGTATACAGATCTGTCGCGAAATGTTTCATCTTGTGAAAATATGACACAATAGGTAAAAAGATTGAGAAACACTGCAATGGTAAATATTAAAATGACCAGAACTATTCTGCCAGGACTCACACGCGGTCTCCTAAAATTTTACAACGCTATGCTTATTAACATAGCACGTAACTCTGCAGGCCTCGTAAAATTCACACCCGTAGTATTTTAACTGCCAATCAAAACAACCACTCGTGAGCAAAATTTCAACACGTATACAAAATTGCAGTTTTAAAGAGCACATTTTTTTTAAACAAGTCTCCAGAAGTTTAGAGTTGACTGACAACAGAGCTGGGTTGAATCCTCAAAAAAGGATTTGAATCACAAATCCAAATCCTTCCATATAAAATGATTCGAATCACGAATCTCCGAATCAAAAAACGATTAAATATGATTCGAATTAAAGGGTTCGAATACTAATTTTCGAATCACGAATACAAATCCTTTCAAAACTCATTCATTTTTTCTAATAAATATCATAAATATCACCCGTAGTATTTTAACTGCCAATCAAAACAACCACTTGCGAACAAAATTTCAACACGTATACACAATTGCAGTTTTAAAGAGCAATTTTTTTGTAAACAAGTCTCCAGAAGTTTAGAATTGACTAACAACAGAGTTGGGTTGAATCCTCAAAAAAAGATTTGAATCACTAATCCAAATCCTCACATATAAAATGATTCGAATCACGAATCTCCGAATCAGAAAATGGTCAAATATGATTCGAATTAAAGGACTCGAATACTAATTTTCGAATCACGAATACAAATCCTTTCAAAACTCATTCATTTTTTTCTAATAAATATCATCGATTAATCGTAATTTGAAATAAACAGAATAAACGATATATCGGACACTTTTTTCTCATTAATCACTTGGTAAAACATTTTAAAATATAATGGTTTGTAAATTAAATTAACTTGGTTTTGTTTCACTTATATGTATTTTATTTTCTACTAGTTTCGGCTTAATGCCATTATCAAGAATCATTCTTGATAATGGCATTAAGCCGAAACTAGTAGAAAATAAAATACATATAAGTGAAACAAAACCAAGTGAATTTAATTTACAAACCATTATAGAATAAACGATTTGAATAACAAGTTCGTGATGTATCCATTATGCAAGGATTTTTTCTTTTAAGTATGCAGGGAGTTTTTCTTTTAAGTATACATGCCCTAATTACAGTGTATATGCTACAAATTTTCAGATATTCGTTGTTAAGAGTTTAATTTGAAGCTTTAAACGAGTGTTTTCCACTCCCAGGTTAAGCATGAAGTAAAATTTCGAGTTTAGAAAAGCCTGAAAATTTGGTTTGGCCGCGTAGCGCGAAGCGCGGAAACCAAATTTTCAGGCTTTTCTAAACTCGAAATTTTACTTCATGCGCCACGCGAATAAGACACATATTTCAAGTGAAGGTTACTTGTTCACAATATTTTAGTGTTTTCAGTGTTTAATACGCGTGGCGCATGAAGTAAAATTTCGAGTTTAGAAAAGCCTGAAAATTTGGTTTGGTCGCTCCGCGCTTCGCGCTACGCTACCAAACCAAATTTTCAGGCTTTTCTAAACTCGAAATTTTACTTCATGCTTAATCCGGGAGTGGAAAACACTCGTTTAAAACTTCAAATTGAAATCTTTTAGAAAAAGCGTATGCACATGTATACTTAAAAATATTTCCTGTATTTTTACATATTCCATATAAACATTTGCAAAATTAATGAACATGTGATGAAAACTAGGCATTTTAGCATATAAAAATTAATATAAAATATTCACAAAGCAATATTAATTATTTTTTTAAATTATCAAAACAGTTAATTGCAAAGAAAGCAATAATTAATTATACACGAATCTCCAAATAAAAAACGATCAAATATGATTCGAATTAAAGGATTCGAATACTAATTTTCGAATCACAAATCCAAATCCTTTCAAAACCCATTTATTTTTTTCTAATAAATATCATCGATCAATCGTAATTTGAAATAAAGAGAATAAACGATTTCAATAACAAGTTCTTTCAAGTATGCAGTGTATATGCTACAAATCTTCAGATATTCGTTGTTAAGAGTTTAATTTGAAGCTTTAAACGAGTGTTTTCCACTCCTAGGTTAAGCATGAAGTAAAATTTCGAGTTTAGAAAAGCCTGAAAATTTGGTTTGGTCGCGTAGCGCGAAGCGCGGAGCGGCCAAACCAAATTTTCAGGCTTTTCTAAACTCGAAATTTTACTTCATGCGCCACGCGTATAAGACACTTATTTCAAGTGAAGGTTACTTGTTCACAATATTTTAGTGTTTCCAGTGTTTAAAACGCGTGGCGCATGAAGTAAAATTTCGAGTTTAGAAAAGCCTGAGAATTTGGTTTGGTCGCTCCGCGCTTCGCGCTACGCGACCAAACCAAATTTTCAGGCTTTTCTAAACTCGAAATTTTACTTCATGCTTAATCCGGGAGTGGAAAACACTCGTTTAAAACTTCAAATTGAAATCTTTTAGAAAAAGCGTATGCACATGTATACTTAAAAAAAATATTTCCTGTATTTTTACATATTCCATATAAACATTTGTAAAATTAATGAACATGTGATGAAAACTAAGCATTTTAACATATAAAAATTAAGCTAAAATATTCACAAAGAAATATTAATAATTTTTTTAATTATCAAAACAGTTAATTGCAAAGAAAGCAATAAATAATTATTCATTAATTTGTCCGTGTTCTGGAGCTTCTTGGATCACGCGTCCCTAGGCCTGGGGTCGCCTAATGGAAGACCTAGGATTGCCTAATGGAAGAGCCCTGGAGAAATTTAATTTAAAAATTGAGAATAAGGAGTAATTTAAAAAACATTTGAATTAAAGAGCCGGCCCTATAGAAAATGAATTTAACAATTGAGAGAAGGGAATATGAAACATTTAAATTAAATGGAATATATTAATATATACAAATTAATTTGTAACAATTAATAGAAAGAGAAATCACTTGGTTTGTTTCACTAATATTATTTATTTATTCCGACAAGTTTCGACTAACAGTCATTTTCAAGGAAAGGAAAATAACTGTTAGTCGAAACTAGTAGTAATAAATAAATAATATTAGTAAAACAAACCAAGTGATTTCCCTTTCTATTAATTCTCACAAATTAATTTACACATATTTTAATCATGTTTCATCAAGTGATCAATGAGAACCAAATTAAAGGAATATATGAATCTAGTTTTACCTATTATTTACCAATATCAGTAATGTTCTGTTGAGAACAATATATTTTTTTCTTTTAAGTATGCAGGAAGTTTTTCTTTTAAGTATACATGCCCTAATTACAGTATATATGCTATAAATCTTCAGATATTCGTTGTCAAGAGTTTAATTTGAAGCTTTAAACGAGTGTTTTCCACTCCCAGGTTAAGCATGAAGCAAAATTTCGAGTTTAGAAAAGCCTGAAAATTTGGTTTGGTCGCGTAGCGCGAAGCGCGGAGCGACCAAATCAAATTTTCAGGCTTTTCTAAACTCGAAATTTTACTTCATGCGCCACGCGTATAAGACACTTATTTCAAGTGAAGGTTACTTGTTCACAATATTTTAGTGTTTTCAGTGTTTAATACGCGTGGCGCATGAAGTAAAATTTCGAGTTTAGAAAAGCCTGAAAATTTGGTTTGGTCGCTCCGCGCTTCGCGCTACGCGACCAAACCAAATTTTCAGGCTTTTCTAAACTCGAAATTTTACTTCATGCTTAATCCGGGAGTGGAAAACACTCGTTTAAAACTTCAAATTGAAATCTTTTAGAAAAAGCGTATGCACATGTATACTTAAAGAAATATTTCCTGTATTTTTGCATATTCCATATAAACATTTGTAAAATTAATAAACATGTGATGAAAACTAAGCATTGTAGCATATAAAAATTAATATAAAATATTCACAATGAAATATTATTCATTTTTTATATTATCAAAACAGTTAATTGCAAAGGAAGCAATAATTAATTATTCATTAATTATTCCGTGTTCTGGCGCTTCTTGGATCACGCGTCCCTAGGCTTGGGATCGCCTAATGCAGTGGTCTCCAAACTACGGTTTGTAATTTTTTTTGTACATGTCATATTTTGAAATATTGTAACAATTGTTCCTTAAATTTTTCATAATTTTATAAAGTTAATCGGATCTTGGCCGACTTTATTATGTAGAATTGTATTTGTGGCCCGCAAAGAAGATAGTTTGGAGACCCAGGGCCTAATGGAAGGCCTCGGATCGCCTAATGGATGAGCCAGCCCTGGAGAAATTTAATTTAAAAATTGAGAGTAAGGAGTAATTTAAGAAACATTTGAATTAAAGAGCCGGCCCTGAAGAAAATGAATTTAACAGTTGAGAAAAGGGAATATGAAAAATTTGAATTAAATGGAATTTACAGGGTGCGGCAAAACAGACAGTGCAGTTTGGAACGCCCAGTACATCCCGTGTGGTGGGGGTACCTACCTGGGAGGGATATCATTGTGTCGGGGGGGTCGTGCCGTTTTTAGTCGTTACAATAGTTTGGTCTGGAGAACATCGGGGCTTCGCAGTCCGCACATTTCTTGAAAATGGCCGTTCTGCCTTCGCCACCCAGCGGGCCTTCCGGCTGCATTTCACTCTTGCGCGTCGTGATCCCCTCCCTCACCGTAATTTAATCGCAAGTTGGGTGCGTACATTAGAAGAAACTGGTTCTACACAAAGACGTAGGGGTTTAGGAAGACCCAGAACGGTAAGAACACCCGAAAATGTAGCAAGAGTAAGAGAAGCTATCGAACGGTCACCTACGCGCTCTGCCCGGAAGCATGCAACTGCATTGGCCATTGCTGATCGCTCTCTAAGACGGATATTGCATGAAGACTCATTCCACCCCTACAAGATGATGCTTGTTTAAAAGTGAATGCCCCCTGATTATGAAAACCGCATGAATCGCTCCCAAGAAATGTTGAACCGGATCCATGCGACGTCAACTTTTTTCAGTAGTGACGAGGCCCACTTCCATCTCTGTGGAGGGGTGAATAAATAAAATTTTCGATACTGGGCTGTAAATAACCCAAGGCAACTTCACGAGAGACCACTTCACCCCCCAAAAGTCACCGTGTGGTGTGCGATTTCCAAATTTGGGGTGATTTGGCCTTATTTTTTTGAAGAGCACGGACAAACCGTAACTGTCACTGCTCAACGTTATGCTTTTATGTTGGAATTTTTTTTTCAACCTCGATTGGAAGAACTGATGGAGGAAGCAGATCTGGGAGACATCTGGTTTCAGCAGGACGGGGCTACGGCCCATACTGCTAGAGTTTCAATGACGAAACTGCGACAGGTGTTCCCTGGGCACCTTGTTTCTCTGAGAGGTGATGTGGAGTGGCCCGCACGCTCCCCTGATCTGAGCATTTGCGACTTTTTCCTGTGGGGCTACCTAAAGAAAAAGGTTTTTAGGCATCGACCTCGCACCTTGGAAGAACTCAGGGATCGAATTCGGGAGGAAATCGCCGCTATACCCATCGAGATGTGCCAAAATGCGGCCGAAAATTTCAGAAATCGCCTTCATCAATGTATCGCTGCTGGGGGTCATCATCTTTCTGATGTCATCTTCAGGACTTAATGCATAAAACGGCATGATGTACCGATTAAGATAAAATAAACCCCATTTCTTTAAATTGCGCCGTTTTTTTAATAGCCCTTTAAAAGTGCACTGTCTGTTTTGCCGCACCCTGTATTAATATATATAAATAAATTTGTAACAATTAATAGAAAGGGTAATCACTTGGTTTGTTTCATTAATATTATTTATTTATTCCGACAAGTTTCAACTAACAGTCATTTACAAGGAAAGGAAAATAACTGTTAGTCGAAACTGGTAGGAATAAATAAATAATATCAGTAAAACAAACCAAGTGATTTCCCTTTCTATTAATTTTCACAAATTAATTTACACATATTTTAATCATGTTTCATCAAGTGATCAATGAGAACCAAACTAAAGGAATATATGAATTTAGTTGTACCTATTATTTACCAATATCAGTAATGTCCTGTTGAGAACAAATTAATAAAAGTATCTAAAACCCATATCTGTGGGTGGCGCAAAACTACCGATATGGTTTTATTGTTGAATAACTTTTTAAATTTATTTATATTATTTAATTTTATTTCAGAATTCATGTACCGAAAGACCACGCACGGTCCACACGGAAGAAAATATCCAACGTGTTGTGGATAGTGTGCAAGACAGTCCAGAAACATCAACAAGAAGACGTTCAGCACAATTGGGGCTATCGCGGAAGTCCGTTCAGAGGATTTTGGCCACATTGCACATGTTTCCGTATAAGGTTCAGCTTGTGCAAGAATTAAAGCCGATAGACTACCAAGAACGGCTTGATTATGCCATTTCATTTCGACAAAAAGCAGAAGATAATCGCGATTTCATTAACAATTTGATAATGAGCGATGAATCCCATTTCCAATTGAATGGTTTCGTAAACAAGCAAAATTGCAGGATATGGGCTACGGAGAATCCAAGAACAGTTCATCAGCGACAATTACACCCACTTAAGTGTACTGTTTGGTGCGGTGTATCGTCTGAAAGAATCATTGGTCCATTTTTTTTTTAAATGCACGTGGCGCCTCAGTTACGGTTAATGGTGCTGAATATCGAACGATGCTAGACAACTTTTTGAGGACAGCTGTAGAAAACCATCCACAGTTGTGATTCCAACAAGATGGAGCCACAGCCCACACTGCAAGGGATACAATGGCTCTGTTACGGGACCTCTTTGGCGAACGCATTATTTCGCGCAGAAGCGATTTCAATTGGCCCCCACGTTCACCGGATTTAACAGCTCCAGACTGTTTTCTTTGGGGTTATTTAAAAAAAGGGTATACGTAAATAACCCAGCGACCATACCAGAGCTAAAACAAAACATTCGCAATGAAATTCAAGCCATAACACCGGAAATTTTACGAAAAGTTATGGAAAATGTACTGGAAAGAGCACGAATGCCCGAAGCCGAAAATGGCCACCACTTGCAGGATATAATTGTTTATACTTAAGCCAAAAATATTCAATATACTGTATAACAAAAAAATAATAATAATAATTAACCATTAAATAAAAAAGTTATTAAACATTCCAACCATATCGGTAGTTTTGCGCCACCCTGTATATAGGTTTTTAAGTGAATTCACTTGGTTTGTTGTACTAATACATTATTTTATTTTCTCATACCTTCACTTGTAACTCCAATTTTATAAGTTATGCACTCAAATCCTTTGGCTTCAAGGGTCCTTAAATAATATGTTACACATTCCCAGTAAAATATAATTATTTAATTTCAGTCTTACAAAGAATTCAGAAAAATGCTTCGAAAATCATGAGTTATTTTTAAATGTCAGTGTAACAAATTTCTTTCTATTTTATGTATAATTCATTGTTTTTATTTAAATTTGTATTTGTTTACAACAAGCGTTCTAGAAATTATTATCACTGTTATCATATTCTCTGATAAGAATACATCCTCAATGTTTCCTCTTTAGTTACGCACTGTGTTTACTCAGAATTACAAAATACAATAGCGTTTCTTCTGTTTACGTCTAGTTTTGAACTGAAATTAAAATGAGCAGGACTTTTTTTATTAAAGAGTCATCCACATATTCGAATTATGAAAATGAATTGATACGATTGTTCGAGTCCCGTCCGGTGGAATCATTTATGGATAATAAATGATTCCATCCGGGTCCATGGTTGTAGTGTGAATGTGTTGTAGCGTCCTAGATGTAATTTCGATATAGAATTAGTTAAAAACAATAAAATATAGATTGATGGCTAATGGTCATAGTTACCAAGGTCAATAAAACAAAAAAAAAACAAAAAATTGATACGATTGCCAGACATCAAATAGAGCGTTGTAACAAATCAAATTAAATAAGATTTTAAATATTTTATTGTATAATTCAATATCCGGAGGTGTATTTGCACGGGAAGTAGTTGTTTCAATGAATATTTATCGTCTTAAGTTGTCTTATTAATTAAGACATTGTTTGCATTTTCAGGAATAACATTTTCGTAATTTTATATATTATGATCAAACTAGTAACCAGAAAAAGAAATCAGAGTTTTAAATATTTCGAAAGGGATTTGGCGTAATAATTGACTTTGATTTATTCAATGGAAATTTAAAATCTTTTCGATCCTATTTAACCCTTAATTATTAGATTTTAGCTAGTTTTAAGTTTTATGCCTAAACTATTGTTATTATTGTTTATATTTATGTGTTATTGTAAATGACTTTCGTTGATTTGTCAAATAAAATAAAATAAAATATGATTTTAATGAAATTTAAATGCTTGTAAAAGAGCATTAAAATTACTTTTCATGTAACACAGAATATTAACCTCGACATGATTCTTTCTAAGTACTAGATATTTGTTTGATGGTTTGTTAAACTTATAAATCTAAAGTGCTGGATAGGTATTGTTAACCCATGAAGTGGTATTTATGAAATAACGCAACATTATTATTATTTTTTTAAATTACTAAATACATAAGTTAATTTAATACACTGTATTATTTGATTTGACTTAAAAATGTAAATATTTTGTTTTTTAAAGGTTTCAAATATTACTTAATAAAAAAAAGTATATCGTTAACTTGTTTCTCATTGATCACTTGGTAAAACATTTCTATTAATATATAGGTATTTGATTGAAATTCACTTGGTTTGTTTTACTAATAAATTGTTTTATTTTCAACTAGTTTCGGCTTAATGCCATTTTCAAGAATGAATTCTTGAATTCTTGAAAATGGCATTAAGCCGAAACTAGTTGAAAATAAAACAATTTATTAGTAAAACAAACCAAGTGAATTTCAATCAAATACCTATATATTAAAAAAAAGTATTTTCAGTGTATTTCGAACTTCACAATATTTCCCTGTTTTATACGCGTCGCGCATAAAATAAAATTTCGAGTTTAGAAAAGCGTGAGTTTGGATTTGGACGCGAATAACAAAACTTTTACATTTACATTTCTATGAAGAAATACATTTTTTGTTTGTTTTACACTCCCGGATCAAGCATGAAGTAAAATTTCGAGTTTAGAAAAGCCTGAAAATTTGGTTTGGTCGCGTAGCGCGAAGCGCGGAGCGGCCAAACCAAATTTTCAGGCTTTTCTAAACTCGAAATTTTACTTCATGCGCCACGCGTATAAGACACTCATTTCAAGTGAAGGTTACTTGTTTACAATATTTTAGTGTTTTCGGTGTTTAATACGGGTGGCGCATGAAGTAAAATTTCGAGTTTAGAAAAGCCTGAAAATTTGGTTTGGTCGCTCCGCGCTTCGCGCTACGCGACCAAACCAAATTTTCAGGCTTTTCTAAACTCGAAATTTTACTTCATGCTTAATCCGGGAGTGGAAAACACTCGTTTAAAGCTTCAAATACTTAATAAAAAAAAGTATTTTCAGTGTATTTCTAACTTCACAATATTTCAGTGATTTATACGCGTCGCGCATAAAGTAAAATTTCGAGTTTAGAAAAGCGTGAGTTTGGATTTGGACGCGAACAACAAAACTTTTACATTTATATTTCTATAAAGAAATACATTTTTTGTTTGTTTTCCACTCCCAGGTTAAGCATGAAGTAAAATTTCGAGTTTAGAAAAGCCTGAAAATTTGGTTTGGTCGCGTAGCGCGAAGCGCGGAGCGGCCAAACCAAATTTTCAGGCTTTTCTAAACTCGAAATTTTACTTCATGCGCCACGCGTACAAGACACTCATTTCAAGTGAAGGTTACTTGTTTACAATATTTTAGTGTTTTCAGTGTTTAATACGCGTGGCGCATGAAGTAAAATTTCGAGTTTAGAAAAGCCTGAAAATTTGGTTTGGTCGCTCCGCGCTTCGCGCTACGCGACCAAACCAATTTTTCAGGCTTTTCTAAACTCGAAATTTTACTTCATGCTTAATCCGGGAGTGGAAAACACTCGTTTAAAGCTTCAAATACTTAATAAAAAAAAGTATTTTCAGTGTATTTCTAACTTCACAATATTTCACTGATTTATACGCGTCGCGCATAAAGTAAAATTTCGAGTTTAGAAAAGCGTGAGTTTGGATTTGGACGCGAATAACAAAACTTTTACATTTATATTTCTATAAAGAAATACATTTTTTGTTTGTTTTCCACTCCCAGGTTAAGCATGAAGTAAAATTTCGAGTTTAGAAAAGCCTGAAAATTTGGTTTGGTCGCGTAGCGCGAAGCGCGGAGCGGCCAAACCAAATTTTCAGGCTTTTCTAAACTCGAAATTTTACTTCATGCGCCACGCGTATAAGACACTCATTTTAAGTAAAGGCTCCTTGTTTACAATATTTTAGTGTTTTCAGTGTTTAATACGGGTGGCGCATGAAGTAAAATTTCGAGTTTAGAAAAGCCTGAAAATTTGGTTTGGTCGCTCCGCGCTTTGCACTACGCGACCAAACCAAATTTTCAGGCTTTTCTAAACTCGAAATTTTACTTTATGCTTAATCCGGGAGTGGAAAACACTCGTTTAAAACTTCAAATACTTAATAAAAAAAGTATTTTCAGTGTATTTCTAACTTCACAATATTTCACTGTTATATACGCGTCGCGCATAAAGTAAAATTTCGAGTTTAGAAAAGCGTGAGTTTGGATTTGGACGCGAATAACAAAATTTTTACATTTACATACCTATGAAGAAATTCATTTTTAAGCCAGGTCAAATAATACAATGTATCAAATTAACTTAAATATTTAGTAATTTAAAACGTTCAGGCTTTTCTAAACTCTAAACTTTAGTTCTTGCTTAATCTGGGAGTGGAAAAACTCGTTCGAAACTTCAAATTGAAGGTTTTTATAAAAATTGACGAATGCCTAAAAATGTACAGCGTATACATTATGTATACTGATTATTTCTAGGTAGATTCTAAGAATTTCAAGTCATTTCAAGAATAAATAAATGAATAAATAAACATTAAAACAAATTCTAACGATTTCAGCAAAACATAAAAACTCACTTCACAATTACATCATTACAAGTTTGAGTGAAATATTTTGATTATCTCTGCCGGATATTTGAAATTGGATATTTTTAAGTGGATTTGAAGAATTTCATATTATTTCGAGAATGAATAAATTATTGATGAATTTTTAAAATCAAGTCGACAGTTTTATTCAATTTATTAAATTCACTTTGCTATTTAATGATTTCAACTTCAAGCAAAATATTTCAATTTTCTGTAATAGTTTATTAAAACCAATTATTTATAAGTAGATTTCAAACATTTCAAGTCGTTTCAATTATAAATAAATAAATAAATAAACATTAATTAAAATTCGAACGATTTCAACAAAACATAAAAATTCATTTCACAGCCACATAATTTCAACTTTGAGTGAAGTATTTGAATTATCTGTGTTGGATATTTGAAATCGGGTATTTCTAAGTGGACTTATATATCAACAATCTTTATTGACAACAAGCAATATTACATAGTATGTACCTATATATATATATATATATATATATATATATATATATATATATACAGGGTCGCTACAAAGTATGGAAACACGGCTCTCACGTGAAAACGGCTAAAAACAGAACCACCAAAATTGGGATTTCTAAATGGGATATTTTCTTGAACAATTTGGCGTGAAAAAATCAAAAATGATTCTCAGGATTTTCACATACGGACGCCATCTTGATTTTTTTTAAATGGAATTCGAATTTTTTTTATTTTACAACTTTTATAGACCTTATAATTCTGATTACAACCATATACCTTTTTTTAAAAATACTTGTCTTTTCATCGATAAACCGGACTTTGAAAAGTATGGAAACAGCCAAACGAGTACTTTTTCTAAATGCTGCAATACCACAAATGCATGTTCCACTTTTGATCAAAACTTAAAAAAATATTAAACAGTCAAATGAAAAAATAAAATATTAAACAATAATTGATTTTTTATTCTACAACATATGTTCAAAGTGCTCTCCATTAACTTCTTGGCAGTAATGAATACGCTGGACAAAGTGTTGTAATGAACTAGTTAAAATATTAGGACGAATATCTGCAATTTCGGTTCTTATGCGTTCTTCTAATTCTTGCATATTGTGTGGCCTGTTGTTATAAACTCGATTTTTCAAATGTCCCCACAGGAAAAAACAAGTGGAGTTAAATCGATCGACCTAGCAGGCCATTCAATTGTTCCTCTCCTGCCTATCCATTTGCCGGGAAAAGTTACGTCTAAATAATATTCACGTACTATTAGTCCGAAATGAGCTGGTGCTCCGTCTTGCTGAAACCATATGTTTTCAGGTGGATTAGCCTGAGTTTCATAATTTGGGAATATTTGTCTAAGTCTGGGAACAACCTGTTCTTGCAAAAGCTGTAAATATGTTATATTTTTTCAAAGTCCGGTTTATCGATGAAAAGACAAGTATTTTTAAAAAAAGGTATATGGTTGTAATCAGAATTATAAGGTCTATAAAAGTTGTTAAATAAAAAAAATCGAATTCCATTTAAAAAAATTTAAGATGGCGTCCGTATGTGAAAATCCTGAGAATCATTTTTGATTTTGTCACGCCAAATTGTTCAAGAAAATATCCCATTTAGAAATCCCAATTTTGGTGGTTCTGTTTTTAGCCGTTTTCACGTGAGAGCCGTGTTTCCACACTTTGTAGCGACCCTGTATATATAATTCAATAACATATTACTATTGCCAATCAGCTATCGACCCGTGGTCTTTCAGCCAAGATTGTCAATTGTCATGGTATTGTCTGTAGGTCCGTCAGTTAGTGTCTTGATGAAATGAATTGAAATATGGTAGTAGGCGGGTTTTTGTATGGATTTATATAATTTTATGTTATTTCGAGAATGAATAAATTATTGATGAATTTATAAAATCAAGTCGACAATTTTATTCAATTTCTAAAATTCACTTTGCTCTTTAATAATTTTAACTTCTGTGATGGATAATCAAAACTGTTTATTTCTAAATGGATGCCGAGAATTTCAAGTCGTTTCGATTACAAATAAATGAATAAATAAAATTAGAACGATTTCAGCCCAACTTAAAAATTCACTTTGCAGCCTTATAATTTTAATTTCAAGCAAGATATTCTAATTTTCTTGAACGCAGCTTTAAGTGCATTCGATTTTGAGTGGAATTAGTGAATTTCACGCCGATTGAGCGGTCGCTTGCATTTTTTTACAAATTCTTAAACAAAATATTATTACAAACATAAGTATAGTTAAATGAAATTGCCAATACTTGGTTGCAGAATACTTCAAACATTAAAGGTGCGATTGTTTACGCAATCTACAACAAATTAGTCTTACAAAGACAAAGATTGCTTGATTTAGTCTTTGTAAGACTAATTTGTTGTAGATTTCGTAAAGAATCTCACTTTTAATGTTTGAAGTATTCTGCAACCAAATATTAGCAATTTCATTTATACTTATGTTTAAACTACGCAGTAATGTAGCTACCAGTCTAAGGTGTCAAAATGTTTAGAGTGAACGCCAAAGCTATACTGATGAGAGATAAATCTCGAAACGCGTCTGCAGGGTGATTCACGACGTTTTCCCGCCACTTAAGGGATATATTCTGGAGGTCATTTTAAGCAAAAAAGTTCATATTAACACAGGTCCTCAAAAACAAGCGAGTTAGGGGAAATTATAGGTTTAACTTTTTTTTAATTTCACACACCATTTAATTTTTAAAACAATAACAAATTTTATTACAAATAAGTAAGGAAAACGATCACGATACTTAGCAGCCGCAGCAGTCGAATTTCCATTTGCAAAACCAAAAATAAACACCATATCGGCATACTCTTCCGTAGTCAATACGTCAAAAGTGATGTAATGACAGGCGCACCCTTAATTAAAAGCTGCTACCATTATCAAAGATAGCCGTGCGAGGTGCGAAAATATAAAAATCTAAAGTTTCCCACAACTCGATTTTTTTAGAATCGTACCTGTGTTCATACGAACTTTTTTGCTTAAAATGACCTCTAGAATACACCCCTTAAGTGGCGGGAAAACGTCGTGAATCACCCTGTATAGGGGCCTGAATAATTTGACCCAAAGTAGGTTACTGTATATATCAACAAACACTTGTTGTACAATCTAATATCCGTCGGGGTATTCGCTCGGGAAGTAGTCGTTCTAATTACTGTTTGATTTAGTCATTGTAAGACTAATTTGTTGTAGATAGCGTAAAGAATCGCACTTTTAATGTTTAAAATATTATTATGTCGAAAATCGCGATATTAAGCTATGAAAACTAATATGAATAAAAACTTGTTTATGTATTCGGCAACACCTCCTAAGTAAGTGCGTTCGTTGCTCACGGTTCAAATCGATTTAAAACCTAAACTAACCGTCAATTAGCCATACAAACAAAATTTTCGCTGGTCGTAAACGTGATTCCTGGACATGAACCAGATGACGTCTCTAGTAAAGCCAGGTGTTCGAAAGTCCTTCATATGGAACAAAGCATCATTTCAATTGACCAAAATTTACGACCCGTATGATTACAATCATAAACATCGATAAACCAGGACCATGTTTTGGAATAAACATACTTAATGTGCTCGAGGTGTAAACATACTGCCGATAATTTATCCACAGCGCGCAATCAGCGCCGCCTTACATAACCAGAATCTGGATTTATGAATAATTGATGGCAAAGAAAGTGATTATGCGTGATTGTGTTTACCTTCTTTCACCAGGTTGGGATCGTAGGCGACGGTTTTGGGAGCTTTTTTCGCGTGTGCGGATTTCATCGCGAGGCGAGTCTATCGATTTTTGGGGCGAAACGGAACGGTTGGAACTTGGAGCGAAACTGAGCGCGTTTCGCGTATCGCATGTTTTTCCTGGCTTAATGTTTATCATAGGAAAACCACATCCAGTCGACGAGCATTTTTCCAACGTCGGCTGACTACAATTAAACTTTTGATGACTTAAATAAGCATTTCCTACAATCAAAGCAGATGGGGTCACGAATTAGTACCAGTACAGTCATCTCATATAAATCATCGTCTACCTACACCAATTCAGGAATTAAGAGCGAGACAGTGCGCCTTTCACCTTAGCCAGGAAACAGATGCGGGAAATCACAAAGTGAGCTTTTTAAATATTTACACATGGGCCGCCTACGGGAGGAAGGAAAAATTACGCACGCACCATTTACTAATTGTAGACGTTGCTACTGGTATACTTTGTCTGCTTGTTAAACATCATTCTTACTTTTCCTCTTAACAAGCGAAAAATGATCACTTTACTTAGCTCCAGTAAATAGTTCTAAAATAGAAAATCCCATTTCTAATATTAAAAATAGATTCCCGACCAATCAATCCTACCACAATTTAATTCCTTCCTGTTCATTCCAGGCAAAGTGAATTTTATTGTGACTTTATGTCAGAGCTGGAACAAATCCTTAAAAATAGAATTCTAATCATGGCTCCGAATCAATATGATTCAAAGGTTTTCATGCAAATTGCTCATTTAGGTTATTTTGATGTGAGATCGATGTAATGTGAGATCGAATGTTAGTCGACGACTGTACGTAACCGTGAGCAATTATCTCACCGTGTGAGTTTGGCTTTTATTATTTATTCTTGTTCAAGGCCGTAGCCAGGGGGGATATGGGGGCTCAAACCCCCAAATTTTTCTATGTAAAAGCGGCTTTGTAAGAGCAAAAACAACATTTTTACCATTAACCGCCCCACCCGTCCGAAATTTTTATAAACCCCCACCGAGATTTTCTCTAGCTACGGCCTTGTTCATGTTAGACTAATGTGTTTAAAACTAAATAAATACCATGCGTTTTTTTGTATCTTTGAACACAAAAATTCTGACCATATAAAATTCCCTATGTTCAGTTTTAAAAAACACACTTCAATCGCATTGCACCTTAACAGTTCGCAACTAAACGTTGCGAACTGAACATCGAAAATTTTACATGCTAGGAATGTCTATGATCAGAGATAAAAAAAAACGCATGGTATGCACAATTAACAATTTTATTTAATATATATATTTATACATGCAGTGAGTTTGTTTTAAGTATACATATAATAATAATAATAATAATAATAATAATATTTATTACCCAACAGGACATCCCAATTACAGAGTAATATTACAAAAGTAAAAATTCTTAAAATAATATATATAAACAAACCAAATAAAATTACAAAAATAAAGATAAAGATCACGTGATTCTATTTAAACAAAATAAATTAAATATTTAGAAATTATAATAATAAAATAATGGCAAAATAACTAAGAAATAACAATAGATAGTCTATGCAGCCGTTTGTTGTTATTAATATCAAGTACCAGAAATTATGTTCTTGAATTCACGTAAGTCCAAGTGAAAAATATCACAATGAGTGGCAAATATGTTGTGATACACACAAATGCGACGCACTGGGGACAGTTCCAAGACATTAGTTTGAGCTTTTTGAACATAAAAGCTGGTACAATGACGTGTCGAGAGTCTAGGTACATAAAAATGTATCCTTTGCAAAAGTTCCGAACAATCAACTGAATTATGTAGTAACTTAAACAAGAAGATTTGACCGTGAATATTCCTACGTTCGACCAAAGTAACTGCATCAAACTCTTCTAAAAGTAATTCATGACTGAAACCCAATTACAGCGTCATTTTCACATATTCGTTTTTCAAGTTCAAATTCAAGCTTTAAAAGAGTTTTTTCCACTCCCAGGCTAAGCATGAAGTCAAATTTCGAGTTTAGAAAAGCCTGAACGTTTGGATTTGGACGCATAGCGTCGTTTTCTAAACTCGAAATTTTACTTCATGTGCCACGCGTATAAAACTCTAATTTCAATTGAAGTTTAAAATATACTTCTAAATCAGTATGCTAAAGCAGTATAATTTAAACTTCATTTTAAACAAGTGTTTTCTACGCGTGGCGCATGAAGTAAAATTTCGAGTTTAGAAAAGCCTGAGTTTAGATTTGGTCCAAATCCAAACGCTCAGGCTTTTATAAACTCGAAATTTTACTACATGCTTAGTCTGGAAGTGGAAAACACTCGTTTAATGCTTCACATTGAAGTCTTTTATAAATTTAAACGAATCTCGAAAAATTTACAGGGTATGCCTACAAAGAACAGCTCCCTGTATACCATGCGTTTTTTATCTCTGTACATACATATTCCGAGAATGTACAATGTTGACTTTTAAAAAACACACCTTAAATTGTACGTTTGCTTGCGAACTGTCAAGGTGCAATGCGATTGAAGTGTGTTTTTTAAGACTGAACATAGAACATTTTATATGGTCGGAATTTGTATGTTCAAAGATAGAAAATACGCATGGTATATCATTTTGTGTTCCCCCTTTTTTTTAGAATCCTTTGTTTTTTAGTGGATTGATTACGTTTTTTTTTATTGGAATTCGTATTATTTTGTAATAAAGTACGTTAATATACTATTTGTTGCATTTAAAACATTTTTTTTATTTATTTGCTAAGCGTAAAACGTTAAATAATGTAGGGTCGTCAGTCGTCGGACCAAGGACTGAACTTTACTACAGCCTTGGCAGGTATGCTACCATACTTCAGGCTGAAATATACGCCATTGAAATGTGCGCCCACGAAATCCTTTCAAAGGGTTGGGCGGGCAGGACAATAAAAATATGTTCGGACAGCCAGGCGGCCCTTAGGGCCCTGGCATCTTCTAGATGCTCCTCGCTGGCTGTACGGAACTGCAAGGAAGCCCTCTGCCAAATGGCACAGGTAAACGGGGTCAGTCTGATGTGGGTGCCAAGCCACTCTGGCGTGAAGGGAAACGAATTAGCCGATTCCCTAGCCAGAGAGGGGGCGCGTACAGCCTACATCGGACCAGAACCCGCTCTGGGGATACCCAGATCAACAGCTAGAGACCGTAACAACGGATGGATGAGACACGAGGCACAGGATTTCTGGCAAAACCGCCCTGGGATGAGACATTTCAGAGCGGTAACAAGTGGACCATCTGCGGCCAGGATGGCCTCATGGTTGAAGTTGAGCAGATCAGATGTTCACACATTAACTGCTCTCTTCACTGGACACAGCCGTCTAAGGCATCACCTTAACAAACTAGGACTAAGCGACACCACTGAGTGCCGCCTATACCTAGAGGATGATGAAACAGCAGAGCACGTCATATGTGCCTGTCCAGCTGGCGACCAGATCAGGACCACGGTGTTTGGCACACCGAAGCTAAACCTGAAGGACCTGGAAAAAACTTCACCTGACAAGATCCTTGACTTCATCAAGAAGATGGACTTGGAAGGTGAGCTGTAAGGTCGGATGTTCGACCTTAATTGTGAGCCACAATAGATCCTTGCGGTCGCAGTGGAGGGTAGCATAACTACCCACTCACTTTCAATAGAAAAGAATGTAGGGTGAGAGAAATGTACACGCGCGAGTTCTCGCGCGAATAATCTAGACGCGAGTCCTCCAGGGTTAACATTATTTCTTCTAGTTTTGTCTGTTCAATTGCAACTTATGCTAAAGTTTTTTCTACCTTGGGATTCAGCTCATTATAGTTACTTTAATTTGAATTTAAATGTCACAGGACACCTCTCGTAAACTGGACTATAGATAAAAATCATGGTTTATCCAATTGGCAGGGCACTCCCGATAATTTCAAACCTTCATTGATAAACATCAGCCAGACGCCATAGCTTTTAATGCTGTTTGGTTGTTGGAAATAATTTTAATTGATCTGACTTCACTTGTCGGTTTTCATCAATCAACTCATCTATGAAGTCGAAATGCTGACTAATTTTTAATAATTTTTGTTTTAAAAATCTATTTAACACACCTGAATGTAACAAATAAAAGCTGACTCGTTTTTGTTTGAAAAAATATGTAATTTTTTTTAAATCTGATGAACACTCCCGAACGTAACAAATGTAATTATTATGTTGTAGTAATTTTTATTTTTAAAATCTCATTAGTACACTTGAACGTAATAAATAAAAGCTGAACGTAACAAAAGGGCCTCTCCAAAATATCTAAATCAGCAAATTTTGAAGAGAGACACCCTCTACAAGCGCAGGAGTATAATGGAAGAAAAGAAACCACAATTTATGGTGTGTTGATGTTACAACTTATGACTTTATCTGTTTGAATAGCAGGTAGTTTCCATTTTTGCCCTTTTTAAAGCGTTTTAAACGGTCGTTCATGTTCATTTGATGACTCCAACAATTTAACTCATTAATCAATATGTTATGCAATGGTATTATTTGGTTACGTTTTAATCAAATCGATTAAATAGAGCAGGCTAATCTAGCAATAAAAAAACATGCAAAATAATGTTATGATCTGGGTTTAAACCGTGTTCAAAACATGTTTAAAACACGTTTAAAACGTGTTTAAAACAGAATACAAGGGGCGTTTTTCTTTTGAGTATACATACCCCGATAATTACAGCGCTTTAAAAGTTGTGGGAAATCGTTGTTTTAATGCGGTTAATTTGAGGCTTTAAACGAGTGTTTTCCACTCCCAGACTAAGCATGAAGTAAAATTTCGAGTTTAGAAAAGCCTAAAAATTTGGATTGGCCGCGTAGCGAAGCGGAGCGGCCAATCCAAATTAGGCTTTTCTAAACTCGAAATTTTACTTCATGCGCCACGCTTAAAAACACTGATTTACAGTGAAGTTAAAAAAAACACACACTTACAATAACGGTTATAGGCAACCTAATATACGTTAGAGTGTACAGGTTGCCTATAATCACTGCTTTAAACAATTTTTTCAGCGCAGAATTTGACTCACGTTTTATCCACATTTACATATTAGATTGCTAAAGTCGTATGTTTTAAATATTACGATATTTCAGTGTTTTATACGCGTGGCGCATGAAGTAAAATTTCGAGTTTAGAAAAGCCTAATTTGGATTGGCCGCTCCGCTTCGCTACGCGGCCAATCCAAATTTTCAGGCTTTTCTAAACTCGAAATTTTACTTCATGCTTAGTCTGGGAGTGGAAAGCCCTCGTTTAAAGATTCAAATTGAAATCTTGAATAAAAAACAACGAACGTCGAAAAATTTTCAGTGTATGCTTATGTATACCTGAAAGAAAAAATCCCTGTATTTAAAAACCACATCTATGCACACACAGTTTTATTGTAATAAAATGTTATGTTTGATAATGTAATTTGAAATATCTTCAACAATTTAGCTAGAATTTAAAAACAAACAAAAAACTTTAATGAAGTAATATAAAATATAATTTAGCAAATATGTATTTTTAGCAGTTAAAATAATAAAAAAACGGTTTTAAACAAATCCAACGTTTAAAACATGTTTTAAACAAATTTAAGATTTAAAACATGTTTAAAACAAAACCGTTTAAAACACGGCGGCTGTTTTTAAACATGTTTAAAACACTATTTTAAAACAAAGTGTTTTAAACATAACAACCCTGGTTATGATTGATCATCTAACGAGTGTTTCCAATCCCAGATTAAGCATGAAGTAAAATGTTGAGTTTAGAAAAGCCTGAACATTTGGCTAGGGCATAGCGCAGCAGAGCGACTGAGACAATTTACAACAACATATACTTCAACAATTTAGCTAGAATTTAAAAACAAACAAAAAACTTTAATGAAGTAATATAAAATATAATTTGGCAAATATGTATTTTTATCAGTTAAGATAATAAAAAAACGGTTTTAAACAAATCCAACGTTTAAAACATGTTTTAAACAAATTTAAGATTTAAAACATGTTTAAAACAAAACCATGAAGTAAAATTTTAGTAAAATTTTGAGTTTAGAAAAGCCTGAACATTTGGCTAGGGCATAGCGCAGCAGAGCGACTGAGACAAATTAGGCTTTTCTAAACTCGAAATTTTACTTCATGCGCGACTCGTATAAAACGCTGATTTAATGTGAAATGGTCTATAACCAACCAATTAGCAAGTGAAATAAGTTTAGTACGACAATCATCAATTCTTTAAATGACGGAAAAAGTGCTATAATGAACATATATATTATTTTTGTATTAACGACGTGAACACTATCTACTGTCAATAGCACTGCTCAAAAATTGACAGCAGATGGCGTTCACATCGTCAATTTATATGTAAATTACACATGACTACTAATATGGTTATGGATGTTTAGTTTTCTTCTGGATTTTAAACAGCACAATCAATTGACATTTATAATAGTCATTTTGTGAGTACAATAGACAAGACTATTGGCAGTAGATGGCGTTCACGTCGTCAACCTAAATGTAAATTACATATGACTATTAAAATTGCCAATTTATAGTGCAATTTAAAATCCAGAAGAAAACTAACCATCTTTATTCATTTTAATAGTCTCATATGTAATTTACATTTAAAATAACGACGTGAACGCCATCTACTGTTAATAGCTGTAACGATACTACTCAAATATTGGCAGCAGATGGCGTTCACATCGTCAATTTATATGAAAATTGCATATGACTACTAAAATGGTTATAGAAGTTCAGTTTCCTTCTGGATTTCAAAATGCACAATCAATTGACATTTATAATAGTAATTCTGTGAGTACCATCGACAATGCTATTGAGAGTAGATGGCGTTCACGTTTTCTGGATTTTCTTTTGGATTTTCATATTTTTTTAAGAATATTTTTTTCTGAATTCAATGATGCATCACACTTATAGTTTATTATACAGGGTGAGCGAAACTCGATGTCTCCGCTCTATTATATGAAAAGGAAAAACGATAGAAAAATCTGAAATCTAAAATCAAATGACAACAAAACAATATTTGTTAACCATTAGTTTAATTATTGACAGGTGCGGCTTTGTTATTTGCTTCCAAAGGCTACTTGTTTAAGTCGTGACAATTTGGAATTTTTGATAATACTTTTTTTTAAGTTTGCTTTTAATTTTTTAACGAAAGAAGATAGCAATTTTTTTTCTCTACAAAGTTCAGAAAAATTGGCTCTTTTGAAATATCCGAAAATATAGGTATGTTTCTGGGGAAAAAATATTCGATGACGTCATTACTTCACTTTCAAAATTTAGAAAAATATGCAATTTTGGATTAAAATGAACCTTACTCAATCCCAATTATGAACCTCTTTTCAGATTTTTTCTATCGGTTTTCCTTCCCTTTTAATAGGGCTGAGACATCGAGTTTCTCACCTTGTACATTTTATATGTAAAATGTTAATCTTTTGTTTTCGTAAAGATTGCCTTGGAAACAGTTGAGTAACTCACTTATTTGACAACTGCTAAGACCCATAATTTGCTTACATATCACCCCTGAAGACGGGCATCCAACGATACATATTTTACCAATTGTGATGTATTTTAAACTAACGAGTGTTTTCCACTCCCAGACTAAGCATGAAGTAAAATTTCGAGTTTAGAAAAGCCCCGCGTAGAAAATTTGTCGAGGGTCGCGCAGCGACCTGAGACAAATTTTCACGAGGCTTTTCTAAACTCGAAATTTTACTTCATGCGCCACGCGTATAAAACACTGATTTAAAGTGAAGTTAAAAATGCACTGAAAACCAACAAAACTTCGATATTTTTTTCAAAATTAGATGTATTCTTTCCTATCCATGCAGTAAACCTTCAGATTTACGTTGTTTTCTTGTAAAAAAACTTCGATTCCCTGTAGTCCTTCGGTCTCCGAAGACCATGATTAGTCCTTCGAGCTGTAACCTTTATAAAATTGTAATAAACTTAGTAGAGTGATTCCTTAATTTGAAACTTCTAAGAACGAGTGTTGTCCACTCCCAGACTAAGCATGAAGTAAAATTTCGAGTTTAGAAAAGCCCCGTGTAGAAAATTTGTCGAGGGTCGCGCAGCGACCTGAGACAAATTTTCACGGGGCTTTTCTAAACTCGAAATTTTACTTCATGCGCCACGCGTATAAACCACTGATTTACAGTAAAGTTAAAATATATAACGTTCAGATGTGATGATCAATATTTACCGAGATGTAAACGTCAGATGCGTTTTAAAAAATTCTGTTGACCTAAAATTGTACACGTAGACATAATTTCCACTTTATTTTACAAATGTCGTAATAATTATAATTACATTTTAAATAATTTCATAAATATCAAATAAATATTCTTATCAAAACCACCCCAAGTCGGACAAAAGATAACGCTACGCGCTGGCTGAAAACAAATAGACCTGCTAATATCGGGTTGACATTGACATCAAAAAATGTGGTTGGTGTTCATAATGGATTACCCCCTGAGTGCTCGGTCTCTTTCCCCTTACCCTCCAACATTTTAGGAAAGAGATAGAAATCTGAAAATTTTAGATATTTTCGTGTCGTCGCGTAACAAATAAAAGCTGACTCGTTTTTGTTTGAAATATGTAATTTTTGTTTTAAAAACCTGACTACAGCCCTGAATGTAACGAATATAATTGTTACGTTGTATTTGTATTCCAAGGAAACAATAAAAGAAAGTATCCCGCAGAGATTTACAATCGTCTCGAAGGAAAGTGAACAACATTAAAAATTGAAAACAACCAGTCAACGGTGTGTATCCGAAACAATGGGACCGTGACGAGCAAATGTGACCCTTATGCTTACCGCCTGACACTTGAGAATAATGACGGCACCGACTTTTACGACGGCGTTTTCTCCGTTTGTTAGGAGGCGCAACATCATCGAGGGTTGGCGAATAATTAAGGAAGGAGGGTGTCTGCGGCGTGAATTGGTTTAAATTGTGCTTCCGGTGGTTGTTAAATTGTTTACACTATCACGCCGTAATGATTTAATGGTGGCTGGAAATCCGTGATGAGAATTCCAGAAGATAATCGGTCACAGGGCATGACCTGTCTAGGGTTGGTTTCGAAGAAATTGTGTCTTGAAAACGGCGCTGTTGAAAAACAGGATGTTGACTTTATGGATTTGATTCAAAGAAAGTATGTTTGCTTTATTAACATAATATTTTGAAGGTTTAATATGATATATCCTGAAAATCTTTTTGACAGACTAGCTTTTAGGATACTAAGAAATAATTGTGAAAGAGAAAATTAAGAACCATAAGAATTCGAGAACCCCAGGGTGGTAATCACCACTTACCCATTTCGAATTTCTAGAATATCAAAAAAGGGAAATTTATGAATGAAGGATGGGATTGGGACGTAATTACCTGCAACACCATTACAATTTATGAAAATTGAACTATGCGAAATTTTAAAAAAATGAACAAATATGGAAATAACTTTTGTTTCTCAAATGGGGACTAATAGTGTTATGAATATCATTGAACGGTAATGTGTAACACATGAAGATTTATTGATTTTAATTTTTCAATTGATTGTTAACGAAATTCATTCATATCTTTCTTATTGTGATTTTTATGGTAAACTGTAAAAACACTGCCAAAGCACATTAAATTGTGCATCAGATAGTGATTTATTTTAATTTGTTAAGAAATTCGTTTTTATTTATTATTAACAACTTTTGTTTCTCTAATTGCAGCGTATGGTGTTATGCACATAATTTTCAACGATGTGCCACACATAGAAACAAATACTTTATCTTATCAAAAAGTGCTTATTGAGAAAAAAATTACAAACAATCGTTAGTAGTATGTTTTCAAAAAAGGTTACATATATAACTTTCCAAGTAAAGAAATAATTGAATTATAAATTAGTAGTAGTCATTTCCTGTATCTTTACTTTTTTATTAAAATTCTAAATGTATGTTTGAAGCACAATGTGTCCTTTTTTAATAGATTAACTCAAATTTGGTTATTCTATTAAAAAAAAATACTGTGCTTAAAATGTACATTTAGAATTTTAGTAAAGTCATATTTTTAAATCACCTATTTTAAATTTTTTTTTCATTATTTTTGCCAAATATTTGCACGTTTTTGTTTAAAATCATGACAGATTCAAGGCGTCATTTATTTATTGATATTTGTTCACTTTCTTGAACAAATATCTACAAACGACAGAAATTGGTAAAAATAAATCAAGATTGGAAAAGTCGGCAAAACTTGGAAAAAAGAAGAGTTTGTAAATTTTTATAAATCGATAAAACTCGTTGAATTGGTTAACAAATAGTGAAACTTAATAAAAATAGTAAAAAGTAATCAAAAACAATTATAATACATTTTTAAAAAATTGTTAAAAAAACATACATTTTTAATAAAATCGTCGAAAGCAAAAAACGCAAATTTACCAATCAATAAAATTCGTAAATGTTGACAATTTCAACAAAAAATGTACTAATCAATAAAATTCGTAAATGTTGACAATTTCAACTAAAAAGAAAATTCAATTCTAATTTTTTCGATGTCTGTTATTTAATTATTTTCTAGATCCATTTACAAAATAAACTACTGCAACTTTATTGAAAATAGGTATTAGAATTTAAAAGATAGATTAAAAATATTAATAAAACTAGTAAAGAAATGTTGAAATTAATAAAATGAAAAGATAAATACAGGGAGTTTTTCTTATAGGTATACATATCACGATTTTTCGATGTAAATTTTCAGACATTCTTTGTTTTAACAACCATCAATAATTTTTATTTTTAAAATCTCATTAGTACACTTGAACGTAATAAATAAAAGCTGAACGTGACAAATAAAAGCTGACTCGTTTTTGTTTGAAATATGTAATTTTTGTTTTAAAAACCTGACTACAGCCCTGAATGTAACGAATAAAATTGTTACGTTGTATTTGTATTCCAAGGAAAAAATAAAAGAAAGTATCCCGCAGAGATTTACAATCGTCTCGAAGGAAAGTGAACAACATTAAAAATTCAACAAAAAATTTACCAATCAATAAAATTCGTAAATGTTGACAATTTCAACAAAAAAGAAAAGTCAATTCTAATTTTTTCGATGTCTGTTATTTAATTATTTTCTAGATCCATTTACAAAATAAACTACTGCAACTTTATTGAAAATAGGTATTAGAATTTAAAAGATAGATTAAAAAATATTAATAAAACTAGTATAGAAATGTTGAAGTTAATAAAATGAAAAGATAAATACAGGGAGTTTTTCTTATAGGTATACATATCACGATTTTTCGATGTAAATTTTCAGACATTCTTTGTTTTAACAACCATCAATTCAATTTAAAGCCTCTAACGAGTGTTTTAATTAATTTATATAATAATATGATTTATTTAAGTTTAAGTAGTTTATTCAAATTAATAAATTAATTAAGAAATTATTGTAATAATGAGGTTTCTATTCCCAGATTAGGCATGAAGTACAATTTTGAGTTTAGAAAAGCCTAAAAATTTGGTTTGGTCGCTCGCGATTATCTTGTTATTACTTTTATTGTGTTGGTATATTGGTTTTAATTAAATCATCGGAATGAAAGGTAGACGACTGTAACCACTGGCAAAGGGGTCGAGATTAATCGTGCAATGTTTAATATTTCCGAGTCGCAATCGATAATTCAATGAAAAACACAAGCCTGCCCTTGAATAAACGCCGGCCATTTCATTGAATGCATATTCTTTAAAAACACAATTGATCGAATAACACAATGCCTCAACTCTAAACAAAAGAAACGGACAACAAAGATTAGATTATTGATTTTCATTTTATTAAATACACAAGTGGGTTATTTTTCATTGTAGAAAACAGAGTTATTAAAGTTATATAAAAATAGTGAATTGTTTATTGATTTTAATAATTTTGACAGTATAAGTAATTTGTTTCATGATTTCCTTTGTATTTCGATATTTTACATGATTTCTATATACAGTGAATTTTTCTTTTAGGTAAACATATGCATAAGTTGTACCGGGTGGGCAAATAAGCGAGGTAAGCGGCTGTATCTCAGAAACTAATGATCGTAGAGAGTTACGGTAAAAAAATTTGTAGGTAAAGTGGGCAAGGGAAAATGCTGGAAATTATTTTCAAGTTTCCAAGGCTGCTAGTGGGCGTTTCCACCATCTTGAATTACATAAAGTTACGTTTCTCGCGATTTTCCCCAATGAATATAACAAAAAAGTATTTGCGTTTTAATGTTAACTTAAAGTGGAACATTTTTCGTAAAAACAATTTTTCTCTATCTTTCGAAATAAAGTGGTGGGGGGTATTTGAATGTTGTTTTAAATAAATGCCTGTAACTTCGAAACGGCTTAATGGATTTGGATGAATTTGGTATCATTGAAAAGAGCATTTCTTGGGCTTTTAGGTTTCTCGTAATTATGACAGTTGTGACCTACACGGCCGCCGATAGAGGGCGTTATTCGATATTATAACAAAAATATTGGATTTTTTCAAAAAATTTAAATGCGATGATATGATTTTTTTAGACTAGAAAATAGACAAATGACCAACCAATAAGCCTGCGCGAACCGCATCTTAATATCTAATAATAATAATAATAATCTTAATAATAAAGATATTAAGATGCGGTTTGCGCAGGCTTATTGGTTGATCATTTGTCTATTTTCTAGTCTAAAAAAAGTCATATCATCACATTTAAATTTTTTGAGAAAATCCAATATTTTGGTTATAATAATAATAATATTTATTGCCCAACAGGAAACAAAGATTTCCCAATTACAAGACAATGTACAAGAATAACAATAATAGTGTATTATAACATTATGAAAAAAAAAATAATAAAAACCTAATTATTTGATTGACATAAAGCGACTATGGATTTTAGTGATTCAGAAAAGATATCACAAGTTGGAGGTAGTTGATTAAAGTTATTACAAATTATGCTGATGGGTGATTTAGCGCCAAAATTTAATCTATTCTAACTGATATTAAATGTAGTCTTATATCTACTGTTGAAAGTAGGAATATGCAAACTAATTAGCTGTAAAATATCGGGGCTGTCGATATGATTATTAAATAGTTTATGTATAAATGAGATAGCAGACTTGTAACGTCGGCACTCAAGAGATTCGACATTAAATTTCTCAAGCAAACGAGAATGATCATAGCCTTCTCTCAGGATAATGCCCCTCAGTCTTCAGGTATAGACATTTAAGAAATCTTCGTTGAACACTTTCCACAAGATTAATCTGAAGTTGAGATTGTGGATACCAAATTAATGAAGCATATTCTAACTTTGAACGTACATAAACATTGAATAGAGATTTCAAAGCATTCGGATTTCGCAAGTTCGCAGAATTACGATTGATAAATCCTAATGCTTTAAAGGAACTTTTAACATGCGATTGAATATGAGGAGTAAATGTAAATTTATCATCAAACCAAACACCAAGATCTTTGAAGACATTGACTCGCTCAATAGAATTGTTACTCACGACATAGTTAAATGTAATTGGTTTGGATTTTTTTGTAAAGGAGACAAATTTACACTTATTGCTGTTCAGATTAAGTTTATTTGTAGTGCACCAATTCGAAATAACATTAAGTTGATTTTGAAAACTTATGCAATCATCTGAATTCGTAATTGTTGAAAAAATCTTTAAATCATCAGCATATAAAAGGTGTTTGCACTCTAGTAGATTGGAAAGATCGTTAATGAAAAGATTGAATAATAATGGACCCAGTATGGAGCCTTGAGGGACCCCCGAACTTAGAAAATAAGAATTAGACTTAAAATTATTTATCAGTACATATGATTCACGACATGAAAGATAAGATGAAATGAGTGAAGTGGAATGATCACAAAAACCAAAGTAATTAAGTTTTTCAAGTAACAATGTATGATCAACTCTGTCAAACGCTTTTGACATGTCAGTATATATTACATCAATCTGCCCGGATGAATCTAATGATCTAGCAATATCATGTGTAATAATAGTCAAGTTAGTTACCGTAGAACGTCTCGGAATAAAACCGTGCTGATAATGTGAAAATATGGAGAAGTATGAAAACAAATTTGATCATACAGTGTTTTCTCAAATATTTTAGCAATATAAGAAAGTATTGCTATTGGTCGATAGTTTGCAATATCTCAATGATTAGTGGACGTCTTCGGTATAGGGCAAATTGATGTAATTTTAAATTTACTAGGAAAAATTGATGTTTATAGAGACAGGTTAAAATAATATCGAATAACGCCCTCTATCGACGGCCGTGTAGGTCACAACTGTCATGATTACAAGAAACCTAAAAGCCCAAAAAATGCTCTTTTCAATGATACCAAATTTATCCAAATCCATTAAGCCGTTTCGAAGTTACAGGAATTTATTTAAAACAACATTCAAATACCCCCCACTACTTTATTTCGAAAGATAGAGAAAAATTGTTTTTACAAAAAATGTTCCACTTTAGGTTAGCATTAAAACGCAAATACTTTTTTGTTACATTCATTGGGGAAAATCGCGAGAAACGTAACTTTATGTAATTCAAGATGGTGGAAACGCCCACTGGTAGCCATCTTGGAAACTTGAAAATGATTTCCAGCATTTTCCCTTGCCCACTTTACCTATAAATTTTTTTACAGTAACTCTCTACGATCATTAGTTTCTGAGATACAGCCGCTTACCTCGCTTATTTGCCCACCCGGTACATTTGCCGACATTCGTTGTTTTTTAAAAGAGTTCAATTTAAAGCTTTAAACGAGTGTTTTCTACTCTCAGACTAAGCATGAAGTAACATTTCGAGTTTAGAAAAGCCCCGTGAAAATGTTCTGGGCTTTTCTAAACTCGAAATTTTACTTCATGCGCCACGCGTATAAAAAACAGATTTCAAGTGAAGTTCGAATATACACAAATTTCGCAATATTTTAGTGTTTTATACGCGTGGCGCATGAAGTAAAATTTCGAGTTTAGAAAAGCCCCGTGAAAATTTTCACGCGGCTTTTCTAAACTCGAAATTTTACTTCATGCTTAGTCTGGGAGTGGAACACAATCGTTTAAAGCTTCAAATTGAACTTAAAAAAAAAACAAGGAATATCTAAATTCAAATTTTCTGGGCTTTTCTAAACTAGAAATTTTACTTCATGCTCCACGCGTATAAAAAACCGATTTCAAGTGAAGTTCGAATATACACAAATTTCGCAATACTTTAGTGTTTTATACGCGTGGCGCATGAAGTAAAATTTCGAGTTTAGAAAAGCTCTGTGAAAATTTGCCGAGGGTCGCTGCGCGACCCTCGACAAATTTTCACAGGGCTTTTCTAAACTTGAAATTTTACTTCATGCTTAGTCTGGGAATGGAAAACGCTCGTTTAAAGCTTCAAATTGGACTCTTTTGGGCTGATTTAAAGTTTGTGACATAAAGAATCATTATTACATACAATTCAAACAAAACACTATATAAAAATTTGTAATATTTATAAACGTGAGATTAAACTTAAGAAGTATCTCTTGAACTTCACTTTGATTCAATGTTTTGTTTGGATTTGGACGCTTTGCTTCGCTTCGCGTCCAAATCGAAATTTTCAGGCTTTTCTAAACTCGAAATTTTACTTCATGCTTAATCAAGGAGTGGAAACACTCGTTAGAAGTTTTAAATTATTTGATGAAAACAACAAATGTCTGCAAATTTATTTAAATAATAATCATTACCGAATAATCAAGTGTTGTTTGATATTACTTAAAGTAAAAGTGATACTCTTATTTTTTTTATTATATATAAAACGAGGGTTCCCAGTCCTTATTTAAGCATGAAGTAAAATTTCGAGTTTAGAAAAGCCTGAAAATTTGGATTTGGGCGCGGAGCGAAGCGAGCGCCCAAATCCAAATTTTCAGGCTTTTCTAAACTCGAAATTTTACTTCATGCGCCAGGCGTATAAAACATTGATTTATTGTGAAGTTTAAATTTGTCATTTCTCTCTTTGTTATGTTATGTTAGGAATGCTTAAATTGTATCAATAATAATTAATTTACCTGTAGTTTTGTAAATAATGTTTTGCAAAATTAATGTTAGGTAAATTGTTGACAATATTTCAAATGACATTATTAAACATACAATTTTACAACTGACTTAAAACGTGTTTGAAATATATTTTAAACACGTTTTAAACATGTTTTGTTTACGACAATGTTATAATATGTGCATTATTTATTTGTGTGGGCAGCATAAATGGGGTGCATTTAACACTCAGTACATTAAACACGGGATTTGCGTGATAAATGTGTTTTTTTAACACGAATATAAATAATTGCCTAGTTAGACTTTTTGCCGATATGTAGTAATAGCGCTGTGGTAGTCAAATCAGCATCTTTTGTCTTACATTTGACCGTGGTGGTGATGACGTCGTCGGCGCCATTTTGTTAAAGTACGAAGTAACGCGTCAACATCTCCGTCGTTCTCACTAGTTTAACCCGTGCAAAACGCGTTTGTAAACATAAATCATTCTCAAATTGGTTAAACAATTCTGCTTCTATCCGCCGCGAGTGTTGTTTAAAGCGGAACAAACGTTAACACCGTGAAAACTCCATCCAAACGGAAGATTTCGTTTTTTGTGCAAAGATCGTGTTTCTATATAACTTAGGCGAAAGGGTAAACTGTGTGAGTATTATTTATTGTTGAGCGATTGTTCATATTTGTGTTAAAGTAGAAATAACTCTATTAAGCATTCAAATCTCAAAAAGGGCCCATTGGGGTCTAATTGCTGTGTCTAGGTACACACCCCCTTTATGATCCAGATCCAGCGTCGTATGTGTTTGTCAGATATAAACAAATGATTTCATACTTGGTTTATATAATACTTGCTGATTGTTTTTGTTAGTAATTTGTTTAACTTATTTTTCAATTTTAAAACTTGGCATTTTAATCTGTTGTTTGTCTCATTTTTAGTCTGTTGTTTATCTTATTTTAATTCTGTTTTATATTCATATTTTCTTTTATATAGAGTGCTCATTGTGATGTACATATTAATATTGTTATAGTTTTACATATTCTGTTTTATACTTAAATGTATATTGATTGTACAAAGGTGATACCGTAAATAAATGAATTAAATTAAAAAAAATCATAGTACTGCAATCTGTCATCATTTATCTGTCAAATTATTATAAAACAAAACCGTTCATCAAGACTGACGCGTATTTGATAAATATATATAATAAATGTTGTGTTATGTACTGTAGTTGTCGTGAACAAAGTATAGTGTATAACTCGCATATAATGGCTATTAACCACTCGAACTACTTGCTCCACTCGCCTACGGCTCGTTCCGCAAACCTCGTTTTCGTGATTAATAGCTATCATTATATGCTCGTTATTGTACAACGAGCATATATTAAACACTTTTCAAACATGTTTTTAATTGTTAATGTTTCAAACACCGTTTCAATGAAAAAAACATGTTTTGTAGAAAAAAAACTGTTTGTTTTAATTAAAAGAAAAAAACTTTTTTTTTAACAACCCTGGTCCCTAGACGTTTGCTTATATTCGCCTAATGGTAGAGCCGCTCCTGAATGGGAACCACTGATGTAAATCAATAAATTACGAAATAATTAATTATTTAAAAACAAATAATTATATAATGTTTCCCTATTTATTAAAAAAAAAACAGAAAAAATGTTCAGGCAATATTCACTAGGGAACAAACAGCTGCTGTTACGCATTTCAAACAACAGAATACACTCACGTTCGAAATAATTTTATTTATTGCAAAACACAATTCCGCAAAGCATGTATCGATTAGATACGTGCATGTGAAAATTATGCAATAAACGCTTTATTCCTCCGAGAGTGCTGGAAACGAAACGGGCGGAAAAAAAAGAGAAAAACCTTCAACGACCAACTCCTATTACAACGAATGCAAGCACAAATACGGTGTATAACTAATTCGATTTGGAATAAAATTACCTGGTCAGGTCGTAAATTCATCCGACCGCGGATTATGTCCCTCGATGTATCACAATGTATCACAAAAGTCGAGTGGAGAAATATGAGCTGTTCTGGTGGCACCTATTAGCGTTCGAAATGTGTATTTATAGACCAATTTGTAAGTGATGTTATTTCTACCGAGGAAAAACTTCAAACAAACCAGGCTGACAACAACTTCCGAACAACTTTTTTTTTAGAAAAATAAATAAATGCCGAAATTACATATGTAACACCGCTGGTACGTGTACGTCAACAAACCCGTTTATGCGCTGAATTAATCATAAAACCAATACAACACGTAATTAAATAAATTCTAGGCTTGCTTGCTTATATAATTGAACACAATTTTTTCTTAGTATAACCTACCCGTTGCGTGTTCTTAGTTTACTAACACTTCTTAGTAATATTTCAACTTCACTTATTTCTCGAAAGGTTAGCGTATGTTGAATTATTTATCTTTCGCGAATAATTTAATCGATTTGATTTAGATGAACTTTCAGTTGCTTGAAATATTTGCAATTCAAACTTGCGTTTTTATCGATAAAAATTAGTTATTCGAGTATCACTACAAACATTTCTAGATTCTTTACACTCGAATAACCATTTTTTATTGATCAAAACGAAAGTTTGAATTGCAAATATTTTAAGAAACTGAAAGTTCATCTAAATCAGATCAATTAAATTATTCGCGAAAGATAAATAATTCAACATAAGCGAACCTTTCAAAAAATAAGTGAAGTTGAAATATTACTAAGAATATAATATATAAAATTACGAAAAAACTGTTCGTGAATATGCAAACAATGTCTTAATTAATAAGACAACTTAAGACGATAAATATCCATTGAAACAACTACTTCCCGTGCAAATACACCTCCGGATATTGAATTATACAATGAAATATTTAAAATCTTATTTAATTTGATTATATTTAAAGTGTGCAAACTATAAGAAGCGTAAGCTTATTTTCTCGAATTCAAATAGTTTTGATTTTGAATTTATCTTGTATTACTAAGAAGTGTTAGTAAACTAAGAACACGCAACGGATAGGCGAAAGATAAATAATTCAACATAAGCTAACCTTTCAAGAAATAAGTGAAGTTGAAATGTTACTAAGAAGTGTTAGTGAACTAAGAACACGCAACGAATAGGTTATACTAAGAAAAAATATTGTTCAAATTTCATTTGCAAATGTTTAAAGCAACTGAAAGTTAATTTAAATAAGATCGATTATATTTCTTGTGAAAAATAAAGAGTGGATCCAGAGAACAATTCAGGGGGTCAATTATCTATCAAAGACAGTTCTAAAATTTAGGTTAAATTCTACTAATCAGTTACTAGCTTGGAATTTTACATTTTTGTTGATTTCGTAGATTTTGACATTATTGTCAATTTGTCTTAGTTTTCACAGTTCTAAAGTATTTGTAAAATGTTATGATATGTATTGGTTTTGACGATTTTATTTAAAATAGTAATGATTATCTGAAATTTGTGATTTTTCTTGAATACTGACATACAGTGATTTTTTCTTTTAAGTATACTTTCACGTTTTCTACAATAAAAATTTGTAAAATCAATAAACATGTGGTCAAACATGAGCAGTATATTTGAACTTCACTTTGAATCAGTGTTTTACACGCGTGGCACATGAAGTAAAATTTTGAGTTGGGAAAAGTCTAAAAATTTGGTTTGGTCGCTGTTTTTTGTGAATTTATGCTAACGATAATGGCAATTTAATTCAATTCAATTTATAACTGACACATAAAAAATAACATATACTTAAAAAAGGTTAAAAAAACAATTTTACCAAGAAAAACATTTTTGACATTGGGAAAAGTCCAAAAATTTGGTTTGGTCGCTGTTTTTTGTGAATTTATGCTAACGATAATTTAAATTTAATTCCATTTAATTTATAACTGACACATAAAAAATACAATATACTTCAAAAATATTAAAAAGAAACAATTTTACTAAGAAAAACATTTTTGACATAAATTGACTTCACATAAATCGGTTTTCTTATCAATTGATATGTTTGTTCTATATATTTTCATTACTGACATATAGTAAATTAACGTTTTTCTCATATATCTCTAATCTATATTAATTACGACATTCTGTAACTATAATAGAATGTCATTTTAGACAGATGGATTCACATTTTTTTACAGCATTGTAGTAAATATAACTATTATTACATATTTTTTATAAGATTAATTCAAATTCAAAACTATTTGAATTCGAGAAAATAAGCTTACGCTTCTTATAGTTTGCACACTTTAAACATAATATATAAAATTACGAAAAAACTATTACTTAAGTTGTCTTATTAATTAAGACATTTTTTGCATTTTCACGAATAGTTTTTTCGTAATTTTATATATTATATTTTTTATAATTGACATTAATTGATGTTTTTCTCATATATCATAAATCTATGTTGATAATGACTTGCTTTTAATATTATGGAATGTCAATTTTAATATATGCATTAGCATTTTTTGACAGTATTGTATTAATTATGATTTTTTTTTTGGCTATTTTGCAACGTTATGGTTTTCGTAAAAGTAATCATATATTTTGACAGTTACAACGTTTTTGCTCAATTTTTCGACAATAATGATACATTTTCGACATTTTTGGCAGTCAGAAATATAATATATAAAGGAAATAGTCCGTGTGAGTAAAGTTTCCTTATAGTCTTAAGAAATGTCAGTTTAAACACGGATAATTGACATTTTGTTTCTTAACATGGGTTTCCACTCCCAGACTAAGCATGAAGTAAAATTTCGAGTTTGGAAAAGCCCTGAAATTTGGATTTGCAAGGGCGCGATTCGCTTCGCTCGCGCGCCCCAGAAAATCCAAATTTTCAGGCTTTTCCAAACTCGAAATTTTACTTCATGCGCCACGCGTATAAAACACCGATTTAAAGTGAAGTTTAGATTCTAGACTCTAGATCTAGATGTAATTTACTTACTTAACCCAATGTTAGGCTAGTCGCCAGTTACTTAGGTGAATTGCTGGTTATGTTATAACTGATGTCATAAATTGTAAATAACTTAACCTATGAAATTACCAACTAACTATTCTAAGTAATCTGCAACTCTAATAACTAGCAACTAACGTAATACCAAGGCCGTAGCTAGAGAACAAATCGGAGGGGGATATAAAAATTACGGCGGGGGGGGGGATACGGGTAAAAATATTGTATTTGCTTATTCATTGAACCCCCATATCCCCTCTGGCCTTGCCTAATACTAGTAAGTCATCTAAGCGAATATTAACGTGGGTCGCTATAAATTGGCTTTCTAAAAAGTAGGTCGCAATGTTTAAAAGTTTCAGAACTCTGGCCATGGTCGTAGCCAGGATTTTCACCAGGTGGGGGCCAGGAAGAGAAAAAAATCATATTTAGTTAAACGCCAAAAATGTAAAATAATACATTTGACGTTAAATATATATTTATGCATTTAGTTAATTTTTTAAGTTAACATCACAATAATATGTTTATCGAGATAAACTTTTCAAGTTTTTATTTTTTGTCAATTAATTCATATCATCACATACCCACCTAGTTTGACGAATAAAGCACTAATAACCTTTCTTCACACGTTTATTTGAACTACTAAATGTACATACATTTCGGACACAAAGTGACTATTATCGATGGATTAACACACTGTTAATCCATTGATAATGGTCACTTTGTGTCCGAAGTGTATGTACACTTAGTAATTCAAATAAACATGAGAAGAAAGATATGCATTTGTGTTCAGTACTCATTCATTTACCGGATTACAATATACGCGTTTCAGGCTTCAACGCCATCATCAGTATAGTCCCGAACCAGTGCTTTATGAATTCTAAACATCTTATGATGCAATTTACATATGTTCAAAAACGTAAACGCCATCTAATGCCCATTAGCTTAAGTAGAGCTTAAGCTAATGGGCATTAGATGGCGTTTACGCTTTCGAACATGTGAAGAAAGGTTATTAGTGTTTCATTTGTCAAATTAATTTGATCTTCACGTAACTCAATCAGTCAACTCAATTTATTTTAAACGTCTCAATATTTGTGTATTTTATACGCGTGGAGCATGAAGCAAAACAAAAGCATAAAGCCTAATCTGGGAGTGGAAACACTCGTGAGATTTGTTTATTCTCTCGAGTTTAAAAATTGTTCATGTTGATATTAATGTCTGTAACAACAATGTTTATCTAATAATCGCGATTTCTCCAATAAAACCTAAGAAGTTTTTTAATGTTTATTTTTGTTGTTATCTTGTTCTTTGCTGTAAGGAGTTTTGTTTGAAGTTTGTTTCTATATTTTTCTCTCCATGCTTTCTATTTTGTGTTAATTTTTGTTATAATTTCCAAAAAATTACAAACTTAAAAACTACTGTGGTTATTTATTTTTTCCTAGAAAATAATTTTTAAAAGTTTTGTATCGGACATCATTTTCAAGTTAAATTTAAACTTGTTTACTTCTAAATAATTATTTTTTATGTTCATGTAGGATTAATTTTAACTTTTTGTTTAAATACTTACTGTAATAAATTTACTACTTGTTTTAATTAAATTGCTCTGATTTATAAAATCTTAGTCGAATATTATTTATTGAAAAAATGATCAATTAAGGATTGAATAAAAACTTTAAATCTATTTTTAACTTCATCTATTTTTGTACTATATTTCCATAATTTTTTAGTTATTTTCTCAATCAGCAAAAATCGAATGGAAATAAATTTAACTTTGAGCGTCCTACCAAAAACACAAATTTGAACCAAGAATATAATAAGCCTTAATTTGAATTTAAAATGTTTTTTAACTTCACAATTGTGCGCCGAAAGTTGATATTTGTGGAATTCTTTACTATTTTTTTGATGTTTTTAAAAATGTACGAATGTTCGATCCATTTTTTTAACATTTTTCTTAAATTCTGCGAAGCGGGGCGACCAAACCAAATTTTCAGGCTTTTTCTAAAAATTGTACTTCATGCGCCACGCGTATAAAACACTGAAGTATTGTGAAGTTAGAAACACACTAAAAACATTTTTTTTAATGAGTAGTAATCGAAATATTAAAAAACAACCTATTTACATTTTCTCCACACATTCTCAAATCAGGTCAAATAATACAATGTATCAAATTAACTTATTTAGTAATTTAATAACAAAAAATTAAAAATGTTGCGCTATTACATTAATAGCGCTTAATGGGTTAATTGAAATATGAAGTTTCATATAAATAACACGATATTTTGAATTTTGTGAAAACTTGTAAAACCATTATTGCTCAAATATGCCCGCATGATTTTTTAGAGTTAAGGAGGGGGGGGGGGCTCGGGCACCCCCCTGCCCCCCATTGGCTTCATCCTGGTCTAACCTATTTTTTTTAAATAAATACCATTCCAGTATATTTTGTAGTTACACACTTACACACTAAATCAATGTTCAAGTTTAGTAAAGGCTAAACATTTGGATTGGTCGCTTAGAATTAGTACAGACACGTTATAAAATAAAAAATTAGATAATGAAAATTGTGCGGGGTCACTTGTGATAAGACAGTTAACACGCAGCGCCACCAAAAGTGCAATCACATTAGTTCTTATCAGTACGTGCTTGAGCGTAAAAGGTGAACGTGCTAATTAAAAAAAAAATCAGAAACTGAAACAAAAACAAAAAACGTGATAATTAAAAAAAAATAATGTGGTACACAACTTGTTACTCTCTCCCTTCTGATATTACCCAACTATAATACATTGTGTACTCAAACCCAAATCTAAAACGCAGGTGTGGATTTTCGTGTAACCATTGTATAGAATGAAGGAATTCTCCCATTGTATATAAAAATAAACTTTATCACTGTACATACCAGCCTTCACCTTCATGAATTCAAATGTTCGGAATCTATTCAACTCGACTGGAGACAGACAGCCAGGTAGACCGACTACCTGAACGGAGGGGCTCCGCGCCGTAAACACCGAACGACTAATTTATATTCCGAAAAGATTACACAATCATTATCTAAAAAATCCGAATGCAAATATGTATCCCCCGTCTGAAATGATAAGTGCCGGTGGGCGTGTAAGCGTGTAATCTAGCTGCATTCCTGGTGACGATCGTATTCGCGACGACGCCCACTATCTTTTCAATTAATCGAATCAACACCGCGCTAATCCCGGATTTGTTCAAAACGCGACTTGAAAGTGTTGCTAATCGGGAGTTATGATAAAAATAGTAATTACTGTTGATTGCGCGCAGGGTATAATGAGTGGGCGTGATAATGCACACTCGACTGCTCAAGAGGCTATTCCTATTGCTCAAAATAGATAAGGCCTAATTAACGAAGTTTTCTGTAGCCTAGGTTAGGACTTTCAAGGGTCCTTAAATACACACACTTCACTATTTACAAGAACCCTTCTTTCTAATGCACAGAACGTAATTTCCCAAGGCTGCCTATTGTAATATTTGCATTATTTTGCAGAAAAGATGATTGTTTGCTAGACAACTTCAAACCACATTCCTAATTAAGTGAATCACGAATTGCTGTCAATATTCAAATTCCTTAAATATTGAATTTGAATTAAAGGCACTTGGTTTGTTTCACTAGTATGTTTATTTCTCAATTTAAATTCAATATTAATTAAAATGTTTCATCAAGTGATCAACGAGAATTAAATTAAACTAAAATTCTTCTTTTGTTATCATTGTCCACATGCTGTAACTTTCAGAAGAGGGGATTCTGAGAGTCAATTTTGTATTTATTCGTTTATTTTTTTGTAATTTTTTAAAGAATCGGAAAAATCCAATAAATTGTATGGGGTTTTCTGCTTCAAAAGCCACGATGAGCGCGCAAAGTTTTGACAATTCTTACGTCTTGTTAGATTTCCGACTGCCATAATGGATTTTCTTAAGTGCCATCTAGGCAACGCACTTTCTGCTTTGAAAAGCCACGATGAGCACGCAAAGTTTTGACAATTCTTACGTCTTGTCAGATTTCCGATTGCCATAATGGATTTTCTTAAGTGTCGTCTATGCAACGCACTCGCTCTGGATATATTCCGAATTACTGTTTTCGCACAATAAATTTCCCAAGTTAGATTATAGCACACGTTATCGATTTTATCGAAAAGTACTAGTAGAACGCCACACAGTGCCCTTTTACAAAAAAGAAAGAATATTTTTTTTGTATACATTTATTGAATATTGGTTTTAAACCATTCTACCATTACCGCTTTGTATTTTACTATATTTAGACGCCACAAACACGTGCACGCACATCCATGGAACCAGGTGGAATCATTTTGTACTTTAAAATGACCCCACCCGGCTGGACTTTTAAACAATCATACCTTTAACTGTACCAAATAATCATACCTCAATGTCGAAACGCAGTAAATATACCTCTATATAAAAGCATACCTTTTTCATATAGATATTTCTTGCGTTTTGGCACAAGATTTGTTACAAGATCACATTTATCTTGAAAAAAAAAATGGGTTCATGAAAGTTTTACTCAAATTGAAGGTAATTACCTCTTGAAAAACTGAAACAATCATTCCTTTACCGACACCAAAATATTATACATCTATGAGAAATGGGTACAAAATCACATTTCCTTTAAAGAATCTTGAGAAAACCCTCGATGAATTAGTTTTATTAATTCATCGAGGGTTTTCTCAAGATTTGTTACAAGATCACATTTACCTTTAACAAAAATGGATTCATGGAATGTTTGCCTATACCAAAAAAGTAGAAATAGGTATGATTCATATACGAGTTTTTCTTTAAGGTATACGTATTCCAAGTTCAGCCTATTCTCTGTAAATCTTTAGATATACGTTGTTTTTCAAAAGAGTTCAATTTGAAGATTTAAACAAGCATGAAGTAAAATTTCGAGCTTAGAAAAGCCCCGTGAAAATTTACTGCGCGACCAGAGACACATTTTCTGGGCTTTTCTAAACTCGAAATTTTACTTCATGCGCTAGGCGTATAAAACACTAAAATATTGTGAAATTTATGTATATTTAATGTTCACTTAAAATCAGTAAAGCTGCGTGACCCTCGACAAATTTTCACGGGGCTTTTCCATACTCTAAATTTTACTTCATGCTTACTTTGGGAGTGGAAAACACTCGTTTAAAGCTTGAAATTGAACTCTTTTGAAAAACAACGAATGTCGGAAAATTTGAAGCTTATGTATATGTTTACCTAAAGGAAAAATTCCCTGTATGTATCAGTCTACACTAATAGGTATATGGTAAGAATGTTACAAGATAAGAACTTATTTAAAAAAAAAATTACTTCGAAGGTAATTCAGTGTTTTATACGCGTACTATACTTTTTTCATAATTTGTAATTTAGTTTATATTATCTAATATAATAGAAAGTATGTATTTTTACAATGAATCAGTGTGTTATACGCGTGGCGCATGAAGTAAAATTTCGAGTTTAGAAAAGCCTGAAAATTTGGATTTGCCGGGGCGCGACTCGCTGCGCTCGCGCGCCCCGGCAAATCCAAATTTTCAGGCTTTTCTAAACTCGAAATTTTACTTCATGCTTAATCTGGGATTGACAACACTTGTTATAAACTTCAAATTCCTGGAAAAAGTAATTATCTCAGCGTATCTTCTTAAAATATTCAGCCAGAGATGAAATTATGCAATAAAATCAATGATTTTAGGGGAACGTTTTCTTTGAAACAATTGTCAACAGCTTATCAAATCATCATAAAATTCATAGAATGTAAACAGAAATTAATAAAGTTCAATTGGCCATAATTGAAAGATAAATATCTTAGCTGGATATTTTAAAATATTAAATCAAAGTTAAAATTTGATATATATTTATTTTATCAGCGTATTTTTTTATTAAATTAAATTCATTTCATTTTGAATAATTTCATATAAGCTTCTGATTGATATATTTTCAACTTGTTTCTCATTGATCACTTGATGAAACATGATTAAATATTTAAAAAAAAATTAAATTTAAAATAAAATCACTTGGTATGTTTCACTAATTTTACGTCTTTATTCCGACTTGAAAATGGCTGATAGCCGTAACTAGTCGGAATAAAGACGTAAAATTAGTGAAACATACCAAGTGATTTTATTTTGAATTAAATTTTTTAAAAATATTCTAATTGATAGTCTAACCAGGGTTTTCACTCCGAGACTAAGCATGAAGTAAAATTTCGAGTTCAGAAAAGCCTGAAAATTTGGATTTGCCGGGCCGCGCGAGCGAAGCGAGTCGCGGCCCGGCAAATCCAAATTTTCAGGCTTTTCTAAACTCGAAATTTTACTTCATGCGCCACGCGTATAAAACACTGTGAAGTTAAAAATACATACTATCTATTATATTATTCAAAATCACATAATGAATTGACATAATAAAATTGTCTTCATTTCTTAATGTATATATCTAACATATTCCATCTGTCCATTACTTGCTTCGCGTTTTTACGAAATTATTCTATTTTCCGTTTTTATTTAGTCTGTATTTTAGTTAAAATACCCGGCGCGAATAAACTAAATTTTCAGGCTTTTCTAAACTCGAAATTTCACTTTATGCTTAATCTGGGAGAGGAAACACTCGTTTGAAACTTCAAATTCACCGCTCTTATAAAATCGGCGAATGCCTGCAAATTTACAGGCGTATACATTACATATATTTAAAAGAAAAACTCCCACTATGTAATATAATAAGTCATTTATAGGAATCATAAAAAGATGTGCAAAATTTTACCTAAAATCAACTTTTAGAGTTAATTTTTGCATAAACTTAGATCTTATGGTGTTGTGGGATGCATGCTTGAATGGATAAAATCATTTATTTGCAATAGACAGTTGGTTGTTAGATTTAATGGTACCATGTCGGATCTTACAATTAATGCAACATCTGCGGTACCACAAGGCTCGCATTTGGGTCCCTTACTCTTTCTTATTTTGATTAATGATATTGGCAGCAACATTAGCTCCAATATTCTACTTTACGCTGACGACATGAAAATATTTTAAACCACTAGGTGTTTGGAAGACAACATAATCCAAACTGATTTAAATAGGATCATGCGATGGTGTGATGACAATGATCTTAACTTAAATATAAATAAGTGTAAACTTATGCGTTACTCAAAGAAAAAAAGTATACTGTGGCGTTTTGATTACTCTCTGAACAGTCATATCTTAGAGAGAGTTGATATAATCAGAGACTTAGGTGCATTTTTTGACAGTAAGCTTTAATTCACAAGTCATATAAATGTAATTTTGGCAAAGGCATTGCAATTAATTGGCTTTATAAAACGACTGTTAATACACTTCACATCCATCGGAACATTTATAACATTATACAAATCATTCGTTAGACCTATCCTTGATTATTGCTCCATCGTATGGTCCCCTAATTACAAATGTCATATCAATAGCATTGAGCACGTCCAAAAGAAAATAGTTAATCTTATTTGTTCTTGTTGTCATTTATATTATGACAGTTTTGATATGATGCTCAAATATCTTGACATCCTTCCACTATATAAACGAAGAATTTATTCTTCGCTTTGCTTTGCTTATCGCTTATTTAACAATCTAATCGATTGCTCAGATGTATTGTCATCTATATCTTTTTTTATCCCCAAACATGCAACGCGGCATCAGCAACTTCTTGCGTGCGAATTTCACAAATCTGTATTTGGTTTTAATAGCCCTCCTAATTACTTAATACATAACGTTAACAAATATTATAATTTAATTGATATGTTCGGAGTTAGTCTGAAATATTTTAAGCGTACGTGTCGTGTAGTCTTAGATTCTAACTCATAAGTTACGTTGTTGTATTGTTGTATTATTGTATAATTGTATTTTTTATTATATATGTTTTTTTTCTATGTAATTGGCCACCCGTATGAATAAACAAATAAAAACTCTATAATTGCTCGGCGGTTAATGAATTAAGAGCGTTCGTGTGCAAAAATGGTTGTTTTATAGTTTAGCAGACTATTGATTTTTCACGTAAATAATACTATGTTTTATACCCATTTGTATTTTTATTAAATCAACACTACTCGAGTTTCGACATTTTTAGTATCATTTTTAAATGGGTTGTGTTCATTTAATAAAAATACGTAGTGGTATAAAACAGTATAATTTCTTGAAATAAAACACTTTCAACCTTTCTTCACAAATGTATTCTTTACCAGATGTACATTCCGGACACAAAGTGACCATTATCAATGGTTTGATTGATAGATTGAGTATCAAACCACTGATAATAGTTACTTTCTGTCCGAAATTTACATCTGGTAAAGAATACATTTGTGAAGAAAGGTTTAAAGTGTTTCATTTCAAGTTATTATCGTCTTCACGTAGCTCACCCAAATTCATATAGTATAATTTATGTATCAATTACTCAAAATGGAATACCACGTAACAGCAATCTTGAATTTTTACAACTTTTCGAAAGAAATACCTTCATAAGTTTGCACTACCTTTAGCTCAAACTTATGAAAAAATCAGCTGACGTATCTAAAATATTGTATATTTACTGATTTTACCCTTTAGTCTCTTTAATTTTGAATGTTAAATGTTCATCAATCTCAATTTAAATCGAACATTTTGATACTTCAACTTTTGCTTCAAAGAATATTAACATATTCTTTGCTGATTATTGAAGTGCATTCAATTTAACATAGTAGTGGCATAAAACATAATATTATTTATCTATCCATTATTCAAAATCGAATACCACGTAATAATAATCTTGAATTTTCACAACTTTTCAAAAGAAATATCTTCATAAATTTGCACTAACTTTGGCTCAAACTTATAGAAAAATCAACTGACGTATTTAAAATATAATATATTTACTGATTTTACTCTTAAAACGCTTGGTTAAGATTTCATAGTTTATTAGTTGAAACTGCAATAATTGTTTCACCACACAATGGCTTTATCATGCAGATGGATAATGTATTTACAAACTTAAACTTAGGCTTAAATTCTATGATATGAAATTTTTAAGTTGTACAAAAATCAATTAAACGCATTGTACTATTTTAAAATGGATTTAGTTTAAAATTGAATGCAGTTTAATAAATAATCAGTAAAGAAAATAGAAATGTTTTCTTCATCTTATTTCGATACAAAATTAGAGAAAAAAAAAAACAAGTTAAAAATGTAGTTGAAAAATCGCCCAAATGTATGAAGATATTTGTTTGCGAATTTTATGAAAATTAAGTGGTATTGAATCACTTTGAAGTCCTTAGAATTTGCTGAAAAATTAATTAATTTAGTTCCTTTAAATAAATAGTCATAAAATAATCAATATCTCGCTTATTTTTTCTCTAATTTTCACTAAAGTATTTTTTTTTAAATGTGAATATATTTTAATTGTTAAACTAAATGTACTTCAATAATCAGCAATTAAAATAAAATATCACACTCTATTGTTCTGTATTTAAAGCAAAAGTTGAAGTATGAACATTTTGAATGTTGAATCGAGCATTTTCATACTTCAACTTCAACAACAAAACCGTTTAAAACATGACGGCTGTTTTTAAACATGTTTAAAACACTGTTTTAAAACAAAGTGTTTCAAACATAACAATCTTGGTCCAAAGTGACCCCTGGGTTCGGTTTATATTTATTTATTCATTTAACGGTGGTCTCCCATAGAATATTACATCAAATATACAATAAATAATATATAAAATAATAATAATATAATTGTAATAAATATTATAGCTGACCAAGAAAATGTTTGAACATTTTCCAAAAATCTGCGAATGTCTTAAAAACCGTCAATTTCCTCCATAACATCTCAATTTCCAAATATTTCGAATAAAATTAGATACAAGTAAATTTTAGCAATAAAACGTTTAATTGATTATCTCTGCGTGAAATATTTTTTGTGCGTGTAATAAACTAATTTAGGAGCATAGCCGTCACCGGAAAATCCGAATTCCGAGCGTTCTGTTCGCTGTGAAATTGCAGCGTTGCTTCCAAGGGATCGTTTTTATTTGCTTATTCAAGGTGAAATTCGCCATTCCGGACACGTAAATAATTCATTTACACGTAAAAGCTTTTACTTTTCCAATTCTCCTTCGGATCGTTATGGAATCCCTAGCGAGATGAACAAATTTAACATAAAAGTAATAATCATAAAAAGATTTGACCAATTAACCTGTGGTCACTTCTGCTGTAATAAATTCACGTTAACTTATCTGCGAAGTTTGATTCTTGTTAATTGTTTAATCTTTATTAGTATTAATAAAATATCATAGTAGGGAATTGTTAGATAAAGAAAAAATCAACATAATCATAATATAATTTGACCAGTTTACCCATGGTTGCAATAACTTTTCTGCGAAGTCTTTGATTCTTATCAATTGTTTAATCTCCATTAATTTAATAAAATATCAAAGAGTTAACTGTAGATGCTTCTACATCGTTATGCATCATAATTTATTTATTTATTTACGGACATCGCCTATTTAACAATAATACATTAAATTCGTTTACAAAAAGTATATAAATATCTGCGAAGTTTGATTCTTGTTAATTGTTTAATCTTTATTAGTATTAATAAAATATCATAGTAGGGAATTGTTAGATAAAGAAAAAATCAACATAATCATAAAATAATTTGACCAGTTTACCTATGGTTGCAATAACTTTTCTGCGAAGTCTTTGATTCTTATCAATTGTTTAATCTCCATTAATATTAATAAAATATCAAAGAGGTAACTGTAGATGCTTCTACATCGTTATACATCATAATATATTTATTTATTTATTTATTTACGGACATCGCCTATTTAACAATAATACATTAAATTCGTTTACAAAAAGTATATAAATTTTAACTAAAAATAAGTATTATACACACCAATTAAAAAATATATTACAAAAAAATTAAATACAACTTAAATGAACACTACCAAAAGTACTAAACTAAAGAATACACCTAGACAAGTCAATAACCCTCAGACCACGCTTAAACAAATTAAAAGATGAGCAAAATATATGGAAATTTGAGTCGGAATTTAAAATGTTGCAATATTTCATCATCCTAACCATGGGATTTACACAAATAAGACACTTAAACTTTGTTTGTATAACTGAGGTTTTTATTGTGACTATAGTTTCGACAACTTCAACTTGCCATTATCAAACTAAGACTTAGTTTGATAATGACAAGTTAAAGTTGTCGAAGCTATAGTCACAATAAAAACCTCAATTATACAAACAAAGTTAAAGTGTCTTATTTGTGTAAATATCAAAGAACATATTAAACAATTAGTCATAATTTACACTTGTAAATAAAGCACTTTTCAACTTTATTTGCCCACTGTATTTATACTTAACTTGTGACTATAGTATTCAGACTACCATCTTACTTGAGGCCAAAGTTCTGAGACAGCAAAAACAAAAATAAAAAAAGTAAAATAAAACATTTATAAATGCGCAATTACTACTGTTGCTATTAACCTGTATTATGAAGGGCTAAGACCTAGATCAACCTAAGTTGTTCTTAGTCCTTTTTGCAGATATTATTTATATTTATATTAAGTTGTAGATTCAAATGTATGTTTTATTTGCAAATATATATATATATATATATATATATATATATATATATATATATATATATTTATTTTTAGGTTTTCGCGAGCAAAATATAACTTGCTTGAGTTTTTTGGGCTGCTTTCTCGCGTTGGTTGGTTTATTTGCGCTCTACGTTTCGGCAGCATCACTTCTGCCATCCTCAGATCTAGACTACAAGTCCCTAGTTTACAAAACAAATGTACTGACAGTGAACGTGACATCCATCACTCAGTATACAAAAAAGCTCCTGAGGATGGCAGAAGTGATGCTGCCGAAACGTAGAGCGCAAATAAACCAACCAACGCGAGAAAGCAGCCCAAAAAACTCAAGCAAGTTATATATATATATATATATATAACTCGACACCCTAAAGGGTAAAAGGGATTTTAAATGATTATATATATATATATATATATATATAATAATAATTTTATTATTAATTCTGAATAGATAACACTAGTTAAATAAAGAAAATAGTAAAGAAACACAAGAAATGATTGAATTAATATATTACAATATAAATGAAATTGCCAATTCTTGGTTGCAGAATACTTCAAACATTAAAAGTGCGATTCTTTTCGCAATCTACAACAAGTTAGTCTTACAAAGACTAGTCTTTGTAAGACTAACTTGTTGTAGAAGAGTAGTCTTTGTAAGACTAACTTGTTGTAGATTGCGAAAAGAATCGCACTTTTAATGTTTGAAGTATTCTGCAACCAAGAATTGGCAATTTCATTTATACTTATGTTTGAACGGTAACGTGACCGCCAGTCTAAGGTGTCAAATTGTTTAGAGGGAATGGAAAAGCTATACTGATGAGAGATAAATCTCGAAACGCGTCTATAGATTGCCTGAATAATTTGACCCAAATTGTTACATTTGCAGTAGGTTACTGTATGTTACAGCAAACACTTGTTGTATAATTCAATGTCCGTCGGGGTATTAGCCCGGGAAGTAGTTGTTTCAATGAGTGTTTGATATAGTCTTTGTAAGACTAACTTGTTGTATATTGCGAAAAGAATCGCACTTTTAATATTACAATATATTAATGTGACTGGAAAATAATCGGTGAATACATTTTGAAACTTAATGCTGTAGTTGTCTTTAATACAAAAAATGTTGTAAAGAAAATTAATCATTTCTACACAACAATATGTCAAAAACGGTTAAAAGTTGATTAAAACATTAAAATTATGAGAAATACCCGATATTCGCGATTTTTCTAGATTTATTAGAATGTATTAATTGTAATAAATCTAGACAAATCACGAATATCGAGTATTTCTCATAATTTTAGTCAACTTTGAGCTTCTCTAGTTTTATTTCCTATGGCTCAATTTAATTGTTTCTGAAATTTGACAAAATTTATTAATTTCTTATATTATCAGTAAATTGCGATTGCTGTTGATTTATTGATAATATAGTTTCAACTATCTAGTAGTCAGAGCTGGGCAGGATTCGAATCATTCAGGATTCGATTCCCGGATTCGAATCCTTTTAGAGGATTCAAAAGAGGTATTCGAATACTTTAGTGAAAACGGATTCGTGATCCGGATTCGTTACATTTTTTTAAAAGGATTCGTATTCGAATCCAAACGTAGATGATTCGAATCCTTATAAAAGGATTCGAATTCTTATAAAAGGATTCGAATCCTTATAAAAGGATTCGAATTCTTATAAAAGGATTCGAATCCTTATAAAAGGATTCGAATTCTTATAAAAGGATTCGAATCCTTATAAAAGGAATCGAATCCTTATAAAATTCGAATCCTTATAAAATTCGAGTCCTGATACATGGATTCAAATCCTCCTAAATAATTCGAATCATCGCTATTAAGGCTGGGATTCGAATTCGATTAATTCAAATAGTTAAATATTCTAATATGAATATTTAAATCACTAAATTATTCATATTTGAATATAAATATTAAAATTTTCGAATAATTCAAATATTTGTGAATGCATATTTGGTTACTTAACTATGAAAAATATCCAACGTTAATAGTATATTTTTCACTTCACTTGAAATCAGTGTTTTATACGCGTGGCGCATGAAGTAAAATTTCGAGTTTAGAAAAGCCCCATGAAAATTTGTCTCGGGTCGCTGCGCGACCCTCGACAAATTTTCTACGCGGGGCTTTTCTAAACTCGAAATTTTACTTCATGCTTAGTCTGGGAGTGGACAACACTCGTTCTTAGAAGTTTCAAATTGAAGGATTACTCTAGATTACTAAGTTTATTACCGATTTACAAAGGCTACAGCTCAAAGGACCAACCATGGTCTTTGCAGAACGAAGGACTACAGGGAATCGAAGTTTTTTTACAAGAAAACAACGAATATCTGAAGGTTTACAGCATGGATAGGAAAGAAAACATCTAATTTTGAAAAAATCTCGAAGTTGGGTTGGTTTTCAGTGCATTTTTAACTTCACTTTAAATCAGTGTTTTATACGCGTGGCGCATGAAGTAAAATTTCGAGTTTAGAAAAGCCCCGCGAAAATTTTCTACGCGGGGCTTTTCTGAACTCGAAATTTTACTCCAGGCTTAGTCTGGGAGTGGACAACACTCGTTTGAATTTTAAATTTAACTCTTTTAAAAAATCGACGTATGTAATATAATAAATCATTCATTGAAATCATAGAAAAAGATGCAAAATTTTACCTAAAATTAACTTTTAGAGTTAACTTTATAATTTGTTCGGCTCTTAATGGGTGAATATTCTATTCCTAAAAAAAACCGTTTTTATTTAATATTAAAGTTGCATTTAATTATTGTATTAAATTAACTGTGAATAAATCGACATAAATCTAGAAATATCAAAAATCTCGACATGTAGAAAATCTTGACGGTCCACTCCCAGACTAAGCATGAAGTAAAATTTCGAGTTTAGAAAAGCCCCGCGTAAAACACTGATTTAAAGTGAAGTTAAAAACGCACTGAAAACCAACCCAACTTCGATATTTTTTCAAAATTGGGATGTTTTCTTTCCTATCCATGCTGTAAACCAGTGGTGGGGAAACTTTTTTTAAGACGGGCCATTTGTAATAACCAGACAATCGTAGCGGGCCAAAGAATAATGCTTAATCGTAGGTAGGTAGTTTTTATGCCGGTCGTCACATTACGAAGTAAGAACGCGTTCAAACATTCTCACGACGGCACTCTTAAACGGGCCGGATTAAACCTTTCCGCGGGCCGGACTTGGCCCGCGGGCCGTAGTTTCCCCATCACTGCTGTAAACCTTCAGATATTCGTTGTTTTCTTGTAACCGAGACAAATTTTCACGGGGCTTTTCTAAACTCGAAATTTTACTTCATGCGCCACGCGTATAAAACACAGATTCAAAATGAAGTTCAATAACACATATGTCATCATTAATTAAAATCATTATATAATGTTTCATAAGTTGATATCATTTGGCCTAAATAATAATATTTTGAATACTATCACTTCATATCTACATAATCGCAGGCAACTTGTTGAGATAGGGTCACAAATCCAAATGGTACGTAGCATCCAGTGGGATCCCCCAAGGATCGAATTTGGGACCTCTGCTGTTTTTATTGTTTATGGATGATGTGTGTGCAACTCTGAAATGTAATATGGTGCTATATGCGGATGATATTAAACTTTACAGTGTTGTTAGTAAAATTGATGATTGTATGCAATTGCAAAATTATATAGACGTTTTTACAGATTGGTGTTATGCCAATAAATGATCACTTAATACATCAAAGTGCTCCATAGTAACTTACACCAGAAAAATAAATTTAATTGCGTACCCATATAAAATTGATAGTATAGATTTATGTAGATTAACGGAAACAAGGGATCTTGGAGTAATTTTTAATCTAGATTGACATTTAATACTCATATCGAAATGTTAACTAAGAGTTGTTATCGAATATTGGGTTTTATAATTCGCAATTGTAGAGAATTTACAAATATAAAACTCCTACTATTGTTATTTAACACCTTTGTATTAAGCAAAATATCGTATTGTGTATTGATTTGGTAACCAATGTATTTGAAATATTTTGGTATGCTTGAAAATGTTCAAAAAAAATTTCTTAGGTATCTATATTATGTAAAATATCGTCAGTACAGATTTGACATACCCTACAATGACCTACTTGCTGAATTTGATTTAATTTCTATCCACAACAGAATTTTACTTATAAATATTTGTTTTCTTTATAAACTCATGAATAATATGATTGACGACATACAGTTTTTGAATCGTTTTAAATTTAACATTCCTAGGGTATGTTCTAGATTTTGTAAAACTTTTGTGTATGCTACTCCAACTAATAATTATTGTGCAAACTCACCTATTATAAGATTATCTCGACTTTATAATCATTACGCATACAATCTCGACATATTCACTTCAACATTCAAAGTGTTTAAGCATAATGTTAGTGATTCTATAAAATTATTATCTATGTTACCTTAGTTTATGAGTTAATTTTTAATATTGTTTATTTCTTTATGGTTTTATGTATTTCTGTTCTGCATGCATCTTTTGTTATATATTTATATAAGTTATATTGTATTTAATTTGTAATAATGATATAGCCCTGTTGTTGGACTTTGCAGTCTGTTGGGTTATTACCAAATAAATAAATAAATAATCACATATTTAGTCGGTAAATGAACATGTTTCGCTGCTAGTAGTCTTGATTAAGGCTGGGAATTTTTAAAATTTAAGCATTTAAATGTTCATTAATTTGTATTCTGTACGCATGGCGCATACATTAATATTTTGAGTTTAGAAAAGCCTGAAGTTTGGATTGGTCGCTGCGCGACCAATCCAAACGCTTCAGGCTTTTCTAAACTCGAAATTTTACTTCATACTTAATCTGGGAGTGGACAACACTCGTTAAATGCTTCAAATTATGTTAAAATTGTTTTTAAGTATACATATGCATAAGAATTAAATTTTCCCGCATTCGTTGTTTTTTAAAAGAGTTCAGTTTGAAGCTTTGAAATAGAGATTTCCACTCCCAGGCTAAGCATGAAGTAAAATTTCGAGTTTAGAAAAGCCCCGTGAAAATTTGTCGAGGGTCGCGCAGCGACCCGAGACAAATTTTCGGGCTTTTCTAAACTCGAAATTTTACTTCATGCGCCACGCGTACAAAACACTGATTTGAAGTGAAGTTCAGAAACACACAAACACATCTTTAATCAGAGTACCGGGGAATCAGATATTTAGTCTGTTATCAACGATGTTCAGTGTTAATAATAAATAATTAGGTTTTGAAGATTTTTGTTAAAACAACTGGTAACGATATTTATATATTATTGGTTGCAATAAATAATAAAATTAAATTTATTCTTAAAGGATTTGTATTTGTGATTCGAAAATACAGGATTTGAATCTTATTTATCTCTTACGAATCCTTTATTCGAGTATTCATGATTCGTATCAAATTAGGATTCATGATTCGAATCCTTTCTAAGAGGATTCGTCCCAGCTCTGATTGATAAATACTTTATCCTTTTTCTAAAAATGCATTATATATTTACAAATTTAATAATTTTTCTTCATTTTAGTAATGAGAGTTTAGTAATTTTTACTACCTTCTAAACGCTGTTTAAATGATATTCTGCACGACTCTGTTAAATCGTTGATGAACAATCTGTCAAATAGCTGTCACACTCACGAGCGTCTTCATATTGTTTAGATTTAAATTTATTTATGTACATACATACATTGTTTATTGTATTATCATTGTCTTGTAATTGGGAAATTTCCTGTTGGGCAATATATACTTATTATTATTATTATTAAAAGAAACCTATTTTATAAGAAAAAACATGTTGGTTTAAAATAAAATAAAACGTTTTATTTACAACCCTGTCGCTAACAGAAAAATAGCATTTTAATACGCTTTGATTAAAGCACTTGGTTGGTGTTTTATTCAAAGCGTATTAATTAAATATGTTTCACCACGGGTTAAGTGAGAAATTAATTCATCAAATAGCATTTTATTTTAATCTAATATTTTTCAAGACTCATGGGAGATGGAGGATTGATCCTATTTTCAGAAATTAAAAACAACTAGTTTCTTTGTATTATTTGTGTGATATGAAGCACAAGTCAAAGGACGCTATCTGAAGCCCATAAATGTGGGGTAGACATGTGTAGACGCGGGGGTGTGTATTTTTATTGCCGGCGGGGTGGAATATCTGAAAACGTGTCCGGCTGCACGCACATAGCATGAGTAATAAAGAAGAAGGGGTGAAAAAGATTTATTCCGCGGGCAAAACATTCATATTTAAACATTTATTCAAATTAGATCTTAACAATAGTTGGGAGAATATAAATATTTAACGTCTGTGTACGCTCTGGTTTCTATCCGGCGTTCTTTTTTACACGCACCGTTTTTCTGTTGCCAGATTTTGACAGCCATATGTTCCTCGTGAGCAACAGACGGTATCGTATCGCATGACAAACTTGGGTAAAATCTTTAAAAAAAGTTATTAATTAATACCAAAATTCTCGGAGCGCGTCTGCATCGGTTTTATTCAATGTATCCCGCCTGTTGAAAAAGACCGGCCCGAGGAGCGGATTATATCAACACAATGGGGAGATCGAAATAGATTAGGGTTGTTTTTTTTACGAAAATAAAACTCTTTGTTGGGCTTGTGGTGTACCTGCATACCTCAGCTATCTCCATAAAATGTAATTATGTTACTAAAGAAAAACAGGAATATTAGTAAATAAACAACAATTATTAAAAGCGTGTTTATGTTTGTATTGAAAACGAGCTCCTCTCCATTGGTTTGAAATTATATAACAGAAATTAGAAAGTGTTTATTTACATGAAAGATGAAAACCTGCGTAAATGAATTAAAACATGACTTAAACAACACGTGACTGTTACAAAAATAATTCCAAGTATTGGTAGGGATGCACCGTTTTTCGGCTCTGACTGATGCGTTTAACTTAACAACACTTACTATTAAAAACCAGAAGTTTTCTCGTGGAACCCAGTCGCTTGATCGGCGATTTGATTTCTTGTTCGTTCTCATCCATAACGAAAAACCGGTATTATATCTGCTCGGAGTAAAAACGAAAATCACAACACCACCGTTCTAAAAGTGTCTTGGAAAAATAAAAATAACTACTTTCACATTTTCAATGAATTCCGTTTGTAACGACACTCGTGCTGGCCCGAATCTGGCGGACAGGCGGCCGTGCGAGTTGCGTGTGCGATCGAATCACCCCAACCGTCCGAACACCACTGTAGAATCAAACAACCACCGCGGACAACGCCAATTGCGGCCGACTTTTGCTCGAATTTCTCGAGATACCGTACGGACTTGTTTTGCCTCCGCCGCTACCGACTGTAAAAGCCTCAAAACCCCACTATTTCGCTTGTGTATTTGTGTTATTTTCAAACTACGAAAGTGGGTGCCAAAAACAAACTAGGCGCCATCTATCGCGTAATAGCCGAGCTCGTATTCCTCTGGCGTTTCGTATGAAACAGATTATTTTCCAGCTAAATAATTTATTTGCCGCAGCATTAATCTTAATTGCCCTTAAATTAAATAATTATGCAGATAATGACAACAACAATACATCTTTATTGACAGGATAATAATATTATTATAATACATATTACATCTAATTTAATGATTGAATATTTATTGTCAATTTGGGCTATCGATCGGAGTTCTTTCTACCACAGATAATGTTTATTTACGGAAATTCAATTAAAAAACACATAATGCTTAATACTAACAATAAATTAAAAGTAATAAATAAGTTGAAATATAAAATCACACACAATATACAAATAGAACAAACAAAACAGATTAAAACGAAAAGTCTCTAATTTGTCTCACGGAGAAGCGATTTAAGCAGTGGCGGATTTACGGTTTTGCCGCCGATAGGCTGAAATATTTTGCCGCCTATTCTCAGTGGGTAGCATTAGATAATATTTTTGATAATAGATTATTTCTTTGATATTAGACTGCATTTCTTTACATTAAATGCCATTATTACTAAAGGAATAAATCTGGGCTAGACTTTCTCGTTTCTTGATCAAAAACAAAAAAGCTAAGGTTAAAATTGTTTATACAAAAGTTTTGTGTTTTTTCCTTGACTACATCTTTTATTTGAGACATTTTTTGATTGAGTTAATATGTTTCTATATTTTAAACTTCACTTGAAATCAGTGTTTAATACGCGTGGCGCATGAAGTCAAATTTCGAGTTTAGAAAAGCCCGCAAAATTTGGCTCGGTCGCTGCGCGACCGAGCCAAATTTTGCTCAGGGCTTTTCTAAACTCGAAATTTTACTTCATGCTTAATCTGGGAGTGGAAGTCACTCGTTCGTAAATTTTCAAATCATCACAAAATTGCGTATTTTTTCGTTGTCTGCAACTTTTGTTTGAAGCTTTGTTTGATTGAATCGATAATAAAGCTACAGTTAAGAAATAAATCTGGGCTAGACTTTATCGTTTCTTGATCAAAAACAAAAAAGCTAAGGTTAAAATTGTTTATACAAAAGTTTTGTGTTTTTTCCTTGGCTACATCTTTTATTTGAGACATTTTTTGATTAATTTAATATGTGTCTATATTTTAAACATCACTTGAAATCAGTGTTTAATACGCGTGGCGCATGAAGTAAAATTTCGAGTTTAGAAAAGCCCGCAAAATTTGGCTCGGTCGCTGCGCGACCAAGCCAAATTTTACTCAGGGCTTTTCTAAACTCGAAATTTTACTTCATGCTTAGTCTGGGAGTGGAAGTCACTCGTTCGTAAATTTTCAAACTATCACAAAATTGCGTATTTTTTCGTTGTCTGCAACTTTTGTTTGAAGCTTTGTTTGATTGAATCGATAATAAAGCTACAGTTTAGAAATAAATCTGGGCTAGACTTTCTCGTTTCTTGATCAAAAACAAAAAAGCTAAGGTTAAAATTGTTTATACAAAAGTTTTGTGTTTTTTCCTTGGCTACATCTTTTATTTGAGACATTTTTTGATTAATTTAATATGTGTCTATATTTTAAACATCACTTGAAATCAGTGTTTAATACGCGTGGCGCATGAAGTAAAATTTCGAGTTTAGAAAAGCCCGCAAAATTTGGCTCGGTCGCTGCGCGACCGAGCCAAATTTTGCTCAGGGCTTTTCTAAACTCGAAATTTTACTTCATGCTTAGTCTGGGAGCGGAAGTCACTCGTTCGTAAATTTTCAAATTATCACAAAATTGCGTATTTTTTCGTTGTCTGCAACTTTTGTTTGAAGCTTTGTTTGATTGAATCGATAATAAAGCTACAGTTTAGAAATAAATCTGGGCTAGACTTTCTCGTTTCTTGATCAAAAACAAAAAAGCTAAGGTTAAAATTGTTTATACAAAAGTTTTGTGTTTTTTCCTTGGCTACATCTTTTATTTGAGACATTTTTTGATTAATTTAATATGTGTCTATATTTTAAACATCACTTGAAATCAGTGTTTAATACGCGTGGCGCATGAAGTAAAATTTCGAGTTTAGAAAAGCCCCCAAAATTTGGCTCGGTCGCTGCGCGACCGAGCCAAATTTTGATAAGGGCTTTTCTAAACTCGAAATTTTACTTCATGCTTAGTCTGGGAGTGGAAGTCACTCGTTCGTAAATTTTCAAATTATCACAAAATTGCGTATTTTTTCGTTGTCTGCAACTTTTGTTTGAAGCTTTGTTTGATTGAATCGATAATAAAGCTACAGTTAAGAAATAAATCTGGGCTAGACTTTCTCGTTTCTTGATCAAAAACAAAAAAGCTAAGGTTAACATTGTTTATACAAAAGTTTTGTGCTTTTTCCTTGGCTACATCTTTTATTTGAGACATTTTTTGATTAAGTTAATATGTTTCTATATTTTAAACTTTACTTGAAATCAGTGTTTAATACGCGTGGCGCATGAAGTAAAATTTCGAGTTTAGAAAAGCCCGCAAAATTTGGCTCGGTCGCTGCGCGACCGAGCCAAATTTTGCTCAGGGCTTTTCTAAACTCGAAATTTTACTTCATGCTTAGTCTGGGAGTGGAAGTCACTCGTTTGTAAATTTTCAAATAATAATAATAATAATAATAATAATCTTTATTAACAACAGAATTACATCTTACGAGGAAATACATAAACAATTGTTACATTTAAGAAATTACTATAACAAATAAAAATAAAAAAATATATATATATATATATATATATATATTATAAAGCGATGAAACGAAAACAATGAGACTAACATAATGTTCCGGTGAAGTGTGGCAACTACATACAACAAATAAAGTTAACCATATTCAGGTTTAGATCATAGCTGCACCCTGATAAGCATACACTCCTGAGCCTTTTGTTTAAATTCAGAAAAGCTAGCAAATATATCAGTATCGTACTGTATTTGGTGATACCTGTGAACCATTTTATTAATTGGGGAATGGTTGTGGTGGTTAGAGTTGGGCGTTTGGAAGGAAAAAGTTAGACAATTTCTAGCATTTAATCGAGGCACATGAAATGATAACGACTCTAACAAATTCATATCATCTATTTGATTATGTAGGATTTTGTACAGTGTAATAACATTAATTAAATTATGATTATCGGCAATGCACAAAGTGTTAAATTCCGAAAGCAAACTATCGTATGGGTATCCGCGAGTCGAATAGATGCCATGCTTTTTCCAAAATAAGAATTTTAAGAACCTTCTATGCACAGATTCAATATGCCGCACGTAGAGCTGCTTATAGGGGCACCAAACAGGTGCACAATAATTGAGCTTCCTTCTAACTAACGAGTTAAATAGTAGTGTTAACGTCTGCTGATTCTTGAAGTCCCTAGTTGTTCTCACAATGAAGCCAATTTTTCTACTGCATTTTTTCGTTATGTCAAGAATGTGTGCCTTAAATGTTAGTTTGCTGTCAAAATGTACCCCCAAATCGAGGATATCATTAGCACGGTTTATAGGAACTCCATCAATGATATAAGCGTACAAAACAGAGGATACGTTGCGAGTATAAGACATAACTGAACACTTAATGGGATTTAGACAAAGCCTATTATCCTTACACCAAGTGTTCAACCTATCAAGGTTATGCTGCAGCATTTCACAGTCCCTTTGGCAAGTCACAGTTCTATATAGCTTTATATCATCTGCGTATATAAGCACCCCGCATTCAATTGCATCAACTACATCAGTGATGGGGAAACTACGGCTCGCGGGCCAAGTCCGGCCCGCGGAAAGATTTAATCCGGCCCGAGTGCCGTCGTGAGAATGTTTGAACGCGTTCTTACTTCGTAATGTGACGACCCGCATAAAAACTACCTACCTACGATTAAGCATTATTCTTTGGCCCGCTACGATTGTCTGGTTATTACAAATGGCCCGTCTTAAAAAAAGTTTCCCCACCACTGAACTACATCATTAACAAACAAACAAAACAGCAGCGGACCCAGGCTAGAACCTTGAGGAACACCGATTTTAGCGATGTAGTTACGTCACTTGTGTCCCCTTAGTTCACAAAATTGCGTATTTTTTCGTTGTCTGCAACTTTTGTTTGAAGCTTTGTTTGATTGAATCGATAATAAAGCTACAGTTAAGGAATAAATCTGAGCTTGACTTTCTCGTTTCTTGACCAAAAACAAAATAGCTAAGGTTAAAATTGTTTATACAAAAGTTTTGTGTTTTTTTCCTTGGCTACATCTTTTATTTGAGACATTTTTTGATTAAGTTAATATGTTTCTATATTTTAAACTTCACTTGAAATCAGTGTTCATGCGTGGCGCATGAAGTAAAATTTCGAGTTTAGAAAAGCCCGCAAAATTTTGCTCAGGGCTTTTCTAAACTCGAAATTTTACTTCATGCTTAGTCTGGGAGTGGAAGTCACTCGTTCGTAAATTTTTAAATTATCATTAAATTGCGTATTTTTTCGTTGTCTGCAACTTTTGTTTAAAGCTTTGTTTGATTGAATCGATAATAAAGCTACAGTTAAGGAGTGATTCCCAAAATATATCAAAAAAATCTTTCTCGGTTTATTGAACAAAAACAAAAGAGATGAGGTGATAAGTGCTAAGGTAAAAGTGTTTTTTTTTTATTGTTTGGTTATTCACCAATTTGATATAGAAATTGATCTCCAACAGAAATTGATTATATAAATCAATTCTCGTACTGGAGAATTTCAATAGTTATTGGAGGTTACTAACTTTTAAATTAATCAATTATTGACGTTGCATAAAATGTTGTTTTAAACTAATTTCAAATTTATTAATGTCCGTGATTTTCCTGACTGATACCGGTAAATTATTGTAGCATTTCACGCCTGATACAAAAATACTATTTTTCAAGACATCAGTTGTGTTCATTTGGATTAGTAAATTACTACGCCTGCGCTTGTTATGGTCGTGAATTTGTTTGAATTTTTTGAGTTGAATGTGTGAATTAGTACTATGCATTATTTTATGTATTACTAAGCATCGTTCAAAGTTGATTTTATTTTTTATTGTTAGTTCTGGGATTAATTTATATAAATCTTTCGTGGGGGTAAATTTGTTAAGGTTATAAACTATTTTTAAAATTTTATTCTGCTGTCTCTGTAAAGTATTAATATTTTGTTCACTTGTTCCGCCCCATATGCCACAAAGATAATTTATATTAGATGTGAATAGTGTGTAATATAAAAGACTAGTGCAATAACAGATGCAATATACAGAGTCGGTAAATTAATATCAACGCATTGTATATTAATTTACCGACTCTGTATATTGTACCTGTTACTGCACTAGTCTTTTTTGTTAGATTTTCTAAGTGTTTATTCCATTTAAAGTTTTCAGTTATTGTTAGTCCTAGGTATTTCGTTTCGTTTGTTTTTAATAAGTTAGTGTTATCGTTATTTAATTGTTGGCTACAACTTTTGTTTGAAACATTTATTAATTGAGATGTCAAAAGCCATAGTCGGTGAGTTGTTGATCTCCACAAGATTTTTTAGTTTCTAGTTCATAATCAAAACAACTGAGGTGAAAAGTGATTATACAAAATGTTATGTTGTGTTTTTCTATTATCTATTATTTGAAACCTTTTTTAATTAAGTTACTAATAAGGCAGCAATTTTTGAGTGATTATTAAATCCATATCTCCCCTAGGCTTTTTCCTATACTGATCATAAACAAAAGAGTTAAGGTGAAAAGTGTTTAGGTAAAAGTTGTGTGTTTTTTCATTATCATACCAAATAAGGTACCGGCGCAATAGGTCAGGATGAAAATGATTGAAAATGGTTAAATAAATGAAATCAAAAACCAAGTGTGCGTGCAAGGACAGAAGATGACGACGATTGTTTCGCTCCTATTTTGAGCTCCTCAGGCCACCACATCCATCAACCCAGCACACACACTTGATATTTAGAACTTGTATATATGTAAATCCCATCAACCATAAGTTTTCGGTAATGAACATTTTTCATATTTCTGCATTGATGCGGGCATTATCTCGATTTGCTTCTACAGTTGGGTTGATGGATGTGGTGGCCTGAGGAGCTCAAAATAAGAGCGAAACGATCGTCGTTATCTTCTGTCCTCCTTGCACGCACACTTGATTTTTCATTTCATTAATTTTAATTCATTTAATCATTTTTACTCATTTTCATCCTGACCTATTGAGCCGTTACCTTATTTGGTATAAACATTTAAAGGTCCTTACTTATTTATGTTTTTTATTATCTACAACTTTTGTTTAAAACATTTTTTGAAAAACTATAAAATAATGTGATACATTAAGGAATAAGTAAGCATTAAATTCATAAAATTTTAAAAGGATATTGCTTAAAAATGTTTATCAAAAAGTTTTAAATCAGCAAATATACAGGGTGATCCATTAGCCTCTTTACAAACTTTAGCAATTAAAAGTAGGTTTAATTTCATGAAGAAATGTTCATATAAACGCAAGTCCTATCTTTATTTGTTCAGAAGTTATAGCGCTATTATAACTTTTAAGTCGAAAAAACGTATTAGTCGTGATTTAGCCAAACAAAATTTAGTTACCATTATTTTAAATTATCACTTGTCAAAGATCGTTTGGTTATATTAATACTTTCATCACAGTTGTTTGTTAGAAATATAAATGCAGAGCGGTACCATCATTTTTTTAACACAACATTGTTTGATCCTCTGGAAGATGTTCGACTCCACATAATAAAAGATATGTGGTTTCAGCGAGATGGCGCCCCGCCTCACCGAGTAATACAAGTGAACCAATGGCTGCATACTTATATCCCAAATCAATGGATTGGTAACGAAGGGCAGAAACCATGGCCACCTAGATCACCTGACCTAAATCCTTACGATTTTTTATTTATGGGGTCACTTCAAGCAACGTGTTTATGCCGTAGAAATATACGATAGCAATTATTTATTGCAGAGGATTCAAGATGCTGCAACTCATAATAGAAATAACATGAATTTATTATGCGTACAAGAGAGTTTAATTCGTCGTTGCCAATTATGTACTCAGAAAAATGGACTAATTTCTAAACATTTACTGTAGGTAAACTTTTGCTTTCCGTTTGTTACAAGAATGTTTTTGATTTCTTTAACACTTTAACTGCCATGTGCATATTTGATATGTACACGTTTGTGGGCCAAAGACAATATTTTCGTTATTCAAGCTTTAATAATGGTTTTAAATACAGAAATATGGTTAGGATTTTAAATTTAATACATTTTTGGAAATATAAACAACCGACTATCGGCCGTCCTACGCCCTAGTTGCTCAGAACTCATCAACACGGATTTATGAAGCGGCGATCAATAGTGTCAAACTTATTTAATTTCACAAACTATGTATCACAACATCTTGATGAACAGAAACAGGTAGATACTATTTATACAGATTTTCAAAAGGCATTTGATACTATTAATCACAAAGTCATCGCAAATAAACTTGACTATTATGGATTCACCAAAAACTCGATCTCTCTTATTAATTCTTACCTTGACAACAGACAACAATTTGTTGAATACATGGGTCATGCTTCAAATACATATTTTGCAACTAGTGGGGTTCCCCAAGGTTCCAATCTTGGTCCACTTTTATTTATTATTTTCATCAATGACATCGTAGATTCTCTCAAATGTAACGTTTTACTATACGCAGATGATATGAAGATCTTCAACGTTATTGAATCACGGAATGATTGTGTTACCTTGCAGAACGACATTGATAATATTGAACGATGGTGTCATATTAACGAAATAAACTTAAACTTGTCGAAATGTAAATTTGTTACTTTCTCCAGAAAAAAGAATATCATCATGTACGAGTATGGGTTGAATAATGTACACTTTGAACGTAGAAATACAATGAAGGACTTGGGTGTTACTTTTGATGGATGCTTAACGTTTAACGAACATATAAATAATATATGTACTAAATCAGTTAAATTATTAGGATTTATTAATCGAACATCCAAAGAATTCCGTGATATTAACGTCCTCAAAAAGTTGTATTTTGCATATGTACGTTCGAATCTTGAATACGCTTCAATTATTTGGTCACCGCATTATTATATTTATATAAATAAATTTGAAAAGATCCAAAAAAAGTGTTTAAAGATGTTGTACTTTAAAATGTTCCACGAATATCCGTCCATTTCAGTAAAATACGAAGATCTTCTACATACTTTCAACGTACCATCTTTACAGTCCCGTCGAAACACTGCCGCAGTACTATTTCTTCATGGAATAATACATTACAGAATTGATGATCCACATATTTTAGGCAGTTTATCGTTTCGACTACCACGTACCTCTTCGCGTTCCATGGACTTATTTTATTGCTGTCAGTCAAATACACGTGCTCACCAAAACTCACCATTGAACAGGATACTTAAGCTGTATAATGAAGTTAATGTTAACATCGACATTTTTATTGAATCCAAGTCATCCATCTCAAAGAAACTGTCTGCTGTGTGGTAGTTTTTATATGTAATGTTTTTTTTCCTTTTGTTTTAGAAGTTAACTCGATTAGTACGTTTATTGTTATTATTATACTTAACAAGTAATGTAATTCAAGTTGATTATAATAATTATTACATACATATAATAATATAAGTATTCATGTATATATATGGTTAGTTTTTCTCCTGTAATTTGATTTTGTATCTGTTGGGAAAATAAATAAATAAATAAATAAATACATACGACGGCTATCGTGTCGTATGGCAGTTAAAGTGTTAAACTATGATTACATATTAGTGTTCCAAGAGACACTGTTTTAAAAACGCTATAACTTCTAAACCAGGACAGATAGAACCTGCAATGATATGAACATTTCTTCATGAAATTAAATCTACTTTTAAATACCAAACTTTGTAAAAAAGCTAATAAATCTCCCTGCGTGCCAAAAAAGAAAAATAGTCTCAAAATCTTTTTGAAAATTCTTCAGTCTCATAAAGTTTTTAATTATTTCAGAGTTTTTTTGTTGTTAACATAATTGAAATTCGTTTAATAAAAACCGAAAAATCTAATGATTTCTGGTGATTTTTAATACAAGACTTTAAGACATTTGATGGTTTAGAGTTAGCAACACTGCTCCCCAGGGGTATTCAGCCGAGAGAAATAAAGTTTCCCGTCTAAATAAAAATTCATAAATGCCTCAAAGTCGAAATTAGGTATCCGTTGAAGATTTGCCGCCATAGGCTTTAGCCTACTTAGCCTAATAGGAAATCCGCCACTGGATTTAAGTAATGATTTATTTATGAATTGAATCTTTAATTTACACTAGCGAGCAAAAAATAGAGGTCACTTTAAAATTATGACTTATTTTTGGAATTTTTTTGTTTTAACTGTATGCAAATTGTAAACAATTGTACTGTATTTTGCACACTGAATTAAAAAAACAATGTTGGATCGTAAAGCATATTTATTGTTTTTATTGCCTATTTTGGAAATATCACAAACTTACAGTTCAAACGAAGTTCGAATTTTTATTCCTAGGACTAATATGCAACAAAAAATACTAAAAAAACTTATCACTAATAACGAGTATTACCCCCTCTTGCAATAATGACTGCTTGAAGTCGACGAGGAACACTTTGAATTAAATTAACGATCACATTTTGATCGATATTATTCCATTCCTGCAATAGCGACTGTCTTAGCTCCTGAGCAGTTCTTGGAGCAGGTGTATGCTTTCTGATACGTCGTCCTAACTCATCCCATACATATTCTATGAGATTCATGTCCGGGCTGAGAGCTGGCCAATCAAACCGCGAAATTCCCACTTCATCCAGATAATCTTTGACAACTCTGGCTACGTGAGGTCTAGCATTATCTTGCATGAAAATGCCGCGCTCGCCCATAGTTGTCATGAAGGGCATAACATGATCTTCGAGAACCTCCGTAATGTATCTGTGAGCTGTCAGGGAGCCATTCTCTATAAAGACCAACTCTGTGCGTGCTTCGGTAGAAATTCCTGCCCAAGCCATAACCGACCCAGCGCCAAATGGAAGTCGCTCATCAATACAAACTGAAGTGAATCTTTCTCCGCGTCTTCTTCACACTTTCCGAAGTCCGTCTGATCCATTGAGGTAAAACCGCGACTCATCTAAAAACAGTACCCTGCTCCAGTCCTCATTATTCCATGCCCTGTGATTTCAGGCAAAAACCAATCTTGCAACACGATGTCGGCGTTGTAAAGGCGAACCTGTAGGCATCTTTCTACGAGACAATCCAGCAGCCCAAAGCCTTCTCCTAACGGTCCATTCACTAACATTTACATCTCTAACTTCATGGAGTTGATTTCGTAGATAGACTGCAGAAGCTGTTCTATTCCGCAAACTTGTAGACACCAAAAAACGGACATCTCTGATCGTCGTGACTCTTTTTCGCCCGGATCCTGGTTTTCTGGTTATCAGGCCAGTATCCAAGTAACAACGCTGATACTGCCAACAATCCTTGCAGTTCCACGTTTTCCTCGCCCATCTTCAATCGACGCTATAATTCTTGCCACAATAATGGGGCCTAAAGGCATTATGACTTGTTAAGTACAGTACACCGTGTGAATGACAAGTTTCGCAGAGAAAAATCAACACTACGTAAGAAAACCACAACGAAACGTAGGTTTTTAATCAGAGCGAAATGGATGTTGTTTCATAAAAGTCTGTAACACGGTGATAGTAACTGACAGATAGATAACATTTGTCAGGAAATGTATTAGTAAACGCCTACTTTGGTTTAAAATTTGCAAACATAAAGTTAAAACAAAAAAATTCCAAAAATAAGTCATAATTTTAAAGTGACTATTTTTTGCTCGCCAATGTATAATAATTTTAATTTATTAATAATGATTTTTTACAAAATATTCATAAATGAGTTGATACCAAAATATCCACAAAAGAAATTTAACTATAGATCTTTTTGAGATTGTTTTTCTAGCTTTTTATTTTCATACAAATTATTTTTTAGCATTCTCACACGTAAGATTATTGATGACTAGTATAAAAAAAATGTATACATGATAATCAAATCAATTTTAATTAATAATCACATTAGTGCAATTATTACTAACAGAAATTATTATTCATTTTGGACGTTAATAATCGTCCGAAATGAATAATAATTTCTGTTAGTAATAATTGCACTAATGTGATTATTAATTAAAATTGATTTGATTATCATGTATACATTTTTTTTATACTAGTCTACTTTTATCTTGAATGTATGCATTGTTGAAAAACGATTTCTAGTATTAATAACCTTATGATTCATAAAACTCAACCGATGATTAAAATACAACACGGGACTCATTACTTTCATTTCATTTCAAGTTGAAAATGTTTGTGCGATAATTTATTACGCATCTATTTTTGTATCATTCATACAGGAATTTTTTTCTTATCATATACGCGTCCCACTGTATACGCTGTACATTTTCAAGCATTTTGAGATTCTACGAAAGTGTTGAATTTAAGGCTTCTAACAAGTGTTTCCAATCCCAGATTAAGCATGACGTAAAATTTCGAGTTTAGAAAAGCCTGAAAATTTGGATTTGCAGGGGCGCGCGAGCGAAGCGAGTCGCGTCCCTGCAAATCCAAATTTTCAGGCTTTTCTAAACTCGAAATTTTACTTCATGCGCCACGCGTATAGACACTGAAATAATATGAAGATCAGAATATACTTCTTATTATATAGAGTGATTTTTTGTTTTAAGTACACCTACATATCCTAAAGCAAATTACTCCAGGATCGAATTTTAAAAGCGCAAGATTTGGTTAGGTTACATGAAATTACGGTTTTTAAAATTGATTAATTAATATAAGCATTATATTTTAAGCTTTACAATGCTTCAGTGTTTTATAATAATATACTGCTAAAACAGTATTAAAAATAAACTGCTAAAGCAGGAATATAAATATACTGCTGAACAAGAACATTTAGAATTTCATAATAATTCAGTATTTTATACGCGTGGCGCATGAAGTAAAATTTCGAGTTTAGAAAAGCGTTAAAATATAGTTTGGTCGCGTATTGCTACGCGCTACGCGACCAAACCAAATTTTACCGCTTTTCTAAACTCGAAATTTTACTTCATGCTTAATCAAGGATTGGAAACACTTGTTAGAAACTTCAAATGTAACGATTTTCAAAAACAACGAATGCGCAAACAAATACAATGTATTAATCGGAATTCGTATATATAAAAACAATGCAAACATTATTTAAATACATAACTATAAATACGTTACAGAAATAACAAGTAATGTAATAATAATCAAATGGACTTAATCAGATTCGCATTTTGGCAGTTTCTTGCTAAATAATAAGACTGTTCTTTATTTAAAGAAACAGGGAATGATTTTTTCTTATTATTATTTCGTTTCATTCATATTTATGTCATTATTGTCAAAATCAGTAGCGTAGATAGCGTTTTGCTACAGGGTTGATTTGACGTAGTATTTAGTTTCTTAAAAGTATATTTCTAAAGTTCTACAAAAACAAGTACAACAAATTGTTCTATTTTTTACTTAGATGCAGGGCCGCGGTAAGCCAAAGATCCGAAAATTCATAAATTAAAATCAGAAATGTTAAATTATGTAAGTAATCTATATTTTAAATTTCACTTTAAATTAGTGTTTTATACGCGCGGCGCATGAAGAAAATTGTCGAGTTTAGAAAAGCCTGAAAATTTTCAGGCTTTTCTAAACTCGATATTTTTCTTCATGCTAAATCTGGGAGTGGAATGTCAATTATTTGTGTTTAAATTGACTATAATGACTATAATATACAGTTCACAGGATTATTCTTAACATGGGGATCTCCGTTAATATAAGAGAAAGAGATTTGGTTAAATGGGATGAAATACGTCTTAGCTAAAATTGTACTAAACCCCGTAAAAAAAAAAGTTTGATATTTTTGATAGTTCAGACGCTATAGTGAAAAATGGATTTTTTGCATTTTCTGTTATAGTTTGCTGGACGACCTAAACAGGCTCATCACAAAGTCAGTGGAGGACAAAGAGATAGCTATGGTTACATTCCTAGATATAGAAGGGGCGTTCAACAATGTCACAACCAACTCACTTATAGAGGCACAAGCAAGAAAAGGCGTCCCGCCAAGCCTCTACCAATGTATAAGGGCTAGCCTGGAGGAAAGGACAATCATATCCACTCTAGGAGGGCACACCATTGAAGCTAGAGCCGGCGGAGGCTGACCGCAGGGAGGGGTACTATCTCCACTGCTATGGGCAACTCTAGTGGACGACTTGCTAAGGAAACTGTCCGAAGAAGGCATCTACTGCCTAGGGTATACGGATGATGATTATGGCCAATATCAGAGGCCGGTTCGCAGGAGTTATCTCACAACGAACATAAAGGGCCATAAACGTAGTAGACAATTGGTGTCGACGGGAACGACTGACGGTCAATCCCGAAAAAACATAAATGGTCGTGTTCACAAAAAAAAGAGTGTTAGAAGGCCTAATGCCACCGAGGCTCGGGAGCACACAAATTCCCTTTGTCAAGGAGGCGAAATACCTAGGGGTAATCTTTAACGAAAAAATGACGTGGAAGACGCACATAACGAAAACCGCCAAAAAATCGTCAATAGCATTGGGAAGGTGTCGAAGAATGTGCGGGAAAAACTGTGGCTCAACCCCAAAATGACCCTCTGGTTACATACAAGGGTGATCTGGCCTATGATAACCTACGGGGCAGTAGTCTGGTGGACAAGGACGGAGCAGCAGGGGGCGATAAGGCTTCTAAACAGAACACAAAAACTAGCATGTCTCAGTGTCACAGGAGCCCTAAGCACTACCCCAACAGCAGCCCAGAAATCATCCTGAACCTACCACCACTGCACATCTTTATACAAGGGGAGGCCAGGGCCGTAACATACAGAGTAATGCAAGGACAGGCATACACCGATCACACTATCTACTATCTCCACTGCTATGGGCAACTCTAGTGGACGACTTACTAAGGAAACTGTCCAAAGAAGGCAACTACTGCCTAGGGTATGCGGATAAAAAAATAAGAGTGTTAGAAGGCTTAAGGCCACCGAGGCTCGGGAGCACACAAATTCCCTTTGTCAAGGAGGCGAAATACCTAGGGGTAATCTTCGACGACAAAATGACGTGGAGGACGCACATCACGAAAACTGCCAGAAAAGCCTCAATAGCATTAGGAAGGTGTCGAAGAATGTGCGGGAAAAACTGTCCCTCAACTCCAAAATGGCCCTCTGGTTACATACAAGGGTGATCAAGCCCATGATAACCTACGGGGCAGTAGTCTGGTGAACAAGGACGAAGCAGCAGGGAGCGATAAGGCTCCTGAACAGCACACAAAGACTAACATGTCTCAGTGTCACAGGAGCCCTAAGCACTACCCCGACAGCAGCCCTAGAAATCATCCTGAACCTACCACCACTGCACATCTTCATACAAGGGGAGGCCAGGGCCGTAACATACAGACTAATGCAAGGACAGGCACACACCGATCAGACGGGAAAAAGTACCAAAGGCTAGAAGACGAGCTGAAGGCAAACCCTACAACAGGAATGCCAAGCGATGCTATGGTCTTTATTTATTAGCTGCCGCGTAATTTCGGGAATTATAACATCGGTCCCATTTGTTTTCATTCCATATTTTTGTTATACCTGTACATAATCACTTCTTTCACTTAGTTTCCAAATGAGTAAAGTTCGTGACATGCATTGATTAATTTAGATTAAGGATTTTAGTTTGTAAGTAGAGCATAAAATGTAAATGAGCAGACCAAGCCCGAGAACAGGCTAATCCAAAGAAGTTTTGTAATCCCAAAAATTCAAAACGGAGCAATAATCCAGCGGCACTGCGAGGTACCCTCGCCCAGGTCATAGACCGTGCGCCTCGAAGTGCAACCTCCCCGGATTAGCAAATGTACAGTCTAACATGTTTTTTTTCGCATCAGTTTTGATTGAAATGAATTGAATCATGAACTCCCGTGTGTGCATGTGTGGCAAAGCGTTGATGCGCTTCTATTCTTGTAGAGTGTGTCGAACTTAATATTAATAGTAGAGTTTCGTAAGCATATTACATATGCATAATGTATTGTGACTCGCACCGTGAGGTCCTGTCGTTGTTACGGATGTCACACATATCAAAAATCAACAGCAAAATGTAAACATAGTTTTAATTAATCATTGCAAAGTTATTTTTTTGCAAAGCTGTTGATTTTCATGTGGCATCTGTAACGCTCCCTGGCGACAGGTAAAATGTAGCGCAAAGCCGCAAACCACGCCTCAACCCCATCTCTCAACCAACAAGAGCAAAGGCGTTCAGCCACCACCACCTCAACATCCCCTCTAGCGATTATTGCAATAGGAGATGGTGGTGGTAAATAAAACCAAGTGGTTGAGGGATGGGAGAGGCAATCGTGTTCTAAATCCTGTATCGAAATCTGCTAGTGTTCTCGTTTGCTCATCGTGTTTTATTTTGTTGTTTTGTTATTGTTGTAAGAAACTTGTGAATATTTTGTTTGTTGTGTAATATATTTTCTATTGTTGTATTTGAATACACATTATTTTTCTTCACACACCCTCATTCACTTTTAAATTAAAATCAGTGAAAGTGCAGAATTAGTAAGTTGAGCATTTATTTTAGTACATAGTGAAGTGTAAAGAATGATCTAAAGTTAGTCGTGTAGTTACGCAGTGGAACATTTGTCGTCGGCTACAATTATTATAAAAAAATTGCCCGCCGAGTCAACACCCCCACCTACCAAAGCGAAATCAAACTGGTATACTGACGGCTCAAAGAAAGATGAAGGAGTCGGAGCCGGAATATACAGCACAAAACCCGAGACAAAGATTTTAGTCAGTCTGGCGAGGGACACCACTGTGTTCCAGGCAAAGGACAACAAAAGTCGATCAGTAGCTATTTTCTCGGACAGCCAAGCGCTGCGTAGAGCACTAAGCACCACACAGGTCGATTCCAAGCTAGTGTGGGACTGTGTAGGCTCTCTCAACGAAATGGGCGGTCGCAAAAAAGTGAAAACGATATGGGTCCCAGGACACAAGGGTCATCAAGGGAACGATAAAGCAGACGAACTGGCCAAACAAGGCTCGTCAAGCGCATTCACTGGCCCCGAACCCTCCTGCGGTATCGCAAAAACCACGGTCAGAAAATCCATACAAAAATGGACGGAGACAAACTCAAACTTGGTGGATGAACACACTAGGACAGAAGCAGGTGAAACAGTTTCTTAAAAAACAATCGCCGGCTTTCACGACCGATCTTCTCAACCAAGAGAGAAAAACGGCTAAGGCTATGGTACGTCTACTGATAGGACACTGTAGGCTCAACAAACACATGAGCAAAATAGGTCTGGCAGAGGATACAATATGTAGATTCTGCCAGGAAGAAGAGGAGGACCCTCTCCACATCCTGTGCCAATGTGAGGCCCTAGCTAGGGTTAGATACCTAAAGCTGGGCAACACTAAACCAAGCGCGGAGAGCTACACCCAAGGCTCACTGTCAGGGTTAATAGGGCTAATCAAAGAGGCGAAGCTCGAGCACGTCGTCTACAAATATCTATCTATTTATAGTTCATTTATTTTTAGAGGAAGTCGAGTTTAATTTGCATTTTCTTAAGGCACTTTTTTAATAGGAATCTCGAAGTGTACTCAGATTTCTGAAATGTTATAATCATATTTGGGTTACAAGGGTCAACTTTGTTTTTTCTTATTGGGTCAAGGCCGTATCCAGGAGGGAGGGGGATATGAAGGTTCAACCCCCCCCCCCCCCCTCCCCGTAATTTTAAATGTTAAATTTTTACATGTAAAAGCGGCTCTGTAAAAGCAAAAACAATATTTTTACCGTTAACACCCCCACCCCCCCCCCCCAAAAATGTATACAACCCCTCTGAATTTTGTTTATGGCTACGGCCTTGAATGGGGGTCATAGTTAGCTATAGTGCTATTGAAAGGAGATTTGTTTTTGCTTTTCAGAAATGCATAATTTGTTATATCTAATGTGAAAACTACAGGTAGAAACAACAGCGTCAACAAAAAAGATTATTTTAACACAGATAGATTGACAATTGAAGAAAATTATCTGTAAACAAAAGAATTAGGAAAATATATTTTATAATAATTATTTATTAAAAACTGATCGCTTTGAAAAATATTGGATGCCTTAGTTTGGTGATGGTTCTGAGTGCTGACCTTTCGGCTACTTGGATATGATATAGAGTGGAGGGATGGATCTGGTTAAAGAGGATGCACCCATAGTCCAACAAGGGGCGACAAATTCATGTATAAATATGGACTGCAGTTTTAATAGAAATTCTATGATTTTATGTTAGTCATCTGAAGTGCCGCGCCCTTGTTCCACTGAGCAAATCTATTTAAGTAATGTTTCATTAACATTAAACAACGTTTAATGTTGCTACAATGTTGATATAACGTTATTTGTTTGTTTTTTGCTCAGTGGGGTCTTTATTTTAGATTTTTAAGAGAGTATGTGTGGTTTAAAGGATAATTTTAAATCAAATAGGATACCAAGGTATTGACAGGAATACGCTGGGTGAATTAGAGCGTTATTATTGGACACATATTGTGATCTGGGAGTGATTTTGTGGTAGGGAAAGAATAGTTGGGATTTTTCTGGGTTTATTTTGATTCGCCACTTTAAGCACCATTTTTATTTGGGCATTTCTTAGGGTTGCAGCATGGGAGACGAGGGCTGTATCATCCGCGAAAAGGAGAAAATATCGAGAAGGGTTGAAGTATGCAGGGTCTGGGTTGTATATATCACAGCAGTATAAATTGTACAACACTGGGGATAAGGGAGAACCTTGAGGGACACCTTGTACGAGGGGGAATGAAAATGAATATGATTGCCGGATTTTAATTTGGGATGTTCTCTCTGATGGAAGCTATTTAATAATATTATTAGATGATGGGGTAGGTTTAAAAGGACACATTTGTAAAGCAGACCTTGATGCCATACTGAATCAAAGGCCTTTTCTACGTCGATGAAGAGCATTGCTGTTTTCTGACCTTCGAGGTGGGATGTTCGAATATTGGACGTCAGGATCAAAAGGGGGAGTATGGTTGGTTTTTGAGGGAAATTGTTGACGATTTTATATTTAAACTTATTTATTACTTTTAATTTTATTTTATTATAAGGTATTATCCACTGTTAAATAGGCTTTCCGTAAAAAACATTAACCAACAAATATGTTGCTTTATTAAACTTTTAACTTGCGATTTTTTATAAATATTTGTTATTTCTTTGTCAGCTTTCAAAAATATTCTTGTTTTATCAGTATTTTTTTAAATTTTCATTCATGTCTTCAAATTTAGATAATCTCCATGGTTTTCAACAAATTTGTAATTAGAACCTGCATTTATTATTGTTCTGCTCTGTAATTCGACTGTATGTAGTCTATTGGGTAATAAGCCATTATTAATATTATCAATAAATTTGATTTATATAACAATTTCTGCAAACTTTTCAGTCACATAAAAATCGTGATTTTTTATTGATTCCAATAATTTTAACAGTATAAGTTATTTGTTACATGATTTCCGTTAATTTTTATCTACTTCGATAGTATTGATAATACGTATCATGTTTCTATATTTTACATTATTTCTATATACAGGCAATTAAAAGAATTAAGTATACATATTCCAAATTCAGACTATATTCTATAAATCTTTAGATATTCCATGTTTTTTTTTAAGTTTAATTTGAAGCTTTAAACGAGTGTTTTCCACTCCCAGACTAAGCATGAAGTAAAATTTCGAGTTTAGAAATGCCCTGTGAAAATTGGTCGAGGGTTGCGCAGCGACCCGAGACAAATTTTCTGGGCTTTTCTAAACTCGAAATTTTACTTCATGCGCCACGCGTATAAAACACTAGAATATTGTAAACTTAATGTATATTTGAACCTCACTTGGAATCAGTATTTAAAATGCATGGCGCATGAAGTAAAATTTCGAGTTTAGAAAAGCCCAGAAAATTTGTCTCGGGTCGCTGCGCGACCCGAGACAAATTTTCACGGGGCTTTTCTAAACTCGAAATTTTTCTTCATGCTTAGTCAGGGAGTGGAAAACACTCGTTTAATGCTTTAAATTGAACTCTTGAAAATTGAAACAACGAATATCTAAAGATTTAAAGAAAATAATTTCTTTTAGGCAAACATACGCCTAAGCTGTACTTTTTCTGACATTCGTTCTTTTTAAAAGAGTTCTATTTGAATGTTAAAACGAGTATTTTCCAGTCCCAGACTAAGCATGAAGTAAAATTTCGAGTTTAGAAAAGCCCCGTGAAAATTTGTCGAGGGTCGCGCAGCGACCCGAGACAAATTTTCTGGGCTTTTCTAAACTCGAAATTTTACTTCATACGCCACGCGTGTAAAACAATGATTTCAAGTGAGGTTCAAATATACATTAAGTTTACAATATTCTAGTGATTTATACGCGTGGCGCATGAAGTAAAATTTCGAGTTTAGAAAAGCCCAGAAAATTTGTCTCGGGTCGCTGCGCGACCCTCGACAAATTTTCACGGGGCTTTTCTAAACTCGAAATTTTACTTCATGCTTAGTCTGGGAGTGGAAAACACTCTTTAAAGCTTCAAATTAAACTCTTAAAAAAAACAACGATTAACTAAAGATTTAAAGAAAATAAGCTGAATTTGGAATACGTATACTTTAAAGTAAAACTTCCTGTACATCAAAGAAGTGTCATTTGGTTGTGCGGTAAGCAATCAGCTGTTCAGCTGTCAGTACGTAACGTACTTGTCAAAGCTATTATGTGCATGTGTACGTAATGTCAATCATACTTGTCAAGATGACAGTGTAGTATGACGCGGTTACTAGATTATAATATAATTTACATTTATATAGAAAGAATGTCATAGAGTTTTTAATGAGATAAATATTATTTATTTACATGACTTTACATGAAACAAAGGTATAATAAGCAGTTACAAAAGATGTTCAAATACGCCCCTATTGAGAATGAATCTGTGGATGGTGTCCACAGATTCATTCTCAATAGGGGCGTATTCTATATTTATTTATTTATTCTGTCAACTAAGTCCATTTAAAAACTACATAATATAATAAAAATAAAAATATAAAACTACACAATAAAACATAATTAGGACTATAAATATAAAATTAATTAAAAATTACGACACATACATGATAAAACTTTAAAATCAATATGTTACACAGGGTGATTCAGTTTGGTGTTCCACCCCCTTCTAACTTTTTTATTTTGATAGTAAAGTATAACAATCTATATATATATATATATATATATATATATATATATATATATATATATATATTGATATATATATATATATATATTGATATATATATATATATATATATATATATATATATATATATATATATATATATATATATTTGTAAACGACAGAAAATTCTCTAATTAATGGCGTCAACGAATTGACAATACGATAACAACTGTCAAGGGGTCCGTAGAAACATGTATAACGTTTCTACGTGAAACAAGTCTATTGAAGCGATTATAGCGATTTGTGTATGTTGTTTAAGTGTTAATTTATTATTAATTTATTAATTGTCTTTGTCTCGTTTGTGTATAGTGGCATCGAAGTTCCTTTACAACTCCGGTGCCAGCTTTTAGTTTGTGTCCGTCCGCTCCAGAGTCCTTTTACAACTTTGGAGCACATATTGTATATAGTTTTTAGGGTCCGGCATCGGGGTCCATTTACAACCCCGATACCATCAGTCTGTGATATTAGGTTTAGGTTGCGTCGTCCGTTATATGTTGGGTCCGGCATCGGGGTCATTTACAACCCCGATGTCGTCCGCTCTGTGATATTAGGTCTAAGATGTGTTTGTCCATTTTATGTACGATCGGTTACAGGGTCTTTTACAACCCTGCCACCACAATGTCTGTGATATTAGGTTAACCCTAAACCTATTATTATTCTATTTATGTTTTGCTTAGTGTTGTTTATTTTAATTAATTTATTGTTTGTTTTTTCCTTTTTTTTCTAAATAACACGAGCAAACCGGCTAATGACCATGCAGTCGAAGCCGGTAAGTGGGAGGGGCTTTTAGTCGGTAGTCCTCTAGTTTGGAGGGAGTCCGACACTTCGTCCGTAAATGGATTTTCCCCTCCTACACAACAACAAAAAAAAGAAAAAACAACTGTCAAGGTAGCGATAGGCAACTATTTTTTCTCAAATTACGCCATACCTATTTTTTGATAAATTTAGATAGAAGGCACGTTCCTACATCCACATATTTATCACAACTATACGCTTAGATAACAAAAAAATTATTGAACGGTTTATTTTATAAAAAAATCATATGTCTATAGAATAGAAATATAAGAATTTTCCAAAATATCCACTTTTTTATCTTCATTTGTGGCTATTTTTTTTTTAATGTTATAATTTCTTAAATGACCCACCTTCAAGAATTAAACACTTCATAAAATATTTTGTTTAATTTTTTATAATTTTCGTAGTCACATATGAATTTTTTATAACATTTTTTTGTTATCAAAGCGTATAGTTGTGAAGAATATTCAGATGCAGGAAAGTTCCCTCTATCCGAATTGAACAAAAAATATGTCATTTGAGAAACACAGTTGACTATCGCTACTTTGACAGTTGTCATCGTATTATCAATAGTAGTGACATCATTAAATAGAGAATTTCCTACCGTTTACAAACTTTTAACAACGGTACTTACAAAATTAAATCTAAATGAAACGCCGATTCAACCCCAACGCCTAGGCAAATTCGACAATACAAAACGAAACAAACGCCCAATCAAACTTCGCCTTAGTTCCATTGAAAAAGTTCACAAAGTTGTAAAAAACTTTTACAACCTCAAGGAAAGTCATCCCGAACTTAATCAACTAAGCATCTCATTTGATCGAACGCCAAAACAAATAGATTATTATAAAACCGTAAAGTCTGAACTTGATCATCGTAAACAAAATGGCGAGACGAATATTTCAATAAAATATAAGAACGGCATTCCGACTATTACATCTTCGGAAAACTAAATGTGTCCAACAGTATTTATATTTTCTATCAAAATGTGCGTGGCCTAAAATCCAAAACCCATGAATTCTACACTAAGTACTGTAACTTGGATGCTGATTTTATTCTCCTATCGGAAACTTCGCTGGATAACTCGGTAATTAATGCAGAACTTTTTCCTAACACGTTTGACGTTGTTCGATCCGACAGACAATTCCATTTGGTAAATCGCTTCAAAGATGGAGGAGTTCTACTTCCTGTCAAGAACCATTTATACTTTTCCGTAACAAATACAAGTGACATTGCAACTGCAACACCTCTAATAGATTTTATCCTTTGTAGGTATGATTTCGATTCCACTGATATTTTTATAGGAATAGTATATATTCCACCTGACGTAACATACCAGGACCTTGAAACATTCACATCTATTTTAGAGGTTTATCTACGTGATAAAAAATTCATACTCAGGTGATTTTAATTTGCCTAATGTATTTAACAAAAGATTGCCACTGAACAATAAGGGCACATGTTTTAAATATTTTACGGAAATTCTTAACATCAAATAATTCAATAATATAGTCAACAGTCACAACACAACACTTGACCTAGTACTCTGTAATTTTGATATCAATTTAAAAACCTATGTTTAGCATCCCAAACCATAGGACTAACGTGAGATTAAAATCTCCTATTGTTATCATGTCATGCATGTGTAATAAATTACCACCCTGTTGTGATATTCTGCACGACTCTGTTAAATCGTTGATGAACAATCTGTCAAATAGCTGTCACACTCACGAGCGTCTTCATATTGTTTAGATTTAAATTTATTTATGTACATACATACATTGTTTATTGTATCATCATTGTCTTGTAATTGGGAAATTTCCTGTTGGGCAATAAATGCTTATTTTTTTTTTGTGTGGGAGGGGAAAATCCATTTACGGACGAAGTGTCGGACTCCCTCCAAACTAGAGGACTACCGACTAAAAACCCCTCCCACTTACCGGCTTCGACTGCATGGTCATTAACCGGTTTGGTAGTGTTATTTAGAAAAAAAAGGAAAAAAAAACAATAAATTAATTAAAATAAACAACACTAAGCAAAACAGAGAATAAATAACCCTAAACCTAATATCACAGACATTGTGGTGGCAGGGTTGTAAAAGACCCTGTCACCGATCGTACATAAAATGGACAAACAAATCTTAAACCTAATATCACAGACTGATGGTATCGGGGTTGTAAATGGACCCCGATGCCGGAGCCTAAAAACTATATACAATATGTGCTCCAAAGTTGTAAAAGGACTCTGGAGCGGACGGACACAAACTAAAAGCTGGCACCGAAGTTGTAAAGGAACTTCGATGCCACTATACACAAACGAGATAAAGACAATTAATAAATTAACACTTAAACAACATACACAAATCGCTATAATCGCTTCAATAGACTTGTTTCACGTAGAAACGTTATACATGTTTCTACGGACCCCTTACTATTCGCCAATATGGACGCCACATCACCACCAAGCCTCAGCCTATTTCGCTGTAATGCGTAGGCTGGGCATTTGACTAAAATATGCTCCACCGTTAACCGGTCGTGTCAAGATGGACACTCTGGCGCTTCATCGCCGGCAAGTAGATACGAAGAGGTTAAGTTGGTGTGCCCTATGCGAAGACGGCACAGGGCGACCTCCTCCCTCCTCGTAAGTTTCACCGGCAATTGCCAGGGAGTCACGGAGAGCTTTACAGACCTTAATTTGCTCTCGGAGCCGTTCCAATTTTGCTGCCAATCCTCTCTTAGTTTATATTTAATGTACCCTATGACATCATCGGGTCTTACTGGTATATCATCAGTGGAGTCCGCGTCAGCTGCCTGACTGGCAGCCTCGTCGGCCAGGTCGTTGCCCTCGATACCTAGATGCCCCGGAGTCCAGACGAAAACAATTGTCTTTCGCATCCGGGACATTTCAAATATCGAGGACTGGATGAGCTGAACCAAAGGATCCACTGTGTACATCGATGATATACTTTGGATGGCGCTTAAGGAGTCGGAACATATAATAAAAGACTTGTGATGGTGATTCATAATCGTGTAGCGAAGAGCTTGATATATAGCATACAATTCGGCGGTGTACACGCTGGCCGACTCGGGGAGTGACCACGAATGTGGGGTTCCGTCGATAACGACGGCAGAGCCCACACCGTGATCGGATTTCGAGCCGTCAGTGTACAACCGCGGAGAGTCCGGGTATTCAGCGATAACTTACAGGAATATAGGGGCTCGTATCACTTTTCCTTAATGAAGTCAGATCCAGTCGGCAATTAATCCTGGGCACAAGCCAAGGAGGTACCTCCAGGAATCCGACCTCGAATACCCTTGGGAGACTAATGTTAAGACTCTCCATCAGCTCATTCGCACGGACGCACACCGGCCTACTGACGGTAGGTCTTCTAGCGTATTTTCTCTGCTGCTCTGTGATCGTAATAAAATGCCGTCGGTTAGCGTGTCCCCTCCTCGCACGCATTGCCGCCGCGTATTGTAATACGAAGCGGTTGCGGCGTGCGAACAGTGGAGGGACACCCGACTCGCAGCAGAGACTCGGTATGGGACTCGTCCAGAAAGCACCTGTGGCGTACCTAAGACCGGCGTGGTGAACAGTGTCTAGAGCTTTCAACCGGGACTTTCTTGCCGAAGAGTACACTGCGCAGCCGTAGTCAACTCTGGATAAAACCAGAGCTGTGTAGAGCTGCAGCAGTACTTCTCTTCCAGCGCCCCAGTTGATGCTGGCCAAGCATTTAATAAGATTTAACGCTTTTTTAGAGCGTTGGACCAGCTTATCGATGTGGGTCCGATAGGAGAGAGTCCTATCGAACCACAGCCCTAGAAAACAGATACTATCCACTACTTGTATCCTAGTACCCCGGAGAGACAATCCGGGGTCACGGTGTGGACGTCTGAGTCTACAAAAGTGGACGCATGAGGTTTTCGTTTCAGAGAAACGAAAACCTCTAGACTCAGCATCACTGTTCACCTTGTCGATGACCGATTGAAGCTCACGATTTATGGCGGGGATGGTATCTCCCGCCATATATATTACCAGGTCATCGACATAAAGACATTTTTTTACAGGGGAATGTACAGATGCAGTGATTTCATTAACAGCGATTGCGAAAAGGGTTACGCTAATAGTTGATCCTTGGGGAAACCCGTTTTCCAACACAAACTGTGTGGATTCGGTATCCCCGATTCGAACTTTAAAGTATCGACGGGACATGAAGGATTCCATAAAAAGAGGCAGACGGCCCCTGAATCCCCATTCGTGTAATTTTTGGAGAACTACATATCTCCAGGTCATATCGTGTGCCTTCTCTAGATCAAAAAACACCGCAACGAGGTGCTTTCTCTCTAGGAAGGCATCCTGGATGAAGTTCTCTATACAGACTAACTGGTCAACAGTGCTGTGAAATTTCCTAAAACCCGCCTGATATTTCGCTAGGAGACCGTTTGTCTCCAGCATCCATACCAGACGGTTGTTGACCATTCTCTCTAATACTTACTTAATAATACTTATTATTATTATTATTAATTGTTATTCACTCTAATTAGCCTTTAGTTACCGAAGATAACTACCACCCTGCGCTAGATATTGTTGTACCACATTATGTTAAACCTACCTCTGAGACCTTTCCTTTGAACGATAACTACAGGTACAACTTCCATAAAGCCGATTCTCCAGCCGTATATGACGAACTATTCAACTTAGATTGGAGTATTCTAGACTCATTTAATGATGTCAATGAAATGGTATCAAAACTCTATGATATACTCTTCAATGCTCTCAATAAGCACGTTCCTAGGTGTCTCACATCAAAACCAAAATATCCACTTTGGTACACACCTCAAATCCGTCTTAGCCTTAAAACGAAATTATCCTACAGACTTAAGTGGCAGAAAACTAAAAATCCTAAATACCTGGCGGAATTTCAGAGAGTTCGCAACCTAACGAAACACCTTATTGCAGAAGCGTACTCCAATTATATCTCCATCATTAAAAATAATGTTAAAAAGAACCCCAAGGACCTATGGAAATTTATCTCCAGCAAGAAAGTGACAACGAGAATAACTGGCAAGTTATATGATGAAAATCGTAAATTTACAACACCTAAAGATATAGTAAATGGTTTCGCGGATACCTTTAAAAATGTCTTTTGCAGTAATGCAACTCCCACCGTTGACACCATTTATTCTAACTGTCCTCCTTTCACAATTTCTAAAGTAGATGAAACACAGCTTGTATCCATTATGGCATCCCTTCCAAACAAACTCACAGCGCGTGATGACAAAGTTCCAAGTTTTCTACTCAAAGATTGCAGATATGTCTTAGCCAAACCTCTAACATAAATTATTAATCTTTCAAAAACCATGTTAAACATACATAAATCTCTAATAATATCATATTATTCAGAAATAGTCATAATGTCAAAACAATTGTAACTGCTTTAAAAAAAGGACAGAAATATTACAGTTATTATATTAACAAATGTTTTATTATAAATATAATTGTCAAAAAATATTATAACCGTATATAAACTTGTAAATTGAGGATATGTCCATGGTTACATTAGGTATTGACAGTCATTTGACTATACTGACTATACAGGGTGAGTCATAATTAGATGTATAAAATTTACCCAAAGCTTCTTTAGGCCAAAACAAAGCAATTAACCTAATACACTTACGTACCAAAATGCTCCCTGAAAAAGATACAGGGTTTTATTGAAAAAAATATATTTATATTGTTGGAGGTAATTGACACCAAGGAACAGTTACAGCAAAGAATCATGCAATTCCTCAAAACTACAATATTCATCAAGTGTATGGATGCTTGTATTGAGGCTGGAGGGGGGCGTTTAAAACATTTGTTATAGTTTTTCATTATTGTTTTGTTAATTTATAATTAAAAAAATCTTCTTTAGGGCGCATTTTAGTACTAAGTTGTATTAGGTTAATTGCTTTGTATTGGCCTAGAGAAGCTCATTTGGTTAAATTTTTTTACACCTAATTACGACTCACCCTGTATATCGACTGTCTATATCTCGACAGCTGTCACTCTCGCGTCAATATCAACGAACATCTTACATACTATAAAAAAACTATCAACTAACATCAATAAAATACGAATTTTTATCAAACGTATTGCGTGTGTGCATGTGTTTGTATGGGGGTGTAACTGTAAAAAATGTCAAAACACAAACAAATAACTCCAGCAAACCATCGTGAGCCGATCGGCATCCGATCGGATGCCGATGTGTCGGAACGTAGTTGCCGATTCGATGTCTATGTCCGATCACGATGCGGCGTTATTATGTCCGTCCGATCGGCATCCGATCGCATGTCTACGTCGTGACTACGTCGTCATCGAATCGACAACTATTCAAAACTACAATCGTGACGACGTAGTTATCGAATAGACAGTTATTCGAAACCACAATCTTCACAACGTCCTCATCGAATCGGCAAATATTCGAAACCACAATCGTGACGACGTCGTCATCGAATAGGCACCCATTTTTAACCTATATCCTGACGACGCCGTCAGCGAACAGGCAACTGATCGAAAAAAAAAATTGATATAAAACAAAGAACATTAAATGTAATTAATAACTCTTTATTATAATATATATATAAAAAATGTAACACATAATATATCAATTCATTAAAAATATAGTGGTTAATATACAGGGTTTTTTTAAATATAGAATATAATCGCTCGAGCCGAGGTAGCTCAAAATATGAAAAAATCCTCAGACAGGTCGATTTTTGTTCTCTTTTGCGCATTTTTTAGAGTCTTCAAAACAAGTATCAGGTCACTAGCCTTTCACGTATGAAGTCATAAGCAATTTTTTTAAATGGAAACATTTTTTTTTTTATTTCACTAAATGAGTAGCCCGTTTCATTTTTGTACAACCATGTAAAAATATTTTTATTTTTTTAATTTTTTTATTTCAAAAATTAATTAAAATTTCTTAAAAAAAACTTATATAATGTAAGAAATATATCACCGGAAATGTTCCAAAATGTTAGGGATGGGTTTTATCACAGATTGGCGATTTGCCAAGAGAGAAACGGTACTCATTTTGACCATTTGTTTCATTAAATAAATTTATTAAAAAAATATTTTATGTTTAATTTTTAAAATAAAAACCCAAAATATTTTTACATGGTCGTAAAGATAATGAAAAGGGCTACAAATTTAGTGAAATAAAAAAATATTTCAATTTAAAAAAATTACATTTGACGTCATACGTGAAAGGCTAGTGACGTCATACTTGTTTTGAAGACGCTAAAAAGTGCGCAATATAGAACAAAAAGCGACCTGTCCGAGGATTTTTTTTATATCTCAAGTTACCTCGGCTGGAACGCTTATATTCCATTTTTAAAAAAGACCCTGTATAATATATAAAAATTGTAATATATTACAGAAAACATAAAAAAATATATATATAAAAAACAGAAAACATTGTAATTATTACTTAATTAAAAATATTGTTGTTAATATATAATATATAAAAAATGTAATGTACTAAGAAAATGTAAAAAATAGATATATATAAAAAATGGAACACTTTGTAATTATAAATTAATTAAAAATATAGTGGTTAATTTAAACCTACATAAAAATTGTATTATACAAATAAAAAATGGCGAAACAAAATAATCCTCTCTTTTAGATGACATTTTTTATTTGCGCTCTCTTCACTCTGCCAGCTTCCTTGTCCACAGCATTTCTGAACCACCCTTTTATCTCTCTTTCGACGTTATTCTGGGTGGCATTTTTGTAATTTTTTCTAACAGTTACTATAAATTAAAATGAAACATAAAATATCCATATTAACCACATTTTATATACGTACCTAAAATAAACTTTAAAATATTGATCATATCAGAAAACTTAAACTTATTATTCAGTCCTGTCCAATTGATTTTAATGGCGACGTCGTGTTGAATAATTTTGTTTAAAATATTTTTAGTGGTAGATTTCACATCCCCTCCACCTATGATTTGCAACGTTTGTGTCTGTAATATATAAATTTTAAATATGCATATGTTATATGAGATAGTGCATATTACCAATTGTAAAAAAAGTACATTATCCTCCAAATCTTCATTTAATTGGATAAGATCTTCTAATGTTTTAAATGTACCAAATTCATGTGTCGGTAGAGTTGGTTCTGGAGATGCTGTAAAATTGACCATCATTGTTGTTATAGCATCTAGTTTATGGTTAATTTCTAATTGATTTTTTAAAACTTCTTTAATAACATCTGCAACAAGCAATTCATTATATAACTCAATATTTTGCTATTAAATGAACGCAAATACTTACTTTTCAATACCTCGCATGAAGAGCATTCTTCTTTAGACTTATTACAGTCTTCCAAAACTTTTTGAACCTGTTTTAGTGGTTTATTTTTCACAATCGATCGTATTGTTGGTGGTACGGGAATAGTGGTTCATTATCATTTAAAAATACCGTTCTTCTATTAAAACGTTCACCAAAATCGGAGCATTTGTCACAACCTGAAAATCCATTATGTCCTATAATGTTTTTTAAAAATGCACGTGCAGATGTATCACAACAAAAAGAATTTACAGATATTCTAAACTGTTGATTTGCAATATACAATCCAGTAACTATACAATCAGATAATTCTTTAATAAATTTGGCCAGGTATGGTTCAAGAGGTGGTTTACCACATCCTGAATATATTGCTACTGGAAAGGGCTGATCTTTAAATTCACATATATTACATAAAATTGGCCAGAATGAAGTCTAGTTACTTTTTGTATCGGCAACCCATCAATATTAAAATTCAATTTCAGTTCTGTGTTGTCTAAATGTTGATATTTATTTAACACTTCAGTAATGCCTTTGCGTAATCCAAAGTAATAACATTCTCCGGATCCCATATTTTCTAATGTAATATTTCTAGGTGTTTTTAAAAGAGCTCTAGCATCCAGTGGTAAATTACTTAAATCTGGTTTATTGTTTAAGAATTTTAATAATTCTGATAGAGCAGTTTGTGTGATATTATTTTGAAGAGACCAAGTCCGCAAAAAGGTTACAGATTCGTTCGAATTTTCTATTAAAGAAATTTCAGTGTTAAGTGAATCACACTGGTCGGCATGAAAATCGGCCCTGACACCATTCCTGCTGATTCTTATGTAAAATGACCTCCTGAATCTGAATATGACCCCCGTTTTCCCCCATCACCCACCGTTTTCGGGGGAGGCCCCCCCCCACCTATTTTTATCACTTTTCGATAATTTGGAGGGATGAAAAGGGTTATTTTAGCCTTTACGTTTCTTCTGAGGGGCTAGAGAGGTGAAAAGTTCCAAAACATGAACATTTGTAGCAAGGAGGTAGATTTGGGGGGGGGGGGGATTTGCCCCCTTAAATTGTAAAAAATCCTTAAAAATGATCGATTTTTCCGTTTTTTTTCGCAGTTTTTTTCACTTATTTTCTACATATTCCAGCTTCCATCCCCCCTCATCCTCCCCCAAACAATAAAAATATATAGCAACAATATATAGCAACAATAATAAAAATATATAGCCCGAGACAAACATTACATCGTACGGAACTGGCCTCTGCGAGAAAGTTTTACTCCCGGTCAGAAAAACGTCGCTCACGATTCTCTGGTCCCGAAGGAAAATATTTACTTGCCGCCTTTGCACATCAAACTCGGATTGATCAAACAGTTTGTGAAAGCAATGGACAAGACCGGTGATGCATTTCAATTTTTGAAAACTAGATTCGCTCGTCTTAGTGAGGCTAAAATCAAGGAAGGAGTTTTCGTGGGCCCCCAGATTAGACAACTTTTCCAAGATTCGACGTTTATTGAACACCTGAATCGAAAAGAAAATCGAGCTTGGATTGCATTCCAAAACGCGTGTGAGAACTTTTTGGGTAACAACAAAAGTGATGATTATGTCGCTCATGTCGAGGAATTGCTGTCAGCGTACAAGGCCATGGGGTGTAACATGTCTCTTAAAGTGCATTTCCTTCACTCACACCTGGACTTCTTCCCTGAAAATTTAGGAGCAGTTTCGGATGAACACGGGGAACGGTTTCATCAAGACATCTTTAAGTTCGAGAGGAGATTTTCGGGGAAGTGGAATGCGAGCATGTTAGCAGAGTACTGCTGGTTTTTGATACGAGAAACTTCTACCTCAGGGTACAAAAGGAAAGCAAGCACCAAATGAAGGTACTTATCTTAGTTATTTATTATTCTTTACATTTATTATTTTACATTTATTACATTTATTATTTTACTTTTTATTTATTATTCTTTACAGCTAAAATAATCCTTTTCACCCCTCCAATGGATGGGGGAAACGGAGGGAGTATTGAGAGCGCCAGCGTGGTACAGTGAATCTTCCGAACTGTTGCTATATATTTTTATTATTGTTGCTATATATTTTTATTGTTTGGGGGAGGATGAGGGGGGATGGAAGCTGGAATATGTAAAAAATAAGTGAAAAAACTGCGAAAAAAACGGAAAAAAATGATCATTTTTAATGATATTTTTACAATTTAAGGGGGCAAATCCCCCCCCAAATCTACCTCCTTGCTACAAATGTTCATGTTTTGGAACTTTTCACCTCTCTAGCCCCTCAGAAGAAATGTAAAGGCTAAAATAATCCTTTTCATCCCTCCAAATTATCGAAAAGTGATAAAAATAGGTGGGGGGCCTCCCCCGAAAACGGTGGGTGATGGGGGAAAACGGAGGTCATATTCAGATTCAGGAGGTCATTTTACATAAGAATCAGCAGGAATGGTGTCAGGGCTCGAAAAAAAATTTTTTTTTGCAGACCAGTGATATTAGATGAATGGCTACTGTTAGAAATATAACTTATATTACTTGTTGAATTACTTGAATTTTCACTTTCATAATATTCCATACTTTCATTACATGGTTCTGATTCTAGTGTTATTAACGGAGGAGGAGTAACAGACAGGGAGTTTGAACCATTATCAGTTCTCATTCTTCTTGCTGTGATCTCGCAAACTGCTTCGAGTTCTGCCAAATTTGTTATTTGAGACATAGACTTCTTTACGTTTCTACGGATTTGCCTTTTACTAAGTTGTTTACTTTAGAGCATTTTTATATATTTTATAAAAACTAAAATAAAAATTAAGAGTTAACAGTTGAATATAATATATACCTCCATTTACCTAGCCCCCCCCCCCCCCCCACTTCAGAAAAATGTAAAAAAAAATAATGCAGCATTATGCACTCTTTATGCTAAATAATGATGTGGTAAAGACAACAATATCCCTGATCTTTATATTTTTACTTTTTTTATATTTTCACATTTTCAATATTTCTAGTATGAAATTAATTTTAGTAGAAGATAGTTTTTTTTATATAAGTAAATTCTAATAGATTAAAATACCAAGTGGAAATCATGAAACAAGTACTTGTACTTAAAATGTTGACCATTGGACGCAACAATTTAGCAAATAAGAAGCCAAAAATAATAATACATGTGATTTAAAAATTGTGATTATATGTAAATCTAATTTTAATAGTTTACTATTTTATTATATTATGTATTAATGTTAAAAAGCTACTTCAAATATAGAGATATATTTGTAAATAAATTAATAATATCAATAACAATGAAATATGAAAAATAAAAATTTGAATGACCTAAAAGCAAGAGTGTAAGTGCTAAACATATATTTTTTTTTAAATTTAGATATTAAGTTCAAGTGTAGTGTTTGTAATTAACATTTTTTTAAATTGTGAAGAGAAAAAGTATTTGATCATGATGAAATTTAAATTATAATAGTTTTATATTTTATACTTACATTGTACGATAACGAAAGTTGACGAAAAAAATACAAGAAAGGACAAGCACTCACTTTGATAATCAAACTAGGAATGAGTCAACCTGGCAATGGGGACAGCGTTAGGGAATCAGTAAAACGAGTAAAACAGCCACCCACTGTGCACAATGCCGTTTTTATTGCCATTTCCAAATATGAACGGATTATTCCACTGTCCAGTACCAAATATAATAAGAACACCAATTGCACTTTTTATGTTAGAAACGCACGAGTCTTTCCTTTTTTATACAAGGCCTAGAAAAGGTTCGAGCATTCTCCTCAGCACATCTTCCTCGGGCCCTTTGTTTGGGTGGGTAAAGAAAACGAGGGTCGGTCGAAAACGACGGAAATAAACGAAGGTCATAGAAAAGGAAAAGTAGTTAGGCGAGAATTTTTGGGCGCGTAAAATCCAATTATGATAATTTTCTAAAATGATGAACTATACAGGGTGTTTCCAAATTGATGCGAAAGATTTGAATGGGTGATTTTTCAGCAAAAATTAAGGGATAATTAAAACCCTTAGTAAAAGATTAACACTTTCTTCACTTCACTTTTAGTAAAGAAAGTGTGTCTTTTATTAAGTTTATTATATTAAACTCTTCACGTAACTCAAACCAAATACAATTAAAACCCTGATGGGTATATTCGATCAAGAAAAACTTTGTTCTTACATCGCCGCCTCCCTACCCGTGGTGGAGGCCTAATTCGCCGCCCCATTTTCTGGAGCGGAGGCCAAATTCGTCGCTCCCGTACCCGGGGTGAAGGCCAATTTCTTATATATAAGGGGTGATTCAGACCACCCGTCCCAGGCCTTTTTCTCGAAAGCGCGAAGTCATAGAGCTTCGCGATAAAATTAGTATAACCAACGCCTACTTGAAGAATTTAATAGAGGCAGTGTCGACTTCCTGAAGTAACCGGAAGTCGGCGTAACTGCACTCAACTTTAGAATTTCAAATGGGAACCTAGATCGTGTGGGTTATCGTTGGATATGTATTTAATAAAGAAACAACTTTTGTTTGAAAATTTTATTTCTAAATGATAAGGTTAACGAAATAAAAATTAATGCTTTAGACACTCAGTTCTGGGCCATTTTCTCAAAAGTATTACGTCATTGAGCTTCAAAAATCAAAATTACATGTCATAAGCCTACCTAAAGAATTGAATGGAGTTAGTTTCGACTTCCGGATGTTACCGGAAGTGGACGTAATTGCTCTCAAGTTTCGAATTTCAAATAGGAACCTAGGTCGCGTGAGGTATCGTTGGATAGGTATTTTAAAAATAAACAACTTTTGTTTGAAAAAATTATTTCTAAATCATATGCTTAACTAAATAATAATTATTGTTCGACCCAGGGCTGATTAGGCAATCATTAATTGTTATTTTGTTAAGCATGTCATTTAGTAATAAATTGTTCAAACAAAAATTGTTTCTTTTTAAAATACCTATCCAACGATACCCCACTCGACCTAGGTTCCCATTTAAAATTCTAAAGTTGAGGGCAGTTACGTCCACTTCCGGTAACATAAATAAATTCTTTAGGTAGGCTTATGACATGTAATTTTGTTTTTTGACGCTCTATGACGCAATACTTTTGAGAAAATGGCCCAGGACTAAGTTTCTAAAGCAGTAGTCTCCAAACTACGGCCCGCGGGCCAAATCCGGCCCGCGACTTGCATGAATCCGGCCCGCGATTGTTTGTAATTTTTTTTGTAAATGTCATTTTTTGAAATATTGTAACAATTGTTCCTTAAATTTTTCATAATTTTATAAAATTAATCGGATCTTGGCCGACTATATTATGTAGAATTGTATTTGTGGCCCGCGAAGAAGATAGTTTGGAGACCCAGGGTCTAAAGCATTAATTTTTATTTCGTTAAGCTTATCATTTAGAAATAAATTTTTCAAACAAAAGTTGCGTCTTTTTTAAATACTTATCCAACGATAACCCACACGACCTAGGTTCCCATTTGAAATTCTAAAGTTGAGTGCAGTTACGCCCACTTCCGGTAATTTCCGGAAGTCGACACTAACTCCATTAAATTCTTCAAGTAGGCTTTGGTAATACCATTTTTTATCGCGAAGCTCTATGATGTTGCGTTTTCGACACCCGGTATATTTATTGTGAAATTTAGCCGCCCCAAAAATTTGCCGCTCCCCGCTCGGCACGCCTCTGACGCATTGTTTTAGAAATAAAAACTATTTTTTAATCGTCACCACAATACAAGCTTGCGCATTTTCAGCTAGTTTTAATTAAATTATTATTTAAATGTTTTGTATTATATACATTAAATACGGCGAAAGCAAAATAAATATGTTACGACTAGCAAGCGGATCGGAGTCGACACGTAGTTAGTGATGATGGTTCCGAATGGGAAACCATTAGGCAACGACGCATCGGGACGTGCGGGATGCAGATTTGAAGGTTCCTAATAGGCAAAGGATAGAAATCGACGCATCGGCATCGGCACCGTATCGTCAAATCGACAAGAAATCGGATGCCGATCGGCAGACGATGGTTTGCTGGGACGTTATATCAACATTTACTAAATTTCTTAAAAAAATACAACATATTAAGCAAAAGCCAACAGGATTTTTAAGTAGCAAATCAACGACAACCGCTATTCATTCGTTTTATGATAAAATTATTAAATATCTGGATATTGGCGAATATCCCATTAGTTTCTTTTTAGACCTTAGTCGAGCATTGTTTAGACTGTGTCGATAACGAAATACTGCTCGCAAAACTGAACCTGTATGGAATCAGAGGAGTCGCCCAGCGGTGGTTTAGCCAATATCTAGAAAATAGAAAACAGTGTGTTCGTATTATTGTTGTGCCTCAGGGCTCTATCTTGGGACCCATTCTATTCATTATTTTCATAAATGACATTGTTAATATGGTACCTAGCGAGATATTTATGTACGCTGACGATACATCGGTTGTCGTGAGTGATCGAAATGATGATCTGTTGATTAATAAATGTAACAATACTTTGCTAAACCTATATAATTGGTTTTCAAATAATAAATTATTAATTAACTCAACTAAAACTTCTTATGTGCGATTCAGAACTAAACAACAAAAATTAAACGATGACTTAAATATAACTTTGAATAATATGCCACTAAATTGTAGTAATAAAATAAAATTCTTAGGACTAGAGATCGATAGCTGTGTTGACTGGAAAAATCAGTGCGATAATGTTATTAAGAGTCTGAATAAAACATCGTACCAAATGAAATGTTTAAGAACTGTTCTAAATATTGATCAGCTGACACATGTTTACTATGCTAATGCACATTCTAGACTGGTTTACGGCCTGTGTTTTTGGGGCACTTCAACTCATTGGCATTCCGTATTTGTAGCTCAAAAACAAATTATAAGATCCATGGCTAGTGTCCCTAGGACACAGTCATGTAAACCATTCTTTCAAAAATTGAAAATTTTGCCATTTCCATGTTTAGTAATTTTTGAACTGTTACTATATACTTATCGAAATAGGCAACGATTTTTAATTAACAGTGATATTCACTTTTACAGTACGAGAACAGTTAAAGACATTCATATTGCCCACCACCGCCTAAATGTTTCTAAATTTTCCCCGAATATATTGGGACCCAAATTATATAACAATTTACCAAGTGATTTAAAAAATATTACTTCGATAAATATATTCAAAAAAACATTGAAAGCTTATCTGTTAAACCATATGCACTATAACATAAATGAAATTAAAATGTAATTATTTTAAAATATAAAATTACGAACATGGTCGTGATTTTATATTTTGTTGTTTAAAGTTTTGAAAACTAAAAGAGGCGTGAGCTTGTTCTGGCAAGTTGGGTATTTTTGTATTTGTATTATTGATTTAATTATTGTATTGTATTTCTATGACGCTTCCAATGCTATAACACTATATGTATATTGTATATTAGTCCATGAAATAAAAATTATTATTATATTATTATTATATTATTATTTTAGCAACATTAAACGTTATATTAATGTTGATAAAACATTACTTGAATGAATTTGTTCAGTGTGTTTATTCTGTTTAATATGTCAACTGTCAATAGTGACACAAAAACTCGATTTTTGTTGTAAAAATATTCTTCATTGATTCTTATTTAAGGTTAAAATTCTTCATATTGAAGATATTTCTTCAAGTATGGCAACTCTGTGTTAACCACTTTAAAGCTAGGGCGTTGGTAATGCGCACGCGTGTGAATTGTCAATGTAAACATAACCCACGTTTACTTAATTTGTTTATCGGAAATGAAACCTATCTAACGTATACTAAAAGGAAAAGCCGCACCAAAATAAACAAAATGGTAATATTAATAATCACAAATAAACAGTAATTTAATTCATCAAATTGTTCCACAGTTCGGAAATAACTACAAATTCGTAAAATTGTGGTTAGTGAGTGTTGTGATTTATTTCCTACTATTTGCTTTCGTTTCTGATTTATATTTTAAATCACCGATACACCATGGACTGACTCCACAAAAAGGGCCTGCAATCGCTAAACGTGTTGTCTTAATTGTTGCCGATGGTTTGAGATATGAGTCTTTGATTAAACAAGCGGAGCATGCACCGTATCTTACGTACGTATAAATTATAATATCGCAAGCCTTAAATTTAGTTAATTGCTTGAGAATGTACATACTGGAAACTAGTATCAAACTTGGATTTTTTAGAACATTCAGCAAGTAACTGCCATAGCGTATATTGCAAACATTCCTTTTGAGCCAAGAGGTTTTTTGTATTTTTGTTGTTTGTATAATGATAAATTAAATTTTACGCTAGTAAAACTTTTTATCAGCTTCTTCTTGATTAATGGCCTTGGCAACTGGGCTCTTTCGACTAGTCTCTGATGTTTTATTTCAGTTGATTAACTCTTTATCAGCTATATTTCTAGTATTGATATTGACAAATAATCCAACGTGATCCATTACACGTATAAATATTCAAATTTTGCAGTCATTTAACGCTTACAAATCGTAATTACATAGCGGTCCCTAGGGACCGCTTTGGCGCAGGTGGTAAGTTATGCAGCGATCCCTGGGGACCGCCCTGGCGGTTAACGTATTAAAATACGATGCAAGTTGACAAATATAAACAAATTATCTTGGTAACAATTTATATCGGTAGTCTAATCTTTTATGATGTTAAGCCGACTTAAAAACGGGCAATCAGCTCATGGTATGGTGCACACAAAAGTTCCGACTGAATCCCGGCCTGGACATGCAGCGCTTTTAGGTGGAATTTATGAGGATCCCAGTGCTGTCTTTTCTGGTTGGAAAAAAAATATTGTCGATTTTGATACAGTTGTTAATCAATCTACAAATGTTTGGGCTTATGGAAGTCCTGATATCATTCAAGCATATACTAAAAAAGGTACATATTTACATTATCGTACTAAGGTTTACAAATAATGTGTTTTAGCTTTTACTTTCACACTAATGAATATAGAGCTCGTTCCATGGGAGTACACCAAGAAATCATAAATTTCATGTGAAAACCGTTGACATTTTGTAAGTTTCTAAAATATGGCATATAAAATTATAACCTGGTTTTAATTCTGGCTACACCCATGGCCCATTTAATTGGATGAGTAGTGCTGACATATTTTTATCTAGGTGGAGTTTATCTCTGTTACTAATTAAGTAGTTTGCCTAAAAATAATGTCATTTCTCTATTGTAATTCACTTTTGATAAGTTAAAAAAGTCATTTTATGTGTGCAAATGTGTTCTAATTTCTCGCCTAGTTAAATGAAACGATCTCTAACAAATTAAAGTTGTCGCATAACTAAAGCAATAATTATAACAATCAAAATTAAAAATTACTTAAGTTTATTATTAAAAATATTTATTTAAATTATTAATTACAGATCAAAATAAATTAGTGGCGGAATCATATTCTTCAGTATTTCAAGATTTTAGCGGAAGCAGTAATACATCCGGTTTAGACAACTGGGTTTTTGACAAAATAAGCACTTTACTGCATTATAAAGATGAGTGCAGTCAGAGGTTTTTCAAGATGAGACAGAATCAAAGAGAGGTTTTTAGTGGCATTGACATAAAGTGCGATAAGTGCGAGGGCTCAGATGAATTTTTGGGGAAGCGGTATTGCTGTCTTCAAGAAGACACAATTAGGAAAACTAATCAGATGTCCGCTTCAATTAATGTGCTTCTAAAAACGATTAAAGAATTGAAAAATAATTGTATTGGAGGAGCGAAGAAATGTGAAGGTGCTTTCTGTGAAAGTGGAAATTTATTTTTTCTTCATTTATTGGGAATGGATTCAGCTGGACATATTCATAAACCTAATGATATGTAAGTTGATAATTTTTATTTAACAAACAATAAATAACTTTATTCATACTAATCTAAAGGCCCGTATCGATTAGAATATTTGCCCGTTGTGTGTCACTGTAACGTAACATTTGTTGACACACAATGGTGCAACGGATTGCTTACTTTAGTCGTATCATGGATGTGATTAATTAATCATGTTTCGAGTAGACGTCACGACATTCGTGGTTGATCGGCCGGTGAATAAGAAGAGACTGCACCCGTCACAACTACCACACTTCGGTAATGTGTCAATTTCTTTGATGCATTGGGCAAAAACCGCCATCTGGCCGATTTCGACTAAATCGCAAAATTAATAAGATCTCTTTAAATTTATTCTTATCTAACATGTTTATCGCCACGCGGCATTCACTTTGTGCCGCGTTAAATTTGCGTTTATTTCCCGCGATGATATATATATACAGTAGAACCTCGCTATACCGGGCCTCGAGATACCGTGATTCGGATATATTGGGGTCATTTTTCAGGTTTCTTTTTTTTTTAAGATGTTAATTTTAACAATTGACTGCGTACCGCCCTGATTAGGTAAAATGTTCCGGCGTCATTATTGTATTATATGTCTTGTTATGTAGGTGGATACTGCACATATGTATATATATATATATATATATATATATATGCGTGTGTGTGTATGTGACTATTATACAAATTACATATATTCGGATATACCGTGTTTTCCTTATATCGTGCTAGGTATAGACAAAAGCCATCCCGGTATAACGAGGTTCTACTGTGGTTTATTTACGGATAACCATTTTACAATACAAAATATGAAACAAACTGGTAATAGATCCTAAAACAAGTAAGATTACAATAAATATACACAAAATAACTCACAAAACATATTAAAATTTTACAGAAAAGATACATCAATATTTCTTTTACACACTACAAAGTTATTTAAATTAAAAATATAGTTCCTTAATTTCTTAAGAGTGATATTAAAAAAATCGACAGAGACAATTATAAAGCCAATGCGCTGTTCCGAACTGTTTGGCGTACTCAGTTCTTTTTGTATACTATTAAGTAGCACGGGTGAATTAATGTGTCCATTTATAAGTTTGTACACAAAAATAACATCAGAACTATATCGTCTGTGCTCTAAAGTGTGCAAATTGAGTGCTACTAATATGTTGCTGTAGCTATCTTCGAATCCAAATTTGAAACGTAAATAGCTTAAGAATTTACGCTGAACTCTTTCGATTTTATTAACATCGATGGCGGTATAAGGACCAAAACAAAGAACAATATTCTAGATGGGGTCGTACTAATGCTACATAAAGTTTGATCACTGTAAACTCTATGCAGTTTCTTTTTAAAAAACCTAGCATTTGAAACGCTTTTGACGTAATTACATTAATATGCGCTGAGAAATTTCAATTGCTAGTGAGAATCACACCAAGGTCCTTAATTGAATTAATTTGCGTGAGGCGCCTGTCAATAAGAAAATAACCATTGGATACCGGAGATCTAATTTTAAAGAAACTGATAGCATGGCATTTCTCAATATTCAACTGAATTTTATTGAGGGTACACCAATGAATAAATCTATGCAGATCTTGTTGTAAAAGTTGAGATGAATGACTGTTATCAACGCTACAAAATATTTTCATGTCGTCAGCAAAAAGAAGACACTGCGAATGATGAAAGCATGAAATGACATCGTTGATAAAAATATTAAATAGAAGTGGACCAAGATGTGATCCTTGGGGTACCCCCGAGGACACAGAAATGAACAAAGACATATGAGATCCAATACGAACTTTTTGTGTTCTTTTGCAAAGGTACGATTAAATCCATTTAAAAAGAGTGCCATGTATGCCCAATCTGAGAGGTTTGGTTAACAATAGGCCATGATCTACAGTATCAAACGCCTTGGAAAAGTCGGTGTATACAGAATCAATCTGCTTACCCCTCTCCAAGGCGTTCGTAATGTAATTCCCGTATACCAAAAGATTTGTAGCAGTAGAAAGGCCGCGTCTGAATCCATGCTGTTCCTCCACAATTAAGGGATCAATAAGGGGGGATATTTGAGCAGTTACTAATTTTTCAAATATCTTTGGTTGGTTGGTGACGAGGTTTTTCGAACCCTTTTTATGAATGGGTGTTATGAGAGCGTCCTTCCAATGGGTAGGAAATTCGCCACTCTTCAAAGAGTTGTTGAAAATTAACCAAAGTGGTCGACTAAGCAACAAAGAACATTGCTTTAAAAACAAAGCTGGTAAGGCATCAGATCCCATGGAGTTATTATTGTTAAGGGAAGAAAGTTCATTTAGCACAGATGAAATGGGAATATCAGTCAATGATCAAAGTTTTAAATAATATAATTAATTCGAATGATCATTATTTATTTACAAAAACATATAAATTGTCTTTCAATATTCACATAATTACCATTATATTTACACATTAAATTAACATACACTACGGGCAAGTATAGAAGTATAGAATTATGCTGACAAGATTAAAATGAACCCATTATATTAACTACATATTACGTACTATATATGTTATTATATTAACTACGTATGGGGTGGAAGTGTGGGGGACGAAAGGGTATGAGTGTATGAAGAGGGAGCAGTTGTGGTTCTTGAAGCGTATGTTGGGGTTGAAAAGGTCAACACCCGGATACATAGTGCTGCAGGAAACGATTAGAGAGAAACTAGAGGATGGGGAAATGGTGAGAATGGCTAGGTATGAGATGAAGTTATGGGATCTGGAGGAAGAGAGATTGGTGAAGGCGGTGTGGGTGGTGTGCATGAATGGGAGAGAGGGTAGATGGAGGAGCGAGAGAAGAAGAATGTATGAGAGGGTGGGTTTGTCGGAGACAAAGGTGATGGAATGGGGTAAAGGTGGATGCGTGGGTGAAAGAGAAGGGGGAGGGGGTGGCAGCACAGGAAAGACAGGGGTGTATAGAGAGGAGTGAATACAACGATAGGTACAGGAGGTGGCAGGTGCATAGGAGAATGCCGAGGTATTTGGTGGAGGGGGGATGGAGTAGGGAGGAAAGGGTGGTGCTGGCGAGGTGTGGGTCAGGGGAGAGAGTGTAACGGGGCGCTCGAACCGGGGGTGGCAATATGTTGTTTTTAAGCAAGATTTCAATTTGCAATTTATAAATAATAAATTTAAGATACATGCCACTTCCGTTCGGAACCCTATCACTTTCCGATAGCTCAGAAAAATAAAATATTTCTAATACTTACCCCTTTTTCCGTGTCTCGAACCACTCACAATTAACTTTAAGGATTTTACGAGATATTATTTTTATGATTAAAAAGCAAGTCGTATTTTAGAAATAACAACTATTAAAGATTTATTTAGAAATAAATAGAAATTCAAAATTAATAACAATGAAAGAAAAAGAAGATACAAGAAACTAATAAGACAAAAATATATATATGGAATTAAATAGAAACAAAAATTATGTTTAAACGAAAGAATTACTTTTATACAAAAATAATGATTGTTAAGCAGCAGAATTATTTTTAGACAAACACTTTTGTTTAAGAGAAAAATAAGAAAGTAAAGTTATATCTCGTAAAAATCTTAAGAGAGTAAAATAAAATAGTACCAATCTATTTACCACCAATGTTAGCACTACAACACAAACTGACTCGACTTACTGTACACTGACTTAATAAACACACTGATTATCACTGGATGAACTTGGAAAGAATACTTTTCGAACACTGAGAGAATACTGAATATTGTCTGGCTGTCCTGCTATTTTATAGCCAGAAAATTTGCTAAGGGGTAAGTTGGGGGTAGCAGAGCCCTGGAAGGGTATCTTCACCCTTACCTCATTGTTTGAGGATGTGGTAGGGATGCTTACTCCCCAAACCCATTGGTTACCCCTTGGCGTGGGTGATCACTCTCAATCATCATTGGTTGATCGCTCGCTCGACGCTGATTGCTTGACGATCATTTGAGCGACAACGGATTTGAGAGTGACACCTCTAAATTTTTGGTAAAAATATTATTGATATTTTTCCAAATTAAAAAAAAAGATTCAGTTGTTTAGTGCAAAACAAGATTAATGATTAATTTGTTCTAACTGTTGGTGGGTCATAGATTGGCTAAATGCTAAAAGCACATTTTTTAGATGTGAGAGAGAAAAAAAAATATCAATCAATGAATATCTTAAAATAAAAATGTTTGTCGAGATTATGAATAACTCAAAATATATACAAAAGTAATACAAAACAAATAACAGATATTAATTAATTGATTGATCGTTGATATCTGTGATTTAAAAAAAATGGATTTGAATAAATTCATTAAAAAATGCGAAATGAAGAATAAGAGAAAAAAAACATATTTTGGGTAAACTGTACCTGAACTAAAGAAATGTTTTACAATGCCTTAAGTACGTTCAGCGTAGTTTCGGGATTGAAACACAGTGGCTATAATCTTCCCTTTGAAAAGGTTTATTACCTATCCCGAAAATACGCTGCCGGTTTATTACTTTATTACCCTAGGAATTATGAACACAAAAGGCAAACATTTCTTTACGAACTTAACAGATTTTCGGATTAAAATGAGAGTTTAATTTTATTTAAATAACGAAAGAAATGAAATGCAATGGGGTCCGATGTTAAATTGAAGAAAATTAAATCGCGGTATAAAAATTAAACGTGTTACGACGTGTCAAAATGACACGCCGGTAACAAGAGGAAGGAAGGTGTGGATGGGGGAAGAGTATGGGAAGTGTGTAATGTGTGAGCGGGGGAGGGATATGTGGAAACGCTGGAGAAGTTGCAGGAAAAGAGGGAAAGCAGTAGAAAGAGAGGGGGCAGCGATTAGTGTAGATGTAATGTAATTATGCCAATAAAGGTCTTTTTTTTTTTATTAACTACATAACACAATTAATGAATTGTTTGTGTTTCAGCCATTTTCTAGAAACCTTAAATAACTTAGACAGAGGAGTTGAGAAGGCGGTGAATTTAATCGATGACTTTTTCAACGATTATGAAACTGCCTACATTTTCACTGCAGATCACGGAATGACCGATTGGGGTTCCCACGGGGATGGGTCCGATATGGAAACTGAGGTGCCTTTTATAATGTGGGGCAAAGGAATCAAAAACAGCGACGAGATGTTTCATTTGCATCAATCCGATATTGCACCGCTGATATCTATATTGCTTGGAGTTCCAGTTCCTACAAACTCAGTTGTGAGTAAAATAAAAAATGCAATTGTGGTAGAATGGCCAATAAATAAAAAATCAAAATCATGTAAATAATATAAATTATGTTAAATTCTTTGTAATTTAGTGTATTTTACATTTAAAAACGCAACTACCTATATAATTTCTTTTAATTTTCAGGGGTTTATAGAACATCGTATTTTAAATGATAGTGAAGAATACATTACACGTGCTCTTTTAACGAATCTCGCACAATTAATCGAGTTATATAATTTCATAAGAAACAACTACAAAAGTGATTACTTTTTTAAAGATATGGAATACTTTAAATATAAAACTCCAGATCATTTTATTAATGAATTAAGAACAAAAAATTATGTTCAACCGGATTTAATAAAAGAAGTCGCTTCGGCTGTCCTTAAAGGCATCAAATACCTTAATGATTATTATTTCACCCCGAAAATGGCAACAGTGTGGTATGGTTTTATACTGTGGACTATATATTTAGCGATATCCCTTCATGAAAGTAGTAATCCTATCAGCAGTCGTTGGTCGAAAAAATTTATGATAGCACGAAGATGGTTTCAATTATCCATTACTGGACTGGCTCTTTCAGTTGCCGCATATGCGTTCAGTAAGGACTTTTAGTAATCAATTTGATTCAATCAAAGTAATGCATGTTATTACAATTTTATTAGATTTAAGAACTTCCTACTTCAGTTACTTGTATATTATTTTCTCAAGTTTGGTGACGATATCCATTGTTGGGAATGAAAGAGTAGTTTTTAGCATCTACAACCTCAACAGGAAACGTGAAAAAAGTCTAATTGTTATCCGTATATTGATAATGATCAGTTTAATACAGATGTTGGTAAGTGTAATTTTATGATTGGGTGTAATAATTTTGTTTTCGATTGAACTTTATAAAACACTAACACTTTCTTTGTAGCACTCGAAATGTACATAGCATAAATAAATGTTTTTAGTGAAAAAAGTGTTAGTGTTTTATTAAGTTTAATTATATTCATCTCTTCACGTAACTCAAACCAAATACATAAGATTTTGTTTTAATTAAATTTAATTTTCTAGGTGTTTGGATTCTCTTATAAATATATTTATGGTGCTGTTATGTTTATTCTCGTGATTTGGGTCTATACTTTTAAATCGGTAAGAAAAGGATTGAAGTTCTTATGGGCTTTCGCTAATATTTGCCTCACTGGATGTTTAGTAATTCCACATAACACATCATTTCACTTTGACAAATTGTAAGTTAAGTTTATTGAGTTTTTAGCACACATCATAAAAAATCCCAATTTTTTTTTCGAGAAACTAAGGCCCAATTGCAACAGAAAACTTTGAACTGGTTCATCTCTAAACTCGAGTTCAAGATGACAGTTCTTATTGTTCTACTGTCAGTTTAACCTTAAGTTCAGAGACCAGTTTAACATGTTAGGTGCCCTAAGTGAACTTCATAATACTAAATTTGCATATGTTTTTTCTATTTTCAGTTATGTAGGTGCAGTTTTATGGATATTTTACTATGTAACAACACTATACATATTAAAATCCAATCATTGGAAGGAAATGAAGTTGGCTGTGATTTTCTCAGGAGTTCCATTAATATTTTGTTTTGTAACCATCATCAATGTTTTCATAGTAGCACATCAATTTGAATATAACGGAGTTTTAGCCGGACCACGTATAGTTTCCTGGATTGTGACTGGTAATTTATACCAGGGTTCTCCAAACCTGACCTCCGGCCTTCGTGAATCTGACCCACGAACAGCAGTTGAATTTAGCCCAAATGTCATATTTTGTAATTTTATTAACGAATTTTAGTTAAAGCACACTTAAATATGTTGTATTGTATACAGAGAATTTCTTTAAAGTATACATATTTATTTATTTGTCAAACCTACAGAAGCCATTTACAAAAACACATAAATATAAACATTAATGACAATAGTTTAGTTATAAAACTTAAAACTAGCCTAAATCTAATAACTAAGGGTTAAATAAAAAATAAGCGTCTATATCCCAAAATATACGCTGTAGAGTTTTCCTTTTAAGTATACATATCTACAGATACTATATACGTTATAAATCTTTAGATATTCGTTGCTTTTAAAAAAGAGTTTAAATTGAAGCTTTAAATAAGTGTTCTCCACTCCCAGACTAAGCATGAAGTAAAATTTCGAGTTTAGACAAGCCTGAAAACTCGAAATATCATTCCAAGTGAAGTTCAAAATGTGCTACTTAAGCAGTATGAAAAAGACGTATATTCTCAACTTCACATCAAATCAGTGTTTAATACACGTGGCACATGAAGTAAAATTTCGAGTTTAGAAAAACCTGATAGTTTGGTTTGGTCGTTCCGCTTCGCCACATGACCAGACCAAATTTTCAGGCTTTCCTAAATTTGAAATGTTACTTTATGCTTAGTTTCCAAGTGAAAAACACTTGTTTAAATTCATTGAATTGATTGTTCGATGATTGAATTGAACTCTTTTAAAAAACGAGTGTCGGAAAATTTAGAGCGCATGCATATGTGTACTTAAAATAAAAATTCCCTGTATGTAATAAGCAGTATATTTTAAACTTTACAATATTCAGTGTTCTACACGCGTGGCGCATGAAGTAAAATTTCGAGTTTAGAAAAGCCTGAATTTGGACCAATCCAAATTTTCAGGCTTTTCTAAACTCGAAATTTTACTTCATGCTTAGTCTGGGAGTGGAAAACACTTGTTTAAAGCTTCAAATTGAACACTTTTTAAAAATAACGAATTACTTAAAAAAAATCCCTGTATTTGCCGCGCAATGAAAACAGTTTGGAGACCCTTGATTTATACGAACATAAACAACACATACTAATTAAACTCTAATTTCAGTTGCATCTGTAACATCGATTCCACTTTGCCCAAATAATATAATGATCAAATTCAACTACATATGTGCCAGCTTAGCAGTGCCTTTTATATCAATGTCATTTAATTACGATATTATTTCCTATACGATATTGGTGCTCTGGTTGAATCTATGGATTATTATTGAAACTAAAATCTACAATAACACGAGCAATATTTTCCATCAGAAATATGTAACAGGAATGACACTAAATAGTCACTCTGTAAATTTTGACAGTTACCGAAGCAGTTTCTTCTATGTATCCTTTATATTTATTTTCATGTAAAGTTCAAAATGTTAAGAAATTCCAATTAATAATTTAATATATTTCAAAATTTTAGCAATTATCAACATTTCTTGGCATTTTATCACCTTTTAACACTTTTTCACAATTTTCGCAAATTTCAACATTTTCCCTTTTTTATTTTTGACAATTTCGGCATTTGATACAAGGCCGTAGCCAGGGAAAATTGACGTATCTCACAACATTGACGTGTCTTATAATTCCCCATTTCTCACAACTCCCCCTCCCCATGTCTCACAACTCCCCCTCCCCATGTCTCACAACTCCCCCTCCCCATGTCTCACAACTCCCCCCGATGTCTCTCAACTCCCTACTCTACCCACTAAGTAAAATAATGTTGCACATTAATACAACGTTTAAAGTTGTTACAATGTTGATATAACGTTATTTGTTTGTTTTTTGCTCAGTGGGTACCCTGGTTTCTGGTGCAAAGGGGAGTGTGCAGTTCTGCACTGCACTTAGGCCTCATTAGGCCCATTGTGCCACCTCCCATAGATCACCCATCCTCAGTTTAGCCAGCCTACCTTGTTTAGGTATTCTAGCATAGCTGAGGTGGGTAGATCTCTTATGTAGGCCATCTATCACCCAATATGGACTCCCTGATTGACGATAGTGCCAGGCATTCACAAAGCTGCAACCTCTACAAGATGGGGAGTCAACTATCCCCATCCTATAGAGGTGCCCGTTTAGTCCACAGTGACCAGTAAGGATGGCAGTTAAGCGCCTGAGATTCCCTTTAGCCAGCTGCAGGTACCGTTTCGCTGATCTCTCATTGGGATACATAAGTGTTTCCTTAGAGAGCTTGCAGCCCTCGATATCATCCCAACGCATCCTGAATTTCTCCAGGGCATTGGTTTGTAATATGTTACACAGGGAGAGAGGAGCTAACCGCACTAGCGGCTCCGGTGAGAGTAGATTCATCCCAGCCGCAGCTCTTGCCAGCGCGTCAGCTCTCCCGTTACCTGTGTCTGTATCATGCCCTTTCACCCAGCAGACTTCAATTGTTGTGCATTGCTGCCTGTCTGAGTTTCCCGTGGCACTCTATTTCGGTCTCTGACCAAGCATAGGCTTTCTGCAGAGACAGAATCGCTTGCCTGCTATCCGTTAAGATTAGTATGGCTACATTTGTCACCTTGCGGTTTATGATGTACTCAGCCGCAAGTGTTATTCCCATCAGCTCCAGTTGCGTGATGGTTCCATGAATTCCCATCGGAACCTTTGCTTGGATTTTTAGGGTTTTAGAGAAAACTCCAAGGCCCGATCCTTCTCTCCTTTTAGATCCATCTGTGTAGATCCTTATAGCAGACTCTCTCATCTGCTTAGTGGGTTGAATAGTAACGTTGTAGGGTGCAGTGGGTACCCTATTTATTTTTGTAGTTTTTAACTTTTTAAATTACAGTTAACATATAATTGCAAATATTATCTGCTACCTGGGAGTTCGTATTAAAAATATGAATCCTTAATAATTTTTTCTACAGATTGCGATAACAATTTGCTACTTCTTCGCAATAGGAAACATGGCGAGCTTCAGCGGCTTCGACCCGTTATGGTCCAGGGCGTACGTGTCGACATTCAGTCCATTTTTAATGGCCTCGCTGATTATGTTTAAAATGGTTATTCCGTTCTTCCTCATCACCTGCGCTTATTTAGCAATCAATACGATTCAACAGAAAAACGTGATGAACGTGTTCACCATAATCATGCTGCAACTCAACCAGATGATACTGAACTTCATGTTGCACGTGAAGAACGAGGGATCCTGGAAGGAGATTGGACAATCTCTTTCGCATTTCATCGTAATGGAAGTGATGGCCATTGTGTTGTTGACGTTTTATATGATATCGAAATATGTGGCAGGGTTTTGTGTACCGCTAAGTGCGCTCTTTAAGAAGAGAAAAGAGCATTTGTGATTCTAGTCTTTAACTTAATTTTTTATTAAAAATGTATAGATATTTATAAAATTAAATATTTAATAAAAAAACATTATTTAATTTTAAATCTCTCTAAAGCAGGGCTTCTCAACCTTTTTTAGGTCAGCCCCCCCTCCCTTATTACTCAAGAACATTTCCACGCTTTATGAAAGAAGAATTTTAGCCATAAATAATGACCAACGAAGAAAAGAATATTTTTACATTTTTTTGTGTTATTGTTAAGTTGAGTAAAGTGTTTTAAAAACTTCACTCTAAATCGGTGTTTAATACGGGTGGCCCATGAAGTAAATATTTCGAGATAAGAAAAGCCTAAAATATTTACTTCATGCTTAGTCTGAGAGTGGAAAACACTTGTTCCAATATTATTGCACACTTACTAAATACTTAATTTTGTTTTAAATTCAATTTAATATAAATTGTTTGTTGGTTTAAAGAAAATTAACAATCAACAGATGTCTAATCCCCATCAAACACGTACCTACTTACCCACAGATAACCTTTTTTCGGCTAAAATTAGTTTATTACCACCATAACCACACCCCCTACCGACACCCTCTAATTCCCTCTTTTTTAGTGTATATATATCAGTGTAAAATGTATATTTTTCGTATTAGTATCAAACCATTGATAATGGACACTTCGTGTCCGAAATGTACATTTGGTTACAAAATAAAGTATTGAAGAAAGGTTCTAAGTGTTTTTTAATCAAAGCCATTAAATTCAATGAGTTTAGAAAAAACATAATATCTTACTTTATATATAATTCAAATATCTTGACAAGTTTTATCAAAAATTTAATTTATTGTTTAAATTTTATAAAGAAAATCCCATTGCATTCGAACATTCAAAAAAGAAGTTTGTAAAAAACATTGATGAAATTTATTTTTGAATGAAAAATTTTAGCCATGAATAATAACGAATGAAAAAACAAAATTATTTATTTGCATTTTGAAGAATTTTGTGTTTTTAATAAGTTAAATAAAGTGTTTTGTTCATGACAATCTTATAATATGTGCATTATTTAATTTTGTAAGCAGCATAAATGGGGTGCATTAAACACGGCATTTGCGTGTTTAATATGGTTTTCAAGCCACGCTAATTCGCGTTTTGATTGGTTCACAGAACCCGATTTATGATGACGTCACATTACACATTCAAATCATGATACCGCAATCTATCATCATTTATCTGTCAAATTATTATAAAACAAAACGGAAAATATAAAATAAAAAATTTCAGTGACTCTGTGAATCAGGAAATCAGTGACTCACTGACTCGTTGAATCTGTGAATCAGTGACTCGGCGAATCAGTGAATCAGGCAGGCAGGTAATTCAAAAATAGCGCCCACCAGTGACGGCTCGCAGCCTAACTTCAGGGTCGGCCAGAGACCCAAGGTAATATGTATCAGTTATTGAAAGGTGACTTTGTTGTGCAATACCTTGTGTTTATAAAGCGCGATCCCAACCTCAAATGTTTTGTGCCTTGGCGCTGTGGCAGACCCTGAAGTTAGCCTGCGAACCGTCGCAAATTTGTTAAATACTCAATTTTGTTTTTAATTTAATTTAATATTTATGTTTAGTTGATTTAAAGAAAATTAACAATCAATAAATGTCTAATTGCCATAAAATTGAATGTGTTGTAAGGAAAAGATAATAACTTACTTTATACATAATTCAGAAATCTTGACTAGTTTTTTTCAAAAATTCAATTTATTGTTTAATTTTTATAAAGAAAAATCCCATTGCATATGAAAGTTTGAAACAGGAGTTTATAAAAAAAAAATGCAGAAATTTTTTTTCCAATGAAAAATGTTAGCCATAAATAACGACCAATGAAGAAAATTATTTTTTTGCATTTTGAAACATGTGTTATTGTTAAATGTAAAGAAGTAAATATTTCGAGTTTAGAAAAGCCTAAAAATTTGGATTGGTCACTCCGCTTCGCTACGCGACCAATCCAAATTTTCTAAGCTCGAGATATTTACTTTATGCTTAATCTGGGAGTGAAAAACACTTGTTCCAATATTATTGCACACTTACTAAATACTTAATATTATTTTAAATAACTACTTATTTAAATTCACAGCCAATGCGAAACTACTAGGAATCACACTTGACACTACATTGAGTTATAAACACCACATTGCTAATTTATCAGTAAAGCTTGGTAAATCTTGCTACTGCTTAAAAATTTTAACAAGAAATACGAATATCGACATCGCAAAGACATTTTATTATGCAAACTTCTATTCACATCTGAAATATGGGATTATGTTTTGGGGGAATAGTATTCATAATAATGTAGTTTTTAAAGCTCAAAAGCGTGCTCATCGCATCATTTGTAAAATGAAAATCAATGATAGTTGTAGGGGACTATTTAAAAGAATGGGTATTTTGACAACTCCATCAATCTATATTTACGAATGTATAAAATTTTTAACCAAAAACAGAAGGCTCTTTTCTCAATATACCTTAAGCAGCACTCATAATACAAGGCATGGTACTACCTATGTGTATCCAATACATAGATTAACAATGTTTGAACGAGGCCCATTGTACAATTGTATTAAATTTTATAATCATCTTCCTTTGTGTATAAAAAATGAACAAAGTGTCTATAAAATGAAGCGTGTGGTCTATGAGTTTTTATGTACGTTAGAACCTTACAGTATAGATGCGTATTTAAACCATTCATGTAGCAATTAGTTTTAACTTAATGTATTGATTCTTTGTTATTTTCGGGACGTATTTCCGTGTTGTCTTGTATATATCTATATGTAACTGTATATGTGTATACACTCTCTACATTGGAAATATATATTATTATTATTATTATTATTATTAACTTTCCACTCGACTCTGTTGTCGGTTATATTATGCTTGGACGGGCGTTTGGTTGAGGAAATTTCGCGTTATGTTGCATGTATGTAGTATGATTGCTTTCTGTACTTGTGTGTGAATGTTTTTGGGTAAATGTAATTCGTATTATTATTATTATTATTTAATTTAGCACGTCCTTGGTTGACGGTGAGTAAATGGACACGGTTTCCAAAACAAGTGTCCATATCGCTATGGAGGGAGATTGAGGTGAGAACGAACTATTGCTGTGGTGTTTAGAATTACAGACTTTTGGAGCTGAATGTAGGTGAGTGGAGGTAGCTTAATTTTTAGGAGGCTATCGTGCAGTTTCTTTGGTATTACTCCTGTTGACGATATTACAATAGATAAGACATATACCTCTTTCTGCTTCCACATATTCCTAATTTCGTCTGCCAGGGGTTTGTACTTGTTAATTTTTTCCTGCCAGGTAGCCTGCATGTTATGAGTATTAGGAATAGCAATGTCTATAAGGTATGTTATATCTTTCTCTTTGTCTGTTAGTGTGATGTCTGGTCTATTGCAAGGTATGCTCTTGTCCGTGATAATGCTCCGGTTCCAGTACAATATATGTTTGTCGTTTTCAAGGACATTGGCTGGTTGGTACTCATAATATGGAGTTTTATCATCAGTTAAGGTGTGTAATGCAGCTATTTTTTGATGTACAATGCTAGCGACCTGATCGTGTCTCTGCAGGTAGCTTGTGGGTGCCAACATTGCACATGCAGCAGTGATGTGTTAGATAGTTTCTGATGCATTCTGGCATCGCCTGCAGCTGTCTACAATATTAGCTTCTTTTAATATAAATTTGCGGTAGTTCTTCGTAGCTATGACCTGGTCTTGGATCGCGATCATAACGCCCTCTGTCTCAATGAACAGGTCCGCCTGAGTCAGCCATTTGTTCGACGCTTTCTGATCGACAAAGTTATGGCTAAGATCATTTGGGTGTCGCCCGTGTAGTGCTTTTCCAATCCAAGATTGCTTTTTCCCTTGTTCAAAATCCGCATTTGATTGCATTGGTTGTTCGTTAGAGTGCAGTAGGTCCAGTAGCGTATAGTTGTTATCTGAAAGACGGATCGCTTCATGCAGTGGTGTTTGCTTGCTGAGAAAATAGCGTTGTAGTTTCTTAATCTGCTTTTCGTTTAATCTCTCGACATCAATGAGCCCTCGGCCTCCTATTTCGCGCGGCAAATTTATCCTTTCTATTGCCGCCTTTGGGTGGTGGGCGCGGAATTTAGTCAACGTTGTTCGTGTTTTGGTTTGTATATTTTGTAGCTCAGTATTTGTCCACTTAACAGTTCCGAAGGTATAGGTTAAGACTGGTACCGCGTATGTGTTGATGGCTATACACGTGTTTTTCCCGTTAAGTTTCGATTTCAAGATCCCAGTTAACCGCTTGATGTATTCTTCTGTTGCATTTTCTTTAACTGTTTTATGTTGGATACGTGCCGCCTGTAAAATGCCAAGGTACTTGTAAACATCGGTGATTTCCATTGATTCAATGCTTCCTCCATCCTTCGTTTCAAAGTCATTTCGTGTTATTCGCCCCTGGTTGACATTAAGGGTTTTACATTTATCCAGGCTTCTCCCGCGATATTCAGATGTGTTTTATCTGAATATCGCGGGAGAAGTCCTCCGTGATCTTGATAAGCTGGTTCAGTTGTGGTTCATTTGAGGCATACAGTTTAATGTCATCCATATAAAGCAGGTGACTGATAACATGCTTGGTCCTCAATCCCTGCCTTATTTGGAATCCATAGCCTGAACTGTTGAGTAGTGCGGACAATGGGTTCAGTGCTAGACAAAACCATAGTGGGCTTAGGCTGTCCCCCTGGAAAATACCTCTATTGATTTTTATAGGTTGCGACGTTGCGTTTTGTCCATTTTGGTTGATTTGCAGTACGACGTTCCACGTTGACATTATATGCGAGAGAAATGTGGTGATCTTATTTTCCACTTTATATAGCTTTAGGACATGCAGAAGCCACGGGTGCGGGACGGAATCAAACGCCTTTTTATAATCAATGAAGGCAGTGTATATGTTTCTTCGTTTATTTGCAGCCTGTTCCATAACAACCGAGTCAATTACAATCTGTTCCTTGCACCCTTACGACTTCTTAATGCAACCTTTTTGTTCCTCTGCCAGTATATTGGACGCGTCAAGGTGCTGGTAGATCGCTCCAGATATACACGATGTTAGTATTTTGTATAGGGTGCATAGACAGGTTATTGGTCTGTATTGGCTTGGGTCAGATAGGCTCTTTCCTTTTGGTATTAAATACGTCAATCCCCTACTAAGGAAACTCGGCATAGTTACTGGATCATTAAGGAATTGTTCAAAGTATCGTGAGATATAAGGGTGAGTACATGACAATTTCTTAAGCCAGAAGTTGTGGATTTGGTCAGGACCGGCTGCTTTCCAGTTTTGTGTATTGTTTATAGCTTCCGTAATCATTTTAGTAGTTATTTTGCAGGGTGTCATCTCTAGGGTTTCGGCCATTTGATTTTCTATTCTAGAGATCCAAGTTGTTTTGTGGTTATGCTGGACGGGTCGTGATTGTTGACCAGAATTGTTCTAATTATTATTATTATTAGATGTTTCGGTTTCTTTATTAAACGATTTCAATTATGTTGTTGACCAGAATTGTTCTAATTATTATTATTATTAGATGTTTCGGTTTCTTTATTAAACGATTTCAATTATGTTAACATAAGACTTTTATACATTTGATGTTATAATTAATATTAAATAACTGAAATAAGTATTTATTTTAAAATTTATTCGTAAATATACGAAATCTTTAGATATTTGTTGTTTTTTTTAAAACAGTTAAATTTGAAGCTTCAAACGAGTGTTTTCCACTCCCGACTAAGCATGAAGTAAAATTTCGAGTTTAGAAAAGCCCCGTGAAAATTTGTCGAGGGTCGCGCAGCGACCCGAGACAAATTTTCTGGGCTTTTCTAAACTCGAAATTTTACTTCATGCGCCACGCGTATAATACACTGATTTCAAGTGAGGTTTAAATATACATAACTTTCACAGTATTTTAGTGTTTTATATGCATGGCGCATGAAGTAAAATTTTGAGTATAGAAAAGCCCAGAAAATTTGTCTCGGGTCGAACTATATTATTATTATCATCATCATTATTTTTTTTATAAGTGATTCGTTTACGAACGATTCATAAAGAACGAATTACTTTTAAGAAATGATTCGGTTGATTCGAATCACCTGAAAGATTTGAACTTCCCATATCTAATACTTAATAATGTTATATATATTATATAATATAATTAAATAATTATAGTGATACACTGATATATTTCACATAATCTACTTAAAATACCTAGGTAATATTTTATAAATTACAATTACGTAACTATTTATTGATTCTTTGATTTGGTTGGCGTTCACTTTGTGGTACATCTTTATAAAATAATATTAAAACACTTAACTTTGTTTTACCACTTTAATTAACTTTTTACTTTGACTATAGTTTCGACTACAAGCTAGTCATTATCAAACTGAGTCAACTCAGTTTGATAATGACTAGCTTGTAGTCGAAACTATAGTCACTGTAAAAAGTTAATTAAAGTGGTAAAACAAAGTTAAGTGTTTTAATATTATTTATTGATTGTTTGCATTTTTAAATCACATCAGTTGTTTAACAATATTTAAAAATGCGAGATATGTTCTGATTTGTTAAATAAAATTAAAAACGAATAATATGTTTAAACTATTTTTTTGAATACCGGTTAATTGTTGGCCTTAATGACCAATTTGTATTAAAGTAAATGCCTATTTTACTTTTAAATTAAATAATATAAAAATAATCCGAAATATATTAGTAAATAAATCCGCTAGTTCTAGAATAAAAATCTGTAATCTGTAATGTAACCGAATTTAAAGTGTGCATCGACACATAATCATCGGTGTATTGTGTGGAAGAACGGCGAGTACGGCCCTAGCAAATTTGCCGTACTCGAGTAAACCGTTTGCGAACGTACGTTCACCCTGTAGGGGAAATCACAGTTCATATATATCCAGTTAGCCAGTCCCCATATAAATTTTGGGTACACGCGAATGGGAGCAGAGCGCTGGATGCCAAATTGGTGTATATGGCTGCCTATATACACCAGTCTGGCTTCCTGCGGTTGGTCGGTTACAACTATTTTACTCCAGATGTCGCGAAATCAAGTCTCAGAGAGAGAGTGAGAGAGAGACAATTTCTTTCTCCCTCTATTCCGCGCTTCTCGTTATTTCATATTCCAGATGTTGATTTTTCAATCTTAAAAACACGTTTTTTTTTCTTTTAACGAGCTAAGGATGCGTGTTACATTCATTCATGCGTTTCCTTCTACAATTTTATTTTCTGCGTTATTAGAGAATAGATTTTATTAAATTATATGTGAACGTTGTAAAATTCATTAAGTATTATTTATTTTGTACAAGAAACTTAAAATACAAAACTATTTAACTTTTGATAAAAAGTAAAACAAATACATCAACTTATCATTTTATTAACTAATCAGATCAATCCTATTGATCAGATCAAATCTACTGATCGATAAGGGTTTCTTTTTTAATTAGAGGGGTCAGTGCAAAATGCAGTTGTCATTTTTTTTTTTAGTTTTTGAATTATTACCGTTTGAAGTTTTTAACCCATTAAGCGCCGTTGATGCATACACGCAACATTATTATTTTTTGATAATTAAGTTACTAAATAAGTTTATTTGATATATTATATTATTTGACCTGAATTGAAAATGTACCAAGAAAAATTTAAATATTTTGTTATTTAAAGTGTATTATAAATACTTCACAATATTACAATGTTTTATACGCGTGGCGCATGAAGTAAAATTTCGAGTTTAGAAAAGCCTAATTTGGATTGGCCGCTCCGCTTCGCTACGCGGCCAATCCAAATTTACAGGCTTTTCTAAACTCGAAATTTTACTTCATGCTTAGTCTGGGAGTGGATACACTCGTTCTTAACTTCATATTACACGTTTTTATATAAAATCGACGAATGCCTGAACATTGACAGCGTATACATTACATTGTTGAGGCACACATTTTTTGAAAATCCATTATCACTTTAATATAATAATAATAAACTATTTATGATATTTAACTTTTTATTAAATTCACGTATACATTATGTGTATTTAAAGAAAAAATTCACAGTATGTAATGCAATAAGTCATTCATAGAAATCATAAAAAGAAGTGTAGAATTTTAATTAAAATTAACTTTTAGAGTTAAAATTGCTTGGCCGTTAATGGGTTAAAATAGTTTTAAATATACTATGTGTCCCGTTTCAAGGCGCATTGTATGTTTCATGTAAAGATTTCCAATGTAATTGGAATTTGAGTTTGTATCGCTTATTGAACCAAAACGATTACAATAAAATTAAAATCATTTCTTTACCTACTAGCAGTATTTTCGAGGTATTATTTTTGAGTTCTCCTCAGTTTCATTTGAAATATAGCTTGAAAATAGTGAACGATTATACGAAAATAAAATCGTCAAAACAGTAGTTGCTATGAAAAGTCAGTGTTTGGCATCAAATTTATTAAAACACAAAGCAATAATTCAATTCAACATGAGTGTTTATTCTGCAAAAGAAAAAAATCAGATCCCAAAATGGACTCAGTATATGTTTTAATCACGATGCGTATTTTATTAAATGAACCATACTTTTAATAAATATTAACAGTTTCAGAAATTTGTGGTTTTTGCACTGACTACTTTAATTATCCGTTTACTTTGAACGATTGTTACATGATCAACTTGTACTTTTCCGATTGAAATTTTATAAACGCTTATTGTGTGTCATTTGACCAACACCGACAACACTCAGCGGGGACTAAAATGTTACCTAATTTTTGGATTAAAATTTATGGCATCCGTCGTGCGGCTGCATGGGGATAATTTAAAAAAGAATAAGCAGAAATATTTTGCGATATTCTCAATACTTCCCGAGATACACGAAATGTTATATAGAGAAAGTACAAATTATATAAAAATTATGAAACTTTATAATTGAGAGTATTATCAAAAACTGCGAAACAAACAAACTTGTTAAATCAAGTAATTAGTCACATTAATAACATTATAAATTTTACATTTTATTAATTGTTACCGACCTCATGGCTATCTTTTTTTGTACAGAAATATACGTTTTAGGGTCCCTGGAATCAGAAACAAGTGTTATCCCTAATATTTGAGATAATTGGCTCAAATATTGAAATATGTTAAGTCTCGTTAAGTGATGATAATCAAAAACATTTAGAAAACAACAAGATGTCTTTTAATAGAATAAGTATAATAGATTTTCTCTGAGAAGTGTAATTGCAAAAATTATTGAATACTCTATTTCCAGTTTACAATGTTTTGTATGTCAGGTTAATTCAATTATTTCAATGGTTTTATTCTTAGTCAGATTACATTTACAAAAGGTACCGATGGGATTATGTTACAGACTAAATAGGTAAGTAAAACTAATTCAAAATGATTTAAGAAAACCCGATCAAAAAGTGTCTAACTAAAATATCGGTTAGTGAAAAACATGATAAGAAATTACCGAATTGGATTCTGCGGATACGGATTAAATGTGTCAACAGTAAATAATCTTTTTAAATCCCAAAATATTATATGTAAGTTGCAGTGGTATTGTTCTGGTCGCGCAATACTTGAGGGTATACACCAGTGGTGGGGAAACTTTTTTTAAGACGGGCCATTTGTAATAACCAGACAATCGTAGCGGGCCAAAGAATAATGCTTAATCGTAGGTAGGTAGTTTTTATGCGGGTCGTCACATTACGAAGTAAGAACGCGTTCAAACATTCTCACGACGGCACTCTTAAACGGGCCGGATTAAACCTTTCCGCGGGCCGTAGTTTCCCCATCACTGGTATACACCATAACAAATACGTGGTCGAAAAAATGCCTACAAATAGGTAAAAAACAGATAGATCACTTCGAAGAATTTGATTTTTGATCCCTTCTATAAAGCTATCGCCACTAAAATAATGAATATTGTCCAAAAAGAAAATAGTCAAGGAAAAGAGTTAATTCGATATTCATACACGTTATTCAGAGTGTAAATGGATGAAACGGAACGTAGCATTTTTAATGTTAATTTCTCAAAATTAAAATATTATTTTCCCTAATTATTTCAGGGAAATTATGATAATCATTTGGTTAGAGTAAAAATATACACACCGAGCTTTGCTATTTATTGCATTTTTAAAAACCGGAGTGTCATGAAATTAAACAAGCAAATGATGAGGTGTTGATTTGTTGGCTTTTTATTTAAAATATATTCTGTTGATTTTGTGTTACACTTCGATCAATTCTGTATAATTATTACTGAATAAAAAAAACGAAAAAACTGCTTCTAAAATATCGTTAATAAATAAGAAAACAGTTATATGTATATTTATTATAGTTTTTTAATGTTTGTTAGTTTTTTGTATATATGAATGTTTATATGAATCTATATTGCTATGTTTTTAGTTTTGTGTATTCGTAAATAATTTATTTATTTTATTGAAATAATTTCTGTTTTTTTATTATCAATTCCAATTAAAATACCCATCAAACATTTTTCAAATTGATTTTTTTCATTGTAAAAAGATTTTTGTATTTATCTAACTTTTAAATAAAAAATGTTTAATAACATAAATATATTAAAAATCTATTAACTTTTAAACACGTTTTTATTAAAAATATATATAATAACTAAAAATGTTGGAAATATATTTTACATTTTTTCATTGTAAAATGACTTTGTTTATTTATACAAATTATGAATATTTGAAACAATAATCTATTAATCTAATAATTTTAACAATTTTTTTATTAAAAATATATAAAATAACTAAAAACGATGAAAATATATTTTAGAATTGTTAATTTCATTGTAAATTTGTTTTTATTTATTTATTTATTTATTTATTTATTTATACATATAGACGGTCAAGCCTTTTTGAAGATAAAATACAGATTTTTAAAATATTACAATTAAAACAAATATAAACATAAAATATAAACACCTACATACTAAATACAATAAATAACATACAATATTTCTTTTATAACGAGAACAGATTAAATTAAATTAAATTAAGTGCATTAAGTGTGCCTTGAAAGTGTTGAGGGAGTTTCCAAAAAAATCGAGCGATAATGCGACACTGTTAACATGCCTGGCGATCCGTGGCATGGGACTGTTCATACCGTACGTGGTTCTATAGTGACCTATATGTAGAAGATCATTCGATCTTAAAGCTCGACCCTGCACATTGAGGTTAATCAAATTATGCAGATTTATGCAATTTATCATCCCATTAAGTAATTTGTACATAAATGTTATGTCCATTCCCTTCCTTCGAATGTGCAATTCAGTAAGACCAACATATTGACAGGATTGCTGGTGCGTAAGATATATGCCAACAATGCTAAACTTATATGCTAAGACCTTGGAAAATTTGTATTGTATAGACTCTAATCTGTCTACATGCGTTTTGAAGGATGGTGACCAAATAAGGCAGCAATAATCCAGGTGTGATCTGACTAGTGCATTATACAAAATCACAAGAGCACGTACATTCATAAAATCAGTTGTAGATCGTTTAATAAACCCTAGCATTTTATTAGCCTTGTTCACTATGTAGTCAATATGTAGCCTGTAAGACAGTTTAGAGTCCAACAGCACTCCAAGGTCCCGGATACTATCTACTCTGCAGAGAGAGGTATCATTCAAATGATAATTAAAATATGTTGGTACTTTACAGCGTGAAAACGGCATAAACTGACATTTACTAATATTTAGTGCCATATCATTATTTGTGCACCAGCATTGTATTAATAACAGATTATGTTCAATTATTGAGCAATCATTGATGTTGTTTATTTGGAGGAATATCTTGAGATCATCCGCGAATAATAAGTGTGGACAAGTAAGTATATCGGATAGATCATTTATGAAGATCGAGAACAGAAGCGGTCCTAAGTGAGAGCCCTGCGGAACCCCTGATGTTGCCCATATTTCATTAGAAATGTACCCATTGATTTTGACGTATTGAACTCTCCTAGTTAAATAAGATCCAAGCCATTTCAGTAATGAATCACCTACACCATAAGCATGCAGTTTATGCAATAATATTGAGTGATTGACACAATCAAAAGCTTTGCTGAAGTCCGTATAAATAGAATGGACTTCAGCTCCGCTTTCGAAAGCACGGACTATATAATCGGTGTAAATAAGAAGATTTGTTTGCGTAGAACGACTAGAATAAAACACGTGTTGATTATCGCTAATAATGTTTTTAAAAGTACTGAATAACTGATTATATAGTAGTTTTTCAAATATTTTCGGTATGACTGACAATATGGAAATTGGTCTGTAGTATTTCACATTAGATTTCGCGCCTGATTTGTGAATTGGAGTTATGAAGGCAGATTTCCATATATTAAGAAAGATACCAGAGCTTAACGACAACGAAAATAGTTGGTGTAGAGGAATATAAAGTGAATTACTACAATTACGTAGAAATATAGAAGGTATGTTATCAGGGCCTGGACCTGCAGTGACGTTTAACCCAGAGAGTTCAAATAAAACTTGATCAGCCGTTAAACATATGTTGTTCAGATTAGTTGATATGTTAGACTTAAAGTCCGATGCTATTACAGATTCTACTTTATAAACTGAAGAAAAGTAAGTAGCGAATAGGTTTGCAATATCTTGACCTGACGATACACTAATTTCGTTGAGGGACATCATTAAGGGAATTCCCGAAGACTTGTTCTTTTGATGAACGAAGGACCAGAAAGCCTTTATATTGTAGGGAATAGATTGTTCAATATTATCCAAATACTGTCTATAGCACAAATTAATTTCAGTTTTGCAAATCCTTCTAAGATTTGTAAAGGAGTTGTAGTCTGAAATAGCGGAAGAAAGTTTCCACTTTTTGTGGGATTCCTTTTTAGATTTTAATAAATTGATCAACTTAATTGAGAACCAGCTCGGATAAAAATCGTGTCTTGTGCGTTTCTTTGGTACGTAGAGGTCAAATACAAGGTAAATAATGTCATAAAAGATTTTAGTTGCCTTGTTAATATCTGAACAATCATATAAACAGGACCAATCGACACTTGATAAAAAGTTATTGATATTATCAAAATTGGCTCTAAATCTGGCTTAAATTTATAATAAGTTTCAAGCATATCATGTTCATCTACTAATACATCGATAATTAGTGGTGGATGATGACAATCAGGTAAAATTATTGGTAGGCATTTATTAACTGTTAAGTGATCATAATTGGAGAGGCACAGATCTAGCACAACATCATTAACATTTATAAAATATATTCCCGAATTTCATATTTTGGAACACGCTTGAAATCTCAAAATAAAAGAAATATTTTCGAATAGACTTTTTGTGATGATAATAAATTTTATTATTCGTCTACCACAGTTCATATACAGGAAGTTTTCCGTTAAAGTATACATATTTCAAATTCACCTTATTTTCTTTAAATCTGTAGATATTCGTTGTGTTTTTAAAAGAGTTCAATTTGATGCTTTAAACGAGTGTTTTCCTCTCCCAGACTAAGCATGAAGTAAAATTTCGAGTTTAGAAAAGCCCCGTGAAAATTTGTCGAGGGTCGCGCAGCGACCCGAGACAAATTTTCGGGGCTTTTCTAAACTCGAAATTTTACTTCATGCGCCACGCGTATAAAACACTAAAATATTGTGAAATTTAAGTATATTTGAACCTCACGTAAAATCAGTGTTTTGTGCGCGGGGCGCATGAAGTAAAATTTCGAGTTTAGAAAAGCCCAGAAAAATATACAGTGTATTCTGTATATTGAGTTATTTATACTTAACAAACTCTCTGTATAACTAATCAATAATATAAATTATTTGCAAAATTTGGTACATACCAAAGTTTTAATTGAATTTATGAAAAAAAAAAAACAATCAAGATAAAAATAATATCAAATGAATTCTTTAATGTAAACTCACTGAATTTTTTTTTTTTGATTTTTAGTTAAATTTTAGGTTTATTTAGGAGCTTTTTAAATATATCTGATTCCCAAAGTCCATAATTAATCTCTTATAAACGGATATATAGTCAAATTACAAATTTTCGGGGCTTTTCTAAACTCGAAATTTTACTTCATGCGCCACGCGTATAAAACACTAAAATATTGTGAAATTTAAGTATATTTGAACCTCACGTAAAATCAGTGTTTTGTGCGCGGGGCGCATGAAGTAAGATTTCGAGTTTAGAAAAGCCCAGAAAAATGTACAGTGTATTCTGTATATTGAATTATTTATACTTAACAAACTCTCTGTATAACTAATCAATAATATAAATTATTTGCAAAATTTGGTACATACCAAAGTTTTAATTGAATTTATGAAGAAAAAAAAACAATCAAGATAAAAATAATATCAAATGAAATCTTTAATGTAAACTCATTGAATTTTATTTTTTGATTTTTAGTTAAATTTTAGGTTTATTTAGGAGCTTTTTAAATATATCTGATTCCCAAAGTCCATAATTAATCTCTTATAAACGGATATATAGTCAAATTCACGTAACAGATCATCATATGAAATATCAAAGTCATATGTACCATTTTTTACAAAATAAAGATACCTTAAAAACCGCCTTTGAACACTTTCAAGCAAATTTATATACTTTAAATACATGGGCGACCAGACAATTGAACAATAGGTAAGTTTAGATAAAATATAACAAGAGAATAATGTTTTCATTGCCTCTAAATTTTTGAAAACTTTACAGTTGCGCATGATAAAACCCCACATTCTATAACAGCTTTTGACAAGATTATGAATATGTAAATCGAACCTCAACGAACAGTCGAATATAACACCAACATCTTTTAACTCTACACAACGGTTTATAATTGTACTTCCGATTATATAGTTATAGTTGAGTACATTCACTTTACGAGACAAAGACATAACATTACACTTGGAGATATTTAACGATAACTTATTGTTTACACACCATTCGCTGAGAGTGTTAATGTCAGATTGTAATTTTGCACAATCGTCAAGCGAGTCATAATCTCATAATCTGAAAATCTATAATCTAAATAATCTAAATTAAAATAAATTCTTGTATTTATCAGTCTTATACTGAGTGCCTATTATTATTACTACCTATTAGCCTGTTATATATTTATTACAAAGAATGCGCAATATTTATTTCTGAGAAAATAAAAATTTATAATTTTTGTTTAATAAAATTTAGCGGTACGGCCCGGCCGACCCTGCCGTCCCTGACGAGCCGTCATTGGCATGAAGTAAAATTTCGAGTTTAGAAAAGCTTGAAAAATCTTGAAGCGGAGTGACCAAACCAAATTTTCAGGCTTCTAAACTCAATATTTTACTTTATTGCGCCACGCGTACAAGACACTGATTTCAACTGAAGTCCACTTGTTCACAATATTTCAGTGTTTTCAGTGTTTAATACGCGTGGCTAAGAAGTAAACTTTCGAGAGTTTAAAAAAGCCTGAACGAATAATTCCCTGTTTAATTCCTTAGAGTTAACCAGAACTACTTGTAATAAAGTCAATAAAATTATTTTATAAAAAGAAAAGAACTTTGGAATGTCACCAGCTGATTGCTGTTTACTGTTGCTGAAAAAACGAAGTATGGCCGCGTACTGCGCACGCGCAGTTACAACGGAGGGACGACCCAATACATTCATGTGGTGAACATGGTCGTGAAACTTTGACGAAGCAACTCCGGATATGTTCCTGAAAGTAATCACAATTACTGTATAAACACCACCAATATTTTTGATGAAACACAAGCTCAGAATTGTAAGTAACAACATTCAGTGAACTGTTTTTAAAAATGTTACTCCTACAATTTTATATCCGCCGATTCGCCGACATAAATCACTGTTGGGGGTTAGTGCTAGCAAAGTGAAATACTCACCCTTTGAGCTGCGGAAAGTGAAAACACCCGTTTTATCCCAAAAAGAATCGATTGTGTTACTCCAAAACCCAAAAAATCAACTCTGAAATTAATCCATTCCGGAATTAAAATTCACCGAAAGCAGACATAACCTAAACGGGAACATTTGCGCGCTCTTTTCCAACAATTCGGTAATAACCGCTTCCAACAACCCTTAAAACCATTCAAAAGCAACAGGAAACCTTCAGAGAACAATCTAAGAACACGGATTAATACGTTTTACCACAAAGATACGGTTTTTAACACTTTATTTGTCAACGTTTTGGCGCGCTTATTCCGTCGTCGTTATCACCAAAAATTTCGTTCCAGATAATATGGAAGGCAAAAAGAGCCCTCCCTGTGTAACAAATGAAGAAAGGGACAATGTTTTACAATTCGACGGTAGTGTGGATTCCCTGGAATCAAACGAAGTTCTCGATTGGTTGGATGAATTCTCCAGAGAAGTCGCAGAGAAAACAGTCGGTGAAGAATACATAAATTCAAATGGAACTACTTCGTACCTAAAAACAGTGAAATTATTGAAGAATGGGATTATATCGGCAAACAGCAAATCTGACGTGAGTGAGCAATCGGATGTTCCACCTAAAAGTGATACATTCGCTAAGCCCAATCAAAATGGGATCAGTGCTGAAGTTAACGAGGAGGGAAACGATTCTCCTAGTGAGTCCACCGGAAGCGTGTTTGCCGTTAATTATATGGACGGAGCTCCTATTAGTCCTAGTGATTTTGATAACAGGAGTGAGACAAAGGTAAATTTTAACGAGCTTATTATCATTAATTAAAATTAATTTGTACACAAATGCTTAAACCTAGGAGACAGAAATGTGCTAGAAAACCTACGAGTATATAAAATATTTTCATTTACTCTAATACTATATTAATCCTCAACCAGGCAGGTGGAAAAAGTGACTTTAATAACCCGGGCTCCAAATAAACAATAATAAAATATAATACAGTAAAGCTCTGCTAATCGGAACTCCAATAATCCGGATTCTCGAGTAATCCGGGCTGAATTGAAATATTCCTTATTTACAATATGTATTCAAAAATCCGGATTACCTGTCCAAAACCGATGAGCCGGAATTTCCCTGATGGTTATAAAGCATCAATGCATCAAAGAGACCACACAAAACATTAACTCTAGCGTATTTTTGTGACTTTTAAAAAGGTTTTTATTGATTCGGATTAGCAGAGCTTTACTTTATATAAAATTAGGATAATATTCGTATAAATATTATGTTCAACACGTTGGCTGTCACGCGAGTTAAATACAATTCACATGTACTCTGGGCTACAGCGCCATACGAGTTATATATGATTCTGCGGTGGATTTGGTTCTGAAGCATACAAAAGTAGTGCAGCCTTACAGTACCTTTGTAAATATATTTAGTAGATAAATTATATCATGATCTTTTGTGACTTTGTTTAACTTTAAATAAACTAGGTATTTGTGAGAAGGATATTTTAATTATGTTTGAAAGCGTAAACGCCATCTAATGCCCATTAATGATTCTGCGGTAGATTTGGTTCTGAAGCATACAAAAGTAGTGCAGCCTCACAGTGCCTTTGAGAGTTTTTTGAAAACTTTGCAAACTAAAAGAAGTGTAAGCTTATTTTCTCAAATTTGAAATATTCATATTTGAATAATAAAATATCCACAAATTCATATTCTGGAAATTTTATTATTCAAATACAAATATTTTAAATTTGAGAAAATAAGCTTACACTTCTTTTAGTTTGCAAAGTTTTCAAAAAACTCCCAAAGGCACTGTGAGGCTTCACTACTTTTGTATGCTTCAGAACCAAATCTACCGCAGAATCATTAATGGGCATTAGATGGCGTTTACGCTTTCAAACATAATTAAAATATCCTTCTCACAAATACCTAGTTTATTTAAAGTCACAAAAGATCATGATATAATTTATCTACTAAATATATTTACAAGTTTGAGACAACACTTGTTTCGTTGGACTCGACCTGCCTGGATGAGGGTTAAAAGAAAGGTTAATATCACATTAGTAAATTTCGGCTTACAGATGTGTACAACAAATCTCAAATTTCTTATCTCAATTTTAGCCTTGATACACTTCTGCGATCGTAACATAATTTCTGTGGTTGTTAATAATTTTAATATATAACTTTAATATAAATTTGTTGCATGCTTTTAGATAACTAAACTGGATTGCTGCTTGAGCTTCGGAATGGCTTCGGTTTCTAAGTGTAAAAAGTTTATGGTTACATGTTTTTTTATTTCACTCACATTTTTATGACTTCGCTGAGAATATTGTGATGGCAATTATCAATTTTGTAAGAAGTGTTGCTGTAGATAAGTAACATTTTCTAAGAAAGTAAAGAAAAGTGTTTATTTTAACTTGCATGGTCAGCGGGTATTGCTTGGTAAAATGGTGTCAGAGCTGATTGGACATATATTCTCTTTATCGGTAAAGTTTATTAAGTAATTCATAATTGAGTCATTGCAACAACAAAAAATTAACTGAAAAAAAATAATGCATGTTGCGTGTGTGTTGGTATTATGTGCAGTTATAATTTTGTAGAGTATGAATAAGTTATGTAAGCGAGATATTAAAATTAATGTATTTTATTCTTTAACTTCACCTTCTAAGTGTATTTGGAGTTTGTTATATACAGGGAATTTTTTGCTTAATATACATATACCGTAAATTTTCAGACTTTTGTGGTTTTCGAAAAAGTTCAGTTTGAAGTTTCTATAAGAGTTTCCACCCTTCGGAGAATGCACTACTGGGACACCCTCTATATTATATGTCTTCAATTTCACTTTCTAAGTATACAGGAAATTTTTCTTTTTGGTGGACATATAACTTCAATTCGAAGCTAATAACGAATGTTTCTACTCCTTGATTAAAGTTTACTTTTAAGTTTCTAACAAGTGTTGTCCGCTCCCAAACTAAGCATAGAGTAAAATTTCGAGTTAAGAAAATCCTGAAAATTTGGTTTGGTTGCGTAACGAAACTTTGCGCCATGCGTAAAAAACACTGAAATAATCTGAAGTTCAAAATATACTGCTTTAGCATAGTGAATTAGAAGTATGTTTTAAACTTCACAATAATTCAGTGTTTTATATAGGTGGCGCATGAAGTAAAATTTTCAGTTTAGAAAAGCCTTTGCTGCGCTATGTGAAAAATCCAAATTTTCAGGCTTTTCGAACTCAAAATTTTATTTCATACTTAGTCTGGAAATAGACAACACTCGTTACAAACTTAAAATTAAACTTTAATCAAGCCTCGGAAACATTCGTTATACCCTTCAAATTGAACATATGTATATATTGAAAAGAAAAATTCCTTGTATACGTAGTTATGTAAAATGTGAAATTAAATATATATATTATACAGGGTGTCTCATAAGTGCGTTCTCCGAAGATATTTCAGCTCTCGTTAAAGATAAAGAAAAAGTTTCTTCTCCAAAGTTAGTTAACTTTAAGATAACTTAAAAATATTTTCAGATATACGGGGTGCGCCATAAAGACAGTAGCCAATTCATATTAAATGGATTACCCTGTATTTATTTGCTCATTGAATTCTGCATAAAAATTGAGTGTGATTATACAAAAAAAATATTGGTCCAAACCGAAGGCTGATGGGAGCTGAAATCTCTTCTAAGAATGCACTGTTGGGACACCCTGTATATTTAATTTAACATTTTGCTTACAGAATCAGGGCTTTGTCTACAAAATAAGTACTAGTCATTATGTTATAGCTTATCATTACACTAACATACAGTATAGTCTATTTTGAAGTTTTAAAAAAGTAAAAACGTTATTTTTAAACTGAAAAAATATTTGTTTAGGAGCCAAAATCACACGATAAAAACCTGTGCATCTATAAAACCCCAAGAAGCCGTGTCCAGGAAGTGCCTGAAAATGTGGTGGTTGAAGTCGAGACAACCCCAAAGAAAGTGAGAAACACCCCTCTTCCTCTCCTCAACTGGGCTGATAACGAGGAAATCTGGCAGAACATTGTCTACAAAGAAGAAGCCACGATGAAGCTGAGAAACGTGCAAATCTTCGACACACGCTCCGCCTACTTGCCACGAATGCGCGCTATCCTCCTAGATTGGATTATGGAAGTCTGCGAAGTTTATCACCTACGCAGAAACACATATTATCTCGCGATTGACTACATAGACCGGTACTTAACTATCAAACCGAGTGTACCGAAAACCCAATTACAATTGCTAGGAATCTCCTGTTTGTTTATAGCAGCGAAGCTGGACGAGATTTACCCTCCGAAACTATCGGAGTTTTCATATGTGTGTGACGGGGCTTGTACAGAAGAAGAGATTTTATCCTGCGAGATTTTACTTCTTAACGCTCTGGGTTGGGAGGTGAATCCGTTAACACCAAGCGGTTGGTTGAATCTCTACATGCAAATTCATCACAACGCTAAAGACATACAGTCTGCACAAATGAAATTAAAGCTAAACAACAGCGCTACAGATACCAACTTCCAATACCCCCAATATTCCGGATATCAATTCGTTTGCGCTTCGCATTTAATGGATTTGTTTTCGATGGACCCTTCGTTTTTAAGGTTTAGTTATAGTACAATTGCAGCGGCGGCTATGTATTTCGTGTACGGAAAATCATCTGCGCTAGCCGTTTCCGGTTTGAAGTGGAGGAATTTAAGCCCTTGTGTACAATACATGTCGACATTTCATCGGATTATCAGTACGACTTACGACCCGCGTTTAACGACCGTCCAACCTGATATCGAAGATGAAAGACTGAGCGGAACAATTAGGTATATTAGGAACACTGTACCTAAAATAATAAACGACGAAAACCATTGTGTACAAACCCACTTAATGGATTTGGATTATTTCGAGAAATCAATCGTGTTGCGGATTGAGCAATTAGGCATTATTGTAGGAAAAGTTTTTGTTAGGAAAATTAAGACGGAAAGCGGGGAGATTGAGTACGAAACAACTGACGACGTCGCCGAGCAAACCCCGCCTTGCGTAATGATGTACGAGCTTTCGCCTGCGAAGGAGAATTTGGGTAGAAACAGCGTCGACGATTCCCCTCCTCTACACCCCACCGACCCAGATTACGAACTCGGGAAAGTCAATATTTTCACATTGAGTCAAAAAACGATTGTTACATTCGACGACATTCTAGCCAGCCTTCACAACGATTTTCCTTACACGAAAATAAAAAAACTTCAAGCCAGAAATATGCTTAATTCATAAATGTGATAACATTATTCCCAATCATGTTCCAAACAATTTTACGAAGTTTCTGTTACTTTCAAGATCGCAAAAGTACATTTTTTTAATCTGTGATCAAGTTAAACCAACAGTTTTTTTTTTGTTTATTATCATGGTAAAAAAGCATTGATTTTTAATTATACAGTGTTGCTATTAATTTACAGTACTAAAATTCATTTTAAAGTTTCAGTTTTAGTACTATAAATTAATATCCATACTTTATGTAACATGAACCGAAATTATGGTAAATAAGTTTTAGTTTAATCTTATTCAATTAATTGATTTATTTTCATTGTACACACATATACGCTTAATTGTATATACTTTTTTTAACAAAGACTATTTATATTTCTCTGTACTCTGAAGTGGTTAGTAGTAATAGCACCTACTATTTTCATAGTCTATTTTTTTATATGTAATTGTATTAAGAATTGTTTTAAGATATTTGTAATTATGTGTTAATTTTTTTAATAAATATAATTCAATTCATTCATTTACTTTTATTTTAATGCATAAGGTTAGGGAATTTTTCTTTTATAAGTATACATATCCTGATGTGTAAACTGTAAATTTATTTATTTATTTTATAAAAGCTTCTAATGAGTGTTTCCACTCTTAGATTAAGCATAAAGTAAAATTTTGAGTTAAGATAGTTTTCAGGCTTTCATAAACTAGAAATTTTAGTTCATGTAAAGGAAACACGGATTTAATGTATATGGAGTTTAAAATATATTACTTAAAAAAAATATAATCTGGAGCAGGTGGTGGCTGAGCAGCAACGGCGCCGGACGGTATATCGCTCGGCGAGCCACAGACCGGGTTCGATTCCCATGCACAGGCAGTGGCGGATTTACGATTTTGCCGCCGGTAGGCTGAAATATTTTGCCGCCTATTCTCAGTGAGGAGCATTATATTAGACTGCGTTTCTTGACATTGAATGCCATTATTACTAAAGGAATAAATATGGGCTAGACTAGACAAAATAGCTAAGGTTAAAATTGTTTATACAAAAGTTGTGTGTTTTTTCCTTGGCTACATCTTTTATTTGAGACATTTTTTGATTAAGTTGATATGTTTCTATATTTTAAACTTCACTTGAAATCAGTGTTTAATACGCGTGGCGCATGAAGTAAAATTTCGAGTTTAGAAAAGCCCGCAAAATTAGGCTCGGTCGCTGCGCGACCGAGCCAAATTTTGCTCAGGGCTTTTCTAAACTCGAAATTTTACTTCATGCTTAGTCTGGGAGTGGAAGTCCCTCGTTCGTAAATTTTCAAATTATCACAAAATTGCGTATTTCTTTGTTGTCTGCAATTTTTGTTTAAAGCTTTGTTTGATTGAATCGATAATAGAGCTACAGTTAAGGAATAAATCTGGGCTAGACTTTCTCGTTTCTTGATCAAAAACAAAATAGCTAAGGTTAAAATTGTTTATACAAAAGTTGTGTGTTTTTTCCTTGGCTACATCTTTTATTTGAGACATTTTTTGATTAAGTTGATATGTTTCTATATTTTAAACTTCACTTGAAATCAGTGTTTAATACGCGTGGCGCATGAAGTAAAATTTCGAGTTTAGAAAAGCCCGCAAAATTTGACTCGGTCGCTGCGCGGCCGAGCCAAATTTTGCTCAGGGCTTTTCTAAACTCGAAATTTTACTTCATGCTTAGTCTGGGAGTGGAAGTCACTCGTTCGTAAATTTTCAAATTATCACAAAATTGCGTATTGTTTCGTTGTCTGCAACTTTTGTTTAAAGCTTTGTTTGATTGAATCGATAATAAAGCTACAGTTAAGAAATAAATCTGGGCTAGAATTTCTCGTTTCTTGATCAAAAACAAAATAGCTAAGGTTAAAATTGTTTATACAAAAGTTGTGTGTTTTTTTCCTTGGTTACATTTTTTATTTGAGACATTTTTTGATTAAGTTGATATGTTTCTATATTTTAAACTTCACTTGAAATCAGTGTTTAATACGCGTAGCAAAAGCCCTGAGCAAAATTTGGCTCGGTCGCGCAGCGACCGAGCCAAATTTTGCGGGCTTTTCTAAACTCGAAATTTTACTTCATGCTTAGTCTGGGAGTGGAAGTCACTCGTTCGTAAATTTTCAAATTATCACAATATTGCGTATTGTTTCGTTGGCTGCAACTTTTGTTTAAAGCTTTGTTTGATTGAATCGATAATATATTATTATAAATGGAATAAATATAACTGATAAACAAATGATAGCTAATTATTTCGGAAAATATTTTACTACAAATGTAGCCGAACAAAAAAACAATCACTTTAATGGCAGTCTTTCAACTTCGTGCACAACCGATTCTAGTAGTTCTACAAATCCGTCCATGTTTTTTGATCCGGTCTCTATATCGGAAGTAACGGAAGCAATCCGCCAATTAAAGACAAAAACCTCCACAGGCTATGATGACGTACCAATACTTGCATTGAAGTAATGTGTTGCTGAGATTGCTCCAGCTCTAACTGACATTATCAACAAATCTGTATGTCTTGGCCAATTCCCAAATTCATTAAAATTAGCAACTGTTGTACCACTATTAAAAAATGGTGATGTGTCCATCATAGTACTTTCCCCCGTAAATTGCGTATTAAATCACTTTTAAAATATTTGTAGCATTATTATTTTCAAAATGTCTTCAACTTTTTGATAACTACAACTTTTATTTGAAACATTTTTCAATTGGATCAACACATACTGACACAATCCAATGACTAGATAAAAAACACTATTTATTGAATATCTCAAAAACTAAGAGTGCTATGACAAAAAGTGAAGATACAAAAAATCTTTAATATTTTATTACCTACAACTTTTATTTGAAACATTTTCCAATTGTATCAACACACACACTGACACAAATAAATGACTAGATAAAAAACACTATTTATTAAATATCTCAAAAAGTAAGAGTGCTATGACAAAAAGTGAGTCCACAAAAAATCTTTAGTTTTTTTTTTTCGTACAACTTTTATTTGAAACATTTTTCAATTGTATCGACACATACACTGTCACACACCAATAACTAGATAAAACACACAACTTTTGAAATATCTCAAAAACTAGTGCTATGACAAAAAGTAAGTAAACAATACATCTTCATTTTGTTATTATCTACAACTTTTATTTCAAAGAATTTTTTGTTTGATGAACATTTATTGAAAAAATCTGAAAAAACTGAAAAACGCTAAGAGTAAAGTACCACTTCCGGTTTTCCGATTTTCACCAAAAGCTTTTCAGTTCTTCCGATTGTAACAAAAAGCTTAAGTATCAAGTTTCATCTCGATATCTTTAGCGGTTTTTGCGGTACAGCGCACACAGACAGACAGACATTTTTCAAAAATGGTCTTATTCGACTCAGGGGACCTCAAAACGGATATTTCCGCTAAAATTTTTGATTCGAAAATTTTCACGAAAACAATACTTTCCCTTTGTATTACATACGGGGGAAAGTAAAAATTACACGTACAAAAAATTGATAATATAACAAGATTTGTAAAAGTTGTAGAAAATAATAAGTAATTATTTAAAAATCATCTAAATTGAAACAGATTTAATTAAAGTGAGCAAAATTTAAATTGACAACAAAAATTGATGAAAATCAAGACAAATTTAAGACGTCATTTCTTTGTTGATTTTTGTTCACTTTATTAAACAAATATTAACAAAGAGAAATTGACTGAAATTGATGAGAAAAATATCAATATTAACAAAGAGAAAATGACTGAAATTGATGAGAAAAATATTAAGATTTAAAAAATGGTCAAAATTTAAAGAAAAATAAAATTAGAGGATTTTTATAAATCGATAACATTCGTAGAATTGGTAAACAAATAGTGAAGTAAACAAAAAAATAGTAACAAGTATTCAAAATCGATTATAATACTTTTTTTTAATTGTCAAAATAACATAAATTTCATATGAGATCGTCGGAAACAACAAACATAGAAATTAAATAATAAATTTAAAAAAATGCGCTTATAATTTTCTTTGTATCAAAATAATAATGTTTTCGATGTCTTTCATTTTGTACAAAAAATGGTGATGTCCATCATAGTACTTTCCCCCGTAAATTGCGTATTAAATCACTTTTAAAATATTTGTAGCATTATTATTTTCAAAATGTCTTCAACTTTTTGATAACTACAACTTTTATTTGAAACATTTTTCAATTGGATCAACACATACTGACACAAACCAATGACTAGATAAAAAACACTATTTATTGAATATCTCAAAAACTAAGAGTGCTATGACAAAAAGTGAATATACAAAAAATCTTTAATATTTTATTACCTACAACTTTTATTTGAAACATTTTTCAATTGTATCGACACATACACTGTCACACACCAATAACTAGATAAAACACACAACTTTTGAAATATCTCAAAAACTAAGAGTGCTATGACAAAAAGTAAGTGAACAATACATCTTCATTATTATCTACAACTTTTATTTGAAAGAATTTTTTGTTTGATGAACATTTATTGAAAATATCTGAAAAAACTGAAAAACGCTAAAAGTAAAGTACCACTTCCGGTTTTCCGATTTTCACCAAAAGCTTTTCAGTTCTTCCGATTGTAACAAAAAGCTTAAGTTTCATCTCGATATCTTTAGCGGTTTTTGCGGTACAGCGCACACAAACACACACACAGACAGACATTTTTCAAAAATGGTCTTATTCGACTCAGGGGACCTCAAAACGGATATTTCCGCTAAAATTTTTGATCCGAAAATTTTCACGAAAACAATACTTTCCCTTTGTATTACATACGGGGGAAAGTAAAAAAGGAAATCCAACTCTGTTTGAAAATTATAGACCCGTGGCCCTATTATGTTCATTTTCAAAATAATCGAAAAAGTTGTTTGTAATAAAATTATGAATTTTATATGTTCCCGACACAAAGTAAGCACTAAGCAACATGGGTTCCGCCGTAACTTTTCTACCGAAACCGCCATGATAGATTTTATTCAACAAATACATAATTCAATGGACAAATAACAAAAAGTAATAGGTACCTTTTTTGACTTATCCCGAGCTTTCGATAGTTTAGATTTTGATTTTATTCTTTCTAAATTATATGCTTTAGGGATCCGTGGGCCTATAAATGACTGGTTTAAATCATTTTTGGAAAACAGAAAACAATTGATCAAAATAGATGATGTTATATCAGACTCATTCAATATAGCATTAGGGGTACCGCAAGGAAGCGTGGAAGGCCCTTTATTATTTATTTTATTTATAAACGACTTTCCTGAGCATGTTCTAGACTCACATGTTTGTATGTTTGCGGATGATACCTCAATAATAGTAAGTGTTCCTGGTAAACATGCTTGCAACATTAAACTAAACAACATAATAGCTCAATTCATGACATGGTGCAATAAGAATAACCTTATCATTAATTATTCTAAAACAGTTTGTATTGAGTTTTTAAATCCATACGTAATGCCATCAGAATATGAAATTGCTATGAACAATCATTCAATCGATATTAGTGAGTCTACAACATTCTTAGGAATAAACGTTGATAAACATCTCTCATGGAAGGTTCATATAAGTGTCCTAGTGCCGAAATTAAATAAATCGTTTTTTGCTTTAAGCCGTTTAAAGTACTTAATGCACGAAACGGGGCTAATTTCAGCGTACTTTGGAATAGTATATCCATTGCTAAGTTACGGAATTACGGTGTGGGGACACGCATCTGAAGCGAAAAAAATATTCATAGTCCAGAAACGGATCATCCGTTTAATGTTTATTATACCATACCGAGATTCGTGCAGATTGATATTCAAGACTAAGCATATAATGACGACACCATCAATTTACATTTATAAATTATTAAAGTATATACATAAAAATAAAAACTCTCTTTCCAAAAATAGAGACAAACATAGCTACAAAACAAGAATTTCTGACGATATTTGCATTGAAAAATTTGCCATAGAGCAATATAAAAAATCACCGTTATACGCAGGAAGCAATTTATATAATAAACTTCCCCAATCTATAAAGAATCTACAACTCAAACGTTTTCAAAATACCATTAAAAACATTTTGTGCAAAAATGCAGTGTATTCTAGTCAAGAATTTATTGAACTATTATCCAAGTACTAATTTTACTGTAAAACGTGTATATGTTTTGTAATGTACTATATTGACGAATGTATCTATACCCTGTATGGCAGTAACAGAATAAATATATTATTATTATTATTATATTATTATAATAAAGCTACAGTTAAGGAGTGATTCCCAAAATATATCAAAAAAATCATTCTCGGTTTACTGCACAAAAACAAAAGAGATGAGGTGATAAGTGTTAAGGTAAAAGTGGTTTATTTAATTGTTGGCTACAACTTTTGTTTGAAACATTTATTAATTGAGATGTCGAAAGCCATAGTCAATGAGTTGTTGATCTCCACTAGATATTTTAGTTTCTAGTTCATAAACAAAACAACTGAGGTGAAAAGTGATTATACGAAATGTTATGTTGTGTTTTTCTATTATCTTTTATTTGAAACCTTTTTTAATTAAGTTACTGATAAGGCAGCAATTTGTGAGTGATCATTAAATAAATATCTCCCCTAGGCTTTTTCGTATACTGATCATAAACAAAGGTCAAAAGTGTTTAGGTAAAAGTTGTGTGTTTTTTCAATATCATACCAAATAAGGTAACAGCGCAATAGGCCAGGATGAAAATGATTAAATAAATGAAATGAAAAACCAAGTGTGCGTGCAAGGAGGACAGAAGATGACGACGATCATTTCGCTCTTATTTTGAGCTCCTCAGGCTACCACATCCATCAACCCAGCACACACACTTGATATGTTAATCCCATCAACCATAAGTTTTCGGTAATGAACATTTTTCATATTCCTGCATTGATGCGGGCATTTATCTCGATTTGCTTCTACAGTTGGGTTGATGGATGTGGTTGCCTGAGCTCAAAATAAGAGCGAAACAATCTTCGTCATCTTCTGTCCTCCTTGAACGCACACTTGATTTTTCATTTCATTCATTAATCATTTTCACTCATTTTCATCCTGACCTATTGAGCCGTTACCTTATTTGGTATAAAAATTTAAAGGGCCTTACTTATTTATTTTTTTCATTATCTACAACTTTTGTTTAAAACATTTTTGAAAAACTATAAAATAATGTGATACATTAAGGAATAAGTAAGCAATAAATTTATAAAATTTTAAAAGGATATTGCTTAAAAATTAGACTATTTTTCTTTTTTGACATACAGGGTGATTCATTAGCCTCTTTACAAACTTTAACAACTAAATGTAGATTTAATTTCATGAAGAAATGTTCATATAAAAGCAAGTCCTATCTTTATTGGTTCAAAAGTTATAGCGCTATTATAACTTTTAAGTTGAAAAAACGTATTAGTCGTGATTTAGCCAAACAAAATTTAGTAACCATTATTTTAAATTATCACTTATCAAAAATCGTTAGGTTATATTAATACTTTCATGCATTGTTTGTTAGAAATTTAAATGCAGAGCAGTACCATCATTTTTTTAACACAACATTGTTTGATCCTTTGGAAGATGTTCCACTCCACATAATAAAAGATATGTGCTATCAACAAGACGGGGCCCCGCCTCACCGAGGAAGACAAGTGACCCAATTACTGCATACTTATATCCCAAATCAATGGATTGGTAACGAAGGGCCGATACCATGGCCACCTAGATCACCTGACCTGAAATCCTTACGATTTTTTTATTTATGAGGTCACTTCAAGCAACGTGTTTATGCCGTAGAAATATACGATCGCAATTAGTTATTGCAGAGGATACAAGATGCTACAACTCATATTAGAAATAACATGAATTTACTATGCGTACAAGAGAGTATAATTCGTCATTGCCAATTATATACTCAGGAAAATAGACTAATTTCTCAACATTTACTGTGGGTAAATTTTGCTTTCCGTTTGTTACAAGAATGTTTTTGATTTCTTTAACACTTTAACTGCCATGTGCATATTTCAAATGTACACGTTTGTGGGCCAAAGACAATATTTTCGTTAATCAAGCTTTAATAAAGGTTTCATAAATACAGGTATATGGTTAGAATTTTAATTTTAATACATTTTTGGAAATATAAACAAACGACTACCGGCCGTCGTATGGCCATTTTTACGACGACCGGCCGTCGTACCGCCTAGTTGCTCAGAAATACATACGACGGCCGGCGCGTCGTATGGCAGTTAAAGTGTTAAACTATAATTACATATTAGTGTTCCAAGAGACACTGTTTTAAAAACGCTATAACTTCTAAACCAGGACAGATAGAACCGGCAATGATATGAATGATTTCTTCATGAAATTAAATCTACTTTTAAATGCCAAAGTTTTAATAAATCTCCCTGTATGTCAAAAAAAATAGTCTCAAAATCTTTTTGAAAATTCTTCAGTCTCACAAAGTTTTTAATTATTTCAGAGTTTTTTGTTGTTAACATAATTGAAATTCGTTTAATAAAAAACCGAAAAATCTAATAATTTCTGGTGATTTTTAATACAAGACTAAGACATTTGATGGTTCAGAGTTAGCAACACTGCTTCCCAGGGGTATTCAGCCGAGAGAAATAAAGGTTCCCGTCTAAATAAAAATATATAAAAGTGTCAAAGTCGACATTAGGTATCCGTTGAAAATTTGCCGCCGTAGGCTTCAGCCTACTTAGCCTAATAGGAAATCCGCCACTGTGCACAGGAAGGTGTTATTTAAAAATAATATCTCGTCGTGTTCCTGGTTGTGGTGTGTATGTGTCGTGACGTCCAAATATATGTTAATGATATATAATATGAATCATCATTAGTGGCTAATTGGTAAAACCAATGCCAAACAAAAAAATATAATCACTTTATTTGTTTCACTCTTTTAATCCGTGATTGGCCAAGCATTTTAGGTAAAATTCTGCACTTATTGATTTCTATAAATGACTTATTATATTACATATTAAGAATTTTTTTAAATATACATAATGTATATGCTGTAAATGTAAATCAGGCAATTGTTGATTTTATAAAAACATTCAATTTAAAGTTTTGAACGAGTGTTTCCACTCCTGGTCAAGAATAAAGTAAAATTTTGAGTTTAGAAAAAGCCTGAAAATTTGGTTTGAGTTCAGAAAAGCCTGAACATTTCTTCTAGTTATCAGTATTATTTTAATCTTCTATTAGCAGTTTTTTTTTTTCATACTGATTCAGAAATATATTTATAAATTTTACAGTAATAGAGTGTTTTATACGTGTGCCACAAGTAAAATTTCGAAGTTAGAAAAGATTATAAATTTGGATTTGCCGGGTCCCGTGAGCGGAGTGAAAACTCGAAATTTGAATTCATGCTTACTCTGGGATTGGAAACACTCGTTAGAAGCTTCAAATTCCTAAAAAAAATTATTACCTCAACGCATCTTCTTAAAATATTAGGCCAAAGCTGGAAATTGTGCAATAAAATCAACGAATTTAGGGAAAAATTTTCTTTAAAACAATTATGAAAAGTCAACAGATTATCAAATCAACATAAAATTCATAGAATCTACACAGATATTAATATACTTTGATTGGCCATAAGTGAAATTTAAACATGTTCATATTTCCAAAATATCAAATCAAAGTTAAGTTTTAATTTGATATGTATATATCCGAAATTTTACTTTATGTGCCACACGTATGAGACACTGAAATATTGTGAAGTTAAAAATACTTTAAACATTTTAAAATGAGTAATAATAAAACTATTTACGTAAGAAAAAATAATAATCAATGGCGCTTAATGGGTAAGTAAGTGAAACAAGTGGGGTGATTTTATTATTTTTCTTCGCAGTAAATATTGTTTATCAATTCTACGACGAATCATCCAACATAACACCAATTAAAATAATCAGACTTAAATTTAATTTGTGGAATTTGCTTTAGTATCAGGTTTCAGACAATATCATTCCTGGCTTATCATCTTCTTGTAATTGATACCTTTGATAAATATTGAATGATCATACTTATTTAATCGCTATTAGGAGACATGAAATACTTTATACCTCGTATATATAATTAATACTAGGAAAAAGCAAGCTTTAAAAGATAAATACAGTTATCATTTTAAATATAAACTTTATTTATAAAACTGTATTCAACAAATTTAATTACAATGGAAAAAATGTTTGCTTTACCGTAAACGAGCATTTTCAAATATAAAAATAAACTACATATAATGAAATATGGTATAAATTCTGTTTTTTTGTAAACAGCGGCGATAATCAGACCTATCCAGTACCCAAAATTAGTAGGTTACAATGGATTTATTAGTATTCACAATTAATATAAAACATCAACCGGTTGAAGCGCAGCTTAATATGGCTTTACAAAAACTACTAGTTTTTGCTATTCATGTATAAATTATTGAAAAATCCTGGCTATTGCTTTGAATGATGTATACTATTTTGGAAACAGAATAGGCCTGGTTATTGTGTAAGATGGTACAATAAATGCTTTTTGCTAACAGTTCAATTTGTTTTGTTCAGATATAAGAAGGTAACTACATATCCTCGATGCCATTTGAGTATAATTTAGTCAGCTAAATATTTATTAGGCAAGTATTATTGCTAAATGATTGAATTCTAGTTCTGTAAAAACAAATTCCTAAACGGTGTTTACTTATTTAATTGTAACTTTGTAATTGAGTATCCAGTATCTGCCGCATATATTCCTTGAATACATATCATTTGAACTGAGCATATTACACATCCCATCGTAATTTAGTGCCAGAGACGGCTACTCGTGCTTTCAAAACACAAGGCATATAATACTTTTCAAAAACAACAATTATATAATCAAGAACAAACGAACACATAAATTTTAAAACAAGAAGAAAAAACATCAAGAACGCAACATTTAAAAAAGTTATGTTTATAAAAATATGAAATCTTAACTTATACCCGAATATACATATGTACATATTGACTATTTGGGCAGTTTAGGGCTTCTTCTTTTTCTGGGCGGACTTCAGGTACGCGTTGCGTTCTTCGGCAGTCTTGAAGCGGCAGGTGCGCATGGCTCGTTGGTATGGTGTAGGCAATACCTCCACGATTTCCACCTGTGAATCATGCTTGACAGTGAACGAGTTTTCATCCACCTGGATGATTTCCTTCACACCGTACTGATCCATTATTTGAAGGCGTTGTTCAATTTGTTCGATTTCGAGTAGGCAGTGACGATATTCATCTTGAAATTCTATAACAAATCATGATAAATAATTTATACAAATATCACTACTTATTAAAAAACATATCAATTACTACATTATGGATAATTCGGGCTGATTCTGTAAACGAAATGTTAAACTTAACACATGTTATTAATCTCACATTCTAAGTATAAAAAAAATGTCACATCTAAGTATAAGAAATAAAAATGTCACATTCTAAGTATACAAAAATGTCACATTGTAACTATACATAAATCTCACGTTCTAAGTGTACGAACATCTCACATTCTTCTAAGTATACAAAAATCTCACCTTCTAATTATACAAAAATCTCACGTTTTAAGTATACGAAAATCTCACATACAAAGTACATAAAAATCTCATATTCTAAGTATACACAAAAAAACATATCCGCTTAGAAGGTAAAGTTAAAAATAACGTACGTTAAGTCTAAGAGACAGAATCGGTCCGATTAAACAAATTAAAAACTAACCTTTTGAAGCATGTGCCATGTATACTCTGAGCTGATCGTAGGACAGCAACGATCGCAGCGATCCGTGTTTAACGACAAAATCGTTCGGCTTCAAAAGAGCCTGGACGTAACAAATTCGGTTTATGCGGACTAGCACTGAATGAGCAGCATGTTGTGACAGTCCCCTAATCACGTTTTGAAGGGAGCCTAGCTGCAGAATTTTACTGTTAAGCTCAGTCTTTTTTTCCCTGAGTGTGTAAACCCTCTGAAATTGAGCGAACAATATAATCGATTCTTAAGGAAATGATTTGCTTGATTACTTACTTTGGTTAGTGCTGTGTATTGGTAAAAGTCGGAAACGCGGCTTGCCATCGTGAAACTATTATTATATTTGTGAATTTATTTGAACGACTTTCGAACGGATTTGCAAAACCTCGACGCTGCCGGCAAGTGACGTTAGAAGCGTTTTGTTTGTCAGTGCTACCACACTAATACATTTTATAACGAAAATTTCACACATATAGTTGAAATATAAACTCAATTACTTAATTTTAAATAATCACAGGTGTATTATATAATTACTTTTATATCATCTAATGATTATCAGCTTATAATTATAAATAATTCATTATGAAATTGCAAATAATTTTTTGTTTAAAATAAATTTGCTGTATTGGCAGCATTGTGTTTGTTACCAACTTCACCATGGTGTAACGGATCACGCTAATGCCCATGTTTTTTTCAAGATTTTCAATGCTTGCACCGCAATCATAAAAAGTAAATCCCGTTTAAGCGAAAAATTCGCTTTATATAATTTTCTTATATGATTTTCTTTCTTTAATTTCATATTCTTCCATCAACCTGGCGAACAATTACAATCAGTGTTGCCAACTGGCCAGTTGACATTTTCGCCAGAATACTAAGCTAATTCCGCCATAAAATATCTGAATAAAAATTTTAAAAAATATATTTTTTTTAACATTAGAACAAAGTTCATTCATTTTTTAATAATTTGTGTCAATTTTATCTAAATAAATCGGGAATTTTAAAACAAAATTCTGAGTGTTAAAATTGAACGGAACTTTTTCGCCGTGAGAAGGAATAAATATTTTTTGAGCAGTAGCAAAATATTAAAATTATTAAAGGAATAAATATTTTTTGAGCAGTAGCAAAATATTAAAATTATTACTATCAGCATTTTTAAACAACGAACGTCAGGTTAAATCCTTGCTTTACTGGCCTGAAAATTTGGCTGAAAATGTTCAGGCTTTTCCAAATTCAAAATTTTGCTTTATGCTTAACAGAGCTGGCCAGGATTCGAATCATTCAGGATTCGAATCCTGGATTCGAATCCTTTTAAAGGATTCAAAAGAGGTATTCGAATACTTTAGTTAAACTGGATTCTTGATCCGGATTCGTTACACTTTTTTTAAAGGATTCGTATTCGAATCCAAATGCGGGTGATTCGAATCCTCATAAAAGGATTCGAATGCTTATAAAAGGATTCGAATCCTCATAAAAATATTCGAATCCTCATAAAAGGATTCGAATCCTCATAAAAGGATTCAAATCCTCATAAAAGGATTCGAATCCTCATAAAAGGATTCGAATCCTCGTAAAAGGATTCGAATCCTCATAATAGGATTTAAATCCTTATAAAAGTATTCGAATACTTAAAAAAGGATTCGAATAGTTACAAAAGGATTTGAATCGTCAAAAATAATTCGAATTAATCGTAAGGAACCAGCGCACAAAACCCCGTCTGGAGATGAGTCAGCAAGTCAAGTACTATCGCCAGCTACTGCAGCAACATCAAACAACAACGAAAACGAATGGACAACCATAAATACCAAAAAAAGGAAACAACGTCGTCAACTCCAAACTATCTCAGGGACTTCAGAGAATAATTCAACCCTAAAAGGTTCTGCCCGTTTAAGATATGCCCACGTATATAATCTAGATCCCACCACAACTGTTGAACAATTACAAAAGTATTTAAATGAGTTGCATTTTGAAAATGTTAAATGCGAAAATATTAAATCGAAATACCCAGATGAATACGCATCATTTAAAGTTGGTGTCTACTCTCACCAACTGGAAATGTTAAAAGATCCTGCAACTTGGCCCACTGGAGTAAAAATCAATGATTTTTTATGGAGAATCCAAAACCGGACAACAACCGCAAAATAAAAATTCTATTTCTAAATGCTCAATCGATTAGAAATAAAATAAGCTAATTTGAGGCACTTACTATAGACAAAAACTTCAGTTTCTTGGCTATTAGTGAGCATTGGCTATCACAAGAGGAGTGTGAAATTTCCACAATCAACACCTTAAAGGACAGTTCATATTACTCGCGCAAAATCACGAACCATGGAGGGACTATAATATATGCCAATAGTGAACTGGTAGTCACCGACTTTAACTCATTAACTGATAACTTTAATATAGACAAAGCTTGTGAATTGTCCATGTTGTACGTGTCATGCTTTAATACTTATATTATATGTGTGTATCGTTCGCCTTCGGGTGATTTTAATGTGTTCGTGAATGTACTCCTATCATTGTTAAACAAAATAACTAATCCCACCTGCGACATAATACTGGGGGGGGGGGATTTTAACATTAAATTCAATGTCAATGATACCAGAGAAGATCTACTAACAGATTCCTTAATTACATATGATCTCTATAAAACTATTAAATTTAACACGCGTAAAAATAACTGCATCGACAACATTTTTACAAATACTGAGCAAACAAATATTAATATAGAATGTCTGAATACAGGACTCTCTGACCACTATGGTGCAGTGTTAACAATGTCAGTTGCAGAGGCTAATAAGCCCACTGGGAATATTACAAGACCAATCACTTTAAAAGGAAAGTTAGATTTCTACAGTATCATTGACAAAGTCAATTTTGATTTTGTGAACAGTTCCTTAGACATCAGCTTGAAATGGTCTGAATTATACAATATCCTAAGTGCTGCCGCTAACCAGGCATTTCCCCTTAAAAGGAATAACGTTAATCACACAAATAAACTAACTAAGGTATTTTGGTTTGACCGGAACCTCCAGACTATGAGGGATACTCTGGAACTTATCCGCGAACATCACAATATATACACTACCGAACAATCATATAAACTACTCAAAGAATATACTTATATTTACAAACGTTCCATAATAGCTAAAAAAACTATTGCCTGGGAGGATTATGTTAACAAATCTCATAACAAGCAAAGGACTTTGTGGGATGTGATTAATGAGTCAAGGCTCAAAAAGTATAAAAGCTCGAACTGTGATATAACATGTGATAAATTCAACTCCTATTTCGTGAATGCGGCCAAAGAACTACTAACACACTCACAAGTAAACCAAACGCCAAACTTAATCACGGATACTAAAACAAATCAAATATTCTCATTTAAAGAAACGACTGGGCAGCTTGGTGGTGTAGTGGTTAGAGTGTTGTACTGCCACGCCACGGGCCGGGGTTCAAATACCGGCCTGACAAGTTGTCTGCACTTATATAGGTTAGGATAAAAATGCCAAACACTCCGTTTTCTCGGATATGACGTTAAATGCATGTAGGACCCGTGTACTGCCTGGATGTTGCGTGCACGTTAAAGATCCCTACCGGTGGGTTGGAACTCCCACCTGGTTCGGCAAAATTCCCGGATAGCTGTAGACCTAATCTCCGGCGTCATGATTGGCCATAGCAGCGGAAATAGATGACGTAAAACCCAAAATAAAAAAAAAAGAAACGACACCTGTTAAGGTTCGTGATACAATAACGCAATTAAAGCCGGGTAGAAGCTCAGATATTTATGATTTATCAGTTGACATTATCAAAGTGGTGAAAGATATCATTATCTCCCCATTAACAAAATTAATAAATGGCATAATCACTTCAGGAAATTTTCCAGATGTTTTAAAATACGCCAAAGTGGTACCAGTCCATAAAAGTGGTATAGTTGGTGAAATAAACAACTATAGGCCCATTGCAATTCTGCCTACTCTTTTAAAAATAGTTGAAAGAATAATGAAGGATCAAATAGTCGATTATTTGGAAAACAATCAACTATTAAATCATCACCAATTTGGCTTCAGATCAAATCGAACAACAACTGATGCCATTATTAACTTGAAAAATACAATATTAGATTGTTTCGAAAACAAATCATACTGTCTCGGAACATTCGTCGATTTAAGTAAAGCGTTTGACTGCATATCACACGAGCTATTGGGTTACAAGTTGAGCCGATATGGATTTTGTCAGAACAGCATGGACCTAATATCCTCATACTTATTTGACCGTGTCCAGGTGGTTCAATTTGACAATAAAATATCAGATCCCCTCCCAGTCACAATCGGGGTTCCACAAGGATCAGTCCTGGGACCAATATTATTCCTCATATTCATAAATGACATTCCAGATCATGTAAACTCCAGGGTAGTGTTATTCTCGGACGATACCACTGTACTTGATACTGCGAACTCGATAAATGACATTATGGACAGTGGAGTGTCTACCCTAAACCAAGTCACAAATTGGTGCAATTCAAATAAACTAATTTTAAACGAACATAAAACCAAAAAGATCTTATTCACTCTAAATAAAAGTGATACTGCACTTGACGATAATGCTAAGTTTCTTGGTATCTACTTAGATCCAAAACTAAGGTGGGATACACACGGTGAAAACTTGGCAAAGAAACTGTCCAGAAATATTTATTGTCTTCGTATGTTAACGCACAACCCTGTAGGCAAAGCTTTGCGGTCAGCTTATTTAGCTTTATGTGAATCACACATAAGGTACGGCATAATTGTATGGGGTCATTCTGCCTCCAGGCATAGGATATTCTCCCTACAACGCCAAGCTATCAGGATTGTTGCAGGTCTAAAGTATACCGATGACTGTAAAAGTTCATTTATTAGACTTCGAATATTAACACTACCCTGTATATACATCCTGGAGTGTCTCATACACATACGGAATAACTTGAACTTGTACCCCAATCATGATCATCATACTCACAATACTCGTTCCAAAACAGATATCTATCAAGAGCACATCAGACTACAAACAGTGCAAACAGGCACTAAATACTACTGTATACGATTCTTTAATAAACTACCAAATACGGTACGATCGTTGCCTATCAATATCTTCAAAATAACTATAAAGAACTACCTTATACAGGAAGCATTCTACTCGTGGGACGAATATATGTGCTGTGATAAACCATTCTGTGATATTTAAAACACTAGTTACTTACTATTTAATCTGTTGTAACTCTCTATTCTTTTACAAACAGATTTTACTACTAACTATTATATGCTTTTAATGTGTTGTGATTGTTATTTTACTTTTATAACAACATTTTTTAACATTTTAACCTTATATTAAATTCTAGTCATTATTATTTATTATTCTAATGCTTTTAATCTGTTGTGCTGTTATTTTACTTTTACAAATATTCGTACAATTAAGTTTTTAATCTGTTGAGTCTCGATATTTCATTACTATTTCAACTTGCACCTTATATATCTTCACAAGCTTTGTCACCAAAACCTTTTCTAAACAAATGGGGATCGTTATACCTACCAATCCACTTTGGCGAAATGTTACAGTGATTTAACTAAATACCTTATTTTATTATTATTACTATTATTATATATTATTGTATTACTATTGACGAGTGTAAACATCTTTTGTATCAGCACTAATAAAGAAAAAAAAAAGGATTAACATGAAAAATTTGTTTTGTATGTTTTTAAATTTCTCGTTAAATCACTGTTTTATACGCGTGGCGCATGAAGTAAAATTTCGAGTTTAGAAAAGCCCCGTGAAAATTTGTCTCGGGTCGCTGCGCGACCCTCGACAAATTTTCTACGCGGGGCTTTTCTAAACTCGAAATTTTACTTCATGCTTAGTCTGGGAGTAGACGACACTCGTTTGTAAGTGATAAAATCAAAAATCAAGTAAATTAATGATTTGTGTCAAATTTGACATTTTGATAAATTTTGATGATTTTTGCCAGATTTGAAATTATTAATTGTTTTTCGGTAATTTCGCCAAATATAACATTTTGATGAATATAAATTGACATTCCCAATCAAATGTTTACACTTAACATGTCGATTTATAACATTTTTATAAGATTTTCAACAAATCGATATTTTCTTAAAATTATCATCATTTCGAGATTTTCGTCGATTAATCAAATTTTCATCAGATTTTGCAATATTTTCTCAATTTTCCTTAAGTTATCAAATGTTGATGAAATTTTCAATATTTCGAGATTAATTTATGAAAATGTTTATCAGATTTTCAACATATCTTGATTTTTGATATTTTGTCATTTTTATCGATTTATAAAATGTTGATGAAATTTTCGATATTTCGAGATTTTCTCCTCAAATATATAAAATGTTTATATGTAAGATTTTCAATATTTTTATTCAGATTTGAACGATTTTCAAAAATTATTGAATCATTATTTGAACGCACAAATTTGAGATTTTTTTTTCTAGAAGACATATTTAATTCCACAAATAAGACAATTAACTTTGTTTGTATAACTGAGGATTTTATTGTGACTATAGTTTCGACAACTTTAACTTGTCATTATCAAACATAAAGTAATTTAAAACAAACAATTCGTCAGGTATATACAATCTGTTTGATTTATTGTGACACAGCACATATGTCCGTTATTAGTACAGATAGAAAAAAAAGTTAAAGACAATAGTTTTAGTATTTTTCATGATCTATTCAGTAGCATTGTCAGAAAAACAATTGAAAATCAAATAAACACGTGAAAGCTATTAGCTTCATTTTTTTAATGGAACACCCTGTATATTTTGTTTATTTCAAATAGGTAACAACCTTAGCTTTATAATGATACATAAGTACCCCTTCATTATACAAATAACGCGACAATTGCAAATAAATGAAATTTATCAGTTGCCATGGATAACAATTGACATAAAACAATTTGTTAACGCTTTAATGTCAAAGTGGTGTAGTAACTTCCCGTCTTGCGTGTTGTTGATTCAAATCTTTAGAGATGGGTGATAATTACTATTCTAATGATGAAAAAATTGATATGCTAAAGGTCTTCGTTAGATGCAACGATAATTCTAGAGAAGCTAGTATCACCTATGGAAACATGTATCTAGAAAGAAGACAACCACATTATTGCACTTTTGCAAGACTTGAACAAAATTTACGGAGAAATGGGTGTTTTAATAATAAATTACGAAGGAGAAGACAAGAAAGAGAAGATAATAATGAAGTATTGATATTGGCCTATTTTAGAGCACATCCACGTAATTCAATACGCGAAGCAGTGGCTGACTTAGGAATAAGTATGCATAAAATATTTTCTATTCTGAGAAAACATAAAATGAGACATATAAAATTAAGTTAGTACAAGGTTTAAGAGATGGTGATTCTGACAGGAGGATAGTATTCTGTAATTGGCTTAGCAACAATCAACATTTATTAAATTTAATTCTTTGGAGTGATGAATCAAATTTCAACAACAACGGAATCTCCAACCGAAAAAACGACCATTACTGGGATACTGAGAATCCACGTCAAATTCGAGAATGCAGATTCCAATAAAGATTTGCAGTTAATGTGTGGCTTGGTGTGTTAGATGATACCATAATAGGACCATCTTTTTATCAAGGAACGTTAAATGCGGAGCGATATGCCAACTTTCTTACGATAGAATTTGAAGATTATTTAGATGATATCCCCCTAGAAATACGTCGAGATATGTGGTTCCAACAAGATGGAGCTCCTCCCCATAACGCAAGAAATGTCAAAGATATTTTGGAAAGAAAGTTTGGTTTGAAATTGATTGCAAATGGTGGCCCCATAAACTGGCCAGCAAGATCGCCAGATCTGTCTATTTTAGATTTTTTTATTTGGGGATTTTTAAAGCAAAAAGTTTATGTTACTCGTCCAGAAAATTTAGACGATCTGAAAAATCGTATTCGTATGGCATGTGGCCAAATAACACCACGGATGTTGCAAAAAGCACGATGAAATTTAATGAAGAGATGTGAAGAATGTATTGCAAACAACGGACGTCACTTTGAACAGACACTTTAAATAGTTATTCATGTCAACTGATAAATTTCATTTATTGGCAATTGTCGTGTTATTTCTATAATAAAGGGGTACTTATGTGGTATCATTATAAGGCTAATATTAATGCCTATTTGAAATAAACAAAATATACAGGGTGTTCCATTAAAGAAAATAAAACTAATAGCTTTCACGTGTTTATTTGATTTTCAACTGTTTTTCTGACATTACGATTGAATAGATCAAAAAAAATACTAAAACTTTTGTCTTTAACTTTTTTTTCTATCTGTACTAATAACGGACATATGTGCTGTGTCACAATAAATCAAACAGACTGTATACGAAAAAATTGCGGTTACAAAACGGCTTTAAAAATGGGGGTGTATATTAGGTCAAGCTGGTCGTTTATTACGGGAATTTCCGGATTAGCGCGTGCTCTGTGAATTTCCAGAGACTCCAGGAGGTCCATCTTACGACCCTTTTCGGCTAAATGTATTATTGACACTACATCCTCGCCAAAAGTATGATTGTTTTCAATCATATGTCTAGCGAATGACGACTTATCAATCAAATTAAGCCGAAAAGAGCTAAGATGCTCCTTGAGTCTGATTTTAAAATTACGACCAGATTGACCAATATACACTCCTTTACAATCGCAACAAGTTAGTTTATATATCCCTGATCTGTGAGCACTGGGTATTTTTGTTTTCGGATTAAAAATACTGTATCTAATTTTTGTAAAAGGTTTAAAGGCTATTGAAATGTTATGTTTAGATAAAATGCTTTTAATTTGTAATGAGATGTCACCAAAGTAGGTAAGGGATCTGAATATTTGTTCTTTTTTAGATGTGTTCTTGCCTGCATATATATACTTAGTTACTTTTTTCATTCTATATTTATTAATCTCTAAAATAGCATTTGAAAAAGAAATTGATGTAATTAAAAGTATAGCCATTTCAAAATTAATAGACTCATTAATTAATAAATATAGAATGAAAAAAGTAACTAAGTATATATTTTATATGTAAAATATTAATCTTTTGGTTTTTCAAAGAGTGCCTTGGAAACAGTTGAGTAACTTACTTATTTGGCAACTCCTAGGACCCATAATTTGCTTACATATCACCCCTGAAGACGATACATACTTTAACCATTGTGACATATTTTAAAGTAACGAGTGTCTTCCACTCCCAGACTAAGCATGAAGTAAAATTTCGAGTTTAGAAAAGCCCCGCGTAGAAAATTTGTCGAGGGTCGCGCAGCGACCCGAGACAAATTTTCACGGGGCTTTTCTAAACTCGAAATTTTACTTCATGCGCCACGCGTATTAAACACTGATTTGAAGTGTAGTTCAAAAATACACAAAAACATCTTTAATCAGAGTAACACAGATATTTAGTCTGTTATCAACGATGTTCAGTGTTTATAATAAATAATTAGGTTTTGAATATTTTTGTTAAAACAACTGATAACGATATTTATATGTTAATGGTTGTAAAAAAATAATAAAATCAAATTTATTCTTAAACGATTTGTATTCGTGATTCGAAAAAACAGGATTCGAATCATATTTATCTCTTACGAATTCTTTATTCGTGATTCGAATTATATTAGGTGATTCAGATTCGTGATTCGAATCCTTTTAACGAGGATTCGTCCCAGCTCTGCAGCATATAATCAGGATAGGTATACTCATAGATTAAATTAGATTGATAACTCATAGGGGGCTCCACGTATCATGATTTTAGTTAACCGACCCACTCGATGAGACGGCGCTGCAATCGCAAATGACGTCATTGGGCGCGGGGAGCGGGTGGGATTCTTGCTAAACGGGGTGTGCGGTGCAGGGGGTCATAACATTGAATGCGGTGCGGGGAACATCGCACGGTATTAAATTACAGTCCGATGCGAAAAATACCAAAGACCTAAGAAACATGTTAAATGTATATTTAAAAAGTTATTACAAATATATTTCGCTACATGTCAAAACCTAATTTCATTTCACTTTTCAACAAAATGTCTGCAGTTCGTCAAAAAATGCATCTTAGAAATGAAATAAGAGGTCTCCTTATCCGAATAAGGATGTTGGCGTAAGTAGTGTTCCATACAGTGAATTTTTCTTTAAGGTAAACATATGCATAAGCTGTAAATTTTCCGACATTCGTTGTTTTTCAAAAGAGTTCAATATAAAGCTTTAAACGAGTGTTTTCCACTCCCAGACTAAGCATGAAGTAAAATTTCGAGTTTAGAAAAGCCCCGTGAAAATTTGTCGAGGGTCGCGCAGCAACCCGAGACAAATTTTCTGGGCTTTTCTAAACTCGAAATTTTACCTCATGCGCCACGCGTATAAAACACTAAAATATTGTAAAATTTATGATATTCTAATTTCACTTGAAATCTGTGTTTTATACGCGTGGCGCATGAAGTAAAATTTCGAGTTTAGAAAAGCCCAGAAAATTTTCACGGGGCTTTTCTAAACTCGAAATTTTACTTCATGCTTAGTCTGGGAGTGGAAAACACTCATTTAAAGCCTCAAATTGAACTTTAAAAAAAACAAGGAATATCTAAAGATTTACAGAAAATAGGTTGAATTTGAAATACGTATACTTAAAAGAAAACTCCTTGTATGTATAAATACAAATAAAATATTTCTAGAAGAAAGTTATTGTTACTGCAAAAATGTTCAGCAAAAATATTAAAGGGAAGTATTTGGTATATAGTGAAACTTATTTCGTAAATCGGGAAATCTTTTGACTTATATTTGACAAGGTGAAAGATATTTGGGATACAATGAATCTCATTTGATCAATAGTGAAATGCAACAGAAAAACCGTGTAATTGAATTTAAGACATTATTTTATGTTCTGGGATCGCACTTTGTGACTAGATGGAATTTCGGGATTGCTTGATCCAACAGCAAAGGGAACATTCTCCATGGAAGTATGCTCCTAGCCCGGTGTGAAGAAAATCTCCACGTCCGTGGTTGTTTCATGCGTAGTACTTAAAGATCATTCACGAATGCTAGGAAGAAATAAAGAGAAATAATGTAGACACACTGGTTTTAAATGTGTTTGACTGCAGATTTAATTAAAAGAATACACAATGGCTTAAAAACTTAAAATATTACATAAACTTACGGTTTTAATTATTTATGTTAACACCCATCTCCAAGTATTCAGAATTGCTGAATCCAACAACAACGGGGATACACTCCATGAAAAAATGCTCCTAGTTCAGTAAGATGAAAATATCCACGACCATGGATATTTAGTGTACTTGAAGATCATCCTCATGTACTAGGAAGAAATAAAGAGAAATAATGTAGTAACACCCTGGTTTTAAATTTGTTGACTGTAGACTTATTTAAAATAATACACAATAGGTTAAAATTTAAAAATATTATACATACTTACGGTAGTAATTACTTTTATTTATTAACGCTCATCTCGAGACGATTTCGTCTTATCGGCGTTTTTGTGCCTTCAGATCCGACGGATCTGACAGCTGTTGATTGAAAACAATTGAAAACAAGCCCACGTTACAAATTGCGGGAAATTTGAAGTTCCGACATATGCGCCCTCCCATCGAGTGGGTCGGTCAACTATATATGTGAACTTACAGAATCATAGGGAGACGACTGGGTCTGGGTATACTGAAAAGAAAAACTCCCTGTATATTATACTTACATTGCAACCGTTACACATAAAATTCCCTAATGGTGTTATCTACAAATTGAAACATAAAACCGGTAATGGGAGTAATAGCAATGTTTCGGTTAACAATATTATTGGAAAATTAAAATAATTAATGTTAAAATTTCAGTGCTTCAAACAAAATCACAACTTTTAAAAATCGAATATATAATAATTTGAACTATCAGATAAAAAAATCCCTAGTTACTAGTTTAGTGTGAAATTCCATCTCATCAGTCGGTCTTTTTTGCTGTCATCTTTGCAGGTGTTGAATCAAATATAATACGAAGTACGTTAATCCTTTAAATATTCAGTGTTAATCTATAGTAACTTCCAATTGTTAATTTTAAAATTTACCGAACTGCGTTTTTAGATAAAATATAAACCGCCGGTGATGTATTTTAAACCCACACGTGGATTTAAATATAACCTATCTTTTAACCATTAAAGGGTAATATTTATATAATATTCTTATTTTTAGAATGGCTGCACAACATATGGCCTTGGACAGTTTCTGGGTGGACAAATCCAAGTACGACGATGCGGAGCGTGCATACTACGAGGGCCAAGGGAATGTAAGTAACGCATAGTTACAATATGGTCTCAGAGGGGCTTGTCATACCGGGGTTTAACAATCATCCGATTTATAATGCGTTCTGATTTGTTTTGGTGTAGGAAATTTTAACACCTCTAGCTGACGAAGTAGCTAGAGCGAGGCAACGTTTAAATGAAATTAGGGGCAATTTTGCGGATGTGAGTACACTTTAGCGCTTATTTAAAATTTATCTATCACTTTCCACTCTTGTATTTACCTCTAGGGAATCGCCTGTAATAATGCGCCGGATCAACGTCCTAAAAATGTTGAACCGGTAAGGTGATTTTTAACGTTTGAAAATGATTGAATTGAATTGACGTTTGTTAGGAGGTAAACGCAGTGAAAGCAGAAGCACCGTCCGTTGTTCAACCTGCTAAGACAGTTGAACCGGTAAGATGCTTGCTGTGTTGGTTTTTTTTTGATGTTTTATTTATTATGTGATGCTTGTTTGAAATACTTATTTTATTTTATATTTTGATGCATAGGTATAATTAGCATGATGCATTGCATATATGTTAATCATGTTAAATGCCGGGTTAATAAAACGTTTAATGTTTGAGCGTGTTTAAGGTTTGGCGTTTAAGCAAAGCAGAACGTACGCGTCCTTGCGAACGTGTTCATACACCGTTTAAGGATCATAAGAATTAACATTTAGTGTTTTTCTCCTTAAATATCCTTAAACATAAATGGTTCTGCGCATATTTTTTGCGCCTACACTTTCCGAATTTATATTATTCGAGCAGTGATGTCAGATTTCTGTTAAGGTATTTTAACAATTTTGCAGAATTGTTAACAGTAAAAAAAGGAATTGAAAATTATAAACAATAATTTATTAATTAAAAATTATCCTTGCTAATTATAAGAATTACTGTGTTTTCACGAAATTGTGGTAAAACTGTTGGCAGTGTCGACATGTAGCCACCTAAAATGCTTATAGCTTAATTCTCGTATGAACGGCATTACTTCCCTAAACGTTAAGCACTAAACGATAATCACTAAACGTTAAACCTGGCAAAAGTAATATTACAAAAGAAAAAATGTCAGTAAGTTTACTAAAAGTAAACGGAAATTGAAATTTTACTTGTGCACTAATTTAGACATTTATGATTTATAGCATTATAATTAAATAAATTCTAAATAACCCTATTTGATGTTAAACTAGAGGTAGCACGCTATTAAGTTATAAGCTCTAAATTAATAATAATGATAATAGATCATTATTATTAATTTAGAGCTTATGTTTTATCACTACGTAAATGTTAATATCATCCTTAGTTCCGTTTTAAAGCTGTATGCTGTATGCTAACGTCTTAATAAGGCCGAGTATGTTTTGATCATTTTTTTTGTATATATTTATGTTTTCACCTGGTGGTATAGATTAAAACTATAATATAATAACAGTATACGAGTTAATTCCCCCTGTAACACTTTTTTAAAGAGTAGTTCTCTCATGTGCTAAAATAATAACATTATAGTAAATTTAGTTTAAACAAAATTTTACATTGCTAAGAATTACATGTACAAGGAATTTTTCTTTTAAGTATACATATACGTTCTATTTAAAAGCTTATAAAGAATGCTTCCACTCCCCCATTAAAGTTTAATTTGAAGTTTTTAACGAGTGTTGTCCACTCCCAGGCTAAGCATGAAGTAAAATTCCGAATTTAGAAGAGCCTGAAATTTTTGTTTGGTCGCGCAGCGAAATGGAGCGACCTAACCAATTCTTCAATCTTTTCTAAACTCGAAATTTTAATTCATGCGCCACCCGTATAAAACACTGAATTAATGTCAAATTTAAAAATACTTCTAAATCACTATGCTAAAGCAGTATGTTTTGAACTTCAGATTATTTCAGTGTTTTATATGTGTGGCACATGAAGGAAAATTTAGAGTTTAGAATTTTAAGGATTGAAATTTTACTTTATGCTTAGTCTAGGAGTGGACAACACTCGTTAGAAACTTAAAATTGAATTTTAATTAAGGAGTGGGAACATTCGTTATTACCTTCAAATTGAACTTAAAAAAAGAAATCGTGCATACTTAGAAGGTGAAATTAAGTATATATATATATATATATATATTATATAGGGTGTCCCATTCTCCGAAGAGTGGAAACACTCAGTAGAAACTTCAAATTGAACTTTTTCGGAAACCATGATCTGAAAATTTATGGCATATGTATACTTAAACAAAAAATTCCCTGTATATATATATATATATATATATATATTTATATATATATATATATATATATATTTATATATATATATATATATATATATATATATATTTATATATATATATATATATATATATATATATATATATATATATATATATATATATACCGGGTGTGGCACTTAGGCCGCCTCGGACCATAGCTCCTTTACGATAAAAGCTATCGAAAAAAATCTAAGAGCAAAGAGGTGCATAATTACCGTCGCTCTGTTTCAAAAATATTTCTAATCATCAGTGGCGCGCCGTACTCCAGTGGTGTACCAAACTTATGTTTTTTTAAATGGAATGCCCTATTTTTTATTGCAGATTTGGAAAGTGCTCGAAGAGTACTTATTTTTTATCTAACATGTTATACCCTTCACTTTAGCGGTTTCGCTGTTATAACCACTTCTTTCAAAATTGCGCCCCATTTTTGAGATTGTTTTGTAGAGAAACTAATTGACGCCGGCGCCTAAATTTTGAATTGAGGTACAGGTTAAGACCTCGAATACCTTCACATAATTTTTTTTCGGGTAATTTATGGAAAAAAAATAATTTTTGATTGAACTTCGCATGTTGTCATTTTTTTCGAAAATTACAGCCAAAACTCTAAATTTTTCATTGGTACAAAAAAAATTACACATTGCATAACAAAATTTCGGAGAAAAAAGGAATTTCATCGCAAATGTTTCATCGCAAATGTCGAGAAACTCACAGGCTCTAGACACTGCCCTAAGGACTTCTGGTGATATACCGCGGAAAGCCGCGCGGATTCTCTCCCTCATATCCTCTACAGTAGTTGGTACCGTCCTGTAAACCTCGTCTTTGATATGGCCCCAAAGGAAGAAGTCAAGGGGAGTGAGGTCTGGTGATCTTGGCGGCCACCTCACAGGACCCCCACGACCAATCCAGGAGTTCGGAAACGTTTCATCGAGAAATTCCCGAACGACACGGCTATTATGTGCAGGAGCTCCATCGTGCTGGAAAACTATCTGTCGTAGAGCGGCTAGAGGGACATTTTCCAAGAGATCATCCAAGTCGTCCCGAAGGAACCTCAAATAACTGTTGCCGTTCAGGTGCCCCTCGATGAAATAAGGACCCAAAAGGTGTTCTCCAAGTATGCCTCCCCAAACATTCAGCGACCATCTTTGCTGGTGGTTTATCATTCGCATGGCGTGTGGGTTTTCATCGGCGTAATAATGGTAGTTGTGGCGATTGACATGCCCATTTCTATGGAACGTCGCTTCATCAGAAAATAATACGCGGATAAGAAATGATTCCTCCTGCTCAATTTTGTTGATAGCCCACAAGCAGAAATCTTGCCTCGCATGAAAATCTTGAGGTTGCAATTCTTGGTGCAGTTGTATCTTAAATGGACGGAATTTGTACTTTTGAAGAACACGATCTACGGATCGCGTTGAAATATCGTGATTCCTACTAATATCACGGATACTGGTATAAGGATCTTCAATAACTGCCTCCAGAACCTGCAGTTCATTATTTTCGGTAAAAACTGTCTTCTTTCTAACTCTCCTTGGCCGTTTCACACTTCCCGTAGTAGTAAATCTCTCCAACACTTTTTGAAACGCACGTTCATTTGGATGTGCCCTGTGCGGATATCTCGCAGCGTACACTCGTGACGCCAAGAAACAATTCTTGTTACATTCTCCAAGAATAAATATCATGTCAACCATTTCCTCTTGAGTTCGGAACATTTTTAGAACGTTTATCAAAAATGACTTATGGCTGCTACTGGCGTCTAATAATTTACTTTGACAATTACCAATCTTTTGTTTTCTCATGGCACTCTTGGGAACGGAAAACGTTTCCCGACATTTGCGATGAAATTCCTTTTTTCTCCGAAATTTTGTTATGCAATGTGTAATTTTTTTTGTACCAATGAAAAATTTAGAGTTTTGGCTGTACAACGCCGTAATTTTTTTAGGGGGGTGCCATTTGAAATTTTCGAAAAAAATGACAACATGCGAAGTTCAATCTAAAATTATTTTTTTTCCATAAATTACCCGAAAAAAAATTATGTGAAGGTATACGAGGTCTTAACCTGTACCTCAATTCAAAATTTAGGCGCCGGGGTCAATTAGTTTCTCTACAAAACAATCTCAAAAATGGGGCGCAATTTTGAAAAAGGGGTTATAACAGCGAAACCACTAAAGTGAAGGGTATAACATGTTAGATAAAAAAATAAGTACTCTTCGAGCACTTTCCAAATCTGCAATAAAAAATAGGGCATTCCATTTAAAAAAACATAAGTTTGGTACGCCACTGGAGTACGGCGCGCCACTGATGATTAGAAATATTTTTGAAACATAGCGACGGTAATTATGCACCACTTTGCTCTTAGATTTTTTTCGATAGCTTTTATCGTAAAGGAGCTATGGTCCGAGGCGTCTTAAGTGCCACACTCGGTATATATATGTATATATATATATATATATATATTATAATTTTAGCACATGAGAGAAATGTTATGATTGTGAGAAGGAAAGGGACATACTGTTTTTTCACAAAATTTACCAAATTTGAAGTTTCATTTTCTTGAGCAGGTAAAGGTTTAAAAGCTTTAGGATTATTCTTGTTTTTCTAATAATATATATATATATATATATATATATATATATATATATTATTAGAAAAATAAGAATAATCCTAAAGCTTTTAAACCTTTACCTGCTCAAGAAAATGAAACTTCAAATTTGGTAAATTTTGTGAAAAAACAGTATGTTTTTCTAATAATATATATATATATATATATATATATATATATATATATATATATATATATATATATATATATATATATATATATATATATATATATATATATATATATATATATATATATATATATATATATATTATTAGAAAAATAAGAATAATCCTAAAGCTTTTAAACCTTTACCTGCTCAAGAAAATAAAACTTCAAATTTGGTAAATTTTGTGAAAAAACAGTATGTCCCTTTCCTTCTCACAATCATAACATTTCTCTCATGTGCTAAAATTATAACATTATAGTAAATTTAGTTTCAACAATATATTATATTGTCAAGAATTACATGTATATTTATATTATTAGGAAAATAAGAATAATGCTGAAACATCAAAACCTATACCTGCTCAAGAAAAAGAAACTTCAAATTTGGTAAATTTTGTGAAAAAACAGTATGTCCCTTTTCCTCTCACAATCATAACATTTCTCTTATGCGCTAAAATAATAACATTATAGTAAATTTAGTTTCAACAATATATTATATTGTCACGAATTACATGTATATTTATATTATTAGGAAAATAAGAATAATGCTGAAACATCAAAACCTATACCTGCTCAAGAAAAAGAAACTTCAAATTTGGTAAATTTTGTGAAAAAACAGTATGTCCCTTTCCCTCTCACAATCATAACATTTCTCTCATGCGCTAAAATAATAACATTATAGTAAATTTTGTTTCAACAATATATTATATTGTCACGAATTACATGTATATTTATATTATTAGGAAAATAAGAATAATGCTGAAACATCTAAACCTATACCTGCTCAAGAAAAACAAACTTCAAATTTGGTAAATTTTGTGAAAAAACAGTGTTTCCCTTTCCTTCTCACAATCATAACATTTCTATTTTTGTTGGTTAACTTTTTCTTTCTCATAGCATGCTTATTTAAGTAGCTATTGCTATAAGCTTGTGATTATATACTTATGAGATAGCAAATAAACATTAACAATTAATTTCGATCTACAGTCCTCGTGCAGCATTGCTTCGTTTGATGTAGGAGCTATAAAATTCCTGGAAAAAAAAGTAACAGACTTCGAGAAAGGTAATTCATTAGGCAAATATAAAAACTTGCAAAGTTAATCAAAATGATTTTTCAGTTATTGAACAACTGCAAAAACAATTTAACTTATTCAACACCCGTCTAAGTTCGATTGAGTCGTCACTAAAAACCAGTTGCCCGGCTAAGCCAGCAGCAGCCTGCCAAAAACCAGCAGTGGCTCCAGCCAAACTGGTAGATGATGACGATGATGATGTGGATCTCTTCGGTTCGGAGTCGGAAGATGACGAAGCAGCATCTAAGGTCAAAGAGGAACGTCTCGCCGCTTACAACGCAAAGAAATCCAAAAAGCCGGCACTCATCGCGAAATCAAGTATTATCTTGGATGTAAAACCATGGGATGATGAAACTGATATGAAAGCATTGGAAGCGGAAGTACGCAAGATCGAAATGGACGGCTTGCTTTGGGGAGCTTCGAAACTTGTACCGTTGGCTTACGGTATTCACAAATTACAAATCAATTGTGTCGTCGAAGATGAAAAAGTTTCAATTGATTTGCTTCAAGAACAAATCGAAGCAGTTGAAGATTTTGTACAGAGCGTCGATATTGCCGCCTTTAACAAAATCTAAACGAATCACTTTGCGAAAGCATTGTCCATTTCCAATATTGTACTGTCATTTTTTAATTAATTTTTCTGAAATATTATAAAAGGTGTAATTTTATGTGTGAAGTTTTATTTAATAATAATAATAATAGATTGTCTTTATTCAAACTTAAAACAAAAAATACAAAGTTGAATATATAATACATAATATATAATATATACAATTTAGAGCAGGCGAAGTTCAGAAGACTTGAAGTCATACTGTTCATCCGTTTAACTTGCTTCGATAAAAAAAATCCATTCATTATTTTTAATATAATATTAAACACTTTTTATTGTAGCTTCCTGTAGCTCTTTTGTTTTTTAATGTATCCGCAAAAATAAGTTTATTTTCACCATTTATTTATGTTATAATAACTTGTATACGAGAAAAGTTTGGGGAAAGCGCTTGTGATTTTTTTATTTGCTGAACATTGCTTCAAAATTCCTACATAAATGTTTGCTTGTATTTAGTATTTTTGAACTACATTTTATAGCATAATAAACTAAAATCAGAAAATAAATAAACAGGAAAACAACGCAATTTGTATATTTACAGCCAAAATCATTTATAATGGTACTGGTTATAATGTACCGGGTGGGCAAATAAGCGAGGTAAGCAGCTGTATCTCAGAAACTAACGATCGTAAAGAGTTACGGTAAAAAATTTTATAGGTAAAGTGTGCAAGGGAAAATACTGGAAATTATTTTCAAGTTTCCAAGATGGCTGCCAGTGGGCGTTTCCACCATCTTGAATTACATAAAGTAACGTTTCTCGCGATTTTCCCCAATGAATATAACAAACAAGTAGTTGCGTTTTAATGTTAACTTAAAGTGGAACATTTTTTGTAAAAACAATTTTTCTCTATCTTTCGAAATAAAGTGGTGGAGGGTATTTGAATGTTGTTTTAAATAAATGCCTGTAACTTCAAAGCGGCTTAATGGATTTGGATAAATTTGGTATCATTAAAAAGAGCATTTCTTGGGCTTTTAGGTTTCTCGTAATTATGACAGTTGTGACCTACACGGCCGCCGATAGAGGGCGTTATTCGATATTATAACCAAAATATTGGATTTTCTCAAAAAATTTAAATGCGATGATATGATTTTTTTTTAGACTAGAAATATACAAATGACCAATGACCAAGCCTGCGCAAACCGCATCTTAATATCTAATAATAGTAATAATCTTAATAATAATGATATTAAGATGCGGTTTGCGCAGGCTTATTGGTTGGTCATTTGTCTATTTTCTAGTCTAAAAAAAGTCATATCATCGCATTTAAAATTTCTGAGAAAATTCAATATTTTGGTTATAATATCGAATAACGCCCTCTATCGGCGGCCGTGTAGGTCACAACTGTCATGATTACGAGAAACCTAAAAGCCCAAGAAATGTTCTTTTCAATGATACCAAATTTATCCAAATCCATTAAGCCGTTTTGAAGTTACAGGCATTTATTTAAAACAACATTCAAATACCCTCCACCACTTTATTTCGAAAGATAGAGAAAAATTGTTTCTACAAAAAATGTTCCACTTTAAGTTAACATTAAAACGCAACTACTTGTTGCGCCCAAGAAAGCCCAAGAAATGCTCTTTTCAATGATACCAAATTTATCCAAATCCATTAAGCCGTTTCGAAGTTACAGGCATTTATTTAAAACAACATTCAAATACCCCCACCACTTTATTTCGAAAGATAGAGAAAAATTATTTTTACAAAAAATGTTCCACTTTAGGTTAGCATTAAAACGCAAATACTTTTTTGTTACATTCATTGGGGAAAATCGCGAGAAACGTAACTTTACGTTTACATCTTGGAAACTTGAAAATAATTTCCAGCATTTTCCCTTGCCCACTTTACCTATAACATTTTTTACCGTAACTCTCTACGATCATTAGTTTCTGAGATACAACCGCTTACCTCGCTTATTTGCCGACCCGGTACAATCGGATAAAATTAACAAAATAATTGGTTAGTAGAATAACGTACACAAAGAAAGCATTTATGCTGCTTACAAAGAACACATCAGTTAGAACAAACACATTTCTAGGAAGAGTGGGCTTTATGATTCTCCCTGTGTTAAGGCTTTATTTAACTAAATAATTAGAATCTGTGGAAACATGTCAAGATTAACATGTATGACAAAGACAAACAAACTTAACGACTGTCTCTAACTTTAACAAAGGGGAAATCATACGGACTAGTGGCTATTGATATTATCAGTTGCAGCGTAATTCATCACGCGTGTCGTTCTATGAAATAAAAATAAATGCTTTACTGACTATGCATATTTGCACGGTCAGCGGTAAAATAACGTACTAAAAATCATCAAATTTTATACAGGGATTTTTATTTTAAGTATATCTACATATCTCAGCATTGCTCACATTTTGAAAGCATAAAATTTAGTTAGAAGCAATAAACGTGAAATCAAGTTTAATATATTTTCAATTTCACTTGAAATCAGTGTTTTATACGCGTGGCGCATGAAGTAAAATTTCGAGTTTAGAAAAGCCTGAAAATTTGGATTTGCCGGGGCGCGACTCGCTTCGCTCGCACGCCCCGGCAAATCCAAATTTTCAGGCTTTTCTAAACTCGAAATTTTACTTCATGCTTAGTCTGGGAGTTTAAACACTCGTTAGACAATCAATCAGGAACTTATTTGATCAGATATTTTTCAAAATGAATGGAATTTAAGTTAATAAAAACATAATAATAAAATAAATATATATCAAATCAAGTTTTAACTTTGATTTGATATTTTGGAATATCCAGTGAAGATATTTAAATTTCAATTACAGCCAACCAAAGTGTATTAATATCTGTGTAGATTCTATTAATTTTATGTTGATTTGACACTATGTTGATTTTTTTTAAATTGTTTCAAAGAAAACGTTTTCTTAAAATGGTTAATTTTCTTGCTTAATTTCAACTTCGGCTTAATATTTTAAGAAGATGCGTTGAGATAATTTATTTTCTTAAGAATTCGAAGCTTCTAACAAGTGTTTCCAATCCCAAAATTAAAATGACTTCAGTATTTAAAAAAATACATTAAGACGAAGTATGCCTCTATCGGGGCGCGGGGCCAGGACGCGACACGCTTCGCTCGCACGTCCGGGCAAATCCAAATTTTCGGGCTTTTCTAAACTCGAAATTTTACTTCATGCTTAGTCTGGGAGTTTAAACACTTGTTAGACAAATAATCAGGAACTTATTTGATCAGATATTATTCAAAATGAATGGAATTTAAGTTAATAAAAAAATACGCTGATAAAATAAATATATATCAAATCAAAATTTAACTTTGATTTGATATATTGGAATATCCAGCGAACATATTTAAATTTAAATTACAGCCAACCAAAGTTTATTAATTTCTGTGTAGATTCTATTAATATTATGTTGATTTGACACTCTGTTGATTTTTTTAAATTGTTTATTGCTTAATTTCAACTTCGGCTTAATATTTTAAGAAGATGCGTTGAGATAATTTATTTTCTTAAAAATTCGAAGCTTTTGACAAGTGTTTCCAATCCCAAAATTAAAATTACTTCAGTATTTTCAAAAATACATTAAGAGGATGTATGCTTGTATCGAAACACTAAAATCTCGGCATGTTGTTTTATTTACTACATTCTTATTTAATGATGAAATATTTTGCAAAAATAGGTATATATTAAGCAAAGTATACACTTTTTGCTTGTCTAAATAAAGTGTTTTTTACTTTTACCGTTATTTCATAAATAGTTTTTTCTGGAATATCTCTAAAACATATTGCACAACTAATTTAGTGATATTTGAAATAAAACAACACAGTTGGGAGGGTTTCACTTTTATTGTTGAACACTGCCACACAGTAGCTTCATCAGGCAGATGAAATAATGATTTGACAAAGTACAGGTAAAAGCTTATATACTAATGCAATTAAGTTAATAGGAGGGGGGGGGGGGGGGGGTAATGAGGTAATTAGGCTGAAACTAATACAAACAATTTTGAGCGACTAAATATTGATTAAGGGTGAATTGTTTACTTCTATTTGGTCATTTAATAGAATACCTTTTTTGTTATATTTATCAATTTCTAATTCTTCTAATAAGTTTAATTTACGACTTTTGTTACATTCGTGCAAAATTTTGAATTTAGGGTTAAAGTTATGTTGGTATTCGATTAAATGATTGGCGTAGGTTGAGGAGGTTTTCTTAAATTGAAAGCATTTTTGATGTTCTGAAATGCGATCTGGGAAGCTACGTCCAGTTTGTCCAACGTATACCTTAGGGCAATCCCCACACTCCAGCAAATACACGCCAGAGATCGTAGTTTTATCAGATTTGTCTTTAGAATTATTAATGAATTTATTAAGTGAATTGACCGTTCTAAAGGAAGGAGTTAGGTTTAGGGATTTTAGTTTTTTGCTGATGGCAATCGAAGAGGGACCGTTAAATGTTAATGAGCAATATTTATTATTCTGATTTTGAAAATTGGTGGGATATACTAATTTCAGGGCTTGTTGTTTTTGTTTTTTAAAAAGGATGTCTAAGATAAGCTTTTGACGAAAGCCGTTGTTATTAGCTATTATGAGAATTCTGTTGAGCTCATTATTAAAATTATTAATTGATAGAGGGATAGTGGTTAGCCTATGCAACATGGAATGGTAAGCTGCTAGTTTATGTTGCATAGGATGGAATGATGTGCTATGGATCGTAGTATCTGTATGGGTCGGCTTGTCGAATCTAATAAATCTATTAATTTTTTAGACTTAAGAATTTCACATCCAGGTCAAAAACATGAATTCAATATTTTTCACAAGCCGACCCATACAGATACTACGATCCATAGCACATCATTCCATCCTATGCAACATAAACTAGCAGCTTACCATTCCATGTTGCATAGGCTAACCACTATCCCCCTATCAATTAATAATTTTAATAATGAGCTCAATAGAATTCTCATAATAGCTAATAACAACGGCTTTCGTCAAAAGCTTATCTTAGACATCCTTTTTAAAAAACAAAAACAACAAGCCCTGAAATTAGTATATCCCACCAATTTTCAAAATCAGAATAATTCAGTCATAAATTAAACTTATTAGAAGAATTAGAAATTAATAAATATAACAAAAAAAGGTATTCTATTAAATGACCAAATAGAACTAAACAATTCACCCTTAATCAATATTTAGTCGCTCCAAATTGTTTGTATTAGTTTCAGCCTAATTACCTCATTACCCCCCCCCTCCTATTAACTTAATTGCATCAGTATATAAGCTTTTACCTGTACTTTGTCAAATCATTATTTCATCTGCCTGATGAAGCCACTGTGTGGTGAAACATGTTGCAGTGTTCAACAATAAAAGTGAAACCCTCCCAACTGTGTTGTTTTATTTCAAATAGTATTATGGAGTTTCATCATATATCCGCCTCATCAATTAAATATATAAAAATAATTTAGTGATGATGTAAAATATTCCTTTGCGACGATTTGTGATTTTTTTCATTGAATTATTTACTAAAATAAACTCACTGGGATTTAGCACGATATTCAATTTTCCGAAAATTTAAAATCCTGTTTTACGTGCAAAATTCTAATGAGTTTATTACAGTAAATAAATGAAAAAAAACTACAAATCGTCGCAAAGAAATATTTTACATCGTCACTAAATTCGTTTTTTAATATGTTTTATAGATATTCCAGAAAAAAATAAAATTTAAGATGTGAATAAGGGAACAATATGCTGGGTTTTTACAATTTAGATAGTAGGACTACGGTCATCCGGATACAAATTATTCGAATAACGGATATAACGGGTATTCGTTGTCCGGATAACGAGTTTTCACATAGTCCGTAACTATATATTCGAATATCTAGGTTATCCGGATAATGCGGATATTCGGATAATGCGAATTTTCTGATAATGCTGATATCCATATTTTTTAATTTTCATGAGTTATGAGGGGGCGCGCCCTAAAAAAAGTTGAGAGTCGGGGTCGTTGAATACGATTTTGAGGTCAGATTGTAAAATTCCCAATAGCGGATCCAATATGCCGGAACGTAACTTTAAAAGATCAAAATCTTATTAGATTTTATTAAATCTCGAAATTTACAAGAATATTCGTGTGTACAAAGTTTTAAAAAACGTTTGCAACTTTTTTTAATCTTTCTCCGATTGCATTGGGAAAAAGAGCAGAGTGTGGCAGGGGAACAAAAAAGCAACATCTTGGTCTTCTTACCGCGCTGAGGCAACATTGCTTCTATGTATCGCTGCGGATAATAATGCGGATATTAGATATATCCGCCCACTAAGCAAAGACATTCAAGTAATGTTTAATCAACATTAATACAACGTTTAATGTTGCTACAATGTTGATATAACGTTATTTGTTTGTTCCTTGCTCAGTGGGCGAATAATGCGAATATCCGGATAATCCAGATATCCGGATAATAGGAATAACCGATTATCCGGATAGTTACTATCCAAATATTCGGCTATTCGAATATTTTTTTTATCCGGATATCCGAATATTCGGATTTTAATCGCAGCCCTATTATATAGCGCCATACAAAAGCGCTCCAAGAGCCGCATGCGGGCCGCGGGTTAGCCGGCCCAGCAATAACGCTTTAATTAATTTACCGAAATACCAGTAAAAATAGGAATATTTGACGAATGCTTTGTTTAAAGACAAACGTTTTTAAACAAAACTTTCGTTATTATCTTATCTCTAATATGTGTACAATTATATATTCGAACATATGTTCTTAAGTTGTATTAAATGTCAAAGTGAATAATAAGTAAACATAAGATACTAAGTTTTTTTTTTACATAAAGGCTTACTTATACTGAAGGTGTTATCAAAAGTACATGGCCAAACGATGTTTATCTAGGTGTAACTGGCCAATGGAAATTACAAGGCGTAAAAATAACAATGTTTGTTCAATCACTTTACATTAGGATTGTGCAAACACGTCAACGCATATCTGATTCCTATAAATTCAATAAATATGTCCATGCGATTAATATATTTAAAATTATGTGCCATAAACTGAACAACAAAACAACATCAATAAATCGCCGAAAATCGCGTGATTTTGTCGATTCGACATATGTCAACGTAAAATTCGAATTTGCATTAGCGTGACACGCTTTGATAAATTAGTATAAAAAATGCTGCCGCTCAAAAGACGATTGATCGATATCTGTGTATTCTAAACGGTTGTAGGTCAAATAGCATAATTATAAAATCGATGCGGTGCATTTTGTGAGGAGGTAATAGGTCCGAGGTATTTGGGCGGATTTCAAATGCACGGTCAAATTACTAAGCGATGCAATCTCATTTTCCCGTTAGGTCTATGATCCATTAAATTATTAATACAATATTTCCCTGATTTATTTCGTAACATGACCGGCTGAAGAGGTCATTGGAATTTTCGGCTATTTCAAATGAGGAATTACCGCCTAAAATGAATAATTCAAACAGAATCGCCGTGTTCGCGAATGGGAAAACTGGAATTTGAGTTTTGTGTGGTCTGATCTTGATAGGAAGGTCCGAGCGCGGGGTGTCCTTGTTGGAAATTTAGCGACTAGTCCTCGCTTTGGGGCGGGAATTCGAGATGAGCGCGAAGAAGAATGAAGCGCGCTAAGAGAGAGATGGCGTTTCGGCTATATATTCAGCGATTTTTCGAAATTTTTATTCACTTTTCAACGAACAGTGATAAAATGAAGGTGTGCATCTGCTTGTTGTTGCTAGTTGTTGCTATTTGTGCGGCTGCTTCCACACGGACTGTGCCAAAGGATGGTAGTGTTAGGGAGAAAAGGGGACTTTTGTTGGCGAAAGCCGCTCTTGGTTTAGGAGCTGCAAAAGTTGGCTTAGGATTAGCTGCTGGGTTAGTATGAACACTATTACAAATTTCAGATGTAATTCTAAGTTTTGCTATATTATGATTTCAGAGCTGTAGCTGCAAAGACTGCTCTTGTAGGAGGAAGTTTATTGGCACACAAGGGATATTACGGAGGATATAGAAGATACGGGAGTGGGTATGGTGGATATGGAGGAGGATATGGTGGAGGATATGGAGGAGGATATGGTGGAGGATACGGTGGAGGATACGGTGGAGGCTACGGTGGATATAGTGGATACGGTGGACACGGATATAATGGAGGATATGGAAGCGGGTACAGTGGTGGTTATGGAGGATATGGATATGGAAGCGGCTCTGGAGGCAATAGCGGATATTATGGAAGTTATCATGGTTAAATTTAGTATAATATTTATTATAAAAAGGACTTTTATTTATTAAACACATTTCATAAATTTGTTGTATTTTTAATTCATGCCTCAAAAAATATTGATTGCTCTAAAGTTAAAGTTAAAATATTGCGAAGCATGAAAACAATTTAGTTTGTAATACAATTTTTGTAATTAGTTATAGTTTTTAGCCTTCAATATTTTTTGGAGTTATACACCGATTTTTTTTTAAGTATACATACTAGAATTTTTTTATACGAAAGCAAAACATTGAAAGTGCGATTCTTTACGCAATCTACCACAAATTGGCTCAGACGCTCGAATATTCTATATTCGGTTTATATTTGAAAACTAAATCAGTCGCATTGTAGAAGATTGCTTTGCAAATATATGTGCTTTTTTTCATTTCCTTATTTAATAAAATAAACTTACTAGGATGCCGCGTGTAAAACTTTTTTTCAAATTTTTTGAAAATTCAATATCGGGCGGCATTCTAGTAAATTTATTGTAGGATAGAAATTAATAGAAAAAATTAAAATTCTTTCTCAAGGAACGTTCTACAACGTGACTCATTTAGTTTTTCATTAATATTGCAGCAAAGAATAAAATTGAAGACGCGATTACGCTAGTTTACAATTTTTTTTTTTATGAAATAACGGTATAAGTATGTAATATTTTATTGAGACTGGCATAAAGGTGTATTTTCCTTAAAGTATGTCTATTTTTTCAAAATATTTCAATTCTACCCACTGAGCAAACCCAATTAAGTAATGTTTCATCAACATTAAAACAACGTTTAATGTTGCTACAATATTGATATAACGTTATTTGTTTGTTTTTTGCTCAGTGGGTAAATAACTGTGTAGTTGAGACGACAATATGCTAGCTTTTATATCAGTTCGGTTCCGGTTATTGTTCCTTTAAAAAATAACAGTTTTTTCGGTTTTCGGGTCAGCTCCGATTGATTAATTTTTAAATGTTTTAATTTTAATATGTACAGATTTTTTTTACATTAATTTAAAAAAAAACATATACGTATTATTCAATTAACGTTTTATGTTTCAAACATTATATTAATATATTTTCTTAAAATCAAATCTTTAGTTATGCTAAATTTAATGGCAAAGATCTTTAAAATCAAACGAGTAAATTTGAAAAAACAAACAAATACCGTTATATCAACATTGTAGCAACATTAAACGTTGTTTTAATGTTGATGAAACATTATTTAAATGGATTTGCTCAGTAGGCACCTACGTATGAAACATAAGCAGTATATTTTGAACTAAAAATCAGTGTTTTATACGCGTGGCGCATGAAGTAAAATTTCGAGTTTAGAAAAGCCTGAAAATTCAGACTTTTCTAAACTCGAAATTTTACTTCATGCACCACACGTATAAAACACTGAAATATTGTGAAACTAAAAATATACAGCTGAATCAGTATTAAAAAAAACTGCTCTTGATTTTCACAATATTTCAGTGTTTAGGCGCGTAGCGCATGAAGTAAAATTTCGAGTTTAGAAAATCCTGAAAGTTTGGTTTGGTCGCTCCGCTTCGCGGCTTTTCTAAACCAAAATTTTACTTCATGCTTAATCAAGGAGTGGAAACAACGAAAGCCTGAATATTTACAGCGTATCTATAATTAAAAGATAAATTCCCTGTATTTTTAGCGCAGTATGTAGAAAATACTACTGCAAACTAAATAAAGTAGTGATCGCACTTTTTGATTTTTTTTTGTATTTTGTTTTACTATTAAGCCGTATTAAAATAAAACTGACCTATCAAATAGATTCAATTCATTAGGAAAGGTTAGACCACACACACACACACACACAACTTGTATATCCATCAATTATTCTTCTAAATTGCGCAATGCTACCGCCCAAATTAATCAACTATGATATGCCACTTAAAAAAAAGTTATCTTAATGATATATTTCTTCATATGTACTGTTATATTATCACCGTAGACGATATTTGTAAATCAAATAGAGTAAAAAGTGAAAATGGAAGTTCACGGCCGAGCGCTTCACTTCATTCAAAAGCCAAGATCTGACGGATTTTCGGAATTACCCAATAACCCGTTCCTCACTCCGAATATTAATCATTTCGTACGGCCCAAGTTGATTTATCAAATCCAAATCTCGTCTATCCTCCTCTTTAAAAAAGAACGGAATTCAAACGCTCAATGAAGGTCCATCCTCGATATTCCGACCACCAAAAACATTTATTCGAATATTATTCAAATTTTCCGGATCTTAATATTCAAATGAATGAAATAATGCAAGCGTTTAACTCATCCAAATAGTAAAACTCAAGTGGTCTAGGCAACTTATTCTACATTTTATTCGAATTTATCTTGATTTAACGATCGACAATGCTGCTTTTTCTTGATTAAATTATACGAATGTTGATTTAATGAAGACACTATCATTAGCCGCTAACTAAATTTGGGATACTATTGCATTTTTCGAATAGTTTCCACTCTTCTCCCGAATACCGCGCCTGTGATTTAATTGTGCTAATTTGAATAAAGCAATAAGACCTTATTCGTTGGTGTTACCGTTCATTTTCAAAAGCTGTTTCATTAAAAATAACCGTTTATCAAATGCCTATTTTAGATAATACATGCAATTCACTAACCCCTTAACGGTCGATTATTATAGAGTAAAGTCTAAAAGTTAATTTTAGGTAAAATACTGCACTATTTTTTATGATTTCTATAAATGACTTATTATATTACATACTGTAATTTTTCTTTTAAATATACATAATGTATATGCTGTTCAATTTGAAGTTTCGAACGAGTGTTTCCACTCCCAGATTAAACATGAAGCAAAATTTCGAGTGTAGAAAAGCCTCAAAGTTTGGTTTGGTCGCTTCGTTCAATCTAAAGTTTCTAACGAGTGTTTGCACTTCTTGAAAAAGCATGAAGTAAAATTTTGAGTTTAGAAAAGCCTAACCATTTCTTCTTATTTATTAATTGTAAAAATATTAATTTCGAACGCCACTCTTTATATTATTAATATTTATGCATGTCCGCCGGTTTCACTAAATCAGGTTGCCACTATTACTGCAACTCTCGAGAACTTAAACTTTTTATTCAATAGCAATATAGTAATTGTCGGCGACAATCTAAGTGAGTATGTAACTAATCCAACTCTAAACCAACCTAATTTATGTTTATATAATTGTATTCAGTTTCTTGGGCTCGAACAATATAATATAATTCATAATTCGTGTAATCGTATTTTAGACTTAGTCTTTAGTAACTCACATTGTGTAATAAGTCGTGTTCATGATCCTCTAGTTGCTGAAGATAAACACCATCCCTCGCTTGAACTTAATATCGGTTTGTCTGTAGATACAAGTCGGTTTGTCTGTAGATCAGCAATATTCAAAAATAATGTCTCTAATCGCTCTTTCAATTTTAAAAAAGCTAATTTTATTGATTTATACAATTCAATTCTTGCAATAGATTGGTCTGATATCCTTACAATTCAATCTGTAGAAAATGCGTGTTCGTTCTTTTATACAAAATTGTATGAGGTATTTCATGACAATGTCCCTTTAGTTCCTATAAGTCCTTGTAAATTTCCGCCTTGGTTTTCAGGTAAGCTTAGAAGTAAGATTCGGGAGAAAAATAAATACTTGAAGTTAAAAAATTTGAATCCCCTCTCCCAGTTTTTTAAAATTCGATACTCTAAATCCTGGGTCTCCAAACTATCTTCTTCGCGGGCCACAAATACAATTCTACATAATAAAGTCGGCCAAGATCCGATTAATTTTATAAAATTATGAAAAATTTAAGGAACAATTGTTACAATATTTCAAAATATGACATTTACAAAAAAAATTACAAACAATCGCGGGCCGGATTCATGCAAGTCTCGGGCCGGATTTGGCCCGCGGGCCGTAGTTTGGAGACCACTGCTCTAAATTAAGGTTAGAAGTAAAATTGCTTTCCGAAGCTGATTATACCTCATTTATAAGTGATACTGAAACCAAGATTTCCAAGGAACCGGGCAAGTTCTGGAACTTTATCAATTGCATCCGCCATGAATCCTCTATCCCTCCTGTCATGGAATATGAAAATCTTTCTCTATCTTCACCACTTAATATAGTGAATGCATTTGCTGCACACTTTTCTAAATCATTTACTGTTTCTGTTATTAATGCTGTTTATAATAACCTTAACACTGTAAATGATTTATTAGCATTTCTAAGGTTACAGATGATTTAGTAATTGATGCCCTTAGTAAGCTAAGTAATAAAGTCACCGCGGGCCCTGATGGTATTCCTGCGGTAGTACTAAGGATTGCCGCAATATGCTTGCATTTCCTCTATCTCATATATTTAATTTATGTCTCCTTCACAATACTGTTCCTAGCCGCTGGAAAAGTACGCGCATTGTACCCGTTTTTAAATCTGGTAATAAAAGAGATGTCCTTAATTATCGAACTATAGCTATCATTTCAAATGTTACTAAATGCTTTGAGTTGATATTATGTAAATTCATGAATCCCTACATTAATAACAAATTATCATCTAGGCAACATGGGTTTAGACCTAATAAATCAACGTTATCCAACATTTTGCAAATGACGCAAACTCTCTCGGATTATTTAGACAACCGAATCCAAGTCGACGTAATTTACACCGATATATCAAAAGCTTTTAATAGAATCGATCACGGTATACTTGTAAATAAGCTAAGCCTAATTGGGCTCTCAAGAAACCTATGTAATTTACTTTACAGTTACCTTACCAACAGACTGTTATTTGTAGAATACAAAGGGTTTAAGTCTCATCAATTTATTGCTTTTTCGGGTGTCCCCCAAGGCTCCAACCTCGGACCGGTACTGTTTAATTGCTTTATAAATGATATGGCTGATGTAGTTAATCATAACATGTTAATGTTTGCAGACGATTTGAAAATTGATCATCCTATAAATTCTTTAGACGATTATGTGTATCTTCAGCATAATCTCGACCTGATAGTAACGTGGTGCAAGAACAACAGCATCGCTTTAAACGTTTTAAAATGTAAGACATTGTCTTATACTATAATACAAATAACGTTCGATTATATGATTAATGGCTCTGTATTATCCCATGTTGAGACTTTCAAAGACTTGGGAGTGTTATTTGACAAGAAACTATCTTTTAATAGTCATGTCATGAAAGTAGTATCGACCACAAATCGCTCGTTGGGCTTCATAATACGAAATACTAAACCTTTTAAGAAAATCGATGCCATTAAAATACTATACTATTCGTTTGTAAGATCTAATTTTGAATATGCCTGTTGCGTTTGGGATCTATACTACGCAAAATATTCTTTGATGGTCGAGGCCATCCAGAAGAAATTTGTCAAATATCTTCACTTTAAGAAGTATGGTTCATATCCTGGGACTGATTATGATTATAATTATATTGAACTATTGCGTGAATTCAACTTACACTCCTTAGAAAATCGCCGAAAATCGCATGCAGTGACCACCTTGTATAAAATACTCAACAATCGTATGGATTGCTCTGACTTACTTGCACGAATTAATATTAATGTGCCTGTTAATATAAGGAACAGTTATCAATCCCAAATTCAAATATTACGCTGAAGTCACCAGTATATTCAATGTGTTCATTATATAATAATGTATTATCACTTCATCCGGATATTGACATATTTAATTGCATATCGTCTAAGGCGTTCTTCGACTTGATTGTTGAGTATTTAGAATAATTTGCGCTCATATTGTATTGTATTTTGTGTATACTGTTTTTTCGATTATTGTTTAGTGTTAATCTTTATTTATCTTGTGGTGGAGGCGGTTACTTTGTGATACATTGTAAATATTTAAATAATTAACACTGATTACTTTTTTGTATTCACTTTTTACAAAATAAAAAGTGAATACAAAAAAGTAATCAGTGTTAATTATTTAAATATTAATCTTTATTTTGTAATGTTTCATATCTTGTAATCAATCTGTAACTGGATTCGTCCGTTGATTAAAATAAATAAATAAATTTAGCTGTATTTTTTTGCTTTAACAGTGTATTTTTAATACTGTTCCTTTAGCAGTTTATTTTTAATACTGATACTTCAGCAGATTATTTTCAATACTAATTCGGCAATATATTTTTTAATTTCACAATATTTCAATGTTTTATACGCATGGCGCATGAAGTAAAATTTCGAGTTTAGAGAAGCCTGAACATTTACTTCATGCTTAATCTGGGATTGGAAACATTCGTTAGAAGCTTAAAATTCATTAAAAAAATAAATTATCTTAACGCATCTTCTTAAAATATTAGGCCAACGTTGAAATTATGCAATATAATCAACGATTTTAGGAGAACGTTTTTTTAAACAATTGTAAAAAGTCAACAGATTATCAAATCAACATCAAACTCATAGAATCTACACAGAAATGAATAAAGTTCGACTGGCTGTATTTGAAATTTAAATATCCTCGCTGGATATTCCAAAATCAAAGTTAAAATTTGATTTGATATGTATTTATTTTATCAGCGTATTTTTTTATTACATTAATGCCCGGTATTATAAACGATTAATAAAACATTAGATAACTATTAGTGGAGTAAATTTATTTACCTAGTAAACTAATGGGCAAATAAAATTGCGTATTATAAAGCAAACCTACCAAATAAATAGCAATTCTACAAATAAATAATTTAATTATTAGATGACAGACCGAAATTATACATTTTCATTGTGGCCATAGCTGGAACCACCAATTTGTTAAATTGAATTGTCAATATTTCAAATTAAATTGTCAATCAAATTGGAAATTTAGTATAATTCCTTATAATTATGGAGAATAACCGTGGGATAGGACAGAATTACACAGAACAAGAAAAAGGAAGCTTATTATTATTATTATGTCTTTATTCAGAAAAATAAGTAATACATTATAATTATACAAAATATATAAGTCTGCGTAGGCGAAGTTCAGGCAGACATACATATATATGTCTGTCGCTGCTCTTCCACTTAACCTACTGTTAATTTCAAGGGACAAAAACAAGGCATGTCTAGCTATTAATTTAAAGTATATTCAATATGTACCGTTCAGCAACTTTAAAATTCACCACGTAATATAAGGTTCCGTATACTTGATTTAAATATATTTAAACTAAGAGATTTCAGGTTTTTAGGGATTTTATTGAATATTTTATAAATATTGTATGAGAAAGAACGTTTGAATAATTCAGTTTTGTGCTTTGGCGGTGAGATTAATCTCTAAAATCTTACATTAATAGAGTGAACGTCGGTACGAAATACGATTCTATTGTAGAGGGAAGGTGGGGTGCGAAAGTTAATTATTTTGAAATACAAAATTACTGAGTGCAAAATTCTTCGGTCAGCCATTTTTAACCAATTTAACTCACTGAACTTCTCTGAGATGTGATCATATTTACGGATTCCAAAAATTAAGCGAATACATGAGTTTTGAATCTTCTGTATACGATCAGCAGTAATTTTATCAAGACACGAGCCATACACCACATCAGAGAAATTAAAATGGCTTAACACCAAGGAGTCACATAATATACGCTTCATATGCCTATTCAAAATATTTCGATTGGCATAAATCATTTTGAGGTTGGTGTAAGCTTTAAAAATACATTTGTTTATATGCAGCCTAAAACATAAATCTTTGTCAATAGTTAAGCCTAAGTTCCGAACAGAATCAGTAAGTGGAATGATCACACCATCTAATTCCACTTTAAGGAGATTTTTGGTGGCTTCAAGTTTATTTTTGGGACCAAATATTATTGCTGTCGTTTTCTTAGGATTAATCTTTAGGGAGTGTTTCTTAGATATAGCCATCACATTTGACAAGTCTTTATTTATTTTGTAACAAGCACTTCCAATGTCTTCAAATTTAAAAGAATATAATAATTGCGTGTCGTCAGCATATAAATTACAAGTGCAGTATTCAAGTGACTTCGACAGAGATAACGTATATATCGAAAATAAAATTGGTCCCAAAATTGAGCCTTGTGGTGCACCAGCTTCAGGGGTTGCATATTCTGACAGTTGGTCGTTAATTTTAACAAGCTGCTTTCTATTGCAAAGAAAATGTTCTAATAAAGCAGTGGCACTTGGACTAAGTCCAATGTATCTTAATTTAGCCACTAGTATTTTATGATTAATAGTGTTAAAAATTAGAAAAGACTTAAACGAGTGTTTTCCACTCCCAGGCTAAGCATGAAGTAAAATTTCGAGTTTAGAAAAGCCTGAAAATTTGGTTTGGTCGCGTAGCGCGAAGCGCGGAGCGACCAAACCAAATTTTCAGGCTTTTCTAAACTCGAAATTTTACTTCATGCGCCACGCGTATTTAACACTGAAAGCACTGAAATATTGTAAACAAGTGAACTTCACTTGAAATCAGTGTCTTGTACGCGTGGCGCATGAAGTCAAATTTCGAGTTTAGAAAAGCCTGAAAATTTGGTTTGGCCGCTCCGCGCTTCGCGCTACGCGACCAAACCAAATTTTCAGGCTTTTCTAAACTAGAAATTTTACTTCATGCTTAGCCTGGGAGTGGAAAACACTCGTTTAAGTGTTTTCTATCTTTCTAATAAGCGTTCTTTTTCTTGTTCTGTGTAATTCTGTCCTATGCCACGGTTATTCTCCACAAATTTTCAGGCTTTTCTAAACTCGAAATTTTACTTCATGCGCCACGCCTATAAATCACTGAAATTTGTAAAATTAGAAACTTAAAAATACCTTTTTTTAAATGAGTAATAATTAAAATATTTAAATAACAAAATATTCATATCCGCATTCTCAAGTTAGTTCAAATAATTCGAACAAACCAAATGTTTAGACTTTTCTAACCTCGAAATTTTCCTTCATGCGCCACGCGTATAAAACACTGAAATATTGTAGACTAAGAAATGCCCTGAAAACATTTTCAAAAAAGTAATTCATAATTTGAAATAACTTACAGTAAATTATAAATAACTCAATATACAGAAAAGTTGCTCAAAGACGATTTATTAATTGATTAAGTCGGTAAATTTGATTGATTAAGTCGGTAAATTTACAATTCCTAGCTGGCAAAACAATAAAATGAAAATTGTTCATTCCACACAGGTTTTTTTTTTTCAACAACCTGTATATTGTTTACTTCAGTTTAAAATGTCTTCAGAATTCGAACCTGTATCTTCAACCTCGTTAATTATAGAGATCAGCTTTTTTTGTATGAACTTGCATTCCGCACCTTGATATCGGGATCAATGCGAGTGAATATCCTTGGGATGTTTATGTCAACTGATATTTTGAGAACTGTAGAAACAATATGCGGATTGAGCCTCTTCCTGCATTCAAATTCTACCGCTTGTAGCAAAAAATTTCACATGCAGACCTTGTTCGCTCAGCCTATGGCCGTGGCATTGGGGTCGATTGATTTACACAGAATTTTACTGAATACGTATTTTAAAAATCACATACAGGGATTTTTTTGTCTTTATATATACAAAACACGGACAATTATACAGACATTCCATCTAATGTAATTATTTGGACGCCAAAAAAGGATCACGGATTTATTGCAATACAGTTTTTGGAATCTAAGAGGCTTTTACGTTTAAATAAAATAGTAACATTGTTACGTGATTTTTGCGTAAAACAATTTTAAGTTATTTTATTTTGAACACGGGTAATTAATATATGCAACTTATAGTGCTTTATTAGAATTAATTCAAAACACTATTGTTTAATTTTTTTTGTCCTTTGTTCTCCGTGGTCATCGCGCACCGCGCTCTCGTTCTTTTCACACCTGGCACTCACGGCATAAACGCATCCAAATCAATTAGAGGTCAACACGCCATTTTTATCTTCAGAATTTTTTTTTTTTTTTTTGGCTGTGGCCTGGCCTTGGGAACTTGCCCATTAGCCATCATCAATCTATATATTTTTGTATCAATTAATTTATTACAATTTACAATTTGTAGTATTTTAACTATTAATTCGGACAATCACACACATTCATACTGCACACCCAGGGTCACGACAAGATATTATTTTTGAAATAAAGTCTCCCCGTGCACGGGAATCGAACCCGAATTTGTGGCTCGCCGAGCGATACAGCCCGGCGACGTTACCGCTCGGCAACCACCTGCCCCTTCAGAAATTAATTTAATACTGTTTTGGTTTCCTCGGGATTTGAGGGATATATTTTCTTGAAGATAAGTTGTAAATTATTAGAATTACTTAAAAATAATTTACTTCGCTTCAAGCGGATTTAAAAGCGTGCCGTCCTCGATATCCTCATTTCATCTAGAAACTTCAAACTGAATCCTTTTATAAGAACATCAAACAACTGAAAATGTTTTTAAAGATAATAAACTAGTTTTCAAAATTTTGTTTAATATTATTTGAAGTAAAACTGAAATGGTAGGCACAATCAGAAATGTTAATTTTTTTCGACATTTCCCTGTTTCAAGATTTTTGCCCTGGCCTTTTAATATAACTTTCTTCTGTGGGAAACCCCCATTTTTTTAAATTGTTTTCATTGTTTTTGTCAATATTTAAGTTAATTTTATAAATGTTTACGTGTTTTGTAATTTGCCTGCTGTCTTTGACAAATTTAATAATATCATATGGCTTTTTTGTGTTGTGTTTTGGTCAATTTGAATATAATTCCATGACTTTTCTCTGACTATAATAATATTCAGTAAATTTTTTATTTGTGTAATTTTCAGGAACGGGTGTTTCCACTCCCAGGCTAAGCATGAAGTAAAATTTCGAGTTTAGAAAAGCCCCGTGAAAATTTGTCGAGGGTCGCGTAGCGACCCGAGACAAATTTTCGGGCTTTTCTAAACTCGAAATTTTACTTCATGCGCCACGCGTACAAAACACTGATTTGAAGTGAAGTTCAGAAACACACAAATACATCTTTAATCAGAGTAACAAGGCTTTAGGTATTTAGTCTGTTATCAACGATGTTCAGTGTTAATAATAAATAATTAGGTTTTTAATATTTTTGTTAAAACAACTGATAATGATATTTATATGTTAATAGTTGCAAAAAAAGAATGAAATCAAATTTATTCTTAAAGGATTTGTATTCGTGATTCGAAAAAACAGGATTCGAATCTTTGACTCCAATCATATTTATCTCTTACGAATCCTTTATTCGAGTATTCGTGATTCGAATCATATTAGGTGATTCGGATTCGTGATTCGAATCCTTTTTCGAGGATTCGTCCCAGCTCTGCAACGGAATTATGTTTCAAGAATCATGAAAAAATCATACAATGTCAAAATAAGTTCAAAATCTAAAATTGATTTTATTAGTAGATAATTATTTTTAATATTACTGTACAAAAAACAAAAATATCTTGTCTTAAATTATAGTTATGGGTCTTAAAAGTAAAGAATTTCTTAAAATCATTGGATATTCTATCAATAATTCTTCAAATTCCTAGAATTTATATTATTTATCCTCTATTCTGACTTCGAATAATTTCTGGCTTCGGAGTAAATTGTGTGGTGTACCACACACATATTTACATTTACAATTACACACATATCTATAAACAATTATTTCCAGAAGGTAGAAAGAATCTTTTCTACCTTCTGGAAATAATTGTTTATAGATATGTGTGTAATTGTAAATGTAAATATGTGTGTGTGAAATGTAGTTGTTTTTTCCTGTTTGAATAATTTTATACTTTAATAAAAACATGAAATTATAAAATTTGAAATTCTCATTTTTTCATAATTTCAAGGAAAGGGGTATCAAAACTTATTATAAATAATATTTTTAGATGAAAATTGTATAACAAAAATGTTTCAGTAAAAATAAAAATTACAAGGGATGTAGTGGAGGGTAGAAGGAGAGAATTATTTAATATTAAGTAATTTATATTTTTAATAAAATATAGTACTAATTGTTTTATTGAGTTCTCCACATAACTCAATAAAACAATAAGTAATTTATATTTTTAATAAAATATAGTACATTTTATTAAAATTATAAATTACTTATTGTGATAAAATATAGTAATTTATATTTTTAGTAAAATATGTTCTTCGACTAGGAACAATTTTAAGTAGACTAAACGCTTTATAGCAAAATGTTCAGCTAGAATGTGCGTTTCGACAAGTGTGAGGCGCCAGGTAACCTCGAGCCGGCACTGGTCGTATTTATAGGTAAAGGGATTAAGTCATTAGCAGGTAGGAATAATTTATACACCCGAATGGCATGTTTGGTGTCTTATTGAGTATATAGTCTTATAATTAAACCAATAAAGCGCCAAAATCGTTAACATCTTTTGGCAAGACTTTCGTGGAATTTATGTTTCCGAAAAAAAGCTATTTTCATTGTATTTAAAAATACTTTTATGCCAGTTTTAGCCATAAATTACCAAGAATTATTGCATTTCAGATTTACAGCAACCTGCTTTTTTTTAAATAGCTTTATGAGTTATGAGACTTTACTTTTAAAACGTATTCCATTTGATTAATTTCAATAAAAATTATTATTTATGTTGAACAAATTATTATTTATGTTTATAAATTATTATTTATGTTGAATATGTAAAAATAACATAGGCAACTTACTTACCGTATAAATAATTTGCAAATCAGTATGGTAAATTATGTAACTTTAACAGCGTCGGTATAAACAATTTCGCCTACGTTGAAATCCGTATTATAAAATATATTTCTATATTCGATACTTATTTCGCTACTTTCTTCATGGAGGCAAATTTTCAAATTGGGTAGAGTAAAACACGTGTTTAGTTCCATATTTTTATTTTCAGTTGCCCGACAAGGCAGTTTCGAAAAGGATCGTGACGGATCGAAACACCTGTCAGGCAACTGAAAATTAAAACATGGAACAAAACAAGTGTTTTACTTTACCCAATTTGAATATACTTCCGGCGAATTGCCATGCGACTAGAGCAAAAACTCTAAAATCTTCCGATTTCTATCTCTTTCCTAAAATGTTGGAGGGTAAGGGGAAAGAGACCGAGCACTCAAGGGGTAATTCATTATGAAAACCAACCGCATTTTTTGGGTGTCAATGACAACCCGATATTAGCAGGTAGTAAGAAGTCCATCTGTTTTCAGCCGGCGCGTGGCGTTATCTTTTGTCCGGTTTGGGGTGGTTTTGATAGGAGGATTTATTTGATATTTATGAAATTATTTAAAATGTAATTATAATTAATACGACATTTGTAAAATTAAGTCGAGAATTATGTCTACGTATGCAATTTTATGTCAATAAATTTTTTTAAAACGCATCTGACTTTTACATCTTGGTAAATATTGATCATCATCACATCTAAGCGTTATATATTTTTAACTTTACTGTAAATCAGTGGTTTATACGCGTGGCGCATGAAGTAAAATTTCGAGTTTAGAAAAGCCCCGTGAAAATTTGTCTCGGGTCGCTGCGCGACCCTCGACAAATTTTCTACGCGGGGCTTTTCTAAACTCGAAATTTTACTTCATGCTTAGTCTGGGAGTGGACAACACTCGTTCTTAGAAGTTTCAAATTGAAGGATCACTCTAGATAACTAAGTTTATTACCATTTTACAAAGGCTACAGCTCGAAGGACCAATCATGGTCTATGGAGACCGAAGGACTACATGGAATCGAAGTTTTTTTACAAGAAAATAACGAATATCTAAAGGTTTACACCATGGATAGAAAAGAACACATCCAATTTTGAAAAATATCGAAGTTGGGTTGGTTTTCAGTGCGTTTTCAACTTCACTTTAAATCAGTGTTATATACGCGTGGCGCATGAAGTCAAATTTTGAGTTTAGAAAAACTCCGTGAAAATTTTCTACGCGGGGCTTTTCTAAACTCGAAATTTTACTTCATGCTTAGTCTGGGAATGGAAGACACTCGTGAGTTTAAAATACATCCCAATTGGTAAAATATATATCGTTGGATGCCCGTCTTCAGGGGTGATACGTAAGCAAATTATGGATCTTAGGAGTTGTCAAATAAGTGGAGTTACTCGAATGTTTCTAAGGCACTCTTTACAAAAAACAAAAGATTAACATTTTACATATAAAATGTACAGGGTGAGCGAAACTTGATGTCTTTGCTCTATTATTAGAAAAGGAAAAACGGTAGAAAAAATCTGAAAAAAGGTTTATAAATGGGATTGAGTAAGGTAGATTTTAATCCAAAATTGCATAATTTTCTAAATTTTGAAACTGAAGTAATGACGTCATCGAAATTTTTTTCCCCAGATACATACCTATATTTTTAGATATTTCAAAAGAGCTATTTTTTCTGAATAAACTTTGTTGAGAAACAAATTTGCTATCTTCTTTCGTTAAAAAATTAAAAGCAAACTTAAAAGAAAGTATTATGAAAAATTCACAATTGTCACGACTTAAACAAGTAGCCTTTGGAAGCAAATAACAAAGCTGCATTTTTCAATATTTAAACTAATGGTTGACAAATATTGTTTTGTTGTCATTTGATTTTAGATTTCAGATTTTTTCTATCGATTTTCCTTTTCATAAATAGTTCACGTCGTTATTTTAAATGTACATTACATTTGAGACTATTAAAATGAATAAAGATGGTTAGTTTTCTTCTGGATTTCAAATTGCACTATAAATTGAGAATTTTAATAGTCATATGTAATTTACATTTAAGTTGACGACGTGAACGCCATCTACTGCCATTAGTCTTGTCTATTGTACTCAAAAAATGACTACTATAAATGTCAATTGATTGTGCATTTTAAAATCCAGAAGAAAACTGAACATCTATAACCATTTTAGTAGTCATGTGTAATTTACATATAAATTGAAGATGAGAACACCATCTGCTGCCAATTTTGGAGTAGTGCTATTGACAAAAATAATGTATATGTTCATTATAGCACTTTTTCCGTCATTTAAAGAATTGATGATTGTCGTACAAAACGTATTTCACTTGCGAATTGGTTGGTTATAGACCATTTCACATTAAATCAGCGTTTTATACGCGTCGCGCATGAAGCAAAATTTCGAGTTTAGAAAAGCCTAATTTGTCTCAGTCGCTCTGCTGCGCTACGCCCGAGCCAAATGTTCAGGCTTTTCTAAACTCTAAATTTTACTTCATGCTTAATCTGGAATTGGAAACACTCGTTAGATGATCAATCATAACTAGGGTTGTTATGTTTAAAACACTTTGTTTTAAAACAGTGTTTTGAACGTATTTAAAAGCAGCCGTCGTGTTTTAAACGGTTTCATTTTAAACATGTTTTAAATCTTAAATTTATTTAAAACAAGTTTTAAACGTTGTATTTGTTTAAAATCGTTTTTTTGTTATCTTAGCTGCTAAAAATAAATTTTTGCTAAATTATATTTTATATTAATTCATTAAAATTTTTTGTTTGTTTTTAAATTTTAGCTAAATTGTTTAGGATATTTTAAATAACATTATCAAACATAACATTTTATTACAATAAAACTGTGTGTTTCGAGTTTTCAGGTATCCATAAGCATACACTGTAAATTTTTCGACGTTCGTTGTGTTTTGTTCAAGATTTCAATTTAAATCTTTAAACGAGGGTTTTCCACTCCCAGACTAAGCATGAAGTAAAATTTCGAGTTTAGAAAAGCCTTGAAAATTTGGATTGGCCGCGTAGCGAAGCGTAGCGGCCAATCCAAATTAGGCTTTTCTAAACTCGAAATTTTACTTTATGCGCCACGCGTATAAAACACTGAAATATCGTAAAGTTTAAAATATACGGCTTTAGCAATCTAATATGTAAAAGTGGATAAAACGTGAGTCAAATTCTGCGCTGAAAAAATTGTTTAAAGCAGTGATTATAGGCAACCCAATAACTCTAACGTATATTAGGCTGCCTATACCCGTTGTTGTAAGTGTGTGTTATTTGAACTGCACTGTAAATCAGTGTTTTTAAGCGTGGCGCATGAAGTAAAATTTCGAGTTTAGAAAAGCCTAATTTGGATTGACCGCTCCGCTTCGCTACGCGGCCAATCCAAATTCTTAGGCTTTTCTAAACTCGAAATTTTACTTCATGCTTAGTCTGGGAGTGGAAAACACTCGTTTAAAGCCTTAAATTAACCGCTTTAAAACAACGATTTCCCACAACTTTAAAAAACGCTATAATTATCGGGATATGTACACAAAAGAAAAATGTCCTGTATATTCTCTTTTAAACACGTTTAAACGTGTTTTAAACACGTTTTAAACCCAGATCATAACTTTATTTTGCATTTTTTTTATTGCTAGATTAGCGTGCTCTATTTAATCGATTTGATTAAAACGTAACCAAATAATCCCATTGCATTACATATTGATTAATGAGTTAAATTGTTGGAGTCATCAAATGAACATGAACGACCGTTTAAAACACTTTATAAAGGTAAAAAAGGACAACTACCTGCTATTCTAACAGATAAAGTCATAAATTGTAACATCAACACACCATAAATTGTGGTTTCTTTTCTTCCATTATACTCCCGCGCTTATAGAGGGTGTCTCTCTTCAAAATTTGCTGGTTTAGATATTTTGGAGAGGCCCTATTGCCACAAGCGAACGTAGGATGAAACTAGGAATTGTAAATAATACCGGAAAACTGGGTTACCGATTGAATTTAAGGGCTCTTCCTCGTATCTTAAAGATATTGTGTGTATCTATATTAAATAATATAAAATTACAAAATGTCCTATTAACGGGGTTTTGAGTTCCTAATTTAAATTGCAAAGACGAGTAAATTTATCCTAAGGTGACCAGATTTTGAAGTTCGAAACTCAGGACGCTACACAGAGAATGTTCTTTTTAAAGATACAATCATATGTATAAATGCTCAGGCCAATTTGAAGCTTCTAACGAGTGTTTGTACTCCTTGATTAAGCATGAAGTGAAATTTTGAGTTTGGAAAAGCCTGAACATTTCTTCTTGTTTAGCAGTATTTTTTAATCTTGCTTTAGCCGTTTATTTTTAATCTTGCTTTAGCAGTTTATTTTTAATACTGATTCAGCAATAAATAAATAAATAATAAGTTCATTTCTTTAAGATATACAGAGTACACAGGAACACAATATACAGGGTGTCGTTAAAAGTTTATGGGGTTGCCGTTGCACTAAAAATTTGAAAAAAAAATCCGTGTCATATGGTTGAATCAGTTCTCCGCATGTGAAATATGTTCAACTTTATATCACTTCCGGCTCCACCGGAAGTAGCACCAAATTTGTTATTTTAAATAGAACCCTATATATTAGTATCTTTTTAGATTTCTTGTTTAAATTGCAACATATTTCATTCGAACATATGTACACTTATCTCTTATAGTTTCTAAGAAAAATAATTATTTCTAAAATGTTTACCTCTAAGATTTATAACGACACCCTATACAGGGTGTCGTTAAAAGTTTATGGGGTTGCCGGTGCACTAAAAATTTGAAAAAAAAATCCTTGTCATATGGTTGAATCAGTTCTCCGCATGTGAAATATGTTCAACTTTATATCACTTCCGGCTCCACCGGAAGTAGCACCAAATTTGTTATTTTAAATAGAACCCTATATATTAGTATCTTTTTAGATTCCTTGTTTAAATTGCAACATATTTCATTCGAACATATGTACACTTATCTCTTATAGTTTCTAAGAAAAATAATTATTTCTAAAATGTTTACCTCTAAGATTTATCTTGAAATCTGTCTATAACTTCTCTTAACCCATTAACAGCCGAGCAATAATAGAGATAACTCTAAAAGTTGATTTTAGGTAAAATTCTGCGCTTCTTTTTATAATATGAATTTTTCTTTTAAATATACATAATGTATATGCTGTAAAATTTCAGGCAATGGTCGATTTTATATAAAAACGTGCAGTATGAAGTTTAGAACGAGTGATTCCACTCCCAGACTAAGCATGAAGTAAAATTTCGAGTTTAGGAAAGCCTGAAAATTTTGGTTTTATTGTCAAAATTGACAGTTTCCAATTCATTTAATCATAGAGGCATCCTCTAGGTACAAGTAGAGATATAAATCATATTTGTATCTTATTCTTATCCCATTAAGCGCCATTGATGCGTACACGCAACAATATAAATGTTTGGTTAATTATATTACTAAATAAGTAAATTTAATATATATTATTTAACCTGGCTTGAAAATGTAAGAAGAAACATGTAAATATTTTGTTATTTAAATATTTCGATTATTACTCATTTAAAAAAAAATAATGAGAGTGTTTTTCTAACTTCACAATATTTCAGTGTTTTATACGCGTGGCGCATGAAGTGAAATTTCGAGTTTAGAAAAGCCTGAAAATTTAGATTTGCCAGGGCGTGCGAGCTAAGCGTGTCGCGCCCCGGCAAATCCAAATTTTCAGGCTTTTCTAAACTCGAAATTTTACTTGATGCGTCACGCGTATAAAACACTGAAATATTGTAAAGTTAGAAATGTACTTAAAAATACCTTTTTAAATAAATAATAATAAAAATACTTAAATAACAAAATATGTACAGTTTTTCACACACATTCTCAAGGTAGGTGAAATAATACAATGTATCAAATTAATTTATTTACTGATGTAATTAACAACAAATTAATAATGTTCAGTTATTGCATCAATGGCGCGTAATGGGTTAATAAACATAATATATAAAATTACGAAAATGTTTTTCATGAAAATGCAAACAATTTCTTAATTATTATTAATTAAGAAATTGTTTGCATTTTCACGAAAAACATTCTCGTAACTTAAGACAATAAATATCCATTGAGACAACTACTTCTTCATAAGCAAAGCTATACTGAAGAGAGATAAATCTCGAAACGCGTCTATAGATGGCCTAAGACATTAGTTTTAATCCAAGTCCTTTCATTTCTAATTTCTTGTAATTTCTCCTTTCATTTTTTATTTTTATTTGTTGGTTGGTTTGAAGAGAATTTGACCTAAATGTTACATACAAAGAGTTTTATGTAACACCGAACATTTTCATAACGAGAATTTTTCTTTTTAGTATCCATATGAATTTAATTTAATTTGAAGCTTTAAGCGAGTGTTTTCCACTCCCAGGCTAAGCATGAAGTAAAATTTCGAGTTTAGAAAAGCCTGAAAATTTGGTTTGGTCGCGTAGCGCGAAGCGCGGAGCGGCCAAACCAAATTTTCAGGCTTTTCTAAACTCGAAATTTTACTTCATGCGCCACCGGTACAAAACACTGATTCAATGTAAAGTTTAGCGGCGTGTTTTAAACTTCGTAATATGTCAGTGTTTTGTACCGGTGGTGCATAAAGTAAAATTCCGAGTTTAGAAAAGCCTGAAAATTTGGTTTGGTCGCTCCGCGCTTCGCGCTACGCAACCAAACCAAATTTTCAGGCTTTTCTAAACTCGAAATTTTACTTCATGCTTAGTCTGGGAGTGGAACACACTCATTTTAGGTTTCGAATTGAACTCTTTTAAAAAAACAACGATTATCTAAAAAAAATCCAAATTTTCAGGCTTTTCTAAACTCGAAATTTTACTTGGTGTGCCACGCGTATAAAACACTGAAATATTGTAAAGTTAGAAATGTACTTAAAAATACCTTTTTAAATGAGTAATAATAAAAATACTTAAATAACAAAATATGTACATTTTTCCACACACATTTTCAAGTTTGGTGAAATAATTGAATGTATCAAATTAATTTATTTACTGATGTAATTAATAACAAATTAATAATGTTCAGTTATTTATTTAAATAAAGGTACATAAAAGAGTAAAAAACAAACAACACATTTAGGTACAAACAACAGATTAAAATATGTAGACTATTTACCCTGTCGGAAGATGTTCTTCAAAGCATTCCTGCTAATTGCACCAAAGTCGGGATTGACGGCGTTACAATTATTGGCGATTCTGGATATACCAAAATGTTTACCATAGTCCGTTCTACAATATGGTACATGGAACAGATCGAAGGAACGCAAACTTCTAGCTGGCACATTGATTTTAAGTTGGCTAAGTAAATAGGGGCAATCAATCGCCCCATTTATTAAATTGTATCCTAACATTACGTCTGCATTCCTTCGTCTCTGCTCCAACGAATGGATATTCAAAGATTGTAGGACGTCATTGTAGGAGCCGATAATCCCGAACTTGTAGGAGATAAATTTTGTGAATTTAACTTGGACCCTCTCAACCATTTTTACGTCCGATTTGCTATAAGGATTCCAAATAGTGCAACAGTACTCAAGGTGGGGGCGGACAAGGGATACATACAAGGTCGTAAGGGTATGAATGTTTGAGAAATCTCTGCTGTTACGTTTTAAAAAAAAACAGAACACGGTATGCCTTAGCAGTTATATTGCGTAGATGGTTGCTAAAGTTCCAGTTGTGAGACAATAATACACCCAAGTCTTTAATGACTGAAACGCGAATTAAAAGAACGTTAGAGATATAGTAATTTCTTATTGTCGAGGCCCTTTTAGATTGGATACAGTCTTACTTATCCGGAAGGTCACAGGCCGTGCGGATTGGTAGTGTTATATGAGATACTTGTAACTTCAGGGGTTCCCCAGGGATCACACCTTGGACCTCTTTTATTTAATATCTTTATAAATGATGTGGTTGATTGTTTCCATAATTCAAAGTGCTTGCTATTTGCAGACGATATAAAATTATTTTTACGAATCGCGGATGATAGATCTTCTACGTTGTTACAGGAAGACTTAAATAGATTTTCAGTTTGGCGTACTGACAACCGTATGAATCTCAACCTCAAAAAATGCAATTTTATAACTTAAATTGCATTTTTGAGGTTGAGATTCATACGGTTGTCAGTACACCAAACTGAAAATCTTTTTAAGTCTTCCTGTAACAACGTAGAAGATCTATCATCCGCGATACGTAAAAATATTTTTATATCGTCTGCAAATAGCAAGCACTGGGAATTATGGAAACAATCAACCACATCATTTATAAAGATATTAAATAAAAGAGGTCCAAGGTGTGATCCCTGGGGAACCCCTGAAGTTACAAGTATCTCATATAACACTACCAATCCGCACGGCCTGTGACCTTCCGGATAAGTAAGACTGTATCCAATCTAACATGGATCCTCCGATTCCTATAAGCTTAAGTTTCGAAAGAAGGACGCTATGATCTACTGTGTCAAAAGCCTTAGAGTAATCGGTATATATTGAATCTACTTCAAATCCCGCTTCTAAGGCTGTAACAATATAATTACTATAGGTCAGTAAGTTGGTGGAAGTCGAACACCCACTTCTAAAACCATGTTGCTTATCAGATAGGACACTAGATACACATTCAGATAGTTGTGCAATGATTAATTTTTCAAATATTTTTGGCATAAGCGATAGAAAAGAGATCGGGCGATAGTTTGAAACAACGTTCTTTTTACCGCTTTTAAAAATTGGTGTAACTATGGCACTTTTCCAAAGAGAAGGAAAACAGCCTGAAACTAGGGATTGGTTATAAAGTATCCATAGAGGAAGACTAAGGGAAAAAAACATTGTTTTAACAGAATTGGAGGTAAACCATCAGGGCCCGTACAGTATGAATCTTTTAAATTGGCCAGTTCGTTTAGGACATCTGTAATTTTTATTTTATAACCTTTGCTATAATTAATGTGATTGTAAGAATATATTACAGACAAAGGCAAAGTATTGTATTACAGACAAAGGCAAAGTATCATTGTGTAGGGGTGTATTATAAACTGAACCAAAATGATTAGTAAACAACTCTACAATATGCTGCATATTATTTAGTAGAACGCCATCGTGTTCAAAAGTACCAGGAATAGTCGAGCTTGATCGATTTAGGTTCACATGATTCCAGAAGAGTTTGGGGTTACGAAGCAGAGATTCCCCAACAGATTAAATATAGTTCCTAAAGCAAATCTTGGACAATTCTTTACACCGTGAACGGGTTTCTTTAAAAATGTCATAGTCTGATTCCAAGCCTGAACGCTTAAAATTTTCAGGCTTTTCTAAACTCGAAATTTTACTTAATGCGCCATCGGTACAAAACACTGATTCAATGCAAAGTTTAGCGGTGTGTTTTAAACTTCGTAATATGTCAGTGTTTTGTACCGGTGGCGCTTGAAGTAAAATTTCGAGTTTAGAAAAGCCTGAAAATTTGGTTTGGTCGCTCCGCGCTTCCCGCTACGCAACCAAACCAAATTTTCAGGCTTCTCTAAACTCGAAATTTTACTTCATGCTTAGTCTGGGAGTGGAACACACTCATTTTAGGTTTCGAATTAAATTAAAAAAAAAAACAACGATTATCTAAAAATTTACGGCATATAATTGGGACATGTATACTTGAAAGAAAAACCCCCTGTATTTACAAGTCGAGGCATTAATTGCGATTGATTGGCTACAATTTGTAATGGTCATATAGGCAACCCAATTTGCACATAACCTAAAAAATCAAAGGTGTTAAATCTTGCTTTGGTTTGATAAATAGAATATACAAAAATGAACATTGATAATGTTCGGTGTTACATACAACTCTCTGTATACTTTGATAGAGCGTTGTAACAAATCAAAACAAATAAGATTTTAAATATTTAATAAACTTAATAACTTAATAATACTTTATTAATGCTAAACACAATTGTGGTACACAGGTCAATGGAAACTACGCTAATACAAAAATATAAACGTACAATAAATATAACTACATGTAAGAAAAAGTCATTAAGACATTAAAAACACATTAAAATGAGGTAGTTATGTTCTGGAAAACAAAAAAACTTCATCAGATATTAGATAGCTTTTAGAATTGAGCTTAAATTAGATTCATTCAGAAAATCATCAAAGCTATAATAGGCTTTCTCCAATAAAAATCGTTTTATACATACTTTAAATGTTTTTATTGGCAATTCTTTAATAACGTCGGAAATAATATTGAAAAATTTGGGTTTCCAATATCTAGCTCCAGTGTGAGATTTAGTTAAGCGCATTATGTCTATGTGGATATTGTTTTCTTGCCTAGTTTGATGGTTATGAATAACATTTATTTGGCGATTTTCACTAATATTTTTACTTTCCCCCGTATGTAATACAAATGGAAAGTATTGTTTTCGTGAAAATTTTCGAATCAAAAATTTTAGCGGAAATATCCGTTTTGAGGTCCCCTGAGTCATATAAGACCATTTTTGAAAAATGTCTGTCTGTCTGTCTGTGTGTGTGTCTGTGTGCGCTGTACCGCAAAAACCGCTAAAGATATCGAGATGAAACTTGAAACTTAAGCTTTTTGTTACAATCGGAAAAACTGAAAAGCTTTTGGTGAAAATCGGAAAACCGGAAGTGGTACTTTACTCTTAGCGTTTTTCAGTTTTTTCAAATTTTTTCAATAAATGTTCATCAAACAAAAAATTCTTTCAAATAAAAGTTGTAGATAATAACAAAATGAAGATATATTGTTCACTTACTTTTTGTCATAGCACTCTTAGTTTTTGAGATATTTTAAAAGTTGTTTGTTTTATCTAGTTATTGATGTGTGACAGTGTATGTGTCGATACAATTGAAAAATGTTTCAAATAAAAGTTGAAGTTATCAAAAAGTTGAAGACACTTTGAAAATAATAATGCTACAAATATTTTAAAAGTGATTTAATACGCAATTTACGGGGGAAAGTACTATGATGGACACATCACCATTTTTCTTTATATGAATTAAACATTGATATATGTATAGGGATGGAAGGGTTAGAAAGATCATGTTTACGAATAGAGGTTTTGTGTCTGCTCTGTAAGCAGCATGAGCAAGGATGCGGACCGCCCTTCTCTGCAGTTTAAAGATACGCTGCCACCCCGGTGAATGACCCCATATAATCAGACAATAACTAATCCGAGATTGAAAATGCGCAAAATAAGTTGTTTTAAGAACATCTAGGGAAACTGAATGAGACAGATTACGTAAAAGGTAGATGTTACAGCACAGCTTTTTCGCAAGTTGATTAATATTTTCAACCCAGATCAACTCCTTATCAACCCACTTTCCCAAAAATTTGAGGTGCGGTGAATAAGTGTTAATAATTTTATTTAAAGTGAACAATACATTTACACTTTTATTCGGATTTAGATGAAGACGGTTGCCTGCAAACCACTCAAAGGCCATTGCCGAAGCACTGACATTCAAAGTAGAAACTGTGGTAAGGTCTTTATCAACACTTACCAAAGTTGTATCATCAGCATATTGGATAACGTTTACTCTGGGGTACCGCAGGGATCAGTCCTAGGGCCACTTCTGTTCCTGATCTATGTCAATGAACTGCCAGTATACATTACTGGCAGTTCATTGACATAGATCAGGAACAGAAGTGGCCCTAGGACTAATCCCTGCGGTACCACAAATTTAATCATTATTGGTTTAGATGTTTTACCATTTATCCGAGTCATTTGTGTTCTACCAGTGCGATAAGAATTTATAAGACATACACTAGATAAACTGAAATTATAACATTCAAGTTTATTTAGGAGAATATCATGAGACACACAGTCGAATGCTTTCAACAGGTCCAAGAAAGTGGCCATTGCAAAGCCTCCGTCTTCAAATGAATCCAAAATAGTGTTGACCAGATATAAAATGCATCATACGTGCTATTTCATTGTTTAATTCAATATCCGGAAGTGTATTTGCACGGGAAGTTGTTGTGATAAATATCCATTGATTGTCTTAAGTTGTCTTGTTAATTAAGACATTGTTTGCATTTTCGCGAAAAACATTTTCGTAATTTTATGTATTATGTTTAAAGTGTGCAAACTATAACAAGCGTAAGCTTATTTTCTCGAATTCAAATAGTTTTGAATTTGAATTATTCCGTGTTAATAAATTTTACAAATGTTTATTCCTCTAACCAAATCACGAGCTCTCCAGATTCAAGGAATTTGCCTTGAAATTTGTAAATACAATTTCCTCTAATAAAACTTGAGTTTTAATCTTGTATATTACAAAATTGATTGTATATAAGAAATTTTAATTGTGCATGTACAATAATTCGCCTATAAATAAATGTACTCGATATATTCAATTCCGTCGGAATAATGAAAGGTATTTTTTTCACATCCGCAAATTAATAAAACATATCGCATAATAGATATTCGCTGGATAACCACAATTTCACACTTGTATTCTCGTTAAAGCAAATTATAAAAATCTATAATTGCAAATTATTCGCGGTTGTAGTAATCGCATCTAAATATTAATGAGTTTATGTATTCTCTGCGTATTTTCTTGAAAGACAGTAATTTATTCCAGAGTTATTAATAGCGCTTTAAAGTGATATATAGCATTTATCTACAGCCTTTTCTGTATACGAAGAAGCTACGCAATATATTTCGCTCTTTATTTTCTTAAAATAATATTAAATTAATATAAATAGAACTATTATGTACAGGGTGGTTGATTTTCGTTGATATTATAGGGTATAGGCTAAACGGTAAGAGATACAAAAAAACTAAGATGTATGTCCCGTTCTCTTTTTTAGTGTTTAGTTTAATCAGATCTACGCTAACTAGATTGGTTTAGAAGATACAGGGTGATTCTCAAAATCAACTGATTTTTATTATCTCTTAGAACTCGGTTATTTATGGAGATATGTCGTTTTTATTTTTTTATTCAAAAACTATTGAACCAGACATTTACAACTTTGGCATTATACAGGCACTTTTTAACGATAAATCTAGAAACATATTTTATTTTAAGATAACTATAACACATACCCAGGGACCATAGCCAACTTTTGTTTTTCTTATGGGCGCCATTTTGGATTTTCTTATTTTTTGGAAGAATATTTTTTTCTGAATTCAATGATGTATCACACTTATTATTTATTGTACATTAGATATGGGTCGTTCGTGAATGATTCGTTCGAAAAGAACGATTCTGTATGGTGATTTGAATTAAATGATTCCGTATTTGAAGAAGAATTGATTCGTTAATGATTCATTTACTCGAGACGACTGACCGAACGATTTTGGCCGAGCGGAATCGTATTCTCGATTCGGATTTATACATGCGGTCTGAATCCGCCCGAATCGGATGACTAATTCGTTCGCTCGAATCCGCGCGCAACTTCAACTCCGCTTTGTACAATAGTGTTGTGAGTTGGCGAAAATTCGGCAGCACGTGACCGAAATGGCGAAATATATAGAACGTTCTATTGGGGGAGCGCATTTCACGCGCGCTAAATGCGCTGTCATCAATTATACTCCTCGCACACACTGTTACATTCTCTCCTTTTTTTAGCTTACTAAGGATATCGTCAGGGTTGCCAAATCAGTAATTTTATCATTAAATCTGGTGTTTTCCACTTTCGGATTCAGACAAATTGTTTGTGATTCAGACGTGGCTAAATTCTGGTATTTGTTGGAAGTTTTCAGTAACAATCTAGTGATTTACTGTCATAGAAAAATGATTAAAGTGAAAACAGTTGAACGTGGCAAAATAATGTCAAAACTATTAAGAATTGGAAAATATTCAGCATATCATTGATAAAATTGTTCATGTCCAATTGGTCAAACATTTTCAAGAGAATACTTTTTGATCAATCTTGTATGAATCATTTCCAAGGAGTATATTTTAAACTTCATTTGAATTCAGTGATTTGTACGCGTGGCGCATGAAGTAAAATTTCGAGTTTAGAAAAGCCCAAAAAATTTGTCTCGGGTCGCTGCGCGACCCTCGACAAATTTTCACGGGGCTTTTCTAAACTCGAAATTTTACTTCATGCTTAGTCTGGGAGTGGAGGACACTCATTCGTAAATTTTGGAATTATCATAAAGCTGTGTATTTATTATCAAAAAATCTTTCTCGGTTTATTGAACAAAAACAAAAAAACTGAGGTGAAAAGTGTTAAGGTAAAAGTGGATTGTTTTTTCGTTGGCTACAACTTTTGTTTAAAACATTTTTTTATTGAGACATCGAAAGCCATAGTCGGCGAGTTGTTGATCTCCACTAGATGTTTTAATTACTAGTTCATAAACAAAAGAACTGAGATAAAAAGTAATTAACCAAAAGTTTTGTGTTGTATTTTTTTATTATCTTTTGTTTGAAACTTTTTTGGATTATGTTACTAATAAAGCAGCAATTTGTGAGTGATTATCAAATAAATATCTCCGCTAGGCTTTTACGTATACTGATCATAAACAAAAGAGTTAAGGTAAAAAGTGTTTAGGTGAAAGTTGTGTATTTTTTCATTATCTACAACTATTGTTTGATTTTTTTTAAACTATAAATTAATGTAATACATTGAGGAATATAAGCATTCAATTTATAGATTTTTAAAAGATATTGCCTAAAAATGTTTATAAATAAGTTTTAAATGAGAAAATATATGCCAAAAAGGCAAATAGTATGAAAATTCTTCAGTCTCACAAAGATCTGAATTATTTAAAAGTTTTTCGTTGTTAACATAATTGAAATTAGCTTCACAAATAGAAAGACTGTTATTCCTTACTAATAATAATAATAATAATAATAATAATGCTTTATTTCTCAACAGAATTACTTCCCATTACAGAGAAATGTATAATGATATCTAAAATATAGTGTAACTATTACTAATAATAATACATATAAAGTAATAATAGTAAGGAATAACAGTCTTTCTATTTGTGATTAATCACTTCACGTAAACTCGAAACAATACAGTTATAAAATTAGCTTAATAAAGAAACCGAAACATCTAATGAACCAGATATCATTAGATGTTTCTTTATTAAACGAATTTCAATTATGTTAACATAAGACTTTTATACATTTGATGTAATAACTGAAATAAGTATTTATTTTTAAATTTATTCGAATAAATTACAATGTAAGAAATAAAGTATACAAATTAATAAGCAAGTACAATAGATTTGAGAATAAGTACTTAATTATTTTGCTAACAGTTTATGACGCGGTTTTTCTCTATTTCTTTCCAACATATATTAATAGAAGTGACCAATACATAATATATACAGGCAGTTTTTCTTTAGAGTATACGTTTTCCAAATTCAGTCTATTTTTTTTTAAATCTTTATATATTTGTTGTTTTTTTAAAACAGTTCAATTTGAAGCTTTAAACGAGTGTTTTCCACTCCCAGACTAAGCATGAAGTAAAATTTCGAGTTTAGAAAAGCCCCGTGAAAATTTGTCGAGGGTCGCGCAGCGACCCGAGACAAATTTTCTGGGCTTTTCTAAACTCGAAATTTTACTTCATGCGCCACGCGTATAAATCACTGAATTCAAATGAAGTTTAAAATATACTCCTTGGAAATGAATTATACAAGATTGATTAAAAAGTATTCTCTTGAAAATGTTTGACCAATTGGACATGAACAATTTTATCAATGATATGCTGAATATTTTCCAATTCTTAATAGTTTTGACATTATTTTGCCACGTTCAACTGTTTTCACTTTAATCATTTTCTTCATGCGCCACGCGTATAATACACTAATTTCAAGTGAAGTTAAAATATACATAACTTTCACAGTATTTTAGTGTTTTATATGCATGGCGCATGAAGTAAAATTTCGAGTATAGAAAACCCCAGAAAATTTGTCTCGGGTCGAACTATATTATTATTATTATTATCATCATTATTTTTTTTTATAAGTGATTCGTTTACGAACGATTCATAAAGAACGAATCACTTTTAAGAAATTATTCGGTTGATTCGAATCACCTGAAAGATTCGAACTTCCCATATCTATTGTACATTTTATATGTAAACATTTTATCTTTCGTTTTTTGTGAAGAGTGCCTTGGAAACAGTTGAGTAACTCACTTATTTGACAACTCCTAGGACCCATAGTTTGCTTATATATCACCCCTGAAGACGGGCATCCGACGATACATATTTAACAGTTGTGGTGTATTTTAAGCTAACGAGTGTCTTCCACTCCCAGACTAAGCATGAAGTAAAATTTCGAGTTTAGAAAAGCCCCGCGTAGAAAATTTGTCGAGGGTCGCGCAGCGACCCGAGACAAATTTTCACGGGGCTTTTCTAAACTCGAAATTTTACTTTATGCGCCACGCGTATAAACCACTGATTTACAGTAAAGTTAAAAATATATAACGCTTATATGTGATGGTGATCAATATTTACCGCAATGTAGAAAAAATGCGAGTATTACTTTTTTTGTGAATAGTTTCGGGATGAAAATAATAATAAAAGTAGAATAAATTTAGTTTGTGCAACTTTTATGTGATAATCGATACTTATTATTATTGTTTATTGTTTATTTACGGATATCCATTTAAAATAAATACATAATGCTTAGTCTAAAATAAGTTAAAAGTAATAATTAAGTTAAAATACATAAAATAACAAATTATTATTACAAAATATTGACAGTTATTAATTAATTTTGAGTGCTAACAATGATTGACTGCTGTGAAGATGTTATTGATTATCAGATATGACGTCATTGTTTCCAAAGCACTCTTTGCAAAAAAGAAAATATCATAATATCACTGAGTTCAGAAAAAAATATTCTTTCAAAAAATATTAAAATCCAAAATGGCGCTCATAAGAAAAACAAAAGTTGGCTATGGTCCCCGGGTAAATGTTATAGTTATCTTTAAAAAATTATTCTACTAGATTTCTCATTAAAAAGTGCCTGTATATTGTCAAAATTCTAAATGCCCAGATTCAGTAGTTTTTAAATAAACAAATAAAAACGATATCTCGAAAACAAAAAGAGATAATTCAAAATTGATTTCAGATTATTGTTAGGCCCTAAAATACGCAACTTTGCCCCAATTTAACCGACTCTCTATCTCTTTAAATAACTAAGATCCCCATACATTCTGTCGAAATACGGGCACCCTGTATGTTTTTTTTTAATTGTGTATATTGCATTATTAAGTCCATAATATAAACTATTTTAACATCTACTGTTAATTAACTGTAATTTTTATTTTTATTGTATATATTGCATTATTGAGTCCATAATATAAACAATTTTAACATCTACTCTTAATTAACTGTAATGTTTCTTTTAATTGTATATATTTTAATAATAATAATAATAATAAGTATTTATTGCCCAACAGGAAATTTCCAAATTACAAGACAATGATAATACAATAAACAATGTATGTATGTACATAAATAAATTTAAATCTAAACAATATGAAGACGCTCGTGAGTGTGACAGCTATTTGACAGATTGTTCATCAACGATTTAACAGAGTCGTGCAGAATATCACAACAGGGTGGTAATTTATTGCACATGCATGACATGATAACAATAGGAGATTTTAATCTCACGTTAGTCCTATGGTTTGGGATGCTAAACATAGGTTTTTGCCTGGAATATGCAGCCCAATCTGATTTAATAATTCTGGTGAATCTATTTCATTGTGTAATAATTTATGCATAAATAAGATAATAATGCCTACGACATTCAAGAGAGTCTAAACTAAATTTATTGAGTAGTATGTCATGATCAAATCCTCTCACTGGATAGTATCCTTCAGTTTTATGAAATAAAAATTTAAAAAACCTGCGTTGTACGCTTTCAATCAGCTTTATTTGGTTCTGAGTTTGAGGAAACCAAACTAAGGCTGCATATTCCAGCTTTGAGCGTACATACTAGTTGTACAGGGTTTTTAATGCATTGATGTTCTTAAGACTAGACGAGTTGCGATGAATAAAACCCAATGACTTCAATGAATTATTAACGATTGCCTCAATGTGACGACCGAATGTCAGATTACTGTCAAAATAGACACCCAGATCTTTAAATACCGTGACTTTCTCTAAATACATGTCATTAATTAAATAATTATACGTGATAGGGCTAGATTTTTTAGTGAACGACATATATTTGCACTTGTTAATGTTTAAAGTAAGTCCATTATTCTCACACCATGAAGCAATCAATTTTAACTCATTTTGGAGCATTAGACAATCGTTTATGTCTTTGATCGAAGTATACAATTTTAAATCATCTGCGTAAAGTAGATGACGACAGGTTAACAATTCTGAGAGGTCATTTATGAACATGTTAAATAATAATGGTCCTAAGATCGAACCTTGGGGTACCCCTGACGAAGGTGTATATGCAGTTGATTCAAATGTGTTATATCTAATTACCGCTCTACGTTCAGTGGGATAAGAGTTCATTAGTGTAGTAATATTGAGTCTATAATATAAACAATTTTAACATCTACTGTTAATTGACTGTCATAACAATTATTATTTGAGGTTTTTAGTGATAAACAACAATTTGTGGTTGAGTATATTAAAAACATATATTATATATTTTGAATAAATTTAACTACAAATTGTTGTTTATGAGTGGAAACCTATAATTATAAAGATTATTACAGTCAACAACAAAAATTAAGAAATGGAGTTAGACCACTTTCAAAATAAACGCCTCAAATATGTATATATACAACATTTCTGCAATAGAAAAACGAAAATTCATTTTTACTATTGTTTTTCGGCATTCTTTAAATTCGTAAAATAGTTGTGCTTTTTTACAGCCGAGTGTGAAGAAAGATTTAATTTTAACACTAGATGCCAAACAGTTATAAATTAGAAGTTATATATGTCCCGATTATCTTAGTTTACAGCATCAGGATTAAGTTTCCTGGCATGAAATTCGTGTTTTTTAATAGAAACTAAGAGAAGACACGATGTTTTTTTTTTCTAATAGAAAAATTACGGGCGTCCATTTATTATAATATGTAATTACATAACGACTACATCATCAACCGCTTATTGTTAGTTGCTGGCAAAAAAACTCAACTCTCGTTAATTAATAGTAATCGCAAGCAATCTTGCGCATTTGGGCAATTATCAAGGACAGGGAGGAATGAGGTATTCCAGTCCCGTCGGAAAACGCCTCAAGGCTAGCCATCCAAGAAATTTTAATATGCATTGAAGCATTAATTGGAAATCGGGAAAATACTTTCCCCTAATTGGAGCCCACGTTTCCAATATCGCTAGGAATAAAAATCTGCCGTTCGGGGAAGAGACAACGCCTACATTCTGTTAATTAGTTTCACGGCGAAAGGATGCGGATAATAATTGTATTCTTTATTGTTAGAATCGACTCCGAGGGGAATTACCATGTATATGTAGATTGATTTTAATTACTTATTTTTTGTAGGAGAACGGTTCTTCGGAATCGTTTGTTTTTCTGATTTTGTACAAGGAAAACAAGAAAGTTGGTACCAATTAATTATTTAAAAAAACAAACGAAAATTATTTAAAGTTGGTAAAGAAAAACACTTGTTATGTTCCATTATTTTATTTTCAGTTTCCTGACACGTGTTTCGATCTTTACAGATCTGCAAAGATCGAAACACGCGTCAGGAAACGGAAAATAAAATAATGGAACATAACAAGTGTTTTTCTTCACAAAATTTAAATATCCGGTTCCATCAAGAGTGTAGCGCAACAAGCATTAACTTTATGAAAATGATTTAACTTATAAAATATAATAAATAGTTCTGTACGATGAATAATCACATTTTAATCTGTTATTGTTGTTGTTGTAATTACGTTTTTTTTTTCTTCATTAAAGATTACGTTTTATTGTGTGTTTGTTCTGGCTTTAGCCAATTCACACAAAATGTAATTTATAAATATATTTAAAAATGTGAATTTTCCTAAAACTAATAACCAGGGTTATTAAAAAAACACTTTTTTTTTCATTTTAATTAAAACAAACAGTTTTTTTTACAAACCGTGTTTTTTTCATTAAAACAGCGTTTGAAACATTAACAATTAAAAACATGTTTAAAACGTGTTTAAAACAGAACATACAGGGCATTTTTCTTTTTAGTATACATATCCCGATTATTACAGCGTTTTTTAAATTTGCGGGAATTTGTTGTTTCAAAGCGGTTAATTTAAGGCTTTTAACGAGTGTTTTCCACTCCCAGACTAAGCATGAAGTAAAATTTCGAGTTTAGAAAAGCCTAAGAATTTGGATTGGCCGCGTAGCGAAGCGGAGCGGCCAATCCAAATTAGGCTTTTCTAAACTCGAAATTTTACTTCATGCGCCACGCTTAAAAACACTGATTTACATGTAAATCAGTGTTTTTAAGAGTGGCGCATGAAGTAAAATTTCGTGTTTTTTTCATTAAAACAGCGTTTGAAACATTAACAATTAAAAATATGTTTAAAACGTGTTTAAAACATGTTTAAAACAGAACATACAGGGCATTTTTCTTTTGAGTATAGATATCCCGATAATTACAGCGTTTTTAAAATTTGCGGGAATTCGTTGTTTAAAAGCGGTTAATTTGAGGCTTTTGACGAGTGTTTTCCACTCCCAGACTAAGCATGAAGTAAAATTTCGAGTTTAGAAAAGCCTAAGAATTTGGATTAGCCGCGTAGCGAAGCGGAGCGGCCAATCCAAATTAGGCTTTTCTAAACTCGAAATTTTACTTCATGCGCCACGCTTAAGAACACGGATTTACAGTGAAGTTTTAAAAATACACACATACAACAACGATTATAGGCAACCTAATATACGTTACAGTTATTGGGTTCCCTATAATCACTGTTTTAAACAATTTGTTTAGCGCCGAATTTGACTCACGTTTTATTCAACGCTATTCAACGCCCTTCCAAATAATATAAAAATCTTCAAAAATAACTATACATTTGAAATCACACTTATCAGACTATTTAATTAAATGTGAACCGTATTTTCTGGAAGAATTTTTAGATTATAGTATGAACAATTAGAAATTATATATATGTAAATAGATTATTATTTAGTTAAGTGACACATGTAAATAATTTAATTAGTTTATTGTATGACTATTCTGATGCTACTTTTCATTCTGTAACATGTAAATGGCATTTTGAAAATAAAGATAATATTTATTATTCACATCTACATATTAGATTGCTAAAGCCGTATATTTTAAACTTTACGATATTTCAGTGTTTTATACGCGTGGCGCATGAAGTAAAATTTCGAGTTTAGAAAAGCCTAATTTGGATTGGCCGCTCCGCTTCGCTACGCGGCCAATCCAAATTTTCAGGCTTTTCTAAACTCGAAATTTTACTTCATGCTTAGTCTGGGAGTGGAAATCCCTGGTTTAAAGATTCAAATTGAAATCTTTTAAAAAACAACGAATGTCATCAAATTTACAGTGTATGCATATGTATACCTGCAAAAAATTCCCTGTATTTAAAAATCACATTTATGTACACATAGTTGTGATATTTTATTGTAATAAAATGTTATGTTTAATAATGTCATTTGAAATATCTTCAACAATTTAGCTAAAATTTAAAACCGATAACAAAAACTCTTAATGAAGTAGTATAAAATTTAGCAATTTTTGCATAAATGTGATTTTTAAATACAAGGATTTTTTTTTAGGTATACATATGCATACACTGTAAATTTTATGACATTCGTTGTTTTTTAAAAGATTTCAATTTGAATCTTTAAACGAGGGTTTTCCACTCCCAGACTAAGCATGAAGTAAAATTTCGAGTTTAGAAAAGCCTAAGAATTTGGATTGGCCGCGTAGCGAAGCGGAGCGGCCAATCCAAATTAGGCTTTTCTAAACTCGAAATTTTACTTCATGCGCCACGCTTAAAAACACTGATTTACAGTGAAGTTTTAAAAATACACACATACAACAACGATTATAGGCAACCTAATATACGTTACAGTTATTGGGTTCCCTATAATCACTGTTTTAAACAATTTGTTTAGCGCAGAATTTGACTCACGTTTTATTCACATCTACATATTAGATTGCTAAAGCCGTATATTTTAAACTTTACGATATTTCAGTGTTTTATACGCGTGGCGCATGAAGTAAAATTTCGAGTTTAGAAAAGCCTAATTTGGATTGGCCGCTCCGCTTCGCTACGCGGCCAATCCAAATTTTCAGGCTTTTCTAAACTCGAAATTTTACTTCATGCTTAGTCTGGGAGTGGAAAACCCTCGTTTAAAGATTCAAATTGAAATCTTTAAAAAAAACAACGAATGTCGTAAAATTTACAGTGTATGCGTATATATACCTGAACAAAAATTCAATGTATTTAAAAATCACATTTATGCACACACAGTTGTGATATTTTATTGTAATAAAATGTTATATTTAATAATGTGATTTGAAATATCTTCAACAATTTAGCTAAAATATAAAAACGAAAACAAAAACTCTTAATGATAGTAGTATAAAATATAATTTAGCAAATTTAAGATAATAAAGTAAACGTTTTAGACAAATTTAACCTTTAAAACATGTTTTAAACAAATTTAAGATTTAAAACATGTTTAAAACAAAATCGTTTAAAATACGGCGGCTGTTTTTAAACATGTTTAAAACACTGTTTTATAACAAAGTGTTTTAAACATAACCCTGCTAATAACACCTTAAAAATCACCAGATTTTACTATTTTAAGTATACCTCAAATTTTGCTCAAATTTTGAAAGCCTCAGATTTGGTTAGACGCAATAAACATTTGTAAAATAAATTAATGTAAGATTGAACATAAAATCAAATTCAAAATATATTCAGAACTTGACTTGAAATCAGTGTTTTATACGCGTGGCGCATGAAGTAAAATTTCGAGTTTAGAAAAGCCTGAAAATTTGGATTTGCCGGGGCGCGACTCGCTTCGCTCGCGCGCCCCGGCAAATCCAAATTTTCAGGCTTTTCTAAACTCGAAATTTTACTTCATGCTTAGTCTGGGAGTGGAAACTCTCGTTAGACAGTCAATCAGAAAGTTATTTGATCAGAAGTTATTCAAAATGAATGGAATATAATTTAATAATTATACAATTTAGTCTTTACTGTGATATTTTGCTCATCAATTACTGATATTAATTTCAATATGTTATTTGTACAATTTATTAGTTGTTTATGTATTTGTCTTTGTACCGATTTGTTGATTTTATCTCTAAATAATGTATTCACTCTTTAGTATTTTTTATTATTATCATTTTAACTCGCGTAAGGGTAACATGAACATGTCTAATACAATTGTTATTATTCTGTTATCCACTCTGTATATATAAACATACTAATATTATAAATTTATGTAAAAGGAGATTCCGTAAATAAATGAAATAAATAAATAAATAAAAAAATTCGCTCATAAAATAAATATATATCAAATTAAATTTCAACTTTGATTTGATATTTTGGAATATAAAGCAAAGATATTTAAATTTCAATTATGGCTAATCAAAGTTTATTTATTTCTGTGTAGATTCTATAAATTTTAGGTTGATTTGATAATCTGTTGACTTTTTATAATTGTTAAAAAAATCGTTGATTTTGTTGCATAATTTCATTGTTGGCCTAGTATTTTAGAAAGATGCGTTGAGATAATAATTTACTCGTTCGAAACTGCAAATTGAACGCTTTTATAAAATCAACGAATGCCTGAAAATTTACAGCGTATGCATACATTATGTATATTTAAAAGAAAAATTCCCACTATGTAATATAATAATTCATTTATTGAAATCAATACAAGACGTGCAGAAATGTACCTAAACTCAACTTTTATAGTATAAATAGTAGTATTTTTATATATATATATATATATATATATATAATTGCTCGGCTGTTAATAAAAAAAAATGAATTTCACAACTTCATTGTTTTATGAATTAAATTTCGAGTTTTCAGACTTTTCTAAACTCGACATTTATCTTCATGCTTAATCTAGGAGTGAAAGGAAACACTCGTTGGAAGCTTGAAATTAAACGCTTTTATAAAAAGAACGAATGCCTAAAAATGTACATCCGAATATGTATAATTAAAAGAAAAAACCACTGTATAACAAAAAGCGTGCTTTGTTCGACAAAGGCGTGTTTGTTATTAAGTAACCGAATCCACCACTTAATGCCCCCCTAAACTTATTACTTCGCCCTCAAAGGAAATTCTAATTTTAGTTCACAATTTCCCGCCGCGTATCGATTTCGGCATCTAGCCGTTAGCGGAAAACACGGCGATTGTTTTCAAAACCCCCGTTACATTTTTGCTAATGTCATCGGTCCGGCAAATTACGATTTAATTGGTATTGGCCATCTTATTGTTTGTTATTATGTCGGAGCTTTATACCGCGGCCGTGACTTAGGTGATGATCAAATTAACAATCTGATGAGTCAGCCCGCAAACAACGCGATCAGAAAAAACTTAAAATCCCGACGAGATGTTAATTGAACATTACCTGGGTGGGGATTTTAGTAAAAAAATCACCATACATTTCTAAGAGTATATAAATCGATTACGGATTGTGATCGGGCATCATTGTTTTTGAAGATCGGTTCAGAAATGAAGTGTGGTTTCTTCTTGGCTTTTGCCGCATTCGTCTGTGCGGCTTCCGCCACTTATTTTGACTGTAAGTATTTTTTACCCTGTTATAAATCTTTTGTATTTCATGATTTTTTTATTATTTTTTTTTAATAGATGTGCCGATTGTAATTTATGACCCAGATGAGAGTTATGCGAGGGTTGCCCGTTCACCCAAAAGGGGTGGATATGGGGGTGATATTGGCGGTGCTGGAGCGTCTGCTAATAGCAAAGCTGAGGCCAATGCTCAAGCTGGAAGTATTGGCGGAGGTGGAGGACATGGAGGTGGAGGACATGGAGGTGGAGGACACGGAGGTGGAGGTCATGGGGGTGCATTAGGCGGAGGAGGCGGTGGTGGAGGTCATGGAGGTGCATTAGGCGGAGGAGGTGGTGGTGGCCATGGGGGCCCTGGTGGATTTGGAGGAGCTGGTAGCGGTGGCTTTGGCGGCGGTAAAGGAGGAGGATTTGGGGGTGGTAAAGGAGGCGGATTTGGAGGTGGTCAGGGTGGAGCAGGCAGCGGTGGATTTGGCGGAGGAAATGGTGGAGCAGGCAATGGTGGCTTTGGTGGAGGACATGGCGGCTCAGGCGGTGGCGGATTTGGGAGTCATCACGGCGGACCAGGCGGCGGTGGAGCAGGCGGCGGTGGAGCAGGCGGCGGTGGATTTGGGGGTGGGCATGGTGGATCAGGAGGAGGCAGTGGCGGATTAGGAGGTGGACATGGTGGATTAGGAGGTGGGCATGGTGGAGCAGGCGGTGGCGGATTTGGAGGTGGCCATGGAGGTGGTGGAAGTGGATCCGTAGGTGGCGGATCTTTTGGAGGATCTGGAGGCGGCCATGGAGGAGCTGGCAGTGGTGGTTTTGGAGGTGGCAATGGAGGAGGCGGTAGTGGAGGATTTGGAGGTGGTCACGGAGGAAGTGGTGGCGGACATGCTGGCAGTGGAGGTTTCGGAGGTGGAAACGGTGCTGGACAAGGAGGTGGATTTGGTGGATCCGGCGGCAAAGGAGGCGGCTTTGGAGGAAGTGGTGGCTTCGGAGGAAGCGGTGGATTTGGAGGAAAAGGCGGCGGTGGCGGTGGTGCAGGCGGAGGCGGTAAAGGAACAGCTTCAGGTGGAGCATCTGGATCTGGCGCATTTTCTGAATCCAATGCAAACGCTAATTCACAAACTTTCAACCACGGAGGTTTCTCAGGATCATCTTCTTCAGCCAGCGCCAGCAGCAGCAGTGGTAGTGGTGGTTATGGAGGAAAACATGGCGGTTATGGGGGAGGCCTTGCTACATCAAACGCAAAGGCCGACGCTGCATCAAAAAGCTAAACACTTTGTACACAATTGTATTTAAATGATATAAATAAATCTATTTTTACACACCTAAAGAAAACACAAATTTATTCGTTTAAATAAACCGCTGTCAAGGGATATAGATTGGGTGGCAACCAATAATTCAAATCTATTTTCACAGCAATATTTACTTTGGAAATGGAATACAAACGTAAAAATAGAACGCATGTTATGCAAGCAATAATAAAAATTAAATTAAATAAACAAATTTTAACGTTAGTGTTGAATACACATCATCGTGTGTTAACTAAAATTTTACGAACTAACTTATGTTTTAAAATGATCTAAAAATACAAGGAATTTTTGAAGTATACATATTCCGATGTATACGCTGTAAAATTTCAGGCATTCGTCGAATTTATAAAAGCGTTCAATTCGAAGTTTCGAACGAATGTTTTAACGCCCAGATTAGGCATTAAGTAAAATTTTGAGTTTTAAAAAATCTGAACGTTGGGATTTGGACGCAAATTCAGGCTTTTCTTAACTCGAATTTTTACTTCATGCGCCACGCGTACAAAACACTGATTTAAAGTGAAGATCAAACTATACTGCTTAAGTTTAATCTCACGTTAATAAAATCTACTAATATTTATTTTTTCGAGAAAATCGAGGAATGTTTGTGTGAAATGTAAGTATTATAATAATTAAAGATGTTAGAAGATTTGGTTACACGAAAGAAACATTTGTAAAATTTATTAACATAAGATCAAACTTAAGCAGTATATTTTGAACTTTACTTCAAATCAGTGTTTTATACGCGTGGCGCATGGAGTAAAATGTCGAGTTTAGAAAATCCTGAAAACTTGGATTGCAAAAATGACTGTGGTAGTAGATATTCGTTAGAAGTTGAATTGGGCCCCTTAATGAACTGTGCAGGATCGCACTTCACGCAAATAATAACAGACAAATACATGCCGTTACATTATTGATTCTCTCCATGCTTTTAAATCTATTTTAGACATCACTTACGTATATTGATACACACGATAAATGGATTTTACTTGAAACCTCTAATTAATTCAATTATCAACGTGTTTGAGAATGAAAAGTGGTAACACGGGGTGTTTTTTTAACAGTAATTCGGTAAATTAGTAATGTTATTTAATAGGTATACAAAGATTTTTGCATCTGTATCTTTCAGGTATACCTACATATCTCCTATGTAATATGTAGGTATACCTGAATAAAACAGGAATCAAATATATTATACCAATTGTTTACAACAGTGATTATGGCAACCCAATATCGTCAATGTATGTTGAGTTGCCTATAATTATTGCTGAATATGTCTTCGCTTTAAGGGCATACCGCTCGCTTGAAAAATAAGAAAAAAATAGTGCCTTATGTGTATGCCGTTGTTACCACCAATAATAATACTGTCGTATTGAAATTTTAGGATGAGAAAGTTAAAGGATGAATCACTGTTAGTAGTTGTTTAGTTTTGAAAAAAACTAAATTTATTGTTTATATAAAATGCATTTAATATGCTCAATATTTACACTAATTTAACCAGTTTTAACATTTTTATATTTGATTTTTAAAAACTAGATACCTAGAACCGGCGTTTGTCAACAATAAAGGGTTTGAATAATAAAAATATATTTATTATAACTATCCAATACGTATTCGACTATTTTACATTTTCTTGCAAGAACAATGTTTCTATCTCTCTTTCGCCACGGATTCACATGCGTAATCGGATGAAGACCCCATACGATGCACCACGACCTAAAGGCTATTTATACATAAACGTAGAAACGTGGTTTGCTGAGATAAAGTAGTAGGCCCTTAAATCAGTGTATTATACGCGTGGCGCATGAAGTAAAATTTCGAGATTAGAAAAGCCTGAAAATTTGGTTTGGTCGCGTAGCGCTACGCGACAAAACCAAATTTTCAGGCTTTTCTAAACTCGATATTTTACTTCATGCTTAATCAAGGATTGGAAACACTCGTTAGAAGCTTTAAATTAAACGCTTTTCAAATTTACAGCGTTTACATAGGGATGTGTAAACTTAAAAGAAAAATTCCCTGTATTTTTTCATGAGTATTATAATTTTGTAAAAGTATAGAACTTAATATTACGTTAAATAAATACATTTAAAATATCTTGTCTTTACGCCAGATAATTTACATTGAATTTAAGTTTTGAGTATTACGAATTTTGCCAATTAAAATACTTTTAGGTAAAAAATAAAACACCGTGGTTTGTTTCAGACAATGTTAATTCATTGTTATTCTGGCTAATTTCAATATTTATTTACATTTTTTTTTAAATTATGTAAAACTCGAAACTAATTAGAATTTATTTAAATGTTGTGGAACAAATCACCGTGTTTAATGGTTTATCTAATTGTTAACCCATTAAGTGCCATTAATGCAATAACGCAAAATTATTATCTTTTTTAAAAGTACCAATTAAATAAGTTAATTTGATACATTGTATTATATGACCTGACTTGAGAATGTGTAAAGAAAAATGTAAATATTTTGTTATTTAAAAATTTCGATTATTACTCATTTAAAAAATATATCTTTCAGTATATTTCTAAATCCACAATAATTCAGTGTTTTACACGCGTGGCGCATGAAGTAAAATTTCGAATTTAGAAAAGCCTGAATTTGGATTTGGACGCTACGCAAAACGTTCAGGCTTTTCTAAACTAGAAATTTTACTTCATGTTTAGCCTGGGAGTGTACAACACTCGTTCGAAACTTCAAATTAAATGTTTTATTGTATTGAAATGTTGTGATATTCAAAATATATTTTTTTAGCAGTATATATTTTTAATCCTGCTTTAGCAGCATATTTTTAATATGTTTTTGTAATACATTTCCTGAGTTTATGAGAATTATTAAAAGATTGCAATGTTGCTATTAATGTAATATAATTTGTTTTCTATCTTTAGTATTCAATTCTTCCCACTAAGCAAAAATCAAACAAATACCGTTTTATTAACATTGTATCAACATTAAACGTTGTTTTAATGTTATTATTATTATTATTCTTTATTTACGGAATTCACCTTTTTTACAATAGAAATTAACAACATTAAAGCAATAAATAACATGTAGGAATAAAATATTGAATTAAAAGATAAATATAAATAATTATGATCACTGGTCATTGTATGAAATTTGTCAACTTAATGCGCTTTAATCGGTTTTTAAACTGCGGCAGTGAAGATGTGAATAATAAAAAGTCGTTACTACGCGACAGTAGGTTTGCGTAACGATAAAACATTAATTAAATGTGTTTGTTCAGTGGGTTATTTTGTAAATTATTTCTATATTTTCTAATATGGTATATCCATGAATAAAGATTTATTTATATTTATTTATAATACTGATATGAATGTCGAAAATTTTAATTTCACTTTGAAGCTTCGAACTCCCAGATTAAGCATGAAGTAAAATTTCGAGTTTAGAAAAGCTTTTAAAATTTTCAGGCTTTCCTAAACTCGAAATTTTACTTCATGCGCCACACGTATTAAACCCTGAAATGATGTGAAATTAAAAATATAGTGTTTTAATTTCACATCATTTCAGGGTTTTATACGTGTGGCGCATGAAGTAAAATTTCGAGTTTAGCAAAAGCCTTAAAATTTTAAAAGCTTTTCTAAACTCGAAATTTTACTTCATGCTTAATCTGGGAGTTCGAAGCTTCAAAGTGAAATTAAAATTTTCGACATTCATATTTGTCATATTTGACGTAAATCGTTATAATAATTCAAACATTAAAAGTGCGATTTTTTTTCGCAATCTACAACAAGTTTGTCTTACAAAGACTATATCAAACACTCATTGAAACAACTACTTCCCGGGCTAATTCCCCGACGGACATTGAATTATACAACAAGTGTTTGCTGTTACATACAGTAACCTACTGTAAATGTAACAATTTTGGGTCAAACTATTCAGGCCATCTATAGAGATTTATCTCTCATCAGTATAGCTTTGCCATTTCCTCTAAACAAGTTGACACCTTAGACTGGCGGTTATAATAATTGATAAAAATTGTAATTTTTGATTTGAAATTGTCAAACATTCTAATTTTTTGACACAGTGAAAGATAATTTTCTCATAAATTGTCATAATTATAACGATTTATATTATTAATGTGATTCTCTGACTGCAACAAAATGTCATTTTAGATAAATGGATTGGCATTTTGGACAGTATTGTATTACTAATAATTTGTTTCGGGCTATTGTGATACTTTTTTTACATATTTTTACTACTTCAATTTTGCTGACATTGTGATATACATCTATGTTGATAGCTATGAAGTTTTCGTGAATTTTTTCGACATTTATCACATTTTGTTGATATTTTTAACAGTAAAATCTATTAGAGTATTGTAATTATAAAAAAAAACTTGTATAAATTATTCCACATGAGTAACTTGTTTTCGCAAAATGTTACCAAATCTTAATTATTAGTAATGTATTTTAGTTTTACATAGCAAATCCAAATTTTTAGGCTTTTCTAAACTCAAAATTTTACTTCATGCGCCATGCGTACAAAACATCGAATTAAAATGAAATATTAAAACATTCAAATATTTAAATATTTAAATATTCAAGTATTCAAATATTCAAATTTTCAGTTATTTAAATAATCAAATTTTCGAATATTTGAATATATTTTTGAATGAATATTCGTATGTTTAAATTTGAAAAATTTCCAGACTTAGTAAAAACACATATTTTTGCTCATATCTATCTACTTACATGCATTCTTGGTGCCCTCCCCCCCTGGTTGGCCTATTAAACAAAAATCATTATTACCAATAGTAGGTACATCATCAATAAAATAGCAGTTTTCAAATGTCGAATATTTCTTTATTAACCTTATAAAATTAATTGCACAAAACCAATTTAAATTCGTGTAATTTTTATTTGGTGGAATACAGGAGTATTTATTATTTTAACAAATGCAAAATTGAAATAAAACGTAATTAAATACAATAGTATATATTGAATAAATAGATTTGATTTTTTATAATTGTCAATTACGACTTCTAATTACAAAATCAGTATTATTGTGTAATTATACGAGTAAATATCACAGACTATATTCATTTGTGGTTAGGCTAAAGGAATTGTAATAAGTCTTTGTGCGATTTTTATGTGGTAACCTTGGCCCCTGAAAGAGCAAGAGATTTGTAATTACGTGTCCTTGTTAGTTCGTTGTAAATTTTTTTCAAAGGAAATTACTCGGCCATCTGAATAATCGTGTTTAAATTAAATGAATTGTAAATTAAACGAGAAAGATTTTATCGAGCGTCTAAGAATCGGGGAACACAAAATCGCCGGCGTTGCTTTGTGCGTTTGCTGATGCGGCACTTGACGATCCTCCGGCGTGCGAATTCGCGTTCGCGGATGCGTTGCTTGCGCTGGAACCTGAATTTCCTTGACTCTTCGATTCTGAAAATGCATTCGCATTCGCTGAACTGCTTCCGGAATTTGTTTCTGCAAATGCATTTGAGGAGGACGCTGCGCCCCCGGCGTTCGCTTTGCTGGAAGCGCTGGAAACTGAATTGGATCCGAATGCTCCGGAATTCGCCGCCGCTTCTGAGATTGAATTAGAATTAGCACCGTTTGCGGAGGAGGATGATTGCGCCTCGGCTGCCGCATTTGATTTAGATCCAGATCCTGACGCTTGGGATTGCGCCATGGCGGAGGATGAACTTGAAGCGTCGTTTTCTTTGTATGGGTATCGATTCGGATTGCCCTTACCACGACCATTCCATGAACCAGCACCATGCCCGTGGCCGTGTCCTCTGTGGTGACCCCGGTGCCCGTAACGGTGTCCTCCGCGGTCGTTATCATAATCAGGATCGTATCTACCACCATTCACTCCTTCGTACACGTGGCCTCCATTTTCTTCGTAATAATCAATTCCTGCAGTTTTTTATTCTAATTATTATCTGTACCTATGTAATTACAAGATTAAACATTACCTCCATAAGGTGGACGTCGGTTACCTCCATGCCCATACCCTAAAATAGCATTCTGAATTGAAAATTAAATAATGCGTTTTGTACATAGGAATGTTCCTGGTAATTTGAGGCGATAATTACCACTGGTAATTTATTGTACATTACGCCAGTGTTTCTCAAAGTGTATGCCAGAAAATGTGTTTGAAACTAGTATATAAAAATTCCCAGTATGTTTACCAAATTTTAGTGGTGGCAAATGCAAATGGCCGAACGGGTTAATTTAAATTTGAACCCCAAATTTATATACAGTTTTGAGTATGTAAATTTGGGGTTCAAATTTAAATTAACCCGTTCGGCCATTTGCATTTGCCACCACTAAAATTTGGTAAACATACTGGGAATTTTTATTTTTAATATACATAGATGTATGCATAAGCTGTAACTTTTCCGATAATCGTTTGTTTTTTTTTTTAATAGTGTAATTTTAAGTTTTAAACGAGTGTTTTCCACTCCCAGATTAAGCATGAAGTAAAATTTCGAGTTTAGAAAAGCCTGAAAATTTGGTTTGGTCTCGTAGCGCGAAGCGCGGAGCGACCAAACCAAATTTTCAGGCTTTTCTAAACTCGAAATTTTACTTCATGCGCCACGCGTATAGAACACTGATTTATGGTGAAGTTTAAAATATTCTACTAAAGCAGTATGCTAAAAACGTGTATTCTGAACATCACATCACATCAGTGTTTAGCACGCGTGGCGCATGAAGTAAAATTTCAAGTTTAGAAAAGCCTGAAAATTTGGTTTGGTCGCTCCGCGCTTCGCGCTACGCGACCAAACCAAATTTTCAGGCTTTTCTAAACTCGAAATTTTACTTCATGCTTAATCTAGGAGTGGAAAACACTCGTTTAAAAGTTCAATTTGAAATATGTGTAAAAACAACGAATATCTGAAGATTTACAGCGTATACAGTATATTGAAATAAGTATACTTAAAATAAAAACTCTTTGTATATCTGAGATATTAATAAATAATACGCAGTGTACAAAATATTTTTTGGGCACCAGAAAAATTTCAGGGCTGAAAGGGCTAAGTTTAAAAAAAATTGAAATATCTTAGTTTTTATGTAAAAAATATTTCCGAAAAAATAAAAAAATGCGATATTTAAGATGTTCATTTAGATTATAGGTTCTCAACGTTCTCAAGGTTCTCAACGTGGGCGATATACTGTATACGCTGTAAATCTTCAGATATTCGTTGTTTTTACAAATATTTCAAATTGAACTTTCAAACAAGTGTTTTCCACTCTCAGATTAAGCATGAAGTAAAATTTCGAGTTTAGAAAAGCCTGGAAATTTGGTTTGGTCGCGTAGCGCGAAGCGCGGAGCGACCAAACCAAATTTTCAGGCTTTTCTAAACTCGAAATTTTACTTCATGCGCCACGCGTATAAAACACTGATTTATGGTGAAGTTCAAAATGTTCTACTAAAGCAGTATGCTAGAAACGTGTATTCTAAACATCACATCACATCAGTGTTTAGTACGCGTGGCGCATGAAGTAAAATTTCGAGTTTAGAAAAGCCTGAAAATTTGGTTTGGTCGCTCCGCGCTTCGCGCTACGCGACCAAACTAAATTTTCAGGCTTTTCTAAACTCGAAATTTTACTTCATGCTTAATCAAAGAGTGGAAAACACTTGTTTGAAAGTTCAATTTGAAATATTTGTAAAAACAACGAATATCGTTGAGAACCTTGAGAACGTTGAGAACCTACAATCTAAATGAAGATCTTAAATATCGCGTTTTATCATTTTTTCGGAAATATTTTTTACATAAAAACTAAGATATTTCAAATTTTCTTTCTTTAAACTTAGCGCTTCCAGCCCTGACATTTTTCTGGTGCCCAAAAAAAATGTTTTGTACACTGCGTATTATTTATTACTATCTCAGATATACAAAGAGTTTTTACTTTAAGTATACATATTATAATATACTGTATACGCTGTAAATCTTCAGATATTCGTTGTTTTTACACATATTTCAAATTGAACTTTCAAACGAGTGTTTTCCACTCCTAGATTAAGCATGAAGTAAAATTTCGAGTTTAGAAAAGCCTGATAATTTGGTTTGGTCGCGTAGCGCGAAGCGCGGAGCGACCAAACCAAATTTTCAGGCTTTTCTAAACTTGAAATTTTACTTCATGCGCCACGCGTACTAAACACTGATGTGATGTGATGATCAGAATACACGTTTTTAGCATACTGCTTTAGTAGAATATTTTGAACTTCATCATAAATCAGTGTTTTATACGCGTGGCGCATGAAGTAAAATTTCGAGTTTAGAAAAGCCTGAAAATTTGGTTTGGTCTAAACTCGAAATTTTACTTCATGCTTAATCTGGGAGTGGAAAACACTCTTTTAAGACGTTTATTTAAAAAAAAATGCCCAGTATATAAGAGAATAAGTCATTTATAAAAATCATAAAAAAAGTGCTGAATTTTACCTATCTCTATAATTCTTCGGCCGTTAATGGGTTACACAAAATTATAAGTTTTAAAAAGATTCAAAAGCGCATTAAATTTTTATAATTTTTTAACACTAATGTCTTCTAATTATCACATGTTTTTTCTCCAATGTTTTAATTTTTGACTGATAATTAAGGTAAAAGCAAGCGAGATATTAAAATCTTAGTAAAAATGAAATTAAAATGTTAGTTAAAATAAATACATTTTTCAAGTCAATGCTCGCTGTAAATCTTCAGACATTCGTTGTTTTTACACATATTTCAAATTGAACTTTCAAACGAGTGTTTTCCACTCCTAGATTAAGCATGAAGTAAAATTTCGAGTTTAGAAAAGCCTGATAATTTGGTTTGGTCGCGTAGCGCGAAGCGCGGAGCGAACAAACCAAATTTTCAGGCTTTTCTAAACTCGAAATTTTACTTCATGCTTAATCTAGGAGTGGAAAACACTCGTTTGAAAGTTCAATTTGAAATATGTGTAAAAACAACGAATGTCTGAAGATTTACAGCGAGCATTGACTTGAAAAATGTATTTATTTTAACTAACATTTTAATTTCATTTTTACTAAGATTTTAATATCTCGCTTGCTTTTACCTTAATTATCAGTCAAAAATTAAAACATTGGAGAAAAAACATGTGATAATTAGAAGACATTAGTGTTAAAAAATTATAAAAATTTAATGCGCTTTTGAATCTTTTTAAAACTTATAATTTTGTGTAACCCATTAACGGCCGAAGAATTATAGAGATAGGTAAAATTCAGCACTTTTTTTATGATTTTTATAAATGACTTATTCTCTTATATACTGGGCATTTTTTTTTAAATAAACGTCTTAAAAGAGTGTTTTCCACTCCCAGATTAAGCATGAAGTAAAATTTCGAGTTTAGACCAAACCAAATTTTCAGGCTTTTCTAAACTCGAAATTTTACTTCATGCGCCACGCGTATAGAACAAAATTTTCAGGCTTTTCTAAACTCGAAATTTTACTTCATGCGCCACGCGTACTAAACACTGATGTGATGTGATGATCAGAATACACGTTTTTAGCATACTGCTTTAGTAGAATATTTTGAACTTCACCATAAATCAGTGTTTTATACGCGTGGCGCATGAAGTAAAATTTCGAGTTTAGAAAAGCCTGAAAATTTGGTTTGGTCGCTCCGCGCTTCGCGCTACGCGACCAAACCAAATTTTCAGGCTTTTCTAAACTCGAAATTTTACTTCATGCTTAATCTGGGAGTGGAAAACACTCGTTTAAGACGTTTATTTAAAAAAAAATGCCCAGTATATAAGAGAATAAGTCATTTATAGAAATCTTAAAAAAAGTGCTGAATTTTACCTAAAATCAACTTTTCGATATCACTTAAATAACACACTTAATATGTTTCAAAATAATGTTTATTGTACTACAACAATTGTTTCACCACACAGTGGCTTCATCAGGTAGATGATGAATTCATCTACCTGATGATAGATGAATTCATCTACCTGATGAAGCCACTGTGTGGTGAAACAATTGTTGTAGTACAATAAACATTATTTTGAAACCTAAACATATTAAGTGTGTTATTTAAGTGATATTATGGAGTTTCAACAACTAACAGCCTCAGCTTTACAATATCAACTTTTTGAGTTATCTCTATAATTCCTCGGCCGTTATTGGGTTACACAAAATCTATAAGTTTTAAAAAGATTCAAAAGCGCAATAAATTTTTATAATTTTTTTGCACTAATATCTTCTAACTATCACATGTTTTTTCTCCAATGGTTCAATTTTTGACTGATAATTAAGGAAAAAGCAAGCGAAATATTAAAATCTTAGTAAAAATAAAATTAAAATGTTAGTTAACATAAATAAATTTTTCAAGTCAATGCCCACTGAGCAAACGCATTTAAGTAACGTTTCATCAGTATTAAAACTACGTTTAATTTTATTACAATGTTGATAAAACGTTATTTGTGTTTTGCTCAGTGGGTGGGTTATAAAAGTTAAAATATCTGTTTCTAGTAAGTAAGTAAGTAAATATTTTAAATTCAGAAAAGATTTTTCTAAACTCGAAATATTTACTTCATGCTAAATCAAGGAGTAAAAGGAAGACACTCGTTAGAATGATTTAAATAAAAACAGATTTAAGGCCGGTTTTAAAATCAAGTTAAACCTACTTTTAAATATTTAACTTTGCCGTCAAATTCGGCTTCACAATGCACATTTGAAGTGAAAGTCGGCTTTTTGACACTTTAAATAGATAAAGCCGGCTTTAAAACTAACCTAAAAATGTTCTCAAATTTTAAAAAGAATTAATCGGGTGTTCAACAGGGCTGCGAAGCCAGGGCCATTCATTTCACAGAAACATCAATCACATGTTTAATAGTAAAATAAAATTCATTCATTCATTCAATAAAATAAAATCTCTTGAGTGCCATGGAAAATATTGTAACTGTTCACTGTGGAGGCTTCTACTTCGTTATACATCATTATTTACACAAATAAGACAATTAACTTTGTTTGTATAACTGAGGATTTTATTGATTGATTGATTGATTGATTGATGTGATTGATTTTTCTGTGAAATGAATCGCTCTGGCTTCGCAGCCCTGTCGAACACCCGATTAATTCTTTTTAAAATTTGAGAACATTTTTAGGTTAGTTTTAAAGCCGGCTTTATCTAATTAAAGTGTCAAAAAGCCGACTTTTACTTCAAATGTGCATTGCGAATCCGAATTTGACGTTAAAGTTAAATATTTAAAGTAGCTTTAACTTGATTTTAAAACCGGCCGTAAATCTGTTTTTATTTAAATCCTCGATATCATTCTAACGAGTGTCTTCCTTTTACTCCTTGATTTAGCATGAAGTAAATATTTCGAGTTTAGAAAAATCTTTTCTAAATTTGAGAACATTTTTAGGTTAGTTTTAAAGCCGGCTTTATCTATTTAAAGTGTCAAAAAGCCGACTTTTACTTCAAATGTGCATTGTGAATCCGAATTTGACGTTAAAGTTAAATATTTAAAGTAGCTTTAACTTGATTTTAAAACCGGCCGTAAATCTGTTTTTATTTAAATCATTCTAACGAGTGTCTTCCTTTTACTCCTTGATTTAGCATGAAGTAAATATTTCGAGTTTAGGAAAATCTTTTCTAAACTTAAAATATTTACTTACTTACTTACTAGAAACAGATATTTTAACTTTTATAACCCACCCACTGAGCAAAAAACAAATAACGTTTTATCAAGATTGTAATAAAATTAAACGTTGTTTTAATGTTGATGAAACGTTACTTAAATGCGTTTGCTCAGTGGGCACAGACTTGAAAAATTTATTTATTTTACCTAACATTTTAATTTCATTTTTACTAAGATTTAAATATCTCAGACTCGCTTGCTTTTTCCTTGATTATCAGTCAAAAATTAAAACATTGGAGAAAAAAACATGTGATAATTAGAAAACATTAGTGTTAAAAAATTATAAAAATTGAATGCGCTTTTGAATCTTTTTAAAACTTATAGATTTTGTTTGATAATGACAAGTTAAAGTTGTCGAAATTATAGTCACAATAAAATCCTCAGTTAGACAAACAAAGTTAATTGTCTTATTTGTGAAAATATTGTAGGTTGGCAACTATGAAATTATGCATTATAATTTATATGTTTGACGTTTTATATGTCAATTCCTAAAGCGCGTAGCCAACATAAATTTAAAAAAAGATAAAGTCATGGCACTCTAGAGGTTTTTTTTATTGAACATACGATAATTCTTCAAGCGATGAAGAAGATATGATTATAAGGAATAAGAGCAAATTGTGTTGATATATTTAGTGGCACAGATTTTTTTTTCAAAATTTCGATTATTAAAGCAACAGTAATAATGTTTTACCCAATTAAAGTAAGATCTCACTTGAATCGAGCTGATTTATTCATTAAATATGTTATTATTTTTTTTTTTTTGGTTTGTTTGGCATAGGTATTACCATTCAGCCACTAACGTTGATTTATAATATCTATTAACATATATTTCGACTGTTTGGACGTCTCAACACATTCACACACATCCATGGAACCGGAGACGAGTATTTTTCGTTAGAAAAATTACTCGCCTCCGATTAAATATGTTATATTTCATTAAATTCAGCCAATTCAGCAAATAATTGATTGCAAATTAATTTAAGACGTTTTACCTTTTCCGAGATTGACAATTTATTTGATTTTTATTGCACTTAATTATGCTTTTTTCACTGTTAACAGATTGAATTAAAAGTGATTGCTCTTTGTTTGTAAAATCAATTCCTCTACTATTATTAATTATTGATTTTGTAGCATTTCTAATGACATAATTAAAATATAAACAATCAATAACTGTATGTTTTGACATAATATATAAAATTACGAAAAACTATTCGTGATAATGCAAACAATGTCTTAATTAATAAGACAATTTAAGACGATAAATATCCATTGAAACAACTACATCCCCTGCAAATACACCTCCGGATATTGAATTATACAATGAAATATTTAAAATCTTATTTAATTTGATTTGTTACAACGCTCTATTAAAGTATATGTAAGCGTAAGCTTATTTTCTCAAATTCAAATAGTTTTGAATTTGAATTTATCTTGTTTGTATGTTTTGAGTTTACGTGAAATGATTATTACACATAAAAAGACTGTTATTCCTTACTTCACTTTATAATAAAAAGTGAAGTAAAGAATAACAGTATTTTTATGTATAGACAATCAAAATGAAGATTATGCAACATTATATAACAAAAATAACTATAAAAGGGCGTTACCAACCTATACTCGTTAACTTGAAGTCGACATTTACTAAAGTCAGATCAGGAATTGATTATGAAAGGCATCAATATTTAAAGTCCATTTTAACTTAAAGTCGACTTTTGTTGAAGTCACTTTAACCCAATTATTATGAAACCGGAGGTTAGTCTGCGTATTAATTTTGCGTGAGAGTTGACATTTTTTAAATATATTTAAAATATTTTTATTTGGTAATTTTGAAATCTTCATATTCACTTGGCAAATTAATTTATAAACATTAAAAGTGCGATTCTATTCGCAATCTGCAACAAGTTAGTCTTACAAAGACTACATCAAAAACTCATTGAAACAACTACTTCCCGGGCTAATACCCCGACGGACATTGAATTATACAACAAGTGTTTGCTGTTACATACAGTAACCTACTGTAAATGTAACAATTTGGGTCAAATTATTCAGGCCATCTATAGACGCGTTTCGAGATTTATCTCTCCTCAGTATAGCTTTGCCATTCCCTCTAAACAATTTGACACCTTAGACTGGCGGTCACGTTACCGTTCAAACATTAGTATAAATGAAATTGCCAATTCTTGGTTGCAGAATACTTCAAACATTAAAAGTGCGATTCTATTCGCAATCTACAACAAGTTAGTCTTACAAAGACTACATCAAAAAAGTAGTTTTGATGTAGTCTTTGTAAGACTAACTTGTTGTAGATTGCGAATAGAATCGCACTTTTAATGTTTGAAGTATTCTGCAACCAAGAATTGGCAATTTCATTTATACTAAATTAATTTATTTCAACAAACGTTTTGATATCTTGTGGTGGAGGCGGTTACTTTGTAAAACATTGCAAATATTTAAATAATTAACACTGATTACTTTTTTGTATTCACTTTTTATTTTAAACTGTTCACTGTGGAGGCTTCTACTTCGTTATACATCATTATTTACACAAATAAGACAATTAACATTGTTTGTATAACTGAGGATTTTATTGTGACTATACTTTATGTTTGATAATAACAAGTAAAAGTTGTCGAAACTATAGTCACAATAAAATCCTCAGTTATACAAACAAAGTTAATTGTCTTATTTGTGTTTTATTTTAAAGTTTAAAATAAAAAGTGAATACATAAAAGTAATCAGTGTTAATTATTTAAAAAACGTTTTAATATTTCGCCTGTTACTTTTATTAATTTTCCGTCAAAAATTAAAACATTAGGGAAAAAAACATCTAATAATTAGAATTAGTATTAAAAAATTATAAAATTTAATACGATTTAATACGCTTTAATAACTTACAGATTTTGTGCAAGTGTGGAGTTAACTCATTAAGTTGATTTTAGGTGAAATTTAGCACTTCTTTTTATGATTTATATAAGTAACTAATTCCTTTATATACTGGGCATTTTTTAAAAAAGATAATATATAAGCTGTAAATTTTCATGCATTCGTCGATTTTATAATAGCGTTCAAGCGAGTGTTTCCAATCCCAGGTTAACATGAAGTAAAATTTCGAGTTTAGACAAGCTTGAAGGTTTAGATTTGGACGCGACGCGTCTAAATCCAAATTCAGGCTTTTCTAAACTAGAAATTTTACTTCATGCGCCACGCGTAAAAAACACTGAAATGTTGTGAAGTAAGAAATACATTGAAAATATTATTTTTCAAATGAATAATAATACAAATATTTAAATAACAAAATATTTACATTTTTTTACACGTTCTCAAGTCAGGTGAAATAATACAATGTATCAAATCAACTTATTTAACAATTTAATTAACAGAAAATTAATAATCTTGAGTTATTGCATCAATAGCGCTTAATGGGTTAATTTGTGATATTGATTGAATAATTATCAATTAAATACAATTGGTGTGTTATAAATGAATTAAAAAACTAGTAGAATTTAAAAAAAATCTAAATGAACTTCTTAAATATAGTTTTTTTAATTTATCGGGAATATTTTTTATAAAAAAATTGAGATATTATATTTCCTTACTAATTTAAAGCACATTCAATTTTAACCCATTAAGCGCCATTGATGTATGTAATAATAATAATGTATCAAATGTACTTATTCAACAATTTTAATAACAAAAAACTAATAATGTTGATGAATTTTTCGTTAATAAAATCGTTGAATAAGTTAATTTTATACAGCATAATAAGTGAATAAGTGAAGAAAAATGTAAATATTTTGTTATTTAAATATTTTTATAATTACTTATTAAAAAAAATGTTTTGAGCGCATTTCTAACTTCACAATATTTCAGTGTTTTATACGCGTGGCGCATGAAGTAAAATTTCGAGTTTAGAAAAGCCTGAAAATTTGGTTTGGTCGCTCCGCGCTTCGCGCTACGCGACCAAACCAAATTTTCAGGCTTTTCTAAACTCGAAATTTTACTTCATGCTTAGTCTGGGAGTGGAAACATTCGTTCGAAACTTCAAATTGAACCCTATTATAAAATCTACGAATGCCTAATTTGCAACGTATACATTATGTATATTTAAAACAAAAATGTCCACGGTATAATAAAATAAGTCGTTCATAGAAATCATGAAAAAACTGCTGAATTTTACCTAAAATTAACCGAGTTAACTAAAAATGAGAAAAAAAAAACCTTACGTAACGTGTTTCGTTAATTAATTTTTAGTAGAAATTCTAATAAATACACATGAATTTTTTTATGGTTCTTCAGTAAACCTCACGAGACTTTGAGAATTATGAAGATATTTATAAATTTTTGTTGAATTCCTCGATTTTCGAGTATTTTTTTTTAATTTGTCAATGTTTTTTTTTAATATTATTGTTTGTGTAATTAAGTTTACCAATCTTGGAAATTGAGTAAGTTTAACAAAATTTGATGCAAACTAAAATCGTCAAAATTTTCAAAATGTGCCGACATTATTAAACTCCATACATAATGATAAAAAATTTCATAATTAAAATACACCATTTAAATTGACCGATAATTTTTTGGTAAATCACTATATCAATGTTTTTGAAGTAAAAGTCAGCATTAATAGCATTTAATGACTTAGCTTGTACGAGTGTCTTTCACTCCTTGATTAAACATGAAGTAACATTTCGAGTTTATAAAGAAGTCACTTAAATGTAACAGCAAATAAAAATAAAATTGTATTTTCTCTGTGTTTGTTTTTTGACATTTTATCATCTCTTGCGCATGCACACGAAATAATGTTACCGAAACGGCTTTGTAATATCACAGTTCATAGTAAAAAAGTTTATAAAAACAAACCTGGTGGTCCATTAGCATGTGGTGGCCTTCCATTATAATATGGTCTCCCATAATATTGACCACTTTGCGAATTAGCATTTGCATCACTATTAGCAAATCCACCCGTTCCTGTATAAGCATTAGCATTTGCGTTCGCATTGGCACCGCTATGTCCGAATCCACCCCCAGAAGCCGCGTTTGCGTTAGCATTAGCATTGGCAAAACCATTTCCGGCTGAAGCCATAGCCTGAGCATTTGAATTTGAACTCCCCCCACCCCCACTTCCCGCATTACTATTAGCATTAGCATGAGAAAAGCTTCCCGAAAAACTCAAATTTATAGATGTTGCATGTGCGTTCGCATTAGCATTAGCATCTTTTTTGATAAGCGGCTCCAAAAATTTCCCAACAGAAGACAGTATATCTGGAAATAATAATTAATCTAGTACAAATTAAAAGTAAATCTAAAACAAATTACATACCTGTTGGCGCGGTCGAGACACCGCAAAAAAATCCCAACAACACGATTAATCTCATGATTGACTGGAACCGCTCTACCAAGAGTACCGGATCACCAAAAAGATCTCCTTTATTATATACAACGCATAAGAGAATATATTTCCAATGTAATAACCCGTGTACACTTGAGCGTAAAACTGAGCATACTTCTATACTCCTCTCTCCGAGTAATTCCAAACCGCCCGTTGATTAGTATGTAATTTATTGCACGCTTTACTAAATATACAAAATTCCCCATGATGTTGCGACATTTTTGACCACCCATCTGAATCCGGAATTACCAAACATTCAAATAATTTTGCACCTTACTGTACGCGATGTTGTGAACAAAAACATAATTACGTAACCGACGAGAGGATGATTGCCTCCCAACGAGACGTTCGTTATCCATTAGCTTGTCTGTAATTAATTCGCAATAATATTTAAAAATACGTTATTAGCATCTTCATGATTTTGTTAAAAGTATTTGTTCTTTAACTTTGGACACAAATGTCCTTGACCATCAAAAATGCTGTTTACATAAAAATATTCAAGATATAATAAAATCCGATGTGGTTACGCTATTACCATGCATAGAAATAGTTATAATTGCGTCATTATCGGTTTTCAATTTAAATATTTCTTATTAAAGGAGGAATTAAAAGTTAACAAGTAGTTGTATAACTTCAACGCATTTACGTTCTTCAATTTTTATTTGATTTATTCAATCTTAACAATACTACAATACGAATGTGTCAATTTACAGATTTGTTAGTATTTATTCTGTTTATTACATAAATAATTTCAATTCTACACGTCCGGAAAATGTGGCCCACTTATCATTACTATGAGCAAATAAAATTAAAAAAATAAATTGAAAATGATCAATAAGGCTATAGGTTATTAAACTTATAAAAATAACATTGGCACACAGTTATAAGATGTCTACCTACTTACTTTTTTTTTTTACTTACCTATGTTAAACTTTTAAACATATGAAGGTAGTTTACACAAACTTAAAATTAAAAAAAAAATCATTCTTATCAACACAGTTTTAAATAAAATGTTTATTGATATTTATGTCTCAAATCGATAAACAATATTAGTCTTTTTTATAGAATTGTCGTTAATATCATTATAGTTTAATGCTAGCTAATTTCTAGTAGAACAAAATCTACATGCTATTAGTTTTTTCAAGGTACTATTGAACGTGGCAACATCTCATTTCATGGATTTTAACTTCACTTTAGTAGTATATGTTAGACTGTTTTTGTTTATGTTTGTGAAAATATATTTCTTCTGCTGAATTATTTAATTAAACATTATTTCTAACCAGTGTTCCTACCCTTGATTAAACATAAAATAAATATTTGACTTTAGAAAAGCCTGAACATTTAGTATTCAAATAATACAAATTTTCAAACAAAGTTAAACTCGAAATTTTACTTGATGTGCCACGCGCATAAATCACTAAAATATTCTGAAGTTCAAAATATACTGCTTCATCTCAAATATAAATTTTACAAATGGTGATTTCGCCTAACTAAATAGTATACTTAAAAAAATCCGTGTATATGAAATTAGTGGAGGTATGAAAGGTGAAATGAAACATTATTTTAATTTTATTTAAAACACATTTATTTTTTCCTATCCTATTCCTTATGTCATTTTATATATTCGTCAAGAGTCACAAACTTTATATTTGTTTATATAATTCTATCGTAAAAATCTGTCTGTTCTCTAAAACCAATCACATATCATCTAACAACAAAACAACAATTAGGGCCTGCCATAATAAAATTTATTTCAATATTATATGTTAATTTATAACTGAAATAATAACTGGGAGATTTGCTAAGTTTTACAATATATAATATATATCATGATTCAACAGAACGTCCTAAATGATGCCGTAGTAATTTCATATAATTATTTATATATATGCATATAAAATTCGGTTATTAAATATAAGGCAAACTTATTAGTGAATATTTAAATAAAGGGGATTATCTAAATGACCATTGTTTTCAGTTCTTGAGTGACGCTCGTGGTCATTTAAATAGATTGTAAAGGGCTTGGTGCAATTCGTAGTGATCGAGGTCGTAACAGCATTGAGTACTATTATAAATGTCCATTGATGCCCTTTTATTGTATAAACAAATTGATTTGGAAAAATCGACAGTAAACGTAGATAGACAGTATCACGAGCTGTACATTTTAGTAATGGAAATAAAAAACGTGATCAAAAGAATCATCGCGTCACAACATTCGGTGGACTAAAATATAATAAAATCATCTGAATTTATAGGAACTTAGAAGTTTGGGCAACACACATTGGTGTTTATTCTAGAGCGCATACCGTCGGTGGTACGATTCCAACGGTTTACGGGATGAAAACACGATGATTCATATTTTTTTGTAAAACTACACCACCCTGTATAAGCATTTGTTTAACTATATTTACCTACAACATAGGTATTATAGGTCACCGGAAAACATGAGTTAGCTTACATGAGCAAATAATGTCCGTTTGTTTAAAAATATTGCCGTTGCCTAACAAGAACAGTTTTCGAAATAGACGTTCACCTATCATCGCATTCACTACACTGAATGATGAATGAAATGATAAATGACAGACAGCATAACTGGGTGCTCGACGATGTTCAAATAAGAAAATTGTGCGACTATTATGATGCTCACATAGTGAGGTGCTGTAAGGATCGCAAAGATGTAGTACTACTGTGCGAGAACGATACGTCCATTCGGAAAACCTTTTCTTGGCGAAGAAAGTATGTATACGTCGCGTCCGATCAAACAAATCACATTCGTATGTACAGCTTATGATTCCTCACCATCTTCACGGAACAAATATGTTGACCAGTAGATAACATTGAACAGAGCGAAAACTAAAGGAAACGTAATTCTAGAAATGACGTCGATACGTTTGGACCTGGTTGGAAACTTCGACAGCCATGATCGGCAGCAATTCGGCCGAGGTTGCATATGGATTTCACACTGACGGACTTTTTCCATGCTGATGGGATCACCTGGGTGACGTACGAGAGGTTTCTAGAAAGAAGATTATTCGTAGAAAGTACACGAACACGATGATAGGTAGATATTACCATAGCGAAGGTGGCGTTGCTGTCAGTATCCATCAAGTCTGATGTTGCATCCATTGACGCTGCGTGTTCAAGTTCGCACTGTCGCCGCTGCTTCTTCATGTTTTCTCGATGCATGTCTGATCTAGATGCATAGTTAACAAGAGCGAACTCCAACAACGCCCCAAACACAAAAGTTAAACATACGCCAGTCCACACATCGATTGCTTTGGTGTACGATACTGGTGGTAGGGAAGCATTAATACCTGACGTTTGCGTGGCCATGGTAAGTAATGTGGTTACACCTAAATTAAGGGCGGAGATGTGGAGTTGTAGTTAATGTTGTATAAGTGATTGTATAAACCTAATTCTTACCTAATGATACACGTGCTGGAACGGCTCCTTGATCGAGCCAAAATGACACCCATGACACTATGACAAGCATACAACATGGAATGTATATTTGAATAAGGTAGTAACTGAACTCTCTTTTAAAGAGTAAATCGACTTTTAGGCAACTGTACTCCCCTGCAAGAAATAGTTTGTAATTTAAGATACCATGCTTGAACTACATAACAAGTAAGTAAATACCCGTGTTTGTTTTACTGTTGCAGTAGTCGGTAAGGAACTTCTCTAGCGTGAACCGTGGTAGGTGTAAATTTTTAACCACTTGTACTGGATCGCCTTCCTTCCAAAGGAAGACTAAATCGTCTGTGGTCCAACCATCTAGAAGATGGGTGGGGTGATAAACGTGCAACAGATAACGTGATTTAAAAATACTTACAACTAGCCATACGCAGGGAGCATATTTGACGATCGAGCGGGTACAGTTTCAGGTTCATGGGACATGATAGCGTTAGTGATATTCTAAAAGATATTAAGTAGAAGAAAGTGAATTAGAGATGGGTACGGCTTTTGAGTGGTGTGTTATTGATACCTTATACTGTAGAGCACAGAGCCGTATGGAAATATACGAATATAAACATTGGGCATAATGATATTGTGAAAATGGCCCTCCTTCTCGTTGGAGAAGAATAGATCGGGCATCCAAACCCTGTTGGCTTCTGTGAGAGTTAAGTATTTGAGACGGCCTCCGAAGTCGTTGAACTTGAGCCTTTCGTCCAGCCATTGCTCTCGGAATGTTAGTTGTACACTGTATTCCTGTAAGTTCCAGGTTGTGAAGGGTAGTTCTCTAATGATCAAAGAAGCCATGCAAGCACATGCAAGCGTCTAGCTACAAGGCAAGCTACTATGCGATGCGATATGGCGTTTCGGTGGTACGGTACCAGAAGCATGCAGCTTACACCGCGTGTTATTCGCCGGGGCTGCAGCGCCACACTGCATGCTCGCGCTGGTGCTGGTGCCCTCATTGCTACATTGCCACTCGGCCTTGTGCAAGTGAACGCAACCGAGTTAGTCAATATATGGTTATAGATATATATTTAGGTATTTAGGTATTTTTATACATAATTACTTGTTACATATGTCATGGGAAATACCATTATTATAAACAACCATCCAATACCAATACTTGACATGACTGGCAGACCGCGACTCACCATTTTATAATCGTCAATTTTGCTGATAGACCGCAGAAAGAAGTTGATGTTTACTAAGGTCGGGCCTCCTACATTGTGTGAATAAAACAAACAGCATTACTGAAAGGGAAAAGATTCGGCTGCGGGGCACGGTGCCAATCACATCTCGCATTGGCCGCGTCCGCGTCCGCATGCAAGCACGAGGCTGCCGGCACGCCGCCCCTCAAGAATGTAAGAGACACCGAAAGCAAACGTACGCCGTCCCGCCCCACAGGAGATGAGAAGATGAGCTATTCTACCATACCAGTATTATTACGATATTTAATGATCATTGCACTACATTACTATAAAGAGATATCATATTGTTCATTCGCTGCTGCCAAAGGCCACTTACCATGGTAACGTCATCAATCTTTGAGATACTTCTCACAAATATGTTGACCCTGACAATAGCGGGGCCATCTGGCGAGTTGAAAAGAATTAAATTAGTAGACATCATCACCAGAACGGCATGTTGAGGCAATGAGGTACCGGCACCGGCATGAGCGACACTGACGGTGAGCAGCGACTGCGACTACCTTAGTGCCCTCTTGGGGAACGCATTCAGCAATCAAACTATATATCACCTAAGAAGCTACGAAGGGCTCGGCGAGCGACGGCCGAGACCACCACCACCATCAACATTACCACAAATACCGCCAGGAAAATAAAAGTGCCGTTGGACAAATAGTGCTAGTACCGACTGGTTCGCATGATAAATATGTATATGTTCCGTTCGATGATCACTTAACTCGTAGACGGATCACTTAATCTAACTCTAAACTCTATAATGTAGATTGGATGCCAGTGTACGAACTGGAGCGGAGGACAAGAGTACACTGTGGTCACCACTGGGACTCGGCCTGCCGCTCGTCTCAGCCCCATGCTGGCTCGTGTAGCACCTCTACGCTACCCTACGATACTGAACGGAGTTGCCGGTCTCGCCACTTACCATCTTGATGTCACTAATCGTCGCAATGCTGCGTACAAACAGGTTTACTCGGACAATGGCTGGTCCATCTGGAGCGATGGACAAGATGTTACATTTAGTCTTATGTACATCAAGCACGACACACATGACAGAGACCTTACTCTGTCAACCTAGACAAGACACAAATACAAATAAACTGTCAGAGTGCTCACCTGTCCCATTTACGCCGGAGGGTCGGATACGTGCATCGTATCTTCCTGGACCAAGGATTTGATCCAGCACCTCCTTCTCTTTTTCACGGAAGTTGACCTTGGCATTTACACACCTAGGAAGAAGTAAACATTACTAAGTCTGCATATGAAAATATATTTAATTATTCAATAATGCAGCAATAGAAATGTATGTCAATTCTATGACCTACTACAATCGCCATTATAATGGAAGTTGTGACATGATATGTTGTAAAGTCAATAATATATGAATAGTTATCATTTTGATTGAAAACATAAAAATATACAACATGTTTGAATTAATTTTTAACTTACATAGACACGTGGAGGATTTGCAGGGCGATCGCAAAGAGGGTGTGTTTTTGCATCGTGAATATGCCTTTGCACAGCATCGCGCTCTCGCTGGCTTCCTAGGCCATCAGGCTGGGCACTGGGCCTCCTTCACTTATGATGTTCACTGAGTCATTTCTTGCTATTCTCCCTTTCATGCAATACACCAAGAAATGGTCGCGAACTTCACAGCCGCAGCCACCAACCACCATGTACCCTTACTATGTGTGTCTGTCGCAAGAACAGACGCTTTATTGATCCGCTCTTGTGAACTGAATGTGCAAGAGTGCGCACAGGCAGGCGCTGGCGACGCGCGTTTGGTGGCCCGGGATACGGCGTCCGCGTCGCCGCTTGCATTAGCCCGCCGTACACAACATTAGCCTGTCCATGCCAAAGGAACAGGGCAGTATCCTAGTAACGAGAATTTTGGAATTCAGGGAAGCATGGACGCGGGAATTTCTCAACTGTTGGCACAAAACATTCTTAGCAATTCGCTTCAACTATACTCATCAACAGAACTAATGATAAATATATGAGTTTGCCAACTGCCCCACTTCAAACTATTCCAAATGAGCTAAAAATATCGGAATACCTAATACTAATGCTCTCTTCGTTACGTTACGTTTCGTGACGTAGTAGAAACGCGCTGACGTCACAACTTCACCACAATTATTTCACACTCCTGAACACGGGAGAAGAGAGGCTCTGATGCAGCTGGCGTGACTGCAGGATTATGCGATAGTACCTGCTCGTGCCTACCCCTCAAGCTATAACTTGTCGACATGTTCGTGTTAAACATCCATTTACTTTACTATTTTCACACTAGTATAAATTTCCATAATTAAACACGATACTCTCCAAATCATGCAAAACTAATCTCTTTATTTAGCAAATTTTACATATTCATTAACACTGATAAAGTTAACTACAATAAACATTTAATTTATAGCAGTTTATCCTACTATTAAGTGTACCATTATAAATGGGCGATAAAGTGGAGTTTGTGCTACCATCTACCAAGGCGCGAAACTCGGCTACATTACATGTTAGCTTTCAATTCCATTGCTAGTTTATATCCCAATTCGGGTCGTCTATCTCTGCCTTCTACCATCGCCTTCACCTGGTCTGAATTGACGATCACACCATTGTTCTTGATCACAGTATTCTTTGTCTTCTCTATGTCTAATAAATCCACTCCTCTACTACAGTCATCTAGTAAAATTGTTCTGTATCCGATTGCAAGAGCATCTACTGCTGTAGCCCCTAAATACAAAAAACACATGGTTAAACATGTACAAACACAAAAAATAATAAACCTACCCACGCAAACATCGTAAGCTAAACCGCAAATGTAAATATCTGTCGCATTTTTCAATCTTAGTTGTGCGCAGAGTGTAGTATCAGTTAATTTCTTATTGTCCCAGAAAACTGAATAGGAATCAACCTCCGGATTTGTGCCTTTATAAACTTTGATCGCACTGTCTAGAATCTAAAAATTTAGGCTCAATCAACTCATGTCATTTTAGTAATTGAATGGTCTCGGCAGACTGTACAACTGCCAAGATAAATCATCTACTTTAAAATTAGTTCACAACAAACACGAAAACTCGCCGCTCAGAAATAATGAGTTAAATTATTACTTTCGCTTGGACGAACGTAAAAATAAACAAAGACAATTTGGCGGGCTTTAAAATTATATTTACACAACAAAATAACGTGTGTATTATTTATAATTTACTTTAAAGTATTTTAATTAAGTGTTACAATACCATATAAAACATATTCAGGCATTTTTTCTTTTAAGTATACTTACATATTCCAAAGCAAAGAATTATTGAAGACTTGTTTAGAAAATTAATAATTTTAAAAATTAATTAACATAATATCAAACATGCTGTATATTTTAACTTCACTCGAAATCAGTGTTTTGTACGCGTGGCGCGTGAAGTAAAATTTCGAGTTTAGAAATGCCTAAAAAATCCAAGGCAAATTCAAGTTTTCACTTTTTTCTAAACTCTAAATTTCACTTCATGCTCAACTAAGGAGTGGTCTCACTCGTTAGAAGTTTAAAATTTACATCGGGATGTGTATACTTGAAAGACAAATTCCCTGGGTGTATTGCAAAATTTGACGTTTTTGGGGCAGAAGGACCTATAGTCGATAGCCCTTATTAGTTTAATAATTATATTGAAGTATTTATTTATGTAAAAATGTAAAAACAAAACTAATAATAAGGATTTTGATATATGATATAAATATAACATCTTTCGTTACAACTGGGGATGATTATATTTCCCGCCCGCAATTTAGTTTTATTTCACACCAGAGGAGTGTTGCTTTTTATAAGGGTGAAACTGAAATAGTTCTCATGTGAATTGTTGTGGGAATGAATTTCGCCGAGCTACTCAAAGTTGGCATAAGTATAATTACATACTTCGCTATTCAAGTTAGTTGATTAATGATTTTTGTACAGTAGTGGTTTGTGAATAAAGGAAATTGGCTGGGGTCAAATTTAGCCCACAGACAAACATTGTACTACGGGGCAATTTGCCAGGAAAAAGCGTACATATACAAGATATATACTTTTTACGTACGGGGTTATTGAATTTATTAATCTACATACTATTCTTTGTAAAATTATTGGCAGACTGATGTCAATAATGATTAATTACTACTCCCTCATAAAAAATATGACACAATATATCGGAAATAAGAAGGTAATTATTTTATATATTATTACCATCTAACCTATTCAAACGATTATATAAAAAAAGATTAAGATTAGATTAATGTTTTTATACAGTCTGCTTGAAATTCAGGGTCACAGAAAATCGACAGTTTTGATTACATCTATTGTTGCTTTAAGTTATGGATCTGACGTCAGTTTGCACATAAAAGAATTCATTTCAAGTTGTACATGCGGTTTTTTTTTATATAACACGATTCTGAATAATTATAACTAACCTCACCTTTAAATCTTTATGAAGTTCAGATCCCCAAGTGTCTTGTACACAGTGTCTAGGCCACAATCTTTGTTTCATTGGAGGTGGTCCGGCGAAAATGACTGTATCATATGTTTGCGCGTTTTCCGCACTCACTGGGCTAGATTCATGTAAATCTCTTTGCTGGATGTTATCTATAAATGATACATGATCGCTAGGATGCCAGTCAAGAGAATAAAATACTGCATCGAATTCTACGGTATCTATGAGTCGGTTTATTGGTTCTATAACTTCAAGTCCATTTTGCTGTGCTGAACAATTGCTTATGTTCAATGTGCCGCTAATAAAGTCATTTTGTACATCTACTATTAAAAACACTGATATTGGACGTACAATCTAGAAATAAGAATTTTTATATGAATTGTTTTTGATACCAAACCCACAATATTAGGTTTGTTCGTTATATGAGCTAGTGCAGCCCTTTTCCACATTCTGTACTGAAACCGTTCGTTACGTGCATTAAGTTGATGAGATCGTTTGCGTTAGTTCGGTTGCTCTGAACGTGCACTTTTTGCCAGAGACGGTGCAATGAGTACAACTTAGAAAAAGGATATTGCGCCTTCAAAGACTTTGTTCCAACTGCCTTACGGTAGCTACATCCCTGACCTGAACCAAAGTGTAATTTATAAAGTATAATATTTGCAGATATTTATAAAAATTATCCCATTAACGGCCGACAACTACTAATTAACTATATAATTAACTGTAAAAGTTGATATTAGGTAAAATTCCGCACTTATTTTTATGATTTCTGTAATTTTTTCATACATTCATCGATATTATAAAAGTGTTTAATTTTAAGTTTCGAACGAGTGTTTCCACTCCCAGATTAAGCATGAAGTAAAATTTCGAGTTTAGAAAAGCCTGAAAATTTGGTTTGGTCGCGTAGCGCGAAGCGCGGAGCGACCAAACCAAATTTTCAGGCTTTTCTAAACTCGAAATTTTACTTCATGCGCCACGCGTATAAAACACTGAAGAGATTGCGAACTTAGAAATCCAATTACAAATACTTGAGTTTTGTTTTAAATGCGTAATCGAAATATTTAAATAACAAAATATTTACATTTTTCTTTACACATATACAAGTCAGGTCACAAATAATACAATTTATCAAATTAACTTATTTAGTAATTTATTAATTAATAATATTGTGTTATTCCCTCAATGGCGCTTAATGGTTAAGGATCTAGGAAAGACGCGCAAAGGAAAAAATGCCTATCGAAAAGTCCACAGGAAAAAAATAACCAATGAAAACAATCACACAGGAAAAAATCTCATGCGGAAAGAACCCCAAACGGATTTAATCCACACGGAAAAAAACCTTCGCGGAAATAATCCTACGAGGAAAGAACCTCACGCGGAAAAAAAACCGACAGTTTATGTAATTTATTAAAGTGCAATTCAAAATGAATTTATTGGATCTTGAAGTATTAACCCACTGAGCAAACACATTGAAGTAATGTTTCATCAACGTTAATACAACCTTTAATGTTGTTACAATATTGATATAACGTTATTTGTTTGTTTTTTGCTCAGTGGGAAGGTTACTTTTTACCACTAAGGGGCGTCTAACTGTCTCTGGAGGCCCATAGAAGATTTTTAAGAACAATCGTAATGTTAAATAATATTATTCCTTTAATGCCCATGCTATTTTATTTTCAATGCCAAAATTATATTTTATAATATTCCATTTTATTTATTTTCCATGATAGCCATTTAACTAATCGTGGTATTATATCCCTGTGGGTTTTTTTCTGCGTGGGGTTTTTTTCTCGTGGGTTTTTTTCGCATGAGGTTTCCTCGTGATATTTTTTCTTCGCGCGGTATTTCTGCGTGGGATTTTTTCTCGTGGACTTATTTCCGCGCGCGGTTCTTTCCGCAATGTTTTGAATACATTGTTTCAGATGGGGTTTTTTTCAGTGAGTTTTTTTTCCAGTGTTTTTTCTTCGGTGGGCATTTTTCCTTTGAGCTTCTTTCCAGTCAGCGAAAATTAAAACATCGCTAAAGATTAGTATTCTTAAAAATATGAAAGATTACGTGCTACTGATCCAACCGAAATAAGAAGCGTTCACGAAGAAATAACGGGTGAAAATATGTTCACTTAAAATTTGATGATTGGATTGTATCGATTTTGCCCTTTGCCCTTCAAATTTTAATCCGCCGATGCATACAGATAAAATTTAATTAGCGAAATTGAAAGCATACACGCTTTGATTGAAAAGTAGAGAGATAATAATAATTGGATTTAAAATTTAACAAATGTTTTAGTTTCATTTAATTAATCTATTTATTTCTGTGTCCTCCAAACATTTTTTTACCACGCGGTACACTAAACAGAAAGATTTTTTTTTCGCGCTACACTGAATAAAAATCCCAATAAAATGAAGTATAATAAGAACAGTAGCGTACCATAAGCTTTTATTAAACCAAAGCCAAGGGGCTTCTTGAACGTTTCGCGGGAGGGCAAAATTTGACGCTATGCTGCTGAATCAGAACAAAAAGCTCAACGTTTACGGCACACTTAGGATCTCTCACGGCACACTTCGGATCTCTCCCGGCACACTAATGTGCCGCAGTACACAGTTTGGCCGACACTGGTTTATATAAATTGAAAACTTTATACAGCAGCCGATTTTTAGAAGAAAAGTATTGTTTCTTTTAATTTGAAAAATTATATATTTTATTTATATAAAAAAGTGCCTTACAATTTTAATCCAATGATTCCAACAAAAAGTAAATTCCTCTCTGTCGACAAACCCATCCCTATTTTGATCGAATACATCGAATATTTCTTTCAGTCTTTCTTCTTCCAATGAATATATTTTACCTCGGTCGTTTCTAAATAGCGCTCTTGTAATCAGCCGAAATTCATCAATATCTAATTTTCCGTCACTTAAACAAGGTTATATAATTAATTAACACCCATAAAAATATATTATAAATGATAGCAGTTAATTGTTTATATTAAATATTTTACAGCAGGTGGAAGGGGGAATGTTATGGTTTTGATGAATGCAGTTGGACGAGATATAAATACAAGGCGGGAAAATGCCACGTGCCTCGGAAACCATTGCGCAGATGAAAATGTTTATTTCGTAAAACGAAAGAATGGCGTGTGGTTACCGGCAAACGGAATATCAACTCACCTGTTTTTATCAAATGCAGTAAAACACGCGTCCATACTGCACTCAAAATTAAAGTTAACTAGATCAATGGCTTGTGGGGTAGTCATGGCTTCCCACTAGGTAAATGGTCACGTCGCGAACTGACACGGCTTAAAAGAGGGGTGAAAGGGGGATAAATAGTGGCAATTCTATAGCGCCAGGACCGCCAAGGTGATCGTTTCGGATTACACGCACGCACGAGCTACAAAAACACACAAATATATAGGTATACAGAACAAGGGGGTTACCCGTACTTTTCGATACGTTATGGCTGATTTGGTAAATATAAAAAGCGGGACGACGGGGCTCTCCTCTTCCGGCAAAATTACTACATAATACAAATAATGGATCATCGATTATACGAGTTGTTTTGTACGAGGTCAGCAGGTATACATTTGCAAGTATTTTAAAAAACTTCGCCGATAAAACCGCTAACTATAATTCGAATTATTTTGCATACGATTAGATTACACTGATTACACATCTTCGTAATTATTAGAAATATTTATCTAACAGACGATAAACAAATACGTACTGCAGACATATATTGTACATGATGTAATTATTTGATATATTTTATTTATAAACAAGCAGTTAATTACAACAAAATCTTCGCAAAAGCAATTTGTCATTTATTGGCATTTACCAATTAATAATAATAAATAAGTAATACTAATTTTCAAATATGAATATATTCACAATTTGTCCCTTTAAAATTCGCGCGCCTGGGGCAGTTTGCTCCACGTCATAGTATTTGAAAAACAAATATATTATCAACATTTGTTTGTGGGAATATTGCTAGAAGTCTCATCAAATTAGTAAACCCATCAATAAAACATCTTACGAATTTAATCGAATCAATACATACAATTTTCCTGCACAATTAAAAATAAATGAAAAACGTGCACGGCGTGTCTGATTAATATGCAAACGAATTTAAAAAGCAAGGCTAATTATGTACACAAGTTTAAATAAAATGTAGCCATACACGTGTATGTGTATGAATGTATGCATGCATATAATCTCACATGCACATATTAATATATAATAATAGTAATTAATGGAACTAATATGTCGATTTTTCTGATATATTAATTAATGTTTATTTATAAAAAATAGATAATAACCAGTTACACAAATTCGATTTCTTATTAACTATTTATACTAGTATTGTATGTTTATTTGCCAATGTTTACGTTATGAACCTAGACATTTGAATTTCGTCAAGGTCAATAAGTGGAAAAGACCCTTGGGAGGGTTTTATTGCTTGTAAGTGTCTAAAATGTTAATGAAATAAAAACATTGTAGACACTTACAAGCGATAAAACTCTTCTAAGGGTCTTATTATTACAAGGCTTAATTATTGACCGGAATTCGCGAAAAAATATTTAATGTATGTTAGTCACCTCTATTGATATAGGTTAGGAAAATATCGAGAAAAAACGCGCCATAAACCGTAAAAAAATAATGTAGATTTAGGTTTTCAAATCCATTGTACTACACATTTTAAGATTTTACTTCTAAATACGGACTCACAGAACGGCTCACAACAATGTTTCGTATGCTTTTTTTTTTTGTAAAACCCTAAATTTATAAGGAATGTAAAAAAATTAATCCGACAAAAAATTTGAAATGTGCCCACTGAGCAGAAAACAAAGAAATAACGTTTTATCAACATTGCAACGACTTTAAAAGCTGTTTTAATGTTGATGAAACATTACTTAAATGTGTTTGCTCAGTGGGTGGTCTAGTATAATACCTACAAAATTTTAACATCTTTGAAGCTATAAGAATAAAAACGTACATTTTTGAGCACCGTTAAATCCTCTTTAATAATTTTATTAAATTGTGAAACATCTGTTCCGAAGCGAAAAGTTATTATAGTAATAAATTCGAAAATATGTAATTGTGTACTTGTAGTTTATATTCATGCGTCATGTGTGATATCAGTTGCAGTAACTGATAACATACACTAGGAAGCAGATTATCAAATATTCGTTGATTGAGGAAACTTACAAAAACGCCCATGACAATAGCTGTATTCATTATATTTATCTTCTACATTCCAAAATACAAATACACATTTGAGTATACCGGGAGTTTTTATCGTAAGTATACATGTTGCACACGCTGTGAATCTTCAGATATTCGTTATTTTTTTAAGAGTTTAAATTAAAGCTTTAAACTAAATTAAGTATGAAGTAAATTTCGAGGTTAAAAGAGCCTGAACATTTGGTTTTGTCGCGTAGCGCTACGCGGCCAAACCAAATTTTCAGGCTCTTCTAAACTCGAAATTCTACTTCATGCGCCACGCCTATAAATCACTAATTTCAAGTGAAGTCCAAATCATACTACTAGAGCAGTATGCTAAAGATATATATTTTAAAGTTTACAATAATTCAGTGTTTTATACGCGTGTTTAAACTAGTGTTTACTAAATTAAGCATGAAGTAAAATTTCGAGGTTAGAAGAGCCTGAACATTTGGTTTGGTCGCGTAGCGCCACGCGGCCAAACTAAATGTTCAGGCTTTTCTAAACTCGAAATTCTACTTCATGCGCCACGCCTATAAATCACTAATTTCAAGTGAAGTCCAAAACATACTACTAGAGCAGTATGCTAAAGATATCTATTTTAAAGTTTACAATAATTCAGTGTTTTATACGCGTGTTTTATACGCATGAAGTAAAATTTCGAGTTTAGAAAAGCCTGAACATTTGGTTTGGTCACTCCGCTTCACGGAGCGACCAAACCAAATTTTAAGGCTTTTCTACACTCGAAATTTTACTGGGAGTGAAATTAGTCTCATTTGATAGGTAATAGAGGACACTTTCAAAACAAGTTTTACTCTCTTTAATTTAATTTTTATAGTAACCGCCAGAGGTCCTTTTTGAAACAATAACCATATTTTTCAGATTTTATTAAAAATTTCAAATTGTAAGGTATAGTTCTCTTACACTAGTTTATTACAGGGTGAAATACTGAGAAAAATGGTGAAAACCTCATCCTAATATCTTTATCCTAACCGAAAATATAGCAAAAAGTTTGGTAGATTTTCCGATTTCCAGCCGCGCATCATATAAAAATATATTTTAAAATCTAGTAGGTCTTCAGCCTCTTTTGTTTTATGTCCAAGAGGTCAAAAACGAGAATTAAAAGAATAATGTTATGTTAAGCGAGTATGCAAGTAAATCCAAGATCATTTACAATCTCAAATTATAGCAGGCTATGAGATTAGTAGAATATTTAAAAATGCATATATTTACTACAATTAAACACACTTACTACAATACTTTATTAAAATAATAGCAAACAAAACATAACAAAATAACGAATATAATAATTTTATCTAGCTTTGCAGAGAAAAACAAAACAAGGTTTCATAAAAAATGCTAAATTAAGCTATGTCAACAATATATTAATCTTAATATACGCTAAATTTTAACTCGTTTACCGCTTCCATTTAAATTCTTAAAAAAAAACAACAAGGAAGTTATACTTTAAAGATTTAGTAGCATATTTAAGACTTCGCAATATTTCAGTGTTTAATACGTGTGGCGCATGCAATAAAATTTCGAGCTTAGAAAAGCCTGAATTTGGAAATCCAAACGCTCAAACTTTTCTAAACTCAAAATTTTACTTCATGCTTAATCTGGGAGTCGAAAACACTCGTTTAAAGCTTCACACCGAACTCTTTTGAAAAAACAACGAATTAAAAGAAAAACTCCCGGTACACATTAAATGTTCATTTCTTAATTCTCAAGATTATTCAATTATGTTATTAATTTACAGCTTAATAGTAACCGGATATCCGCTGCAACTCTATTTTTAAAATAATAAAAATCCCTTACCTTTTGCAGTAAAATGTCTTCCTTCTGTAATAAAACGCACAATAATATTTGCGTAGAACATGTGGGATAAGGGGAATTCGATGAAATTCTCGATGAGTCAGACATGTGTGATATTATTAACAAATTAATAAAGGCCGCGATCAAGATCGGTTTAATATTTTTATATTTGGAGCCAACTCATAACACTTCTGTATTTTTTTCGGATATTTTCCGACAATACAAGTGATCTGATAGTGACGTTGATAATTAATGAATCATATTAAAATAATGACTAAATTATGGCAATTATAATATCACAAAGCTGATTACGAAATTTTCTTATTGGTGGGATCTGAGTGATTTTAATAATTATTGCACCAGCATAAATTTAAGAAAGAATTCGAAGTGACAACATTCCAGATCTGGAGCAAGTAAAATCGGTGCGCCCCTCGTTTCTCAATAAAAAGGTTTTCAATACTTTTTTCAACACTTAGTGCTATTTATTTGAAATTTATTAAGCATGAAGTAAAATTTCGAGTTTATAAAAGCCTGAACGTTCAGACTTTTCTAAAATGCCCGGTAAACACAAATTTTCAAGGTTTACTGAACTCTGCATATAAAATACTGAAAATATATATATTACTTCATGCGCCAGGCGTACAAAACACTAAAATATTGTGAAGGTCAAGGCCCCTGTTAGGAAGTGAAAATGATTGGCAAAACCTATTGGAAAAATAGAGGATAATTTTGTTTTCAGAGGGATCCACTAAAGTTTAAATACAATAAAAGAGTATTTTCAAAAAAAAAATTGGGGATAAGGATTTTTTTCTTATTTTTTAAGAGTTATAAAAACAACTATATACGAGTTTCAAGGTTTAGCAGAAATATTTATTTTTGTTAACAATCATTACCAATTATTCACAACAGATTTTGTCCCATTCGATGGGATTAAAAGCTTTTAAAATTTGGGAACGTGGAATCATTACAAAGAATAACATTGAATTAAATTAGGTTTATATTTCGTACAAAATAAAGCTAAACAAATAAGTTTATTGTTATAAAGTTAATCATCACAATGCAAGGTATAAGAAATCGAATAATTAAATAGATGTTACTATATTTTTCCAAATTAAAACTTAAAATAATTTTTATACATTTTTTTTAAATTTGAGGATTCAATTGGGAATACAATATAATTGATATGCCTTAGGTGACAAAAAAAGTAAAGTAGTTCAAAGCAATCAAATATTGAAGACATTTTTTGGATTGCTTATGTTTAAAATACCCTTACTTAAAAATAAAAACTGTTTATTGATCAACATATTTATTATCTTGTAGAAATTGTTTTTAACTGAAATTAGTCAATATTGATAAAATGAAATGTGGGTGATAATTCTGACCTGGGGCTTTATTTAAATTGTACTCCCAATTGTTGCAGGCACTTTTTTTAACTAAACTATTTTCACTAATAAAGGTGTTTAAAGTGAATATAAATTCAAAGTCAAATAGGTAATTTATTTTTGGTACAATATACTCCATGTACATATAACATGATTCAGACATTTTTATTAAATTTAGATCGTTGCCATATGAATTTGGAATGATGTTATAGATATCAATATTGTCATAAAACTTGTAATTATAATGAGAGCCGTAATACATATTTAATTGAAAATAATGTCATACAAACCACCACCGAACAGTACCACAGATTGATTGGACGGTTTGTGGTCAGGTCAAGTGGATAACATATTTCAACAGGATACTCTAGTTAACATACAATTTCAAACACTGACCAATCGCTACATATTTACAACAAAGTGGATTTTCAAATATGAAACGGTGGTGATTGGTGTGTGTGGTAGGTGGAAGAGGTTACAATTTCAATAATTCTTGAGATTAGATTGTAATAAAAGTGAAGTTAATGAATGTAAGGTGTGGTGTAAAATAAATAATGAAATACATAAATAATAATTTAAAAATATATTTAACATAAATTTTGATAAATAAATCTATTAATTTTATTAAGCACGTTTTAACAAGCATTTTTACAAATATTCTTTTAGGTATATCTGTTAATGAAATGAAATCAACCGCCATTAACTGTATCACTTGCTTGTCTGAATCACTAATCACAGCCAGCCAGTTTCAGTTAAAAGCAGCAGATCCGTTGATGGTATTAGATTATATTAAATATTTGTAAATTCTGTTACACCAAGTAGTAATCAGTTATCTTAAAAAATCGTAACATATGATTAAACATTATAGCCCTTTATATGTTTTATAAGAGGCAATGCTAAACCGGAATTTAGTCTATTCTATATAAAAAAAAACACCTTAATAAATAACACTTACAGAAATATTTCATTGATAAATATATAAGGGTATGTTTCAATCAAATATATATAGATTAGGATACTACATATAGAGAGTGTCCACTCACACTGGCTAATATTGCGTACGGAGAACACTCAGTATACATATGTATAATTTTAAATATAATTACGCTCAATGCCAACATGCCAACATTAGAATTAACTTTAAAACAAGTATTCTCTCACTCTCTCCGCCATACTAATTTTCAAATGTACAGAAACGAAAATGAGTAACGTGCAAGGCATTTAGACCCTGACTAAAAATGCATTAACTACAGTTTTATAGTTTATAATAACTATCTGTGCACTATGATAGTAGATTGCTGACAATAAATAATTCCGTCTCACTTCGTGTTTCTCATTTAATTTATCAATTAATTAAACTATCAGCGAATCGAAACTAGAACATAAAAAAAAACTCAACATTCAATTAAGATGACTAGTAAAGACCGAGCTCATTTACAAATGGAAGATATGGAATCCTGATCAAACACAACCATGAAAAAGTATTACAACAAGAACCGAAAGTGTGTAAGGTAGTCACGCTTTGAATTTATTTTGATGGCTTGTTAGTAGTGGACAGTTCAAAGCGCATAAGCCGCTGCGAGATTCTAATAAACAAATATAAATAATACTGTAAATAACTAACACCAATTACAAGCTAACTATTATGATTTATTATCTAAATGGACCCACCTAATTATAAAAATATGTTTTTGATCAGGATTTGCGCACGCAAAAATATATTTATATTTTAATAATCTCAGTCAGTATACTGTTCTAAATATACCTAAATAAAATTGCCGTTTCTATGACTGTCCTGCAATTTATTGCAAAAATACATACAAAAACAACTTAATAAACGGCAATTCTACTTAAAAATGAACTAAAATTTATTTATATATATATTTATAAAAAACAAAGAACCATGTACAAGCACCTATTTACGAATTCATGGCAACTCACATCAACAAATCTGCAAATAAAAAAAAAAAACTAATTATAACCCTACTCAATCACTCACTCCTATGACAACTCACCAGTTTGTGTGTTATGTTGCCATGAGTTATTAGAATTTAGCGTATCGTCAGTGCTTAAGTTGTCGACATTTACAGTATTCGCGTTCTTTAACGTTTCAACAGGGATTCTAAAAAAGAAATTTAACATTAACACGCATACCAAGAGAAAACACATAAAACTTACATATTATCAACGGTTTCGATATCTTTACCGTTTTTGTGGCCATTTTCCGAGCTGTCCGTTTTTGACCCATTTATTTTGTCTGAACTGTTTTCTTCATTCTTTTCTTCAGTCTACCAAAATAATAATAGTTGTAAAAATTCATTAACCAATTTCATGAATGTGTAAGCGTGTCGAGATGGTGGTTGGTGTGTATGCGAAGCGTGATTTAGGAAGCAAAAATGTACTCATTAATTTAACTTTATTTAAAGAGGTAATAAATACAGTTTTAATTTTTTTCAACAGATACAGATTACATTAAAATATTAATAACAAACATTTTTTTTTTTAATTAATTAGCAATTACAAAAATTTTGAAGATTAAATGAAGTAATTTGTCAATTGTATACATGTTTTGAAGCGAATTTCTCAGGAAACGTTAGTTACCTGTGGTTGTGTCGTGCTGTTATTCTTCCCTCGGGTGCGCAACATGATAGCTTCGACACGCTTCCGCCGTGCTTCCCTCTCCTTTTCTTCGTGCTTCAGTCGCTCTTGCAGTTCAGCCTTTTGCCTTTCGGCTTCTTCACGGGCTTTCCGGTCAGCTTCTTCTTTCAGAATCTTCTGACGGTTTTCCTCTTCTTTCCTTAACCTTTCTTCTTCCTCCCGTTTTTTGGCTTCTTTTATTGCCTATAATTTTAATTAAATAAATTAATACATTATCCATGTTGAAATACATTAATACATTATGCCCTTTTGAAACAGTATAAATATTATGATCACTCACTCAAAGAAGTGTTGCCTGTTTTTTTATTTTTTTAATTTGTTACAATGTCTAAATTTGAAACTTCACCCAAAATAATTAATTAAGAGGAATTCACACATCAAATATGGGATTAATATGGACTGTCCTAGGAAAAGCATGCAAGGTTTAACGAATTCAATAAAAATAAAACTTACAAAAATAAAAAAAATACTTAAATAAGTGATGTGATTTTTTGGGGACAAAAAACGAGTTTTACAAAATCAGGACTAGGGCTGAAAATGTATTCAATAAAAATAAATAATATTCAAATAATGATGTGATGTGCCTTTGATAATTATACATCACAATTTCTTTTTTATGTTAAGAATTAATAACATACTTCTTCTAGTCTTTCTTGCTCTGCCGCTCTCATTTGTTCTATTAAAATTCTTTGAGTCTCTTCTTCCCTCTGTTGTCTTTCTAATTCTAATCTAGCTTCTTCTTCGATGCGTAGTCTTTCCATTTCTGCTTGTCTCTCAGCTTCTTCACGAGCTAAACGTCTCCTTTCGGCCAAAGCAGCTTTAGCTTCCTCTTCAGTGGTAATGCGCACTTTCGTCATTGAAGCTGTCATATCAACCACCTCTTCCTCTCCGTTCTGATTGTTCTTCACTTCTAATTTGGCTTTAGATTCAACTTCAGATGTGTTCTCTGCAATGACGGGGACTATGATGGGGGCAACGACGGGGGCGACGACAGGGACAGCAACAGGGATCATTAAGGGGACAGGTGGGGGTGAAGCCTCCTTCGGTGCACTCTCTTGTGGTTGAAGTGGCTGTGGTAATTGCGCTCGTTCTTCCACCAGAGGGGGTTCTTCTTGTGTAGGCAGTTCAGATACACTCATGTCAAGTAGTTGACTAAAATAATAAAAATTGATTAGGTTGAATGAATTGCAACATATTTCTTTTTTAATGAAGTAAGTACTTACTCTGTAGCAACTTCTGTTACGATTTCATTTTCTGCAAAAGTGCACAATTTGCTCATGAACTCATCTCTTTCTAATGATTTATTATCAATTGATTGCATTAACGGGGCACTATTAGTAGTGGGTGAGAGTATTGATTTAGGTGTCCCTTCCGTTGGGGAGTTGACTGATCTCTTCTTAATCTTCTCTTGTGATTTAACTAGGCTAGATTTTCTTGACTTTGGTAGTGGCGGCTTAGTATTTTTATCAGATTGAGGTGAGGATCCAGATGAAACCCCTGTTACAGCTATACTAACGGGTCTAGGTCTTCTCGGAGCAGCTATCGGCCTTGTTCTCATATTTACAGAACTGGTAACACTACTAGTACTTTGTTGGCTAAGAGAACTACTGGGTCTTGACGGAGCTAAAAAAGAATGTATTAGCACATTGGGTAATGACTCAATGTTAATCCATTATTAAGTGATGTTACAATAATTTCTGAAACAATTGCTCTCTCCATGGATTAACATTGATTATGAAAAATTAGTAATGCTAAACAATATAAAATGTTAATTAAAACAGAGTTGAATAAGAACCAGAATGTAAGGAGTAGAGGTGAGAGAAAGGGGTAACGCCCTACCAGCCACCATGTGCGATATGTAATTATTTGTTTACAACAAGCGAAATGTGCAAACCATCTTCAAGGCCAATACCTCTCCCAGATTAATAACAACCACCGTAATAGCGACTGAAAATGACTGAGATTTGTTTGATACCTGCTAACGTCCATGAATGCGTACCTTCGATTTGAATGCTGGAGTTGGCATTGGCTAATTTCTGTTGACGTAGTTGGGTTGCGCGAGTAGTTCGAGGAGGGGGCAAAGGAGCCGCAGCTGATAGCTGGTGCATACTTCGACTATCTGATTTGCGTAGAGGTCTTTGGGGTGATCCTAGCTTACTTACAGCTAAGTGGCTCATGCTTCGACTAACTGAGGATTGTTGAGGATGATTAAGAGGTCTCAGGGTTGAGGTTTCGGACACCGGGGGTAAGTCTGGCCGCTTACGGGGCTTCGATAATTGATCTAAGCGTGACATCGAATAGGCCCTACCTGGTGATCTCGTAAAAGGCTTGCGTGTACCAGAGGACGGCGAATCTTTTGATGGAATGGTAGGCATTAGATCAGTCCTTCTGCGTCCTACATAACCACTAACACAACCGGCAGGTGTTTGTGGTGGAGTACCTAAAAATGTTATCTTTGAAAAATTATGACAAACATTTTATATTTACTAAAATATTCCTTCATGCTTTTGTTGTTAAATATCTGTTAAACTCTGTCTAATGTTACAATTGAGAGGTGCAATTGTATTATATCTTATGCATCTAAAAATTATTATAGACTATATTCTTTAGTCCAGTGTATCTCTAAGGATGTGCACATTAGTGTGCCGCAAAATTTTCTAAGTGTGCCGCGATTTTTTTAAAATTTAATGTCATTGTCAGAACACACAGGAAATTTTTCTTTGCTCAAGACCCTCAAATTTTGAAAGACTTGTTTAGACAACATCAATATTTCCAAAATGTATTACCGTGAGTATATTTTAATCTTAGCAATATTTCAATAAAATTTTTAGTCTAGAAGAAAATTTTTAATTTATGGCGCCCAACGTGGGGCAAGCGCTTGTTGACAGCCTACAGAGACAAATCTCCATTGTTTCAATTAGATTACTTCACACTGAATCAGTGCTTTATGTGTCGTGCATGAAGTAAAATTTCGAGTCTAGAAAACAATTTGGATTTGCAGGCGCGCCTCACTTCGTTAGCGCCGGCAAATCGAAATTTTTAGTCTTTCCTAAACTTGAAATTTTACTTCATGCTTAATCAAGGATTTAAAAGACACGTTTAAGGTTTTAAATTGAACGCTTGTATAAAAACAACAAATGTTAGAAAAGAAAAAACCCTGTACAGCGTCTCGAATTTTTGAACTCCTGAGCTTAGCCAGCAAATCCTGTTGGACAAGTTATGATTAAGGCCCAGTTGCACTATAAACGTTGAACTCAAGCGGAACTTAAGTTAAAGATGACAATTCCTATTGTTTTAATGCAGGGGTCTCCAAACTACGGCCCGCGACTAAAGATATATTTTGCATAACTGTAATATTTTTGAACAATTTTTATTAACACTTTTTTAAAATTATTATATAATTAACCCATTAAGGGCCAAACATTATAGAGTAACTCTAAAAATTGATTTTAGGTAAAATTCTGCACTTCTTTTTATGATTTCTATGAATGACTTACATCTTGGGAATTTTTCTTTTAAATATACAAAATGTATACGCAGGCATCCTTCAAAATAGTCTCATTTATAGACTATATCTAAAATAGTAAAGTTTTGAAATTGTCTTGTCTGAAACACTCTGGAGTTGTTAATAGTCCAGATACAGACTATTGATACCTAAACAGAGCTAAACTATAGTCAAGAACTATTAGTCTTCAAACTATGGTCTGCGACTGCCACACGTCCAACAGTTAAATTTTGCAATTTTCTCTTAAAGTTTTTAAAAATGCTTATACAATTATTTTGGCCTTGGCCCACTTGATTATGTAAAATTATAAATGTGGCCCGCGAAGATAAAACTTTGGAGGCCCTTGTTGTAATGTAATTTTGAACTCAAGTTTAGAGTTGAACCAGTTCAATGTGTTTCGTGCAACTGGCCCTAAAGGATAAAAAAATTATGATTTTTTTTTGATAAATTTTAATAATTTTGAATTTGTAAACTAATAAATCTGTGTAAACTAAATAAATGTAATAACACTAGCTGGAATAAATATAAAATAGTAGTGAAACAAAAAAAGTGATTAGTGTACAAATACCTAATATGTTTTATCAAGTAATCAATGAGAACATCTAAAAATATTGATAATTTGGTTTCAATAATAGTTGTAACTTATTATTAACTTTATGTACAAACATTTTTCTAATCAAAAATATTTGAGTATATTATTCTAATCAGACCTGTTATTGATGAACTTAATTTATAAAGACCACAACATAGAAACAAAATAAAACAAAAATAATATCAAGCACATTGATGATACTACAAGCGTGCTAGGGATGACCTAATACAATGTCAATAGCGAGGGGAACACATTCACAAACATAAACGAAGATACGGATCGCAGGAGTCATGTCAGTAAATCAGCAGGCAGCAACTCGCTAAATAAAAATGAATAACATTGATGGAAATGCGGCTGCACAAGTTATACCAAAATGGGCCGAAGAGCTGCGGATCAGTAAATTGCCTCGGGGGACAGTGACAGATTGAACTGGGTGACCAGATCCTTGGCCCCAGTTGAAAATTTCATACATAGATGTTGACATTCGCAGGGCATCTGGAAAACAACACCGAATACCTACAAAACATCCAGTTCAGTGGAGGAAATTGAAATTCTGCTATAAAAATAAAAGTAGCCAATTGCAAACTGAATACCCGGTTGCAGTAAAGTATCATGCAGTTTTTGTGTCCGGTTGTGTTGATTACCTTCTCCAGAACGCTCGAGGCCACCAGCAGAGGTGGCCCTTTTCTTGCTTCCGCCATCCAATTCCCGTTCGGATTGTCTTCTAGTTAAAGGAACTGCTGTGCAGGTGATGTTCTGGGTGGAGGTCGCCCTCCTGTGGCCCCAGAAGGAGCCGATGGAGTCGGTCGGCTCCAGCATGCGAGGTGTCGATGAGCCAAATGCGAAAACCATTGAACTTCGATCATTTCGTTTCTTCGCTTCAATCCTAGCTTCCCTCTCCTGGTTCCTCCGCAGTATGGATTCTAACCTGTCGCGCTCAGCCTCGTGGATAGCCTTCTTTCGTTCTTCCACTTGTTGTCTGCGTGAATCTTCTTTTGTCCTAAGATCTTCTAACCTTTGCCGTCTTTCGGCTTCTTTCTGGTCTTTATACCGCTGAGCTGCTAGGGCTTGAGCCTTAATTTCCTCGAGTTTCTTCTGTCGCTCTTCATTCTGACGGTCCTTCAGACTCCTGATTCTTGCCTCTCTGTCTTCTGCAAAACCAATAATCATTTTATTAATATATAATAGAAAAACACATTTACTTATGGGATGGAAAACGAAACGAAACGAAACATTGAACACAGTTAGTTGGATTAAAAATCACTGAACTCTGCATGTTATTGAAATTATTTAAGTGGATATGCGTGTAAAGCTCACTAGACACTTTTACCTTCTATCATAGGGGGATCTGGCCCCACATATGCAAACCAATGCATTGTGCCACCTACAATATTCGTTCCATGTCATGAAAAATATTACAATGATGTGGAATTATGAACACAATCGATAAAAAATAATAATTTAAATGCTCCACTTCTACGTACCTCGTGTAGCAGACGATGGACGGGACCCAGCTGGAAAAGAGAAAAGGATGCCGGTTAGTCTTTAGGGTCGAGACTGGGAATACGCGTGCTCCCCTAAGGAATTGGTTTCGGGTGTATTTTTAGAATAGCTATAAATATGAATCTAGTGAGTGAGCTAAATTTCAAAGTCAAGGCCCCTCTCATTTTGTTAATTTTTTTAAATCATTTTTTGATACAAATATTACCGTTCATTCCGACGATAATCCGAAATGAAGTGTTTGACAAGAATTAGGTAATACAACTAATGGGGCTCCCCGCCATGTTACGAAACCCACACATTCCAGCGACGTCCTTGGCAAACACCTAACAGATCATCGCCGCATAGCGCGGTTTTTACTACAACTGGTACTACATTGTTTTATTAACTTTTTGTGAATGGAGATTTTATTCTATTGAAATGTATAGCACTAGGGATGTTCCGATCCCGAAAAATCTATCGATACTGAGTATCGATACGGCAAAATATCGTAATGCAAAGTATCGATATTCAAGATATCGATACTTTTTGATACCAGATATTTTAGATTTAATATTTATATGTATTTAATGCTGCAAATTTTATTTTTATAACTGTTATTACCATTTTCTTGGCAATATTATTTATCTTGAGTAAAGGCAAGATAGATTATATTGCTAGGAATATTTTAATGAGTTTCAAAATTAACCACAAATCAGCTGTTTTATAAAAATAAAAATATGTCGATACATCAATTTGAATCAATGTTTTATACGCGTGACGCATGAAATAAAATTCGAGTTTAGAAAAGCCTGAAAATTTGGATTCGCCGAGGCGCGACTCGCTTCGCTCGCGCGCCCCGGCAAATCCAAATTGTCAGGCTTTTCTAAACTCGAATTTTACTTCATGCTTAACCAAGGAGTGGAAACACTGTTTAGACAACAATCGAGATTCTATTTTGTAGTTTTCTTAATTATAAAATTAAAAATGAAAACAATTAGAGTGGATGATTTTTTTTATAGAAATATGTATATCAGCTCTTTCTGTTCAATATTACAATAAACACAAATCAATGTTAAGCATCTATAATTGAAAGAAATTGTGTTAAATTCTCAATATGTTTATGGATATTTCATGGTAAATTGAATATTTTAGTTTCGTTTAAGATAATTATGGGAAAACAGCACAGAAACAAATTTTGATAAACCTTACACAGAGATTTTCGAGAACGACTAAACAAACTTTAATAATATATAAAATAAATAAATGTTATTTGTGAAAATGCAAACAATGTCTTAATTAATAAGACAACTTAAGACGATAAATATCCATTGAAACAACTACTTCCCGTGCAAATACACCTCCGGATATTGAATTATACAATGAAATATTTAAAAGCTTATTTAATTTGATTAGGTACAACGCTCTATTAGTAAATGTAACGTTTAGGTCAAATTCTCTTTAAACCAACTAGCAAATATAAATTAAAAATGAAAAGAGAAATAATAAAAAATTAGAAGTGAAAGGACTTGGATTAAAGCTAATGTCTTAGGCCATCAGGCCATCTATAGACACGTTTCGAGATTTATCTCTCTTTAAAGATTTCAAATTGAATCTTTAAACGAGTGTTTTCCACTCCCAGACTAAGCATGAAGTAAAGTTTCGAGTTTAGAAAAGCCTGAAAATTTGGATTGGCCGCGCAGCGAAGCGAAGCGGCCAATCCAAATTAGGCTTTTCTAAACTCGAAATTTTACTTCATGCGCCACGCGTATAAAACACTGAAATATCGTAAAGTTTAAAATATGCGGCTTTAGTAATCTAATATGTAAATGTGAATAAAACATGAGTCAAATTCTGCGCTGAACAAATTGTTTAAAACAGTGATTATAGGCAACCCAATGACTCTAACGTATATTAGGTTTAAAACGTGTGTATAATAACGTCTTCATAGCTAACATTAGATATGGTATCCGTTTCTGGGGTCATAGTAAATATAGTTCTCATGTATTTGTATTACAAAAGCGCATTATACGAATTATATTCGACATAAATCTCAACAAATCGTGTAGAGGAGTATTTAAAACAAATAGCCTGCTAACATTCCATTCAATTTATATATATGAATATTTAACATTTATGTACAAATACGGACAATTTTTTGAGGAACAAAAAATCTGTCATAACTATGACACACGCAATAAAGACAAATACAACATCCCACGTCATCGTTTAACTGCTTCAGAAAATTGTCTGTATTACAAAGGCATCATATTGTATAACAAATTACCAATTAGTATTAAAATGTCCAAAAATATCAAAATATTTAAAACTCAATTGTTTACACATTTATGCGCAAATGAATGCTACTCCATTGAGAAGTTCCTAGATATGTAGTAACCTCTTCCATATGCACATATCGTTTATATTTCTTTAATTTACTTTATTACTATTATTATTGTATTCTACTATTCTCGACGCACTTTCTTTCTCACATTGTATTTTCCTTTTTCTATGCATGTATTTTGAAGAAAGAAATAAAGGTTTATTTATTTATAATCGTTGTTGTATGTGTGTATTTTTTTAACTTCACTGTAAATCAGTGTTTTTAAGCGTGGCGCATGAAGTAAAATTTCGAGTTTAGAAAAGCCTAATTTGGATTGGCCGCTCCGCTTCGCTACGCGGCCAATCCAAATTCTTAGGCTTTTCTAAACTCGAAATTTTACTTCATGCTTACTCTGGGAGTGGAAAACACTCGTTAGAAGCCTCAAATTAACCGTTTTGAAACAACGAATTCCCGCAAATTTAAAAAACGCTGTAGTTATCAGGCTATGTATACTCAAAAGACAAAAGCCCGGTATATTCTGTTTCAAACATGTTTTATACACGTTTTAAACATGTTTTTAATTTTTAATGTTTTAAACGCTGTTTCAATGAAAAAGCACCTTTTGTTCAAAAAACAGTTTGTTTTAATTAAAGTGAAAAAAACGTGTTTTTAACAACCCTGGTTTTTGCAATATCAGTGAAAAATCACTTCTACGTGAAATTTCGCCCATCTCTAGTAACTTGGATAAAGTGTTCCTTCAAAATTTAAACATCAAAAGGTTATCTTTTGATGTTTACATTTTGACGGAATACTTTATCAAAGATCACAGAGCACCAGTTAAGAACAAATGCGTTATATGGAACATCGAAAATGCAAAAAATGGACACCAGCACTATAGTTTTTTTTTCTCTTTTTAAAAAAGTAATTAAAATAGTTTCTTAGTAACTCGGGAAAAGCAGAAAATCGCTGTGTATGCAATAAACAATAAACACAAATCAATGTTAAGCATCTATAATTGAAAGAAATTGTGTTAATTTCTCAATATGTTTATGTAAATTTCATGGTAAATTGAATATTTTAGTTTTGTTTAAGATAATTATGGGAAAAAAGCACAGAAAGAAATTTTGATAAATCTTAGACAGAGATTTTCGAGAATGACTAAATAAACTTTGTAGGAACGTTGAAGAATTTGAAACTAACAAGTGTAAATAAAAATGCAAACACTTAAAATACAATTAATACGATTTTTAGGGATAGAAAGAGTACTCAAAATTTAAAAAAAAATCGAATTTTGATCAAATTTACAGAGATTATTAAGAAATTAATATACTTTGTATTAACTTTGACAACATTGAACAAGTGGAAATAAAATTGCAGACACCTAATATATATAAGTACGATTTTAAATTCAGAATATCGGTGTCTTCTTAAAAAAAATCCATAAATTAAACATGTTTAAAATGTTCTAGTTAAATCTACACCTTTTATTCGGCTTTTGAAATTATGCAGGGATTTTTTCTTTTAAGAGGGCCAATTTTTGCTGGTAATGTGTTTCTGGGGTACGAGATGGCAACAAGTGGAAATAAAATTGCAGACACCTAATATATACAGCGTGTAAACGAACTACTGTACAGGCTCTCTACCACATAAGGGGCAGCGTTTAAATAAACAATACCTGCATTTGAAATTACCATACCTTTAGTAGATAGCTCACAAATAATTATTAAAAATAATTAATAATAATAGGCCACATGTTTGTGGTATCTGGTATACGCGCACATTGCGTATTTTAAGAGAGATTCCACAGAGACTGGTAGTTTTTAAACGATTTGGATATCGAATTACACCATCCAGAGAAAAGTGGGTCAGATTATGAAGAATTATGTCTATGTTATCGTTGTCATAAGTACCCATTGCTGACTAAATTCCGAATATTTTCTAAACGTGTTAATGAAATTCAATATTTTTCCTTATTAGGTTCACACTTCACTTTATCTCCACTCTTATTGAACTGTTTAGATAAGAGCGGCGAGGGTGGATGATTTTTAAACATAAAAATAGTTTGCTGTTTAGTCTATGGTGAAACTTATTCCATGAAACATCTACATTTTATAACATGGCGCGATACGTTTATTCAAACATTGAATTGGCAGACATGTTTCTTATTTACGGTGAAACTCGGTGTAATTCCGCGGAAGCTGTAAGAATTTATCAAGAGCGTTTTCCTGAACGACACTTACCACCGCCAAACCGATTTAGAAATTTATTACAAAGAGCACGCGACACTGGAAGTTTGCAGCCCGTCGCCGGAGCCGTCGGAGGTGGTGACCGTCCAATGCGATATTTGCGAGCGGAAGATGAAATTTTGAATCTGTTGGAAGCGGATCCTGGTTTAAGTACCCGTATTATCGCCGCTCAGCTAAATGTATCGCACACATTTCTCAGCAGTGTTATACGAGACAATAATTTTTATCTGTATCACTACCAGCGTGTACAACATCTTCAACCCCATGATTTTCCCAAAAGAATTGTATTTTGTCAATGGATTTTGGCACAAAATGTTCAAAATCCTAACTTTACCAAAGACATTTTAGTGGCCGACGAATCGTGCTTTACGCGTAATGGAAGTTTTAATTTCCATAATATGCATGTTTATGCAATAGAAAATCCTCGTGTTACGCGTAGAACTCATTTCCAGCATCGCTTCTCCCTTAATATCTGGGCAGGTATTTTAAATGATCAATTAATTGGGCCATTTATGTTCCCATTTAATTTGAATGGAGAACGATATTTACGATTTTTGCAAGATGACCTTTTAGATCTTCTAGAAAATGTACCCTTAGCGGTTCTTAGAAGAATGTGGTATTTGCAAGATGGTGCGCCAGCTCACTATGAAAGGCGCGTTAGAAGATATTTGGATGATGAGTTTCCAGGACGTTGGGTTGGTCGTGGAGGCTCTGTACCATGGCCTCCAAGAAGTCCGGATTTAAACCCCTTAGATTTTGTTCTTTGGGGATACTTTAAAAGTGAAGTCTACACTACGGAAATTGACAATTCAGCATTGTCAATTTCCGTAGTGCTGATACAACGAGTAAACGCCGCGGCTAATACCATTCGTGAAAAACCTCGTGAAATGCTTACTACTGTTCGTGCAAATTGGATACGTAGAGCCCAAATGTGCATTGAGTGCGGCGGACGTCAATTTGAACACTTATTGTGATTTTTTTATACGTGACCCAGTTTCATCTAGTAATTCTAGACAGTGTGTGTGTGTGTGTGTAGTGCGTGCTAAGTGATTTATACGTCTCGCAGTAGTAACAGTAAATAAACAATACCACAAATGAGTGACCAAGTTTCATCTAGTCATTCGAGACAGCGTGCGTGTTTAGTGCGTGCGAAGTGATTTATGCGCCTCGCAGTAGTAAAAGTAAATAAAAAATACAACAACTTACGCTTCCACGAAAAATATCATGAACACAGGTAACCAGAAGTTCTCAAAAAGTAAAAAATGCATGAAAAATTATGAAAAATCCAATATTTTTTTCCGATTTTATTTTTGCTGCAATTGGTGTCAAAATATTTTGTGTATACGCCCTTAAGAGGATGTACATTAGTTCGATTACACGCTGTATATAAGTACGATTTTAAATTCAGAATATCGGTGTCTTCTTAAAAAAAATCCAAAAATTAAACATGTTTAAAATGTTCTAGTTAAATCTACACCTTTTATTCGGCTTTTGAAATTATGGAGGGATTTTTTCTTTTAAGAGGGCCAATTTTTGCTGGTAATGTGTTTCTGGGGTACGAGATGGCAACAAGTGGAAATAAAAATGCAGACACCTAATATATATAAGTACGATTTTAAATTCAGAATATCGGTTTCTTCTTAAAAAAAATCTAAAAATTTTGGCGAAAATTATCAAGATTTTTAATGTTAATATTACGTTGGAAAAAATGAAAATAGAGCAACTGAATATTAATTTCAGAGTTAACAATCAATAAAAATCAGTTTAAAAATATTTTTATGCTATGATTTTGTCAAGGAAACTTTGGTTAATGATGCTACTTAAACTTTTAACTTTTTTTTTAAATAGTTGTCATTCTGATTAAATTATTTTTTAAAATTTAAATGCAAATATGCATTATTAAACTACAATACGATCAATAAAAGGGAGAATACAGTAAGGAATATAAAATTATATGTACAGTAGAACCTCGCTATACCGGGCCTCGAGATACCGTGATTCGGATATATCGGGGTCATTTTTCAGGTTATATATATATATATATATATATATATATATATATATATATACATATACATATATATATATATATATATATATATATATGCGCGTGTGTGTATGTGAGTATTATACAAATTACATATATTCGGATATACCGTGTTTTCCTAATATCGTGCTAGGTATAGCCAAAAGCCATCCCGGTATACCGAAGTTCTACTGTATTTAGAAATGCTATCTACTCGTCCTTCTTATTACCACTTTCAAATAACAGTCGCAATTTAAGTATCAAACAAAATTTACACATAAGTCGCAATTAGAGTTGCAATCACGTTTTAAGTAACAATCGCAGTTTAAGTAGCAATCACAGTTTGGGTAGCATTTGTGATTTTAAGTCACGTTTAAAATCACGGTCACAGTTTAAGTAGCAATCTCAGTTTAGGTAGCAATGATAGTAAAATACGCTTATTAGTAGCTGTTGTGACTCGTGTTTTTGCCAGGGTTGTTATGTTTAAAACACTTTGTTTTAGAACAGTGTTTTAAACATGTTTAAAAACAGCTGTCGTGTTTCAAACGGTTTTGTTTTAAAAATATTTTAAATCCTAAATTTGTTTAAAAATATGTCTTAAACGTTAAATTTGTTTAAAACGTTTTTTTTTTATTATCTTAAATTTGGTAAATTATATTTTATTTTACTTCATTAAAATGTTTTGTTTACGTTTTAGGCTAAATTGTTAACGATTTTTCAAATTACATTGATAATCATAACATTTTATTACAATAAAATATCATAACTGTGAGTGTATAAATGTGATTTTTAAATACAGGGAATTTTTCTTTCAGGTAATATACAGAGAGTTTTATGTAACACCGAACATTTTTATTCAATACAATTTGACACCTTTAATTTTTAAGTTATGTGTAAATTGGTTTGCCTATATGACCATTGCAAATTGTAGAGAATCAATCGCAATTAATGCCTCAACTTGTACATACAGGGAGTTTTTATTTCAAGTATACATGTCTCAATTACAGCGTATATGCCGTAAATCTTTAGATAATCGTTGATTTTTTAAAGAGGTTTATTTGAAACTTAAAATGAGTGTGTTCCACTCCCAGACTAAGCATGGAGTAAAATTTCGAGTTTAGAAAAGCCTGAAAATTTGGTTTGGTCGCGTAGCGCGAAGCGCGGAGCGGCCAAACCAAATTTTCAGGCTTTTCTAAACTCGAAATTTTACTCCATGCGCCACTGGTACAAAACACTGACTTATTACGAAGTTTAAAACACATCACTAAACTTTACATTGAATCAGTGTTTTGTACCGGTGGCGCATGAAGTAAAATTTCGAGTTTAGAAAAGCCTGAAAATTTGGTTTGGCCGCTCCGCGCTTCGCGCTACGCGACCAAACCAAATTTTCAGGCTTTTCTAAACTCGAAATTTTACTTCATGCTTAGCCTGGGAGTGGAAAACACTTGTTTAATGCTTCAAATTGAATTCTTTTAATAAACCGAGCGTCGGAAAATGTACAACGTATGCATATGTATACTTACAAGAAAAATTCTCGTTATGAAAATGTTCGGTGTTACATAAAACTCTCTGTATGCATACACTGTAAATTTTACGACATTCGTTGTTTTTTTTAAAGGATTTCAATTTGAATCTTTAAACGAGGGTTTTCCACTCCCAGACTAAGCATGAAGTAAAATTTCGAGTTTAGAAAAGCCTGAAAATTTGGATTGGCCGCGTAGCGAAGCGGAGCGGCCAATCCAAATTAGGCTTTTCTAAACTCGAAATTTTATTTCATGCGCCACGCGTATATAACGCTGAAATATCGTAAAGTTTAAAATATACGGCTTTAGTAATCTAATATGTAAATGTCTTCAAATTCTGCGCTGAACAAATTGTTTAAAACAGTGATTATAAGCAACCCAATGACTCTAACGTATATTAGGTTGCCTATAATCGTTCTTGTATGTGTGTATTTTTTTAACTTCACTGTAAATCAGTGTTTTTAAGCGTGGCGCATGAAGTAAAATTTCGAGTTTAGAAAAGCCTAATTTGGATTGGCCGCTCCGCTTCGCTACGCGGCCAATCCAAATTCTTAGGCTTTTCTAAACTCGAAATTTTACTTCATGCTTAGTCTGGGAGTGGAAAACACTCGTTAAAAGCCTCAAATTAGCCGCTTTGAAACAACGAATTCCCGCAAATTTAAAAAACGCTGTAATTATCAGGCTATGTATAGTTAAAAGAAAAATGCCCGGTACATTCTATTTTAAACACGTTTTACATGTGTTTTAAACATGTTTTTAATTTTTAATGTTTTAAACGCTGTTTCAATGAAAAAAACACCTTTTGTTCAAAAACCTGTTTGTTTAATTAAAGCGAAAAAAACGTGTTTTTACCAACCCTGGTTTTTGCAATATCAGTGAAAAATCACTTCTACGTGAAATTTCGCCCATCCCTAGTAACTCGGATAAAGTGTTCCTTCAAAATTTAAACATCAAAAGGTTATCTTTTTTTTTATGTAAATCAATGTTTTTAAGCGTGGCGCATGAAGTAAAATTTCGAGTTTAGAAAAGCCTAATTTGGATTGGCCGCTCCGCTTCGCTACGCAGCCAATCCAAATTCTTAGGCTTTTCTAAACTCGAAATTTTACTTCATGCTTAGTCTGGGAGTGGAAAACACTCGTTAAAAGCCTCAAATTAACCGCTTTGAAACAACGAATTCCCGCAAATTTAAAAAACGCTGTAATTACCAGGCTATGTATAGTTAAAAGAAAAATGCCCGGTATATTCTATTTTAAACACGTTTTAAACGTGTTTTAAACATGTTTTTAATTTTTAATGTTTTAAACGCGGTTTCAATGAAAAAACACCTTTTGTTCAAAAAACTGTTTGTTTTAATTAAAGCGAAAAAAACGTGTTTTTACCAACCCTGGTTTTTGCAATATCAGCGAAAAATCACTTCTACGTGAAATTTCGCCCATAACTAGTAACTTGGATAAAGTGTTCCTTCAAAATTTAAACATCAAAAGGTTATCTTTTGATGTTTACATTTTGAAGGAACACTTTATCCAAGTTCACAGAGCACCGGTTAGGAACAAATGCGTTAAACGGAACATCGAAAATGCAAAAATGGACACCAGCACTATAGCTTTTAACTGTTGAGGCTTCTACTTCGTTATACATCATTATTAACATATAATATATAAAATTACGAAAAGACTATTCTTATTAATTAAGACATTGTTTGCATTTTCACGAATAGTCTTTTTGTAATTTTATATATTATGTTTAAAGTGTGCAAACTATAAGAAGGGTAAGCTCATTTTCTTGAATTCAAATAGTTTTGAATTTGAATTTATCTTATTATTAACATAAATAAGACACTTAAACTTTGTTTGTTAACTGAGGTTTTTTTATTGTGACTATAGTTTCGACAACTTTAACTTGTCATTATCAGACTACAATCACTTGTAGTCTGATAATGACAAGTTAAAGTTGTCGAAACTATAGTCACAATAAAAAAACCTCAGTTATACAAACAAAGTTTAAGTGTCTTATTTATGTTACTATAGTTTTTTTTTCTCTTTTTCAAAAAGTAATTAAAATAGTTTCTTAGAAACTTGGGAAAAGCTGAAAATCGCTGTGTATGCAATAGGTAGGTAATTTAAACTAGTCAATGAACTTATTAATACAAACATGATTTATCGTACTATGCCCGATTTCTAATTATGGTTATTTATTGCAATCTAAGCGGATTCTTAATTATTTAACACGCGAGATTTTAACTGGAGAAACTTCGAACCGCTCCCAAGATGAGACAGTATTAAAACTAAAACAGTTTTATTAATATTAATTACTAATTAACTTTGGAAAAGTGTTAGGCGTCAACGACGAATAGCCACACATTCGTTTCATTCTCGCAACAAACCGCACTTCGGTAACGACTTTCAAGTTGTGGGTTATTTACCAAATAATCTTACTTTTATTAGCACCAACCATGCACGTTTATACCGGAGACAATAAAAGTGAAACTGATTTTTTTTGCGCAATCCGAGGATTTTACTGTCGATCGCGACCACGATCCTCGGTTTCCGGTCGGAAAGCTCGCGCTAATGTAATCACGAAATACGAGGTTAATTCTTACTGTTATAATGAAACCGTGCGTAGTCACGAAAATACGGTAATTCACTGAAAGTAAAGCACCCGGGTGTGGAAAGTGGCGAGCGTGCCTGGCGAAGAGGAGAAATGCTTGATTAGGAATTCGCGAAATGAAAATTAAATTAGCACCGGCACGCTCAAGGTCACCCAAGGTCGCATACTTCGGCTTTTACCTTTTGCATGTCACCACCTAAGAAAATACTATGTTTAACATCTTCATTCTACCTAGTCATGATATTGAATACGAATTTTAAAAAATAAACGAGATGTTCACTGTGGAGGCTTCTACTTCGTTATACATCATTATTTACACAAATAAGACAATTAACTTTGTTTGTAAAGGGTGTCCCAACAAGAGCGCCGGATTTAAATTTGCCGCCATTTTGTTAATACGAGTTGTACGGTGATTTTTTTTTGACAGTTGTCAAGTACAGACCACGCGATTTAAGAATATGGAGAAGTATTCAAACGAACAACGTTTAATTATTGTAAAATCACATTACAAAAATGGTGAAAGTTTTGCGAAAACAATTCGCATATTACGTCAAGTTTTCGGTCGCCATTATGCGCCAAATGAATCGACAGTGAGGCGTTTAATTACAAAATCTGAGACCAAATTTACGCTGATGGATCAGAAGACCACTGTTCGTCGTCGTCCTTGTCGGTCACTCGAAAATATAGACACAGTAAGGGAATCTGTGGCCGAGAATCCAGGAACTTCCATTCGTGGTCAAGAATTAAACATTTCCAAAACCACTATGCAACGAATTTTGGTAAAAGATCTGCATTTGCACGCGATTACAAGATTCAATTGGTGCAAGAAATCAAGCCAAGGGACCATGAGAAGCGCCGTGGATTTGCTGATTGGGTGTTGGAACATCATCAAATTAATCCGGATTTTTCGAAGAAAATCATTTTTTCAGATGAGGCACATTTTCAACTCGACGGATACGTAAATAAACAAAACTGTCGGATTTGGGGTGCTGAAAATCCTTGTGTGGTACTCGAACAGCCAATGCATCCACCGCGAGTAACGGTTTGGTGCGCATTTTGGGCTGGCGGAGTGATTGGGCCGTATTTCTTTGAAAATGCGGCTGGAAATGCGCTAACTGTTACTGGTGGTGCGGTATCGGGAAATGTTAACGGAGTTTTTGTGGCCAGAATTGGATGTAATTGATGTGGAGCACATGTTTTTCCAACAAGACGGTGCGACCTGCCACACAGCACGTGAAACAATGGTGTTACTGCAGACCAAATTTCCAGGCCGTGTCATTTCTCGATTTGGCGATCAACATTGGCCACCAAGATCGTGCGATCTAACGCCGATGGACTTTTTTCTTTGGGGCTATGTGAAGCAAAAGGTGTATGCAAATAAGCCTGAAACAGTTCAACATCTTAAAGAGGAAATCCGGCGCGTTATTGGTGAAATACAGCCACATTTATGCGAAAACGTTATTCAAAATTTCAACAAAAGAATAACCCTGTGCCAGAGGTTTCGTCGTGGCCATTTGCCCGATGTTGTATTTCATGTTTAATCGGAACTATTTTTCTTTATGTTGAAACAAAAATGTTTGCTTAATTCAAAAAATAAATATGTTTTTCTTTACAATGAAAAAACTGTTTTTATTCCTTACTTCACTTTTATTTTTATGTGTTAGATGTACATTTCGAGTGCTAAGCACTCATTATCAATAACTAATGCTCTTACAAACTAGGTGCGCAATTATATATACCTGAACAAAAATGGTGGAAACGGGAAAACCTAAATATAATTACATTTGTGTCGCAAGGTTGAATAACATTAAGGGGATTACATTATGGACTCAACAGTCGAAATTATGAGTACGGAGCGCTTTGTTTGTTTGTTTAGATCAGTGGTCTCCAAACTACGGCCCGCGACTTGCATGAATTCGGCCCGCGATTGTTTGTAACTTTTTTTGTAAATGTCATATTTTGAAATATAGTAACAATTGTAAGGAACAATTGTTACTATATTTCAAAATATTATATAAATATTTTTTCATAATTTTATGAAATTAATCGGATCTTGGCCGACTTTATTATGTAGAATTGTATTTGTGGCCCGCGAAGAAGATAGTTTGGAGACCCAGGCTTTAGATAGCGCCGGTCGAATAAAAGGGTATATTAAATTTCAGTAGACAAGTGAACTGGATAAATAAATATTCACGATTTTAATATCAATCCACAAACTTTCCAATGTTTTTGCTTGTCTCATTTCCAATACTTATTTAAATTATATAATTATAAATTACAATTATTATAAATATATATATAATATATACAGGGAGTTATTATTTAAAGTATACGTATTTCAAATTCCGCCTATTTGTTGTAAATCTTTAGATATTCGTTGTTTTTTTTAAGAGTTCAATTTGAAGCTTCAAACGAGTGTTTTCCACTCCCAGACAAAGCATAAAGTAAAATTTTCTGGGCTTTTCTAAACTCGAAATTTTACTTCATGCGCCACGCGTATTAAACACTAAAATATTGTAAAATTTACTTACATTTGAACTTCACTTGAAATCTGGGTTATAAAAGAATTTAAAATTCTGACAAAAATCATGCATTTTTCAAGATTATTGCTGATTTTGAAATTCTTGGCTCCTTTCGTTACTTTTAAAAACTTTGACGCCTCTCATGTATTTCCCAGATTTTTGTTAATTTATAAAAAAAAATATGAATGACGATTTTTAAATTTTCCGTTAATTTATTGTAAATCTTTAAATATTCGTTGTTTTTTTTCAAAAAGTTCAATTTGAAGCTTTAAACGAGTGTTTTCCACTCCCAGACAAAGCATGAAGTAAAATTTCGAGTTTAGAAAAGCCCCGTGAAAATTTGTCGAGGGTCGCGTAGCGACCCGAGACAAATTTTCTGGGCTTTTCTAAACTCGAAATTTTACTTTATGCGCCACGGGTATTAAACACTAAAATACTGTAAAATTTACTTACATTTGAACTTCACTTGAAATCAGTGTTATAAAAAATTTTAAAATTCTGACAAAAATCATGCATTTTTCAAGATTATTGCTGATTTTGAAATTCTTGGCTCCTTTCGTTACTTTCAAAAACTTTGACGCCTCTCATGTATTTCCTAGATTTTCGTTAATTTAAATAAATAATATGAATGCCGATTTTTAAATTTTCCGTCTATTCATTGTAAATCTTGAAATATTCGGTGTTTTTTTCAAAAAGTTCAATTTGAAGCTTTAAACGAGTGTTTTCCACTCCCAGACAAAGCATGAAGTAAAATTTCGAGTTTAGAAAAGCCCCGTGAAAATTTGTCGAGGGTCGCGTAGCGACCCGAGACAAATTTTCTGGGCTTTTCTAAACTCGAAATTTTACTTCATGCGCCACGCGTATTAGACACTAAAATATTGTAAAATTTACTTACATTTGAACTTCACTTGAAATCAGTGTTATACGCGTGGCGCATGAAGTAAAATTTCGAGTTTAGAAAAGCCCAGAAAATTTGTCTCGGGTCGCTGCGCGACCCTCGACAAATTTTCACGGGGCTTTTCTAAACTCGAAATTTTACTTCATGCTTAGTCTGGGAGTGGAAAACACTCGTTTAAAGTTTCAAATTGAACTTTTTGAAAAAAAAACAACGAATATTTAAAGATTTACAATAAATAAACGGAATATTTGAAATACGTATACTTGAAAGAAAAACTCCCTGTATAATAAAAATAGAGTTTAATATCTTTATCTAGAATTTTATGCTCTGTCTGTGATGCGAAACCCATGGAAAAGTGATGAAATGTCATGGTAAATGAGTTTAAATTTGCCAGAATTTTGAAAAAATCGAAAACTGTCGAAAATCATTGAAATGTTTAAATTTGATCAAATGCTTAACACAATGTCAAAAAGTGATAAAATGTCAAGAAATATTGAAATTTGACAACAATTTGAAGTATGTGAAAAGTGATAATCTATAATAAACAAGTTTTAAATATTTTAAACTTAACAATTAATCAGTATTTTTATGCGCGTGGCGCATGAAGTAAAATTTCGAGTTGAGAAAAGCCAGAGTTTGGATTTGGTCCAAATCCAAATTCTTAGGGCTTTTCTCAACTCGAAATTTCACTTCATGCTTAGTCTGGGAGTGGAAAACATTCAGTAAAAAATAATCACTGGCTTTTTACAACATTTTCATTAATTTACAAAATCTTAAGAGTTTTCAAGTTTTTGTTCAATTTTTAAAATCTTTTCAATTTTCATGAATTTCCAAGATTTCTTGTAATTTCCAAGTTTATAAAAATTTCCAAAATTTTTACAAAAATCATGCATTTTTCAAGATTATTGCTGATTTTGAAATTCTTGGCTCCTTTTGTTACTTTTAAAAACTTTGACGCCTCTCATGTATTTCTTAGCTTTCTATATTTACGAACGGATAGTAATTTGTCCGAATACAGAATACCGGATATCTGGCAAAAATATAGTCGGAATAGCCGGATTTCCGGCCGCCAGATATCCGGACTGCTCACAGTAGTCTGTAAATTTTACAGCGGGGAACCCCGACGCTTTCTACATTTACGATGTTTATTCAGAAGTAGGGAAGATAATCTCGGTTTCTATATAAAAATGTAGGGCAACAATTTGGCTATACTGCTACTAGATTACTGTACTGTCACCGCAAAAGTGCAATGGACAGAACATTTTTCATTGTCACTTTTATATAAATAAAATAATTTAAGCACTTTCAAATATATATTGTAATAACGCTACAATTGTTTCGCCACACTGTGGCTTCTTCAGGCGAAGAAGTGATAAATACAATTTGTCGGGTCGGGTATATATACAATGTTTATGGGGAGGTGAGTTTTTAAAAAAAATGTAAATTTAAGAGGGGCGAATTAGTTAAATCTGTTTGATCGTTGAGAAGATGTCCTGAAAATGTTCTTTTATTGATTTCTAAACACTCCATGATGTTGAGTTTCCGACCTTTCCTTTCTAGATGTAAGACTTGGAAATTTTCATCGAAGTGGTGGTTTTCTTCGATGAGGTGGTTGGAGTATGTGGAGTTTGTTTTCTTTTGTTTGAAGCTGGTTAAATGTTCTTTTATCCTCTCTTGAAACGATCTTCCGGTTTGTCCTACATATTTCTTGGGGCAGTCTTTGCAAGTTAGTAAATAGACGCCACTTTGTTGAGTTTTATTATTTTTGTCTTTATTGTTTTTAATTATTTTTCCTAAGGTGTTATTTGTCCTGTATGCTATATTAATATTCATTTTTCCTAACATTTTCCCGATTTTAATACTATTGTTTCCTGTGAATGTTAATAAAGAGTAGTTTTTTATAGATTTGTTTTTGATAACTGGGTAAATGGAATGTATTAATTTATTTCTTTGTTTTTTCTGTACTAATTTTTCTATTATTGATTTTTTAAATCCGTTTTTGTAAGCAATTTGAAATATTATTTTTAATTCCCTATCATAATTACTTTGTGTCATGGGGACTGCTAATAACCTATGTATCATACTATGATAAGCTGCTAACTTTTGAGACATTGGGTGATTCGATTTATAATTAATCGTCGTGTCTGTGTGTGTCGGTTTGTGAAAAATTTTTCATTGTATCTTCTCGCACGAGAAACCAATCTCTTTGCCAATTTTCAAGTAAATAAGTCACTACTGCGTTCTAGTTTTGCAACTTAATACCGACCTTAATTAAAACACTTAGTTTGTTTCACTATTGTTTAAATTAACCCCGACTAGTTTCAACCTTTGGTCATCTTAAGGAGATAACTAGTTAAAGTAAATATAAAAAACAGTGAAACAAACCAAGTGTTTTAATTAAATACACTATAATTAGCTTCAAAAATGTTTCACCACGGGTTAAGTGAGAAATTAATTAAATATATAATACAGACTTTGTAACATCAAATGTGTCCTGTGTAAACACATGTGTCCTTATCTTATCACTTTTTATTTTATCTCTTGGAGAGCCCTTGAAATTTGCAAATTTGAAAATCGCAAACTAATAAATATGGGTCACATATTGGTAAACTGACATATTTATTTTGTAACGGTTATTTCTGCTTCCAGAGGTATGAATTCATAATATTTTTGGTTATCTGTTGGTAAAAAAAGACAATTTATTTTCCATGTGAGTCACTTCGATTTTCTGCAGCTGCGCTTTGATTATGTTTACGATCGAATTCTTTTGTAATTGGAGGTCGCGCTTGGCTTCCTACAATGATGGCTTTTTAATATTAATTAGCCAGCTCGACGGTTTGCATTCATCTAATGTTAATTGGTAACATTTGCCCACCCACATTTTAAATATTATTCCATTTTCTTTAAAAAAAAAAGTGAGGTTTCTTAAAAATCCGCCTTAAGTTTTAAAGAATGTACTAATAAGGTAAAACGTCAAGAGCCTTATCAACAGGATTCGGTGAAATCATGATATTTATATAAATATGAAAATATCGGATATATATCCGATTTATTTTAACTTCTTGATAATTATTCTTGTTCACAAAAAGTAATTTTTGTACTATTTATTAATTGTACAGGAAGTATTTTTTAAGTTGACATGTCTCAGTCTTACTAACAGGGTTTAGAAATATTCATATAAATATCAAATAAATATTAATTTTTATTTTATTAATAAATCAAACAGAGAGATTTTCTTTTAAGTTTACATGTCCCAATTACAGCATATATACTGTAAATCTTCAAATATTGGTTGTTTTTAAAAGAGTTAAATTTAAAGCTTTAAACGAGTGTTTTCCACTCCCAGACTAAGCATGAAGTAAAATTTCGAGTTTAGAAAAGCCTGAAAATTTGGTTTGGTCGCGTAGCGCGAAGCGCGGAGCGGCCAAACCAAATTTTCAGGCTTTTCTAAACTCGAAATTTTACTTCATGCGTCACCGATATAAAACACTGATATATTAAGAAGTTTTAAACACACCGCTAAGCTTTATATTGAATCAGTGTTTTGTACCGGTGGCGCATGAAGTAAAATTTCGAGTTTAGAAAAGCCTAAAAATTTGGTTTGGCCGCTCCGCGCTTCGCGCTACGCGGCCAAACCAAATTTTCAGGCTGTTCTAAACTCGAAATTTTACTTCATGCTTAGCCTGGGAGTAAAAACACTCGCTTATATATATATATATATATATATATATATATATATATATATATATATATATATATATATATATATATATATATATATATATATATATATAAACTAAGCCTAATTATTTCCTTACAATTTGTTTATTTGTTTTTATAGCGAGTGATTGTTTTTTGCGAGTGTCAACATAAAGCAGAATGTTCTTGTATTTTCAATAATTTCAGTTAAGCTTCTGTTATTACAACGTTACCAACTTGTATAAAAAAAATTACTTATTTGTTCTATTTTACATTAGTATACCGGTAATATTAAAGAGAAAATTCCTCAGTTTCTAATTACCGGTTATTTTACATTAGTAGATAACATTAAGGTTTGCAATAGAATAAACTTCGACCGGAGCGACCAAACCAAATTTTCAAACTTTTCTAAACTCGAAATTTAACTTCATGCGCCACGCATATAAAACATTGATTTCAAGTGAAATTCAAAATATACTGTTATTAATTTTTCCAATAAATCAATTCAATAAGTGTATTTTATGAAACAGTAAATAAAAGTAAAATTTCCTTTTCTCTGGGAAAGTTTTTTGACATATTCCCATCCCTTCCGCATGCACATGAAATAATGTTACTGAAACATATACCGTAATCTACGGTAAATTACCAGTGGTAATTATATATATATAATCATTTAAAATCCCTTTTACCCTTTAGGGTGTCGAGACCAGTGGTAATTACCGAGGTAAATTACCACTAACATCACTACGTGTTTGTGTCCCTGAAGAGGTTAAATAACAACTACCTAAGCCTAAATAGAAATTTGCGGATGAGACCGACCAAACCAAATTTTAAGGCTTCTCTAAACTTGAAATTTTACTTCATGCTTAATCTGGGAGTGAAAAACCTTTGTTAAGCAACTATTAAAACTTGTAATGACAACACCGGATTCTCAAAAAATGAACCATAAGATAATTAACAAAACTCATAAAGATTATGAAAATTACTACGGTTTGTGTTTGATTTTAATTTTCTTTAAAAAATCAGTGTTGTCATTAAAGGTTCTAATAGTCGTCTAACAAGTCTTATCCACTCCTTGATTAAGCATGAGGTAACATTTTGAGTTTAGAAAAGCCTTAAAATTTGGTTACCAAATTTTTAGGCTTTTTTAAACTCGAAATTTTACATCATGCGCCAGGCGTATAAAACACTCATTTCAAGTGAAGTTTAAAATATACTATTAAGACTAGGTATTTTACAAATTAAAGTATGTTCAAATATTTATATATTCGTTCAAAAACATATTCAAATATTCGAATTATTTGAATGTTTAAATATTCAAATATTGTAGTGATTGAAATATTCATATTTGAATATTCGAGTATTTGAATAATTCGTATTCGAATCCCAGCCTTAATAGAAATAAATTTTGTATAATAAAAATCTATAAAATACAGCAAATTTATTACAATTTGTTATGGACAAAATATTTATTCATTACAATTCCTCACGGTTATTTTTTCCAACAGCACGTTTGTCTTACAAAAACCGAGATTACTTACATAAACACGTGAAGGCCCAATTACTTCTTCATCCAAAAAGAAAAAAAAAAACGATTACATAAATCTTCTCAATAATCAAACAATATACGTGGTCCAGCGAATAGGTATGTGCTTGGGCTCAAGTCACGTTCAGCACTGAACAATGGCCGTTACGCCGTGCAAATAATAATAATGAAATCACTAATCGTTAAATATGCATTTATAATTGAAGGATTTCGATCTACAAGAATGGAGCCGGCGAAGGCTTCGCAGCAATTTTCGTCAATGATTATATAAATCATGAATAGCACTATCACTGAACACTTTCTAAAATTGAGAAATCCAAACAAAAATTTGCAGTTAGTAAACCACTCCTTCGGATATGTATACAAAGAAATTGTATTCAAAGAAATTATCACTTTTTTTCTTTCAACGAATAACATAGTATTATTAATAATGCAAAGAAATCGGCTGACAGACCCTGGGTCGACGGCCATTTGTAATTTTATACTTATAACTTTATTTAAAATTCTCTAATGACATTCAATATTAATATTACCAAATTAAAACAAATTATAATAAAATAGCCGGAATGATTAAGGGCCAATTGCCGATTGGTAGAACATTTTATTTAATTTATATGTATACAGAGAGTTTTATGTAACACCGAACATTTTCAATGTTTATTTTCGTATGTTCTATTTATCAAACCAAAGCATCCAATATGATTTGACAACTTTAATTTTTAGGTTATAAGTAAACTGGGTTGCAATTACAAATTGTAGCCAATCAATCGCAATTAATACCTCAACATGTAAATACAGGGAGGTTTTCTTTCAAGTATACATGTCCCAATTACAGCGTATATGCCGCAAATCTTTAGATACACGTTTTTTTTTAAAGAGTTAAATTTGAAACTTAAAATGAGTTTGTTCCCCTCCCAGACTAAGCATGAAGTAAAATTTCGAGTTTAGAAAAGCCTGAAAATTTGGTTTGGTCGCGCAGCGCGAAGCGCGGAGCGGCCACACCAAATTTTCAGGCTTTTCTAAACTCGAAATGTTACTTTATGCGCCACCGGTACAAAACACTGACATATTACGAAGTTTAAAACACACCGTTAAACTTTAAATTGAATCAGTGTTTTCTACCAGTGGCGCATGAAGTAAAATTTCGAGTTTAGAAAAGCCTGAAAATTTGGTTTGGCCGCGACCAAACCAAATTTTCAGGCTTCTCTAAACTCGACATGTTACTTCATGCCTACCTAGCCTGGGAGTGGAAAACACTCGCTTAAAGCTTCAAATTGAATTCTTTTAATAAACCGAGCATCGGAAAATGTACAACGTATGCATATGGATACTTAAAAGAAAAATTCTCGTTATGAAAATGTTCGGTGTTACATAAAACTCTCTGTATATTACAGACAAAATACCAAGCTGGACAAAACGCGTTTTGTCTAGACCCTGGGTCTCCAAACTTTCCAGCCTTAGGGCCATACTGATTACTCCAGTAAGTTCCGAGGGCCAAAACCATATTATTATTGTTGCCGGTGGTAAAAAGTGAAATAGTGAACTGATGAAAAAAAATGTCCGAAAAAGTACGCAACGTTTAAAAAAGTATGCTAGCTTTCCGCGGGCCGGACAAAATCTGTCCGCGGGCCGGATGTGGCCTTCGGGCCGTAGTTTGGAGACCCCTGGTCTAGACAAAACGCGAAATGTCTACTGCTCATAGACATAGTCCGAATTAAAACATAATTTTGGGTTTTGTCCGCATGAATTTAGACAAGTTCTAACCTAATCTTTATTTAACTACGTTGGTAAAGGTAGCGCGACAAAAGCGCCCACGACAAATGCGCCCCACGCAAGCGCTTAAGACAAACGCCTACAACCAAAACGCTCACAAAAAAAAATGCTTACGACTGGCGTAAGTGTGTAGAAAGAATTCGTAGTTTATTCTATTGCAAACCTTAATGTTATCTACTTATGAGAAATAACCGGTAATTGAAAATTGAGGAATTTTCTCTTTAATATTATCGGTATACTAATGTAAAGATGACTATTTTTTATATAAGTTGGTAACGTTGTAATAACAGAAGCTTAACCGAAATTATAGAAAATATAAGAACATTCTGCTTTATTTTGACACTCGCAAAAAATCAATCACTCGCAATAAAAACAAATAAACAAATTGTAAGGAAATATTTAGGCTTAGTTTTTTTTTTATATATATATATATATATATATATATATATATATATATATATATATATATATATATATATATATATATATATATATATATATATATATATATATATATCTATATATATCTATATCAGAGCTGGGACGAATCCTCGTAAAAAGGATTCGAATTACGAATCCGAATCATCTAATATGATTCGAATAACGAATACTCGAATAAAGGATTCGTAAGAGATAAATATGATTCGAATCAAAGATTCGAATCCTGTTTTTCGAATCACGAATACAAATCCTTTAAGAATAAATTTTATTTTATTATTTGTTTGCAACCATTAATATATAACTATCGTTACCAGTTGTTTTAACAAAAATATTCAAAACCTAATTAATTATTATTAGTTCAGTATTGATAAAAGACTAAATATCTGATTCCCTGTTACTCTGATTAAAGATGTATTTGTGTGTTTCTGAACTTCACTTCAAATCAGTGTTTTGTACGCGTGGCGCATGAAGTAAAATTTCGAGTTTAGAAAAGCCCGAAAATTTGTCTCGGGTCGCTGCGCGACCCTCGACAAATTTTCACGGGGCTTTTCTAAACTCGAAATTTTACTTCATGCTTAGCCTGGGAGTGGAAAACACTCATTTAAAGCTTAAAATTGAACTTTAAAAAAAAACAAGGAATATCTAAAGATTTACAGAAAATAGGCTAAATTTGGAATACGTATACTTAAAAGAAAAGCTCCCTGTATCTGTTTGCTCCGAAGAAATATGAATAATTATAAACCATAATGAAAATAACAATTCATTCTCAAAAAACACTCGTTAATTAATATTATACACAATTGACGTTTGTTAACAATGGCGGCGACAAAGAAAAAACATGTATTTTTAATCTTCTAGTAGAAATGCGTTTTATGTTAAAAGAAGTAAACTATCCATCTTTCAGATAGTAGTACAAGGTCTTTCTGCTAGCAGCAATCGTCCTTTTAGTAGTAGATGAAACAACTACTTTTTTGTTCCTTCTACTATTACTAGGACTTTCTGCAACTAGTTGTAGTACAGGCTCCGTCTGCTGGTGGCAAGACACGATAAGCCAGAACTATGTGAACTAGACGCTCTGGTAAGAGCAGTAGTTCTTTCTGCTAGTAGAAATACTGTTTCTTGCTATAAAAAAAAACAACTGCTAGGTCTTTCTGCTACTAGTAGTAGTACAGGCTCCATATGCCGGTGGCAAGATTTGAAGCCAATAGCGGTAATTGTTTCTGCTAGTAGAAATAGCGTGTTCTGCTAAAAAGTAAACGTTTCTATCAGTAGTAGTAGTTATTTCAGCTAGTAGTACAATTTCTATGTGCTAGTAGCGTTCGTCCTTTCAGTAGTAGAAAGAACAACTACTATTTTGTTCCTTCTTCTACGGGTAGGTCTTTCTACTACTAGTACGGACGGAACCTGTACTACAGGTTCCGTCTGCTGATGGCAAGACATCTGAAGATAGAACCATCTGAACTAGAAGCTCCGTTAATAGCGGTAGTTCTTTCTGCTGTAGTAGTTCTTTTAGCTAATAGCAGTTGTTCTCAAGACCGTAGCCGGGGGGGTTCAAACCCCCCTGAAGTTTTTGTATGTAAAAGCGAAACTGTAAGACCAAAAACAATATTTTTTCCTAATCCCCCCACGAATTTTTTTTTCTGGCTGCGGCCTTGGTCGTTTTTTCAGCTTAATAGTAGTTTTTTATTCTTCTACCACTAGTTTTTTCTGCTACTAGTAGTAGTAGTAGTAGTAGTAGTAGTAGTAGTGCAGGCTCAGTCTACGGAACTAGAAGCTCTGTCTGCTAATAGCGGCAGTTCTTTCTGCTAGTGGACAAATCGTTTTTAACTGAAAAAAAGTAAACGTTACAGTTTGTAGTAGTGGTTCTTTCAGCTAATAGTAGTAGTACTAGTACAGGCCTCGTCTTCTGGTAGCAATATATCTGAAGCTACAACCATCTGAGCTAGAAGTTCTGGCTGGTAATAGTGCTAGTTGTTTCTGCTAGTAGAAATAGTGTTTTCCGCAATTTTCTGTAAATCTTTAGATATTCTGATATAAAGAAAACTCTTAACTTTTTTTATACCACTTTTATTTTACTTCAGTGACTAGTTTCAATTACACCGTAATCATTCTCAAACTAAGTACTTAAAACACGAGTTACACAGGTATATATATTAATTCTAATCTTAGATTTAATATATATACCTGTGTAACTCGTGTTTTAAGTACTTAGTTTGAGAATGATTACCGTGTAATTGAAACTAGCCACTGAAGTAAAATAAAAGTGGTATAAAAAAGTTAAGAGTTTTCTTTATATCAAAATTGAAGATGTACCACGAAGTGAAAGCCTCCAAAATCCAAGAAGCTATAGATATTCCTTGTTTTTTCTTTTTAAGTTCAATTCGAAGCTTTAAACGAGTGTTTTCCACTCCCAGACTAAGAATGAAGTAAAATTTCGAGTTTAGAAAAGCCCCGTGAAAATTTGTCGAGGGTCGCGCAGCGACCCGAGACAAATTTTCTGGGCTTTTCTAAACTCGAAATTTTACTTCATGCGCCACGTGTATAAAACAGTGATTTAATGAGAAATTTAAAAACACACAAAAGACATTTTTCATGTTAATCCTCACAATTAGTTCGAATTATTTTTGACGATTCAAATCCTTTTGTAAGTATTCGAATCCTTTTATAAATATTCGAATCCTTTTATGAATATTCGAATCCTTTTATAAATATTCGAATCCTTTTATAAATATTCGTATGCTTTTATAAGGATTCGAATCACCCACATTTGGATTCGAATACGAATCCTCTTAAAAATACGTAACAAATCCGGATCGCGAATCCAGTTGAACTAAAGTATTCGAATGCCTCTTTTGAATCCTTTAAAAGGATTCGAATCCTGAATGATTCGAATCCTGCCCAGCTCTGATATATATATATATATATATATATATATATATATATATATATATATATGTATATATATATATATAAAAATATATATATTTATATATATATATATATATTTATATATATATAAAAATATATATATTTATATATATATATATATATTTATATATATATATATATATATATATATATATATATATATTTATATATATATATATATATATATATATATATATATATATTTATATATATATATATATATATATATATATACAAAAAAAACAAGAAAAATGAGCCAATAAAACTAGAGAATCTAAAAGATGGAACTGAATTATAAAAAATACGAGACATTCTCCCGCTTTACTCCGAAATATATTACAATGCCTATGCCCTAAAGTAATATAACATTAACTGTTGAAAGTGGTATAAAACGTCGAATGTGTCAAAAGTTAGGTTAGGTTAGGTGCCACATATAGTTTAGAAGCTAACCTAAATTAACTTTTGACACATTCGACGTTGTCACCATGTCAGGTAAGGTTATGTCACACCGACAAGGTATGTTAGATTAGGTGTCAGTCTATTAAGTAAGGTTAGGTAGGATATCATTCTGTTGCTAAATGTCGTCTAAGCCGACTTACATTAACTGCCATTATAGTTCAGATATCGACTTTAACATACGTCAGTATCTGAACTATAATGGCAGTTGATGTAAGTCGGCTTCAGCTGAAATTTAGCGACAGAATGACATCCTACCTAACCTAACTCAATATAATGTTGGTAGAAAAAGTACTTCTTGATACTTTTTTTAATTTAATTTTATTTTCTGGAAAAGTTTCGAGCATGTTATGTATTCATCTTTAGCAGAAAACTACAGATAAAAAAATGTTTACAATGTATTAGTTATGTCGAGAATGCGCACAAAGTGGTAGATTACCCTTTAATAATATAAAATTATTCCTATATGGCGTGCGCAATCTCTACATAACCCAACTTGTCTACATTTTTAATTAAGGTAATTACGCTAATGTTTAAAAATCTGTTTGCATTATAACCATCCAACCTAATTAAAAAGTCACACTTCTTTATTCTTATTTGTACTTTTACTCGGCATCATATTTGTATGTTATAACGTGTAAGTTAAACTATACTTTTATATTTTAATAAATTCAACCTATAAATTACCATACTACAATTTCCCCTATTGCAATTAAATTTAAATTAAAAATATGAAGAAGTAATTTTTGTTACCTACATTATTTTGATTAAACTTGATATGACGGACTACGATCATATATTATTAACTTAATAGACTGACACCTAACCCAACCTAACTGACTGATACCTGATCTAACATACCATTAAGCGCCACTGATACAATAACGCAACATTAATAATTGTTTGATAATCAAATTACTAAATAGGTTTATTTGATACATTTTATTATTTGACTTGACAATGTGTAAGAAAATGTAAATATTTTGTTATTTAAATATTTTTATCATTCATCATTTTTAAGAAGTATTTTTAAGTGTATTTCTAACTTTACAATATTTCATTGTTTTATACGCGCAGCGCATAATATAACATTTTGAGTTTAGAAAAGCCTGAACATTTGGTTTGCATATTATCTAGACTCTAGACAATGTGCGAAATGACAGACAAATGCAATTTTATTCGGCTATTGTCTAAAAATCTTAGACAATTCGCATTTTGTCTAGACGCTTGGTCAGCATTTCGCAACATATGCAATTCAGCAATTAGTTGTTTTAATAAGTGTTATTTTGTCTTTGTAAGACAAATTAGTTGTGCGTCGTGCTTTTGATGTTTTGAGATATTTATTTGGTTTTTGAAAGACATTTTTGTTGAATTTAAATGTAAACGCAAAAAAGTAGATATATTATGAATTTGTTCTAAATCACAATTCTCACATCCTTTCTCTACTTGCTGAAATTTTGTTAGATCAAAATGTAAATAAATTTAGCTGCCGTTTGCGTACATATGACCATTCGAATATTGGATAGTGTTTAATAGAGTGATGGTGTATATAGAAAAAGAATAAGGGACCAAGAATTGATGCTTGAGGAACACCTTGATGGATATCAATAACATTTGACCTATTATTTCCTATTTTTACATATTGGGCCGTTTGATTTCTCCCTCGTTAAGGCTTTGATGAGCAAATAATTGATTCGAGTAAGTGAAAATATATCAAAATTTACATGTATGACAAAAACAAACTTTAACAAAAAGGAAATCATACGGATCATTGCCTTTTACCCCGAAGATAACACCTTAATAGTGATACAGCGGAATGGTCTAGCAAAATATAATCAAGTATATTTTCTAATATATCAAAGTTATATCAACGTTGACCGTATCGAAAGCCTTACTGTAATCCAAAAGTACTAATATCGATATTTTCCCTTGATGAAAGGCTGTTACAGTATATTCGGAAATTTTAACCAATGCAATGAATTATCAAAATCATAGAACGTTTCGAAATCCTTTATCATTCAGATATCATTCAAATGAATATCATTCGCATGATAAGTCAATTATCATTCGAATGATCAGTCGATTATCAGCATGATTCAAGTACCGATTAATCAATTATTAAAATCATTCATTTACCCCCTATCACTAATCAAGACACTAGGATAAAAATAAATAATGTTTATATTTTCGTATATGCTGATATTTTTAATCTGGTATCTCGATTGATATCCTTACAAATCATTTCAAAATAATAATATTAATCTATCATATTTGAGGATAAATAGTTCAATTTTTGCACATTATCCACAGCGTATGTCGAAACAGACCGAATGTCTCCTTATTATAGAAAACAATTATCTGCCAGACTCTAGGTTTCGACTCCTTGATTAAGCATGAAGTATAGTTTCGAGCTTGGAAAAGCCTGAGCATTTGGTTAAAAGCTTTAAACCGAACACTTTTATAAAATTAATGAATGCTTGAAAATTTACAGCGTATACAGAGTGCGGCATAAGTCAGGTTCCCGATTTGCACACCGAAATAAATAAAAAGAACAGGATACAAAATATGGTTTAGTGTACTCAAGTACACTTTAAATATTGTTAATGACGATGTAACTATACAGTATTAGATGGCGTAGCTATGGACATTTCTATACAGTTTAAATTTTACATTTTGTGTTCAAAATGCTTACCACCTTTCTGAATGCAGATGTGGCACCGCTTAATTACGGTGGAGCGGGTTTTTCAAAAGTATCCTGGCTGCGCGCGGAGAGCGTCAAATTCCTCTTCAATGATTGTTTGCAAATGTGCAATATCACGTAGTGGGCTGGCAAAAAAAATATTTTTGAGTACTCACAAAGAGAAAAATCGCACGGCGTTAAGTCTAGTGACCGTGCGGGCCATTCCCTATCCACGTAATAAACTCGCCTCTAGATATTCACGAACAGAGGGGCGACAGCCCATGTTCTATTTTTGATCGCCATCTACTAGAGGCAACTGTAACTATCACTAACCCAAGCGCACATATCTACGTTAGTTGTGCGTATGGGTTAGTAAGAGATACAGAAAACTGTAATATGAAATTCACTCACGCATGAACACCACCTTTCACATATGTGAATGCATAAATGAATACATTTATTGTTGTTAATAAAGTCGTAAACACTTAAAAATTAGAATAATGGCCGATTAAGCTCGCAAAAAACGCAAACATCGTTTAGAAATTCATTATTATTTCGTGATGTTATGAGAAACGACAAATATCGACTGCTGCATAACATTATCCAAGGAAAGATCGAAGAAAGGCGAAGAAAGGGCAGTAGGAGGACATCCTGGCTGAAAAACCTACGCCAATGGTACAGAGAGTCGACAACATCGCCATTCAGAAAAGCAGTAGATAATGTACAGGTCATGAGATTGATCGCCAATATTCTCGGACGACAGGGCACTTAAAGAAAAATAAGATCAGCGCCATCTAACCGGTGTTACGGCCCTGTTCACAAACTTGTAGTCCGAAGTGGGGTAAAGCGCCGTCTTGTTGGAAATATCGAATACCCGCTAAATCCGGGTTATTTTCAAGTTCACGCTTTAAATCAATAAGCAGTTCCAGATAATTTTCGGTATGCACAGTTCCCTCAAAGAAATGCGGACCAATGAGAGTACCGCCGTGAATCCCAACCCACACTGTTATTCCAGGAACTTGAGTTATGCCGCACGCTGTACATCGGGATTTGTATACTTGAAAAAACATCCGCGTATGCAAATATTTTGATTTCTGATTTATTTTACATAATTTTCTGTATGGAAAAATGTCTGTGGGAGAACTTGAGTGTTCGTATTTAAATGTTAAAGTTAATATTGAGAATATAGATTACGTTTGGGGCAATTCCTATTATTTTATAATCACCAATATTTCTTAATTTTTTTTAAAGTAATTCTAAATAATTCAATACAGCACACTAATTAAATCTAATTTGAATTCACTTTTCGTCGAATGTTAATGATAAGACATTATTTATTTTTATCACAAACAGTATCCAACAATATATATTTTTTTTTAATGTATTCGCAAATTATTATTGTATACAACAATACAAAATAGAAACGGATGACTAATCATTAAAGCATGCATATAAATCATCATTCCCATACATAATCCGTGCGGATTAACCATGTTGCCTATTTTTATGTACATATTTTGTTTATATACTTATACAGGGAATTTTACTTTTAAGTATATTTAAGTATATGCTGAAAATTTTTAGGCATTCGGTGTATTTTATAAACGTTAAATTTGAAGCTACTAACGAGTGTTTCCAAATCTTAATTAAGCATGAAGTAAAATTTCGAGTTTAGAAAAGCCTGCACGTTTTTATTTCACAATATTTCAGTGGTTTATAGGCGTGGCGCATGAAGTAAAATTTCGAGTTTAAAAATGCCTGAAAATTTGGTTTGGAGCGACCAAACCAAATTTTGAGGCTTTTCTAAACTCGAAATTTTACTTAATGCTTAACCAAAGAGTGGAAATACTCGTTCGAAACTTTAAATTAAACGCTTTAAAAAAAATCAATAAATGCCTTCAATTTTCCAGCGCACGCATCGAGATATGTATATTTAAAACTTTTTTTTGTGTATTTAAAAGTTATAAAATATTGTCACAATCAAGATGTTAAATTTAAAAATGTCATAATTTAATTTAGGATGCAATTCATAAAAAAAACCACTAATTATGTCATTGACAGTGTAATTAACAATGTTTTTCACATATTTAATGTTCATGTATATTCCTAGTATGAAAATGTAATTTAATATGTATGTGTAACAACGTAAATATGTTTCAATACAATTAGTTAGCAATAGTTTGCCGCGTGGAATTTAACGTTTGCACGGTGCCAAGGTGCAAAAATAATTAACCTTGTACGATGTATGTTGCACTCTGCCGTATGGTAGTGTATTTTTATGAAAATAGGTCTTCCTGAAATGATTCTTGAATGGTATCCAAAAAATTAATGAATTTATTTTATGGCAAAATTTAATGAATCTAATTTATGGAAATGTACTACAGGACGTGAGGTTTGCGGTTTGTGAATGTTCGGTTAGGCCCGGCCGAAGGTTTTTCGATGAAATCGAGACGATCGTTTTCCTTTTGTAATTTTTGGAGATGCGAGGAAGTTAAGGCATACACGCCGTCTGGGTATGTGGAAGGGGATAGAACCAGTTAATACGGTGGGCAGCCTTCATTGGAATGTTGAAACATGAAAAATGCGTATGCGTAACACTCTCACCTAAAGTACAGGTTTTTGGGTGATGTCTCTTGAGGCGCCGGGCCCTAGCCTTATCCTCCTGCCCGATGTTCTCTTCGGGTAAGGACGTGAGTAAAACGATCCGAAGGTATTCCAAGGTGCTGCTAGGTATACCGCGTCCGCACATTTCGGCTCTCATAGCATCGCAGAGTTGTAAATTGGAAATTGAAAATCGGAAATTTGTCACTTGTAAGTCAGAAATCGCGCACTGACCAACACTGAGTAATCTATTCGGACTGAGCAAAAACACTTGGCGAGTGCGCGCGCGCCTCACGCTTGCTTATTATGAATATTAATCACTTATCTGCGGACGCATAAGGTAAACTCAATGAAAAACTGATGCAGTCGTTCGTTGTAAACAACCGACGACTGCCTTAACGGAGAGTTTGTATCAATCGTGTAACCGAAACTAGTCATTGACAGATAACGCGGCTAAATGCTCGGCTACTGCGGTAAACTTGTTTTATTTAAAAACAATTACAAACAAATCGCTTACAACGACATCTACGATCATGATCAGGATGCGCGATGAGTAAGCAAATAACACATTTGCATCTAATAACCGCAGGTGCAAATATTTTCTCAACCGAACGAAACGTAACGTCTGGATCAACTGGATCCAATGATCGCACACTACTACTCGAACTTCACACGTTACACCGTACATCGCCCGATAAGATAAACATAATTTTGATGCAACTGCCTCCTAAAACTCCAGACAGAAGCAACAGATTGATATAACCCAAGATACTCCTCTACAACCACAATTAATACAATTAATTAGTTACGCCTCAGGAGAGCAACTAAAGATGATCAGCATTGCGCTTCCAATTACCACCATGATGATGATGATGATATTTACCTACTAATTGTTAGTAATTAATTGCATTTTGACAAAGCGGCAAAGGTCTCACTCAGATCTGATGATATTTACCTACTAATTTTTAGTAGTTATTTGTATTTTGGCAAAACGGCAAAGGTCTCACTCACTAGGTCGTGTAGTTTTATAAAATACGATAATAATCCCAACACCGGCACCGTTACATTTTAAAATTCCTGATATTGTCCCCAATTTATACGCAATGCTACGCAGTCTAATAACAATAATTAATCATGACGAGAACCTATTAATCAAATCAACAAACAAAAATGAAAGCGCCCGAGTGACCCCGAATGCAAGAAAATTACTTCTCATAGGCATCCGTAGGTTCATCATATATGATGATGATACCGACAGCAAATATCTGTTTTATTGCAAAATAGTGGAATTGCGTAATGATTATTAAGTAATTAAATGGTGTTTAAAAGTAACAGTCAGAAATACTGCATCATCAAGTTGTTTAAGAAATTTAAAAGTGCAATTGAAAAGTTACTCAGTGATACATTTCACATTGTTCCCTACTTATAAAATCATACATAACTAGCTTTTATCGTCACTGTTTCCAGATTTAGGCAACTTATTATACTATTATTATTGGTTATTGATGCCAATACAGTAGTAGATATAGTTTATAAAGGTCAAAAAAAATTAAACATAAAAACGTAGAAGAATACGCCAGAGTTGGGACGAATCATCAAAAAAATTATTTGTATCACAGATCTGAATCACCTAATATGATCCGAATAATGGTTCCGAGACACCTAATATGATACTAATAATACAGTGAATTTTTCTTTTAAGTATGTATCTTCCGATGCATGCGCTGTAATATTTTAGGCATACATTTTTTCAAATGCGTTCAATTTAAAGTTTTTCGAATGCGTTCAATTCAAAGTTTCCCAGATTAAGCATGATGTAGAATTTTGAGTTTAGAAAAGCCTTATTTATTTTGTAAGTATAAGTTCATAAACGTTCAATTTAAAGCTACTAACAAGTGTTTCCAATCCTTGATTAAGCATGAAGTAAAATTTCGAATTAAGAAAAGCCTGAAAATTTGGATTTGCCGGCGTGAAATACAAAATATACTGCTAAATCACTATTAAAAACAAACTGTTAAAACAGGATTAAAAAATTACTGATAATTAAGAATACTTCAAATTGCACAATATTTGAGTGTTTCATACGCGTGGCGCATGAAGTAAAATTTCGAGTTTAGAAAAGCCTAATTTGGCTCGGTCGCTTCGCTTCGCTACGCGCCCGAGCCAAATTTTTAGGCTTTTCTAAACTCGAAATTTTACTTCATGCTTAATCAAGGATTAGAAACACTTGTTAGTAGGTTTAAATTAAACGTTTATGAAAACAACTAATGCCTCAAAATTTACAGCGTAGACGTCAGGATATGTATACTTAAAAAAACATTTTACTTCATGCTTAACCAAGGGCTGGAAACCCTCTTGAAAAGTAAGCCATTACATGCCTATATTCGTTCATCTATTTAATGGCATTTTTCTTTAAATTTACAATTCAATACTTACAAGCTTAAAAGAACGTGCCAAAGAAAGCGTTTAAATGAAATTTCCAATCGAATCGGTCAATTTACTTCCATACAAGCAGAAATATACTGCTCAAATGATTAATGCAGTTCCTAATGGAATTGCTTTTTTATCGTTTATTTCACGACACCGACATGGTTATGTTAACGTAATTTTAATTAAACTAAGGAGTAATCAAGATTTTTTAATGCGGGTTTGTAATTAAAATAGTTTCAAATAAAACTCATAAGCAGTATTTTTAATATAAAAATTAAAAATAGCTAATAATAATTTCACAAAATATGGGACTATACCAGCTACGTTTCAACTTTTTTTTAATTATAGTCCAAAAATGTATAGTTTTTATGTAACAGATTTTCATTTCAGAAATTTTAATCCGGTGCTAGATGTACATTTCGGGTGCTATGTATCCATTATTAATAGCTAATGATAGTTAGCTATTGATAATGGGTACCTAGTACCCGAAATGTACATCTAGCACCGAAAAATAAAAGTGAAAAAAAAAATATAACTGCGTTTTAATTAAGTGACTTAAAATCTACACGTAACTTAAATAACTACATTAATTTTAATCCGGATCAAAATTCCACACAAGAAAGTGCTTGTATTAAATTCAAAAATAAAGATCAGTTTATAACTAAAATATTTTAATAAATCAGTAAGTAGGAGTACAATAAAGCGTTTTTGAAATTGATAAGTTTTTATTTAAACTATAATCAAAGTGAAAACAGCATTTAACTATTCACTGCCTCAAGAATTAAGTTACTGTATGTAGGAGGTAAACTACACACACTTTTGGAATTTGACAGTGCTATTTACCTCTCGATAGAGTAAAAACTTTTGATTCCAACAGTCTAAAAAACATATTCTAAAAAAAATGTGACTTGGTGAAGTTTACCTCACACATACAGAAATAAAGGAGGAACAGTAATTTTAAAAACGTGTAATTTTTTTTCTACTGGTTATGACACATTATAATTTTTTTTCGCGAATCCCGGTCACTAACTAAGTCTTGTATGAAACGAAAAGGTTTTGGACACTTACAAGCAGTAGAACCCCCTAACTGTAATACTATATCACAGTGATCATATTTAAGGGGATCTATCGGTGATCAAAAATGAACTTTTTTATTGTAGCTTCAAAATGTTGAAATTTTGTAGGTATTACTAGGCCAGTCTCAATCCTCAATCCTTTTTATTGCCGTGGCACATTTTCCAAAGAAGAAACAGTTTGCGGCACACATACAAAGCCATAGTCAAACAGTGTGCCGCTAGAAATTACCGCTGTGCCTTTAATGATTTAAAAATATAGATACAAATATTGAAGCATTGAGCTTTATTATTTATTTTAATAAAATATTGTAATAAGTGGTCTTATTAATTAAAACGTATTGTTTGCATTTTATACGAATATTGTCGTAATTTTATATATTACGTTAATAAAGTATATTTCAATTATTAGGATTTTTCTATGATATCAAAAAAGTACCTTAAAATTATCCGACTAAAGAACTGCAGATAGTTGTTTAGGTAACTAGTGGGTAAAGTAGGGCTTTTGGGCACGATTTGCGGCACGATTTGTCCTAATGGCAAACAGTGCCTAAAAGCCCTTCACACACAAGTTGCCTACAACATTTTATCTACAACCAGTATTTTCTACAATAAACATAACATTAGGCTATTTGCATTATTATATTATCATCAAACATTTACATATAAATAAATAGATTGTGTACTATACATCGTTTGATTTGCATTACTGAATACTGTTTAGTTGAAACCCCAGTCGCTCAGCGTCATTGGCGCTGTGATGTTAGTAATAGTATATGAATAGGAGCTTATTTTGGTTTTTATTTATTTACATTTAGTTTAGATTACAGGGTGAGGCGTAGGAACTTCCTTTTTTTAAAAAGGCGCAGTAAAGTTAGTGAGACTAACAGAAGTGTGGAGAAAGACCGCATAAGGCTATTTTTTAGTACTACTTTTCACTGTAAACGTGAATTCAGATTGTTATTGGAAAATTATGCAAGATTTTTTTTGCCTGCTCTCGAAGAACTGGAAAATGTGTGTGTGTGGTTTCAGCACGATGGGGTCACAACCCACACAGCTTGCTCTTCAATGCATTTCTTGAAAAAAGTTTTCCATGTGCGGCTGATTTAACCACCTGTGATTATTTCATTTTGGAGAAATCTAATATCCCGAGTTTATAACAATCGTCTACAGACCCTAAAAGACCTACAGAACAATATCCAAATCGAAATTGTCAATATACCGATCGGGATGCTTGAAAGAATGGACCGAAACTTCCGAATTCGACTGAATCAGTGTATTGACAATAGAGGGCGACATTTACAAGATGTTTTTGTTTGTAAACGGTATAAAATCAAATGTTCTGTGTTGAGTGACAAAAAATAACAATAAATAGTTTTGAAATGTGTAAAGTTTATTATTTTGTTCATTTTCAAAAAAGGAAGATCCCACAGCCCACCCTGTATACGTTTCATTAGCATTTGTGATGGTTTAGATATTCTGCAACAATTATTTCACTTTACATTTTTGATAGATGAGCAATTATGTTCTTTCCGTGGCCCATGAACTGCCATAAATGATAGATACTGAAAACATTTTAAAAAAGGAAAGCTCATTTAAAATGCAAACACATAGAAGATTAAAACGGAAACTTGGAAGGTGTTTTATTACAAAAACAAAATGATGAAAATGGAAAAGCAGACAGTTAAATACTAATATAAAAATTTGGATTATTTTTAGGAACAAAATAGATATTAATACCACAACAAAATCTCAGGATATTTATTGAACACAGAATTTGTATAGAACTATATTTTGGTATTTATAGTCGAATTTGTGTGAAAATTCTCCAACTCTGCTAAAGTTTCAGAATCGCAATATTTGGCTTTGCATGAAATCTTCCGAGAATAGCATCTAGTTTGAAATTGGGTTAAGTAAAACACGTGTTCTGTTTCATTTTTTTAATTTTCAGTTGCCTGACACGTGTTTCGATCCGTTACGATCATGTTTAAAGTTAAAACTGCATCTAGTTTGATCAAGCTGGTATTGAAATTCACTTTTTATAAATGTCTTTATCTTCTATTAGAGATTTATTGCCTTATTGATAGAAGTTAGTAAATAATTTTAAAACTTGTGTAGGCTATAAATATAGCATCTAATCAAATGTTGAACTATCGATTAACTAGAGCTTATTAAGATCTAATAGTAGACAGATTTAGGGACTTTATAAGGCTCTATTTATCCTCAATAGCTTTCTATTGACATTAATAATTATTAATGTTGCTTGATTTCAAAGATAAATGATTACTGTTGTATAATCAGTGAAATTCGTGTTGTACGCTTAAACTTCGATAACTACGCCATTCAATGCTCTATAGTGGCATCGTCAATGACAAGATTACACAAAGTGTACTTACAGTCACTGTTTCATCTACGTACCTATCGAAATTCTTTTATAGTTTTTACATATTCGCTCAATATAGTCAGAAATGTTCAGTATTCCTCTGCATTGGGTCGGGACCACACTGACGAGGACCTTGAAGTCCGTAACGGGTCTATGGGTATCCGATGCCGGAATACTGAACTCAAATTCAATTTAGATAGTTCGAGTTTATAAAACCCAGAAATTTTGTATCTGGCGATCGCTCCGCTTTGATTCGCTTCTGTAATTGTTTAAGTTTAGGATGGTCTATTATCACTCATATTTATAAATTATTCTATATACACAAAAATAACAACTTATTAAAAAAATAGAGACAAACATTATTATAGAAAAATAATTTCTGACGATATTTACATTGCGAAATTCGCTACAGAGCAATAAAAAGTCACCGTTATATGCAGGCAGTATTTTGTATAACAACCTTTTGGTATTTAGAAAGAATTTACCACCCAATAAATTTAAAAATACTACCAACGAAATCTTTTGCAAAAAGCAACGTATTCTAACTAAAAATGTATTGATTTATTGTCCAATTAGATGCAAATTTTACGGTAAAACGATTATATAGAGAATTTTACATTTAAGTATACCTACATATTCCGATGCATATTCTGTAAATGTTAAGGCATTCGTTGTTTTTATATTGTTTTTATAAAAGTGTTTAATTTGAAACCTCTAGAGAGTATTTCCACTTCATGAGTAAGCATGAAGACAAATTTCGAGTTTATAAATGCTTGAAAATTAGGTTTGGTCGCTCCACGAAGCAGAGCGGCCAAACCACATTTTCAGGCTTGTCTAAACTCGAAATTTTACTTCCAGCGCCAGGCGCATAAAACAATGATTTAACGTGAAGTTTAAAATATACTTCTTAAGCATATTGCATATAATTCAGTGTTTTACACGCGTGGCGCATGAAGTAAAATTTCGAGTTTAGAAAAGCCAGAAAATTTGATTTGGTCGCGTAGCGCTACGCGAATTTTTGATCCGGATCGATATAAGTGTGTAATCATGTTACTAACTAATTATCATCAATGTAGGCCAAAAACCGTGGAGGTCCGATGATTGGCTGTTACAGCCTAACGAGCAAATTATAGCAATAACGGTCATTATTATTATTACTATTACGCGGAGAAAAAAATATTGATTGAAGCGAGCTTTATAAAGCATCGTCAATTTATTTATTTTGACAATGTAATGCATTTCAATTAACTTTAATTCCACATTCATATTTATCACACGTATAATTCCGATGATATTAAAATCGTGATCAAATCGGATTACCATCAAAGATTGGATTAATTCAAAAGCATGGCTTTGCTTTTAAATTCGTTAGATTTTGTGATTAAAAAATAAATGACGTAATGCTTTAAAATATAGATTTTTTATTATTATTTTTTGTTTGTTCACATTATAAATGTTCTAATTATGCTCTCATTTTATATGATGAATTAATTTTTCACTTAACTTACTTAATTTTAGATACAGTGCATTTTTATTTTAAGTATACTTATCTCGATGTATTCGAGCATTCAGTTTTTTTTTAAAGCGTTTAATTTAAAGTTTCTAATGAGTGTTTCTACTCCCAAGGTAAGCATGAAGTAAAATTTCGAGTTTAGAAAAGCCTTAAAATTTGGTTTAATCGCTCTGCGAAGCGGAGCGACCAAACCAAATTTTCAGGCTTTTCTAAACTCGAAACTTTACTTCATGCGCCACGCGTATAAAACACGATTATTTCAATATTGTGAAATAAAAAATATACTGCTAAATCAGTATTGAAGGAAAACTATTGAAGCAGCATTAAAAATATACTACGAAACAAGATTATTTTGAATTTCACAATACACACAAGTGTTTTATGCACACTAAATATTACGAAGTTCAAAATATACTGCTAATTCACTATGCTAAAGCAGTATATTCTGAACTTCATATTTCATTGTTTTATACGCCTGGCGCATGAAGTAAAATCTTGAGTTTAGAAAAGCCTGAAAATTTGGTTTGGTCGCTCCGCTTCGCGGAAATTGAAATTTTACTTCATGCTTAATCAAGGATTGGAAACACTCGGTATAAGCTCCAGAGGAGAGCTGCATATGTAGCTAGGCCACTGCTTACACTCAAAACTTCACTTTTACTGGATAAATCAAGTTTGACTCTAAAATAATCTAATACAATATTGCCATAAATAGTGGAATGCGGAGAGTATTGCATTTCCAACAATCAGCTTGAAAAAAAAAGGATATTAATTACGTAATTATTATTTATAATGTTAAATTAAAGGTTGTGCGTTGCAACAATTTGCAATTAACTCACGGATTTTTCCTCTCCTCACCTCGGCTTATTAAGCAACGCAACATGTCTACACAATGTTGCATACGTATGCATCATCGTAAATTGTTGTAACGAGCCTCTTTTTTTCCCTTCCATCGGCTTCACACTTTCCAATGTGCGGAGATGAAAAACCATTACCCGCGGAGTGTTACGCAATCCGGCTAAAATCCGTGTCTTATCATTTGAATTGAAAACTCACCGCCCAAGGAGTAAATTGTAAATTGTGAATCATACGATTTTATAGAAAGTGGTTAATTGCTATGTGTGCACGGGTTTTCTTTCTTGGTTATGTTTACGTTCGCGTTTTATTGCGAATTTACATAAACATATACGGTATTGTTTATTTAAATATTTATATACAGGGAATTTTTCTTTTAAGTGTATATATCCCGATGTACGCTGTACAATTTCACGCATTCGTTGATTTTATAAAGGCATTTAATTTGACATTTCCAACGAGTGTTTCTACTCCTTGATTAAGCATAAAGTAAAATTTCTAATTTAGAAAAGCCTGAAAATTTGGTTAGTCTCGGAGCTATAGTTACATGTATATTTTTATATTCTCAAGGCTTTTAAGTCAGAGTATATTTTAGGGCCAGTTGCACCTAATACGTTGAACAAGTTCAACTATGAGCTTTAGTTCAAATTGACATTAAAACAATACGAAAAACAATTAAAACAATAGGATCTTAAACTCAAGTTCAGCTTGAAGTCAAGTTCAATGTTTTTGGTGCAACTGGACCTTAGATACCCTGGTCAAATATCTCGCTATAGATAGGGTTTCTAAAAAGTATGTCGCAATGTGTAAAATTTTGGGAACCTCATGGGCCCCTATTCACACCGATGCAATTTGTCACCGGCGGGAATCGCACTAAAATGACGTAATTTTGAGAAGAATATACCAAACCGTATGGAGTAAAATAACGTGACTTCTCACCGATGACAAATTGCATCGCTACTGTTCTGCATCATTTGATTAGTCTCCCTTAGAGCTACAAGATGGAGCAAACCTCGAAAATCCCAGACAATTACTGACGTCTTAGAGAGGAGGATATTTTGAATTCTATTAGGGATTTTTTTTGTAAAATGGGGGTTTCCGTAATAAATATATCTGGACCTCAGAGCCAAAGAGTATTAAGTCCACATTTTTTCAATAATGAGATTATATTAATATAAGTCGTTTCAATAGACGTATATATTATATATTGAAGCGATTTATAATCTCATAATTGAGAAAAAGTTGACTCAATACCCTTTTTTCTCTGAGTATTAGTCTAATTATTATTATAAACGAATTAATGAGTGGTTTTTGAAAAGAACACAATTTGCGTAAGAATCAAATTTGTTTTTTTTTATAATTGCATGTGTTAATGTTCACTTATTTCCAGAATTCTTGAAATATATCCATAAATTAATAATTAAACATTTGTGTTCTAAATAATTCCGTTAGTAACGTGAATCTTGGCCTTCCAACTGGCAACGAGTTTACAGTTGTCTCTAGTTGTGAATTTCGCGATTGTCGTATTGTCAAGATTTTGCAAATGGCATTTGCCATAAGTTACAATTGCTTTTAACTGCCGTTCTTCCTAGTATTCCACATTTAAATATCGTAAAATAACAAAATAGATTCAATTATATTTTACAAAGGAGTATACATGTACACATCTGAAAGAAAAATAATATGAACGAGGAAATACAGATGCTTTTTATAGCAGACTCCCAGATGGATTTCATTGTTCAAACACATGATATTTTGTATCATGAGTCATGATTTATTAATGCTCTGTAATTGATAGAATTAAATGTTTACCAGTGGTGTAACTTCGAATTCTGGAACCTGTGTAAAAAGCGAAATAAATTTAAAAAAGGGTTTTAAGTGAAGTTTAAAGCACAAGCTTACAAATTTGTGTTCTTGAAATTTACCTTAAATTATTGTTTTATACGCTTTTCGCGTGAATTTCATAACTGCAACTACTGGTAATTTTTCAATTTTTGTGGTTATATTTTGATCTAATATGTAACACGGTTCGGAAATAATATTTATATAAATATCAAAATATCGAATATATATCGATATTTATCTGATATATATTGACGTTTTGATAATCGTTCTTGTTTATAAATATTAATAATATTCATATTATTTATTAATTATATGGGTAGTTTTCTTTTAAGTATACATGTCCCAATTAAAGCGTATATGTTGTAAATATTTAAATATTGGTTGTTTTTTCAAAAGAGTTCAATTTGAAGCTTTAAACGAGTGTTTTCAACTCCCAGATTAAGCATGAAGTAAAATTTCGAGTTTAGAAAAGCCTGAAAATTTGGATTGGCCGCGTAGCGAAGCGGAGCGGCCAATCCAAATTAGGCTTTTCTAAACTCGAAATTTTACTTCATGCGCCACGCGTATAAAACATTGAAATATCGTAAAGTTTAAAATATACAGCTATAGCAATCTAATATGTAGATGTGAATAAAACGTAAGTCAAATTCTGCTCTGAATAAATTGTTTAAAACAGTTATTATAGGCAACCCAATAACTCTAACGTATATTGGGCTGGGAAAGGCCTGAAAATTTGGTTTGGTCGCGTAGCGCTATGCGATCAAACCAAATTTTTAGGCTTTTCTAAACTCGAAATTTTAGTTTATGCGCCACGCGTCTTAAACACTGAAATATAGTGAAGTTCGCAATATGCTACAAAAGCAGTATGCTTCAGACGTATATTTTGAACTTCACATAATTTAATACATTGTATTATTTGACCTGACTTGAGAATGTGTGAAAAATGTAAATATTTTAATTACTCATTAAAAAAAAGAAACTCAAGTATTTGTTCGTGTATTTCTAACTTCAGAATATTTCAGTGTTTTATACGCGTGGCGAATGAAGTAAAATTTCGAGTTTAGAAAAGCCCGAACATTTGGTTAAGTCGCTCCGCTTCGCGGCGCTACCAAACCAAATTTAAAGGCTTTTCTAAAGTCGAAATTTTACTTCATACTTAATCTGAGAGTGAAAAACACTAGTTTAAAGTTTTAAATTAAAATCTTTTAAAAAACAACGAGTGTCGGAAAATTTATTCAGTATGAATACTTGAAAGAAAAAAATTCTGTATAATACACGTAACTTTATTTTTTGTATTTATTACAAAAAACACATTTGGTTACAAAATAGTAAAAAATATAAAGTTTCCACTGCTTTTAAATTCTAAAAATACTTAACAATTTTAGCATATTAGGTTAATTAATGGAGCATCGTCGGAATGATGTTTGATTAAGGAATAGGAGCATCTTTCCAAATCCAGTTTAAATTGCAACCTTTAGAAACATGTTTACAATTGAAATATTTAAATAAAAACCAAGTTTGGCAGCCTTCTAATTTCCCAATCTATTCATAATTTTGATTGCACCAAGAAAAATTGTGAAAAATGTCTCTCGAGTGCCAAATGCATTACTGTTAACATTTTTTCAATTAATTAAAAAAAACTGCAACTGGGAATATTCGAGAAACGGGGGAATACACGGCGACGCGCAATTTAATTTTTGTGAATTCCATAAATATCTATGATATATGTATATCGTAGTTTATAAATATCAATATATATTATGATAAATATGCATGATATATATCGCAGTCGTATTCCTGATATATATCGTAGTTTATAAATATCAATATATATTATGATAAATATCAATATATATTATGATAAATATCAATATATATTATGATAAATATCCATGATATATATCGCAGTCGTATTCGTGATATATAACGTAGTTAATAAATATCAATATATATTATGATAAATATCCATGATATATATCGCAGTCGTATTCGTGATATATATCGTAGTTTATAAATATTAATATATATATATATATATTATGATAAATATCGTGATTAAATATCCACGATTAATATCGTAGTTGCAGTCGTAATATATATCGTAGTTTATAAATATCGGTATATACCATGACAAATATCGATATTTATAAACTACGATATATATCGTGGATATTTATGGAATGCACAAAACCATTAAACTGCGCGTCGCCGGGTATTCATTCCGTTTCTCGAATATTTCCAGTTGCAGTTTTGTTTTTAAATAATTGAAAAATTGCTAACAGTTAAATTGTTCGAGCCCTGATATGTAATCATTAAAACATAAAACAGTTACATATCATCAGGGTTGTTATGTTTAGAACACATTGTTTTAAAATCAGTGTTTAAAAACAGACGTCGTGTTTTAAACCATTTTCTTTTAAACATGTTTTAAATCTTAAATTTGTTTAAAACATGTTTTAAACATTAACTTTGTTTAAAACATGTTTTAAACATTAACTTTGTTTAAAACGTTTTTTTATTATCTTAAATTTGCTGAATTATATTTTATACTACTTCATTAAAATTTTTTGTATACATTTTTAAATTTTAATTTAATTGTCAAATTACATTATTAAACTTAACATTTTATTACAATAAAATATCACAACTGTGTGTGCATTAATGTGATTTTTAAATACAGGGAATTTTTCTTTCAGGTATATGTATGCATACACTGTAAATTTTACGACATTCGTTGCTTTTTTAAAGATTTCAATTTGAATCTTCAAACGAGTGTTTTCCACTCCCAGACTAAGCATGAAGTAAAATTTCGAGTTTAGAAAAGTCTGAAAATTTGGATTGGCCGCGTAGCGAAGCGGAGCGGCCAATCCAAATTAGGCTTTTCTAAACTCGAAATTTTACTTCATGCGCCACGCGTATAAAACACTGAAATATCGTAAAGTTTAAAATATACAGCTGTAGCAATCTAATATGTAGATGTGAATAAAACGTAAGTCAAATTCTGAGCTGAATAAATTGTTTAAAACAGTGATTATAGACAACCCAATGACTCTAACGTATATTAGGTTGCCTATAATCGTTGTTGTGTGTGTGTATTTTTTGAACTTCACTGTAAATCAGTGTTTTTAAGCGTGGCGCATGAAGTAAAATTTCGAGTTTAGAAAAGCCTAATTTGGATTGGCCGCTCCGCTTCGCTACGCGGCCGATCCAAATTGTTAGGCTTATCTAAACTCGAAATTTTACTTCATGCTTAGTCTGGGAGTGGAAAACACTCGTAAAAAGCCTCAAATTAACCGCTTTGAAACAATGAATTCCCGCAAATTTAAAAAACGCTGTATTATCAGGATATGTATACTCAAAAGTAAAATGTTCTGTTTTAAACACGTTTTAAACATGTTTTTAACCGTTAATGTTTTAAACATGTTTTTAACCGTTAATGTTTTAAACGCTGTTTCAATAAAAAAAAACACGTTTTGGTAAAAAAAAAACTGTTTTAATTAAAATGAAAAAAATGTTTTTTTTAACAACAAATCTTAGTTTTACGTTTGACGAATAAAGCACTAATAATAACCTTTCTTCACACCTTTATAAAACGTGTGAAGAAAGGTTCTTAGTGCTTTATTCGTCAAATTAATTTGATCTTAACGTAACTCAATCAATCAACTTATTTTTACATGTCTGCCTAACATTTAATTGCAGATGCATGCTGAATTCTTTTTTAAAATTTATTTATTTATAACCTACACATACAATACATCCAATAATATGGTAACATCAGTAGAAGGATATCATACATATCCTTCTACTGATGTTACCATATTATTGGATGTATTGTATGTGTAGGTTATAAATAAATACATTTTAAAAAACAAATCAGCATGAATTCGCAATTAAATGTTGACAGACATCTAGAAATAAGTTCATTGATTGAGTTACGTGAAGATCAAATTAATTTGACGAATAAAGCACTAAGAACCGTTCTTCACACGTTTTATAAACGTGTGAAGAAAGGTTATTAATAGTGCTTTATTCGTCAAATGTAAAACTAAGATTTAAAAAAATTCAAAATAATGACTAATGACAAAAAATGGTGTACTTAGTTTACACTCTTAAATCAAGAGTCAAACCCTTAGATCAAAATTGAAGCCCTTCTTTCAAAAGTGAAATCCTCAAATTACTAGAATGATGAGACCCTATGAAAACATCCGCACTATTTTTGCCGCCCGTTAGCTGGTCTTCTATCCACTATTTTACATAGTTTTGCTAATTTATTTTTAACTCAAAAAGTTAAAGTAATTACTCGTATGTAGTAACTTTAGAAATTCAAATATCTGTAATATTTCACAGTTTATTTATTAAAAATACAATTTGAATGAAAAATAGTTTGCTTAATGTTATGCGAACTGTTAATATTTTATTCAAGACCAGTCGTGTTGACTTTGTTTTAAAAGCTCACTATGCTAAAAGAAAGAAATCACCGCGGCTTAAAATTTCATTCTTGACATTCTTCCCGACGCCCTAAGGGGCAACAAGGGATAGCAGAAGAAGAAGAAGAAGACATTCTTCAGAGACACCCTGTGGATGTTTTGATCGGGTCCTAGGATGCTCACAGCACCCCGGACGTCCCTTATGGATGCCTTACTTCAGTTACACCACTGGTGTTGATTTATTTCGTTTTCAATGAGGAGCATGGTGGATTTCCCTTGAATTGACTGGAGCAAATAAAATCATAATTATTATTTCATTGTTCGAATCTTGGATTAGTTCAAGTTATAAAAACTTGACGTGCTAGAATGAAATGTCAGGTTTTGTTACATCTAGCTATCGATCGACCCATATATGTGATTATGGAGGGTGTAACGCACCATTCCTTAACCACATCGAGCTTTTGTAAAAAAAAACCTTGAATATGATATTTATATCAATATATTTCAACATTAATTAAGACAATAAACTTGAAAAAGAAACATAATATCTATGCAATTTGTTATATGTACCGTAAATCTTGTTTATTGCAAGTATTAGCAATTTCATTCATACGTATTTCTAAACTGTCACGATATTTAAAAAAAACAGGGGCGTAGCTACCGTGGAGCATTTGCGCTAAATGCTACGCCCCTTTCGCTCGAATTTTGTTCATATTTCGTTTATTTAGGGTAACTGAACTTGTTACAATTTCTTATAATTTAATATGTACTTTGCTATATTAGTTACAAGTTTTCGTTCAAAATTGCTCTAACAAAATATTTTCGATTTCTTAGGAATTAAGAGCATTTATTTTATATGTACGTTGTTTTATAGAACATGAATAAATTAGGAGTATTCAGCAGAGCTGGGACGAATCCTCCTAAAAAGGATTCGAATCACGAATCCGAATCACCTAATATGATTCGAATCACGAATACTCGAAAAAACAGGATTCGAATCTTTGATTCGAACCATATTTATCTCTTACGAATCCTTTATCGTAAGAGATAAATATGATTCGAATCAAAGATTCGAATCCTGTTTTTTCGAATCACGAATACAAATCCTTGAAGAATAAATTTGGTTTTATTATTTTTTTGCAACCATTAATATATAAATATCGTTACCAGTTGTTTTAACAAAAATGTTCAAAACCTATTTATTTATTATTAACACTGAACAATCGTTGATAACAGACTTAATATCTGATTCCCTGTTACTCTGATTAAAGATATATTTGTGGGTTTCTGAACTTCACTTTAAATCAGTGTTTTGTGCGCGTGGCGCATGAAGTAAAATTTCGAGTTTAGAAAAGCCCGAAAATTTGTCTCGGGTCGCTGCGCGACCCTCGACAAATTTTCACGGGGCTTTTCTAAACTCGAAATTTTACTTCATGCTTAGCCTGGGAGTGGAAACACCCGTTCAAAACTTAAAATTGAACTCTATTATAAAATCGACGAATGCCTAAAAATTACGTAAATAAAAAATTTACTGAATATCATTAAAACCGGGAAAGTCAGAGAAAAGCCATGGAATTATATTCAAATTAAAGAAAAAACACTAACAAAAAAGCCGTATGATATTATTAAATTTGTCAAAATCAGCAGGCAAATTACAAAACACATAAACATTTATAAAATTAACTTAAATATAGAAAAAACATTCAAAACAATTTAAAAAAATGGGGGTTTTCCACAGAAGAAAGTTATATTAAAAGGCCAGGGAAAAGAATCTTCAGATTGTGGCTACCATGTAAGTTTTACTTTAAATAATATTAAACAAAATTTAGAAAACTAGATTATTATCTTTAAAAACATTTTCAGTCATTTAATGTTCTTGTCAAAGCATTCAGTTTGAAGTTTCGAACGAGCGTTTCCACTCCTAGACTAAGCATGAAGTAAAATTTCGAGTTTAGAAAAGCCCCGCGTAGAAAATTTGTCGAGGGTCGCGCAGCGACCCGAGACCAATTTTCACGGGGCTTTTCTAAACTCGAAATTTTACTTTATGCGCCACGCGCATAAAACGCTGAATTATCGTAAAGTTAAAAACCATGCGCAAGACCGATTGTGGGCAATTAAAAGTATTGGGATTGCCTGTAATCACAATAATTTCATGTTTAGAAAAGTCTGAACATTTGGTATGATTCTTCGAACTCAAAGGACCAATGGGGGTGTTTTGAGATGGAAGGAGCAAACATAAGGCGATTTTTCCTTCAACATTTTCAAATCCGGATGTACGGGATGTGATTGTTCAGGCGTTCATTCTCTTGCAAAGCCATTTAAACCTTTAAACGAGTGTTTTCCACTCCCAGGCTAAGCATGAAGTAAAATTTCGAGTTTAGAAAAGCCCCGCGTAGAAAATTTGTCGAGGGTCGCGCAGCGACCCGAGACTAATTTTCACGGGGCTTTTCTAAACTCGAAATTTTGCTTTATGCGCCACGCGCATAAAACGCTGAATTATCGTATAGTTAAAAACCATGCGCAAGACCAATTGTGGGCAATTAAAAGTATTGGGATTGCCTGTAATCACAATAATTTCATGCTTAGAAAAGTCTGAACATTTGGTATAATTCTTCGAACTCAAAGGACCAATGGGGGTGTTTTGAGATGGAAGGAGCAAACATGAGGCGATTTTTCCTTCAACATTTACAAATCCGGATGTACGGGATGTGATTGTTCAGGCGTTCATTCTCTTGCAAAGCCATTTAAACCTTTAAACGAGTGTTTTCCACTCCCAGGCTAAGCATGAAGTAAAATTTCGAGTTTAGAAAAGCCCCGCGTAGAAAATTTGTCGAGGGTCGCGCAGCGACCCGAGACAAATTTTCACGGGGCTTTTCTAAACTCGAAATTTTACTTTATGCGCCACGCGTATAAAACAGTGATTTAACGAGAAATTTAAAAACACACAAAACAAATTTTTAATGTTAATCCTCACAATTAATTCGAATTATTTTTGACGATTTAAATCCTTTTGTAAGTATTCAAATCCTTTTATAAGTATTCAAATCCTTTTATAAATATTCGAATCCTTTTATGAGGATTCGAATCACCCGCATTTGGATTCGAATACGAATCCTCTTAAAAAATGTAACGAATCCGGATCACGAAATCAGTTTAACTAAAGCCTGGGTCTCCAAACTATCTTCTTCGCGGGCCACAAATACAATTCTACATAATAAAGTTGGCCAAGATCCGATTAATTTTATAAAATTATAAAAAATTTAAGGAACAATTGTTACAATATTTCAAAATATGACATTTACAAAAAAAATTACAAACAATCGCGGACCGGTTTCATGCAAGTCGCGGGCCGTAGTTTGGAGACCACTGAACTAAAGTATTCGAATGCCTCTTTTGAATCCTGTAAAAGTATTCGGATCCAGGAATCCTGAATCCTGAATGATTCGAATCCTGCCCAGCTCTGGTATTCAGTCGTGTTCTAAAAAAAGAAAGCTTGCTTTCGTTAGCTCAACTTCAAAATTGTTGATTAATGGTAGTTATACCTAAAAGAAATCAACAAATTCTTATTATAGCAATTTTGAGCAAACATTTTAATTGACAAAAGTACGGCTATCAAGTTATTAAAAACTGCAAGAAGTCGGTAACTGAACAAAAATGAACAAGGTATGAATTTCTTTAAAAAAAATAAAATTATACTTTTTATAAGAGTTTTCAAATTATATTTTGTTACGAAAAACATTATAAATAAAATATTTGAAATAAAACAACACAGTTGGGAGGGTTTCACTTTTATTGTTGAACACTGCAACATGTTTCACCACACAGTGGCTTCATCAGGCACATAAAATAATAATAAACATGTAAATTATTTCATCTGCCTGATGAAGCCACTGTGTGGTGAAACATGTTGCAGTGTTCAACAATAAAAGTGAAACCCTCCCAACTGTGTTGTTTTATTTCAAATAGTATTATGGAGTTTCATCATGTATCCGCCTCATCAATTAAATATTATAAATAAAAATAAGGCGATATTTCTTAAATGTAGTAATTACAAACCTTTGACTAATTATAAAATTAGAAATATGAAAAGCATGATTTTTATATTTTTACAACTACTGTATAGTCATAACTGAATGTTGAAAACCTAAGTCAAAAAAGTAAGATAAAAAAACAACTACTATAATTATAGGTTAGCTAAACAACGATAAATTAAGTTAGGTAATAAAAAAACGTTTAAGCTTTGTTTGTACAACACTATTTATTTTTATGTGGCTGCAGTTTCGGCAAAATTAGCTTGAAATTATCAAAAATAAAGTAAAAGCCTCCACAAAACAAAATTTGATAAATTAAGTGTTCTTATTATTTTGTCTATAAACAAGATGGTTGTTTTACAATATTCTTGTTTTAATGCAGATTTAATGAAGAGGTGTCTAAAATCACGTTTCTGTCTAAATAAACATATTTTGAGATTCGGAAACTTATGATTGTTTAATTATTACACTCTAATTTACGAAATTCTCCCACTGTGTGGCGTAGCCGATTTGAGTAAAAAGTTTACGACTTGATGTTTGGAGAAAAATAACAAACTTAAGTTTAAACAAGATAAATTCAAATTCAAAACTATTTGAATTCGAGAAAATAAGCTTACGCTTCTTATAGTTTGCACACTTTAAACATAATATATAAAATTACGAAAAAACTATTCGTGAAAATGCAAACAATGTCTTAATTAATTAAGAAATTGTTTGCATTTTCACGAATAGTTTTTTCGTAAACTTAAGTTTTGCGTAATAAATTCATTAGACTTAATGAAAACGCAGTTATATTCCATTCTTCACTTTTATTTCTTAATAGCAAAGTTTTGCGAATCGTTTCGAGTAAAAAAACAACACAGTTATATTTCTTCCTTCCCTTTTATTTGTTAATGCTAAAATTTTGCGAATTGTTTCGTAATTACGTCTAAAACTTAAAAAAAAACATAATAAAAAAAATGTAAAGGATTAGTAAAAATAAGCCATCACCATTAAATTGATGTTTTTTTTTTTAATAAAATAAACACCTAGCAATTAAAAGTTCGTTACCGTATGACTCACGTAGCCATTGAAAATTGGTAACAAATAACACAGGCACTTCCAAAGAGTACAAAAGATGTTTCCAAGGCGCGTGGGCTTGTCTCGCATTAAATTAGGGCTAGGTTAAGTCAAGATTATACAACCCACTTATCGATTGTTTGTCGAAGCCGCAAAAATCGTGCCCGAGTCGGTGTTTGAGTGTTTTCAACTTCACAACCTTTTGTTGTTCCGCTTTTTGATCGCATAATGTATTTATGGACAGACATGTGATAAGATAAAGTTAATATGGTACAAACTAATATTAGCGTTAATATAGATCAGGGGCGTCCAACCGCGAAAGAGGAGCGACGAAACCAATGTTCAGGCTTTCCAAAACTCGAAATTTTACTTCATGCGCCGCGCGTATAAAAGACTGATTTAAAGTGAAGTTCTAAATATACTTCGGCTTAGGTTGGATCTCATATTAATTAAATTTACGAATTAATAAAAAACTGTTTAACTTTGTTTGTATAATATAATTTATTTTTATGTGACTGCAGTTTCGGCAAATTTAGCTTGCCATTATAAAATAAATAAATAAACCTTTATTCACGGATTTTACAGAATATATAAATATTTTAAAAAATAACAATTTACCACACAAAAGATAGAAACAAAAACATTAATGACAACAGAGTAATCTTTTAACAATTCTCATATACTGGGGAAATGTATTAGAAAAAATATCAAAGTCAGGATAAATTAATAAAGAATTAGCTGTACGCATAAGACGTGTAGTCGGAGTGTGGAAACCATAATTTGTGTTATGGAACGGTATGCGAAACAGCGGCGGGTTCCGACATAGGCGATTGTCAAAGTTTACAGAAAAACACATGCGAGAAAGAAGAGCCGGGCATTGGATGTCCCCATTAAATAGTTTGTAAAGTAATGACATATCAGCAAAGTACCGCCTGCAACATAGTTGATCAATATTTAAATCAACGCTAACATTTACATTATTTACATTATTATGTCTCGACTTAAATGCTAGATATTTAATAAATTTGCTTTGAATTAAAAAAATTATCAAACAATAGTGACTAAAACTACATACAAAACAGGTTTATATACAAAATGGTTAGAGAAAAACACAAACAAATTACAAATTACAAGCTGTAAAAATGGGGGTGTACACTAGGTAGACCTGGTCGTTAATGAGAGGGATTCCCGGATTAGCGCGGGCTCTGTGTATTTCTAATGCTTCTAGGCGATTCATCTTCCGACCCTTTTCGGCATAGTGAATGATGGAAAGTACATCTTTTCCAAAAGGATGGTTTTCATCTAACAGATGTTTTGCAAAAGACGACTTATCACACTGTCTCAAGCAAAAAGACCGGAAATGTTCCTTAAGCCTAATATTAAAATTACGACCAGATTGACCGGCGACCAGACCAAAAACCCTAAAATCTTCCGATTTCTATCGCTTTCCTAAAATGTTGGAGGGTAAGGGGAAAGAGACCGAGCACTCAAAGGGTAATCTATTATGAACACCAACCGCATTTTTTGGGTGTCAATGTCAACCCGATATTAGCAGTCCATCTGTTTTCAGCCGGCGCGTGGCGTTATCTTTTGTCCGGTTTGGGGTGGTTTTGATAGGAAGATTTATTTGATACTTATGAAATTATTTAAAATGTAATTATAATTAATACGACATTTTTAAAATAAAGTCGAGAATTATGTCTACGTGTACAATTTTAGGTCAATAATTTTTTTTAAAACGTATCTGACGTTTATATCTTGGTAAATATTGATCATCATCACATCTAAGCGTTATATATTTTTAACTTTACTGTAAATCAGTGGTTTACACGCGTGGCGCATGAAGTAAAATTTCGAGTTTAGAAAAGCCCCGTGAAAATTTGTCTCGGGTCGCTGCGCGACCCTCGACAAATTTTCTACGCGGGGCTTTTCTAAACTCGAAATTTTACTTCATGCTTAGTCTGGGAGTGGACAACACTCGTTCTTAGAAGTTTCAAACCGAAAGATCACTCTAGATTACTAAGTTTATTACCATTTTACAAAGGCTACAGCTCGAAGGACCAATCATGGTCTTCGGAGACCGAAGGACTACATGGAATCGAAGTTTTTTTACAAGAAAATAACAAATATCTGAAGGTTTACAGCATGGATAGAAAAGAACACATCCAATTTTGAAAAATATCGAAGTTGGGTTGGTTTTCAGTGCGTTTTTAACTTCACTTTAAATCAGTGTTTTATACGCGTGGCGCATGAAGTAAAATTGCGAGTTTAGAAAAGCCCCGTGAAAATTTGTCTCGGGTCGCTGCGCGACCCTCGACAAATTTTCACGGGGCTTTTCTAAACTCGCAATTTTACTTCATGCTTAGTCTGGGAGTGGAAGACACTCGTTAGTTTAAAATACATCATAATTGGTAAAATATATATCGTTGGATGCCCGTCTTCAGGGGTGATATGTAAGCAAATTATGGGTCTTAGGAGTTGTCAAATAAGTGAGTTACTCAACTGTATCTAAGGCACTCTTTACAAAAAACAAAAGATTAACATTTTACATATAAAATGTACAGGGTGAGCGAAACTTGATGTCTCGGCTCTATTATAAGAAAAGGAAAAACGATAGAAAAAATCTGAAAAGAGGTTCATAAATGGGATACAGTAAGGTCCATCTTAATCCGAAATTGCATATTTTTTTAAATTTTGAAACTGAAGTAATGACAGCATCGAATTTTGTTTCCCCAGAAACATACCTATATTTTTTTATATTTCAAAAGAGCTAATTTTTCTGAATAAACTTTGTAAAGAAAAAAATTTGCTATCTTTTTTCGTTAACAAATTAAAAGCAAACTTAAAAGAAAGTATCATCAAAAATTCACAATTGTCACGACTTAAACAAGTAGTCTTTGGAAGCAAATAACAAAGCCGCATCTGTCAATAATTAAACTAATGGTTGACAAATATTGTTTTGTTGTCATTTGATTTTAGATTTCAGATTTTTTCTATCGTTTTTTCTTTTCATATAATAGAACTGAGACTGAGTTTCGCTCACCCTGTACAATAAACTATATGTGTGGTACATCATTGAATTCAGAAAAAATAGCATTGTCGATGGTACTCACAGAATGACTATTATAAATGTCAATTGATTGTGCATTTTGAAATCCAGAAGAAAACTGAACTTCTATAACCATTTTAGTAGTCATATGTAATTTTCATATAAATTGACGATGTGAACGCCATCTGCTGCCAATTTTTGAGTAGTATCTTTACAGCTATTGACAGTAGATGGCGTTCACGTCGTTAATTTAAATGTAAATAACATATGATACTATTAAAATGAATAAAGATGGTTAGTTTCTTTATGAATTTCAAATTGCACCATAAATTGACAGTTTTAATAGTCCTGTGTAATTTACATTTAGGTTGACGACGTGAACGCCATCTACTGTGAATAGTCTTGTCTATTGTACTCACAGAATGACTATTATAAATGTCAATTGATTGTGCATTTTAAAACACAGAAGAAAACTAAACATCTATAACCATTTTAGTAGTCATGTGTAATTTGCATATAAATTGACGATGTGAACGCCATCTGCTGCCAATGTTTGAGTAGTATCGTTACTGCTATTGACAGTAGAGGGTGTTCACGTCGTTAATTTAAATGTAAATTACATATGAAACTATTAAAATGGATTAAGATGGTTAGTTTTCTTTAACTTTAAATTGACTTTAAATTGCACTAAAAACTATAAGTGTAATACATTATTGAATTCATTCTTTTCTTAACTCTAAATTTTACTTCATGCTTAGTCTGGGAGTGGAAAACACTCGTTAAAAGCCTCAAATTAACCGCATTGAAACAACGATTTTCCGTAACTTTAAATTATCGGAATATGTATACTCAAAAGAAAAATGCCCTGTATGTTCTGTTTTAAACACGTTTTAAACGTGTTTTAAACAAGTTTTAAACACGTTTTAAACGTGTTTTAAACAAGTTTTAAACACGTTTTAAACCCTTATCATAACTTTATTTTGCAGTTTTTTTATTGCTTTATTTAATTAATTTGATTAAAACGTAACCAAATAATATCATTGCATAACATATTGATTAATGTGTTCAATTGTTGGAGTCATCAAATAAACATGAACGACCGTTTAAAATGCTTTAAAAAGGAAAAAAAAGGGAAACTACCTGTTATTCTAACAGATAAGGTCATAAATTGTAACATCAACACCCCATAAATTGTGGTTTCTTTTCTTCCATTATAATTGCGCGCTTGTAGAGGGTGTCTCTCTTTAAAATTTCCTGGTTTAGATATTTTGGAGATGCCCTATTGACCGATGTAAACTCCTTGACAATCTGTACAAGTTAATTTATAAATTCCTGATATATTGTTTACATCTATTTTGGTTTTGTTATTAAATATATAATTGTTAATTTTGCAAAAAGGTTTGAACGCTACTTCTATGTTATGCTTTTTTAAAATATTTCTAATTTGGAAACTAACATTGCCAAAAGAAGTGATTGATTTGTAGTTTAAATTATCTACTTTATATGGGATACCGGCATATAATATATGTTTAATTTTTTTAAATTTATGTTTTTTTATAAGTTTGTCAACCAAATCATGCCCATAGCCATTGTTAATGGCTATAGCCCTAATCAGGTCAACCTCTTTTTTAAATGAACTTTCTGATAAAGGAATTTGAAAGGCTCGATTGATCATAGAATTGAACGAAGCTATTTTGTGTTTATTTTGTAATAAAAAAAAATGTAATAAAATAAATTGTGTTATACAAACAAAGTTAAACCATTTTTTTTTATTAATAAATTAACATGTGTAACGAAGTAGAAGCCTCCACAATACAAAATTTAATAATAATAATAATAATAATAATAATAACAGAATCTTTATTTCAAATAATGTAGCACATACTATATATATACTAGAAACATAAATGAAATTGTGTAACACTTAACTAGTAGTAAGCTATTTTGTGTTTATTTTGTAATAAAAAAATGTAATAAAATAAATTGTGTTATACAAAGTTAAACCGTTTTTTTTTATTAATAAATTAACATGTGTAACGAAGTAGAAGCCTCCACAATACAAAATTTAATAATAATAATAATAATAACAGAATCTTTATTTCAAATAATGTAGCACATACTATATATATACTAGAAACATAAATGAAATTGTGTAACACTTAACTAGTAGTAAGCTATTTTGTGTTTATTTTGTAATAAAAAAAATGTAATAAAATAAATTGTGTTATACAAAGTTAAACCGTTTTTTTTTATTAATAAATTAACATGTGTAACGAAGTAGAAGCCTCCACAATACAAAATTTAATAATAATAATAATAATAATAATAATAATAATAATAATAACAGAATCTTTATTTCAAATAATGTAGCACATACTATATATATACATGAAACATAAATGAAATTGTGTCACACTTAACTAGTAGTAATTAATCATATATCCATACTTATATTAAAATATTCATTTACGCTATACAGTTCAGCTTCCAGCAACAAGCGAAGCACACTAGATTTAAATTTCTTAATACACTTGATGGCTTTCATGTTTTGCGGTAATTTATTATAAAACTTTATACATCTATACTGACTGTTTTTCTCCGTTAGTGTTAGTCTGTGTTCTGGATAGGTTAAGTTATTCGTTCTGGTTTCATATGAATGCTTCTTTTCATTATTGAATATTTCTTTTTTGTTTTTGAATACAAACATCAAACATTCGAATATGTATAAGGCATGTACGGTTAAGATATTACATTCTTTAAAGGTGCCCCTACATGTCTCCCGATATCCAAGCTTGAACATTGCGCGTATGAATCTTTTTTGCATCACAAATATTTTATCGATGTGTGTGCTATTTCCCCATATAATTATTCCAAATCTTAATAGTGCTTCAAAGCTTGCATGATAGATGACTTTTAATGAGTTTATATTTAAATATTTTTTTATATTGTTCATTACATAATAAGCTTTGGCTGTTTTTTGGATAGGTAGTCGATATGGTAATGCCAGTCTAAGTATTCATCTATATAGACTCCCAGGAATTTTACTTCTGTACTTATTTGGATGTTATTGTTCATTAAGTATTTCTTTTGCGGATTCTTTATCTTTAGTTGTTTTGTTTTAAAAAGAATAGCTTGGGTATTTTCTCTGTTTAGTTGCAACCCATTCATTGCGAACCAGTCATCTATTATAGTAAACGAATGTCTATTTTGATTAATTTGAATGTCTGAAGCAATTTGTTTTGGAATATGTGAAAGTATGATTAAAAAAAACCCTCGCATATTTCTTAAATGTAATTTTAAATCGTGAGTCAAGTTAACCCCTTGACTCACGATTTAAAATTACATTTAAGAAATATGCGAGGGTTTTTTCTTTTTAATCATACTTTCACATATTCCAAAACAAATTGCAAAAGCAAAAGTGACCGATGCTGGTTTTAACTAATTTTGTAAACAAAAAAAAATCCTTTCTTTAAACTCATTATCTATAATTTTCTTATCTGCAACGATCAAAAATTTCGCTCAACGTTGCTGTTTTCGGAATAGCAACAGACGAATTGCAGATTAAACAAAAACAACATTTTTCACCAATCAATGGCTACAAAAATAATCATTTTTAGATATTCCGTTTTTAAAGGTCTGTAAAATCTATAAATCGGGTTAATTAACATATTTCAAGTTTAAGAGCTCATACGATATGCATTTTTTTCTAAGGTCTAGAAAAGGTCTCAGAAGGCGTACAATTAAAATAATTGTAATGCATAAAACATTATTCCATAGTGCCTAAAAAAAGTTAAGTTTACCTCAAATATCTATTTAGAAACTGTTTGGTGTTGTAGGCGTTCACTTTGTGGTACATCTTAAATACACTTGTAAATAATACACTTTTTACTTTGTTTAACCACTGAATCTTACATTTAATTGTGTGACTAGTTTCGACTATCTAGTAGTCATTCTCAAACTAAAGTTTGAGAATGACTACTAGACAGTCGAAACTAGTCACACAATTAAATGTAAGATTCAGTAAATAGATTTTTGTAAATAAAACACTTTTTACTTTGTTTAACCACTGAATCTTACATTTAATTGTGTGACTAGTTTCGACTATCTAGTAGTCATTCTCAAACTAAAGTTTGAGAATGACTACTAGACAGTCGAAACTAGTCACACAATTAAATGTAAGATTCAGTGGCTAAACAAAGTAAAAAGTGTTTTATTTACAAAAATCTATGTATTTAGAAATTTGCAATAGAATAGTATTTATTTACTTATAAATTTTGTGCGTTATTTTTTGCAATCTCGGAACTTAGAAAATCTCGAAACCAACGTGACAAAATTATAAATATTCTTTAACTTACTCTAGTTGATTTATGCTTGTACATACAAATTTGTACAAATCCCCTCGGGCAATATCCACAGATTAATGTTCATGTGAATCTTTTCACCATCTGTTTGTTGCGAGAGCGAAATTTCTAATTCCAATTCCATAAATCAGCAGAAACACTTTTTTTGGGTGTAGGTCAGGAGAGTTAGCAATTTCCGATTATCCGCGAAATTAACGAGACCCGCACAATGGCCGATTCAATTCGCCGTCCCATTCCCACGAGCATATTGGACGATTTTTGTTCACAAACAAAAATCGCTTAATTAGAAAGCCGTCGCCATATTGTTAGCGGGTGGTTACGTAAAATCGGACTGGGCCCGGAAAATCTATAATTCAAATTGACCGAACTGGAGTTGAATTATTTATAAACGTACTGCGACTAGAAATGTACTGAGACTCGCGTTTTCATTAGGCTAATGCACTGTTGCTGATTTCAATCAAATTAAGTTTTTTTTTATTAAATAAAAGGTAACACGGCATTTTGCAGATTCTTTTTTGAGAGTTGAAAGCGAAAAAACGGTTAGTTTTCAACTGTCAAAAAATTATATATCAAAATTTCAACAATACTAGAGTTTTTTTTATTAAATAAAAGGTAACACGGCATTTTGCAGATTCTTTTTTGAGAGTTGAAAACGAACAGCTTAAAAACTGTTAGTTTTCAACTCTCAAAAAATTATATATCAAGATTTCAACAATACTACAGTTTTTTTATTAAATAAAAGGTAACACGGCATTTTGCAGATTCTTTTTTGAGAGTTGAAAGCGAAAAAACGGTTAGTTTTCAACTGTCAAAAAATTATATATCAAAATTTCAACAATACTAGAGTTTTTTTTATTAAATAAAAGGTAACACGGCATTTTGCAGATTCTTTTTTGAGAGTTGAAAACGAACAGCTTAAAAACTGTTAGTTTTCAACTCTCAAAAAATTATATATCAAGATTTCAACAATACTACAGTTTTTTTATTAAATAAAAGGTAACACGGCATTTTGCAGATTCTTTTTTGAGAGCTGAAAACGAACAGATTAAGAACTGTCAGTTTTCAACTCTCAAAAAATTATATATCAAGATTTCAACAATACTAGAGTTTCTTTTATTAAATAAAAGGTAACACGGCATTTTGCAGATTCTATTTTGAGAGTTGAAAACGAACAGCTTCAAAACTGTTAGTTTTCAACTCTCAAAAAATTATATATCAAGATTTCAACAATACTAGAGTTTTTTTATTAAATAAAAGGTAACACGGCATTTTGCAGATTCTTTTTTGAGAGTTGAAAACGAACAGCTTAAAAACTGTTAGTTTTCAACTCTAAAAAAATTATATATCAATATTTCAACAGAATGTATGGGGATCTTGGTTATTTGAAAAGATAGAAAGTCGGTTGAATTGGGGCAAAGTTGCGTATATTAGGGCCTAACAATAATGTGAAAACAATTTTAAAATATCTTTTTCTGTTTTCGAGGTATCAACAAAAAACTATTTTTTTGAAAAATCGTTTTAATTTTTTTATTCAAAAACTACTGAATTCGGACATTTAGAACTTTGACAATATACAGGCACTTTTTAATGAGGAATCTAGTAGCATATTGTTTTCAAGATAACTATAACATTTACCCCGGGGACCACAGCCAACTTTTGTTTTTCTTATGGGCGCCATTTTGGATTTTCATACTTTTTGAAAGAACATATTTTTTCTGACCTCAGTGATGTATTAACACTCATAATTTATTTTAGATTTGATATTTAAAATTATAATATTTTCTTTTTTGCAAAGAGTGCCTTGGAAACAATGACGTCATATATATTAATCAATACAATCTTGACAGCAGTTAAAATTATTTAATAACTGTCAATCTTTTGTAATAATAATAATAAGTACCGATTATCACACAAAACATAAATGAAAAAAATGATGATGTGTCTATCATAGCACTTTCCCCGTTAAAGATATGATGACTTCAAATTTAATAACTGTCAATATCAATAGTATGGAAAAGTTGCACAAACTAAATGTATTCTACTTTTATTATTATTATTCCAAAACTATTCATAAAAAAAGTAATTCTTCCATTTTCACTACATCTCAATAAATATTGATCACCATTGCATTTAAGCGTTATATATTTTTAACTTTACTGTAAATCAGTGGTTTATACGCGTGGCGCATGAAGTAAAATTTCGAGTTTAGAAAAGCCCCGTGAAAATTTGTCTCGGGTCGCTGCGCGACCCTCGACAAATTTTCTACGCGGGGCTTTTCTAAACTCGAAATTTTACTTTATGCTTAGTCTGGGAGTGGAAAACAATCGTTAGTTTAAAATACATCACAACTGGTGATGTATTTGAACAACAATTATGGGTCCTAGGAGTTGTGAAATTAGTGAGTTACTCAACTGTTTCCAAGGCACTCTTTAGAAAAAACAAAAAATTAAAATTGTACATATAAAATGTACAATAAACTATAAGTATGATACATCATTGAAATGTTCTTCCAAAAAATATGAAAATCCAAAATAGCGCTCATAAGAAAAACAAAAGTTGGCTATGGTCCCTGGGTAAATTTTATAGTTATCTTAATAAAAAAATATGTTATTAGATTTCTCATTAAAAAGTGCCTCGATAATGTCAAAGTTGTAAATGTCTGGATTCAATAGTTGTTGAATAAAAAAATAAAAACGAAATTTAAAAAAATCCGTTATTTGACAATATCTCAAAAACGAAAGAAGATATTTCATATTTGTTTTTAGATTATTATTGGGCCCTGAAATGCGCAACTTTGCCCCAATTTAACCGACTCTCTATCTCTTCAAATAACCAAGATCCCTATGCATTCTCTTGAAATACGGTCACCCTGTATACAATGAAAATAAGAGGGTTTTGATAATAATAATAATATTTATTTTTTCCAACGGAAGAATACAACAAGGGAAAATATACAATCATTACATAAATGGTAATATGAGAAAAATACAAGCAAACGTAGTTAAATTTAAAAAGAAAATAAAGAATTAATGAATATAACTAAAGGAAACGACAATTAAACATTATTTACAAAAAATATATCTTCATACATTTTGTTAGCATTGCGACACATATGCGTTAAAGGGGCTTTACTCATTATATTCGTCTTAGAGATAGGTATCACAAATGTATTAGAGTGTCTGGACGATAATCTAGGAATAAAAAAAGTAATTTCGCTTAATAGATCAGGACAGTCTATGACATTTTGTAATAACTTAAATATAAATAGTCCGCTGGCTTCTTCACGGCGCGATGATAATGACGTAAAATCGTGCCTCAATAACAATTCACTATACTCAATAACGCCTCTGAACTCGTTCGATTACCAGTGAGCTGTTTGTGTAGTAGGGATACCATATGAGTGATGCGTACTCCAACTTACTACGTACTAGCGCGCAATAAAGCGTCTTAATTAGAGTAATATTATTAAAATATTTTGAAGTACGCATTAAAAATCCGAGTACCTTTATAGCAGATTTAGTGACATTGTTAATGTGGTCTGTGAATTTTAGGTGACTATCAAAAGTAACGCCGAGATCCTTAACAGATGTGTTGCGTGAGATAGCAGTGCCATTAATATAATAATTGTATGTATTAGAGACTCTTTTACGGTAATATGTCATAACACAACACTTATCTATATTAAGTTTTAATCCATTCAAGGTACACCACTGAGAAATTATATCTAAATTTTGCTGGAGTAAGACGGAGTCCTCTTTGGATTCAATGAGATTAAATATTTTTATGTCGTCAGCATATGCCAATACTGGACACGATATAGAAGAAATCAGATCATTGATAAACATTTAAAAAAAGTAGTGGTCCTAAATTCGAGCCTTGTGGTACACCTGAAGTTAAAATAAATTCTTGTGACTTAAATCCGTTGTAAAAACATACTTCCGTCTATCATCTAGATATGATTCGATTAAATTTAGTAAGTTTTCTGTTAGTCCAAAATAGCTAAGTTTATGAATTAGAATATTGTGATCGATGTCGACACCATCGATCACAATATTCTAATTCATAAAGCACGAGAGAAGTCGGTATAGATAACATCACTTTGGCCTCTGTTATCTAGATTCACACTTAGGTGTTGTGTAACGACTGCCAGATTAGTTGAAGTTGATCTACCCGACATAAACCCATGTTGGAGCGGTGTAATGGTTTTGTATATTTTCGTCAGTTTGAACTTACAAGTTTGTTTATTTGACAACGTAAACAGTAAAGAAAGAAAATGATGTTTGTATTACAAACAGAAAATGATAATTAAATAATTTCCTATTTATTATACAAACATCATTTTTTTTCTTTACTAAGTAAAAGTAATGAATATTCCTAAGTAATAGTAGTAAATATTCCTAAGTAATAGCAGAGCTGGGATGAATCCTCAAAAACAGGATTCGAATCACGAATCCGAATCACCTAATATGATTCGAATCACGAATACTCGAATGAAGGATTCGTAAGTGAAAACTATGATTCGATTCAAAGATTCGAATCCTTATTTTTGAATCACGGATACAAATCCTTTAAAAATAAATTTGAATCTATTATTTGCAACCAGTAACATTATTTGCAACCAGTAACATTTTATCCCATCAGTTTCTATTAACAAAAATGTTCAAAACCTAATTATTTACCGACTAAATATCTGATTAAATAATTATTTTAATTAATGATGATGTATGTGTTATTGAACTTAATTTTAAATCAGTGTTTTGTACACGTGGCGCATGAAGTAAAATTTCGAGTTTAGAAAAGCCCCGCGAAAATTTGTCTCGGGTCGCTGCGCGACCCTCGACAAATTTTCTACGCGGGGCTTTTCTAAACTCGAAATTTTACTTCATGCTTAGTCTGGGAGTGGACAACACTCGTTTAAATTTTAAATTTAACTCTTTTATAAAATCGACGTATGTAATATAATAAATCATTCATTTGAAATCATAGAAAAAGATGCAAAATTTTACCTAAAATTAACTTAAGAGTGAACTTTATAATTGGCTCGGCTCTTAATGGGCGAATATTCCATTCCTAAGAAAAACCGTATTTATTTAATATTAAAGTTGCATTTAATATAATAACAAACTGTGAATAAATCGACAAAAAATTAGAAATATCTAAAATCTCGACATGTAGAAAATCTTGACGGTCCACTCCCAGACTAAGCATGAAGTAAAATTTCGAGTTTAGAAAAGCCCCGCGTAGAAAATTTGTCGAGGGTCGCGCAGCGACCCGAGACAAATTTTCACGGGGCTTTTCTAAAATCGAAATTTTACTTCATGCGCCACGCATATAAAACAATGATTTAAAGTGAAGTTAAAAATGCACTGAAAACTTCATTTTATTTCACTTATTACTGCATTACAAGAAGTTTACACAGGTCTATAATATATAAATACAGTTACGATGTGATTTTTTTTTTTTTGGTGGCGTGCGAAATAATTTTAGGTTCAGTATCTAATGCTAAGTTAAATGAATAAATAATTAAAAAAGTATAAACAAACAAAACACAATTTGTACGACATACAGTTAGTTAAAATATAAAATAATAGATACAAAAATTAAGTTAAGAGATAAAAATACATCTAAACAAAGACACATTAACAACATGAGATAAAAAAACAATATAGTGAGATAAACTATGATATATACAACAACAGACAAATATTTTATAAAATATGAAATACATTAAATTAATCTGGCTTACATTTTAAAAGGATTTTTATCGTGAATAAATTCATCTACGCTATAGAATGCTCTTGACAATAGGACACTTAGTACTCTTTCTTTAAAGTTTTTAATTTCCAAACGTTTTATAGTATTCGGCACCATATTAAATAATTTAGGAGCGTAGTACCTAGTTCCATTTTGTGTTAATTTAAGTCTACTCTACACTTGCCTCATCTGCTCATTGTTCCGTGTATTGTAATTGTGGTATTCACCATTAACGGAATACTCTGCCTGATTTTGCTTCGCCCATATTAAGCAGTGCAAAATGTATTGACTTGGTAATGTCAAGATGCCCAGTTCAATGAAAGCGGGTTTGCAATTGTCGCAGTATCCCAGGTTTGCAATAATTCGCACTGCTTTGCGTTGCAGGGAAAATATCCTTTTAGCAGCAGACGAGTGACCCCATACCAGCAAACCATATGATAGCAATGAATGACAAAGTGCGAAATATGCTGTTCTAACAATTTCCTTAGAGAGGCACCACATTAGGTTCCTCAGTAAGTAAATATTTTTTGTCAGTTTTTTTGCCAGATCATTAACATGGACATCCCATTTAAGATTTTGGTCAATGTGTATTCCAAGAAACTTAGCTGAGTTTACAGCCGTCTGTTGTTGACTTACTTGATGTTCAGTTGCTACGACTTCATCAATTGATGTATCTTTTATTGATATTGATATGTCATCCGCAAATTGCACTATTGAAACATTTCCATATTTAGAGAGGTTGTTAGAGAAATCATTAATATAGATTAAAAATAAGAGAGGACCCAAATGTGATCCTTGCGGTACACCGTGTGATATTACTACCTCCCTTGGTCTCTGATTGTTCACTATGACAATTTGTTTCCTATCATTCAAGTATGATCCAATTAATTGGCAGCTAGAGGTGGACATATTGTAGCCATATAGCTTATTGATTAAAATTTTATGTGGAACACAATCAAACGCTTTTGATAGATCCATGAAATTTATTAAAACATGATGTTTCTGTTCCAGACCATTCAATATACCATCAATAAATTCTGTCATGGCATGCACAGTTGATTTGGCTCTACGGAATCCAAACTGATTACTTGAAAGCAGGTTATTACTCTCAAAATAATCAGCCAGCTGTCCATAGAGCAAGAGTTCCAACATTTTTGAGATGACTGGTATAATTGAAATGGGTCGACAGTTGTTCATATTATCCGGATAACCTTTTTTATGTATGGGTATACATTTAGAAATTTTAAAACTGCTCGCAAAACAATTTTCCCGTATGCACATATTTATGAGTTTTGTTAAGGGGTGTATTATTACGTCAGTTACCGCTTTAATTAATTGATTAAAATTTTATGTGGAACACAATCAAACGCTTTTGATAGATCCATGAAATTTATTAAAACATGATGTTTCTGTTCCAGACCATTCAACATACCATCAATAAATTCTGTCATGGCATGCACAGTTGATTTGGCTCTACGGAATCCAAACTGATTACTTGAAAGCAGGTTATTACTCTCAAAATAATCAGCCAGCTGTCCATAGAGCAAGAGTTCCAACATTTTTGAGATGACTGGTATAATTGAAATGGGTCGACAGTTGTTCATATTATCCGGATAACCTTTTTTATGTATGGGTATACATTTAGAAATGTTAAAACTGCTCGCAAAACAATTTTCCCGTATGCACATATTTATGAGTTTTGTTAAGGGGTGTATTATTACGTCAGTTACCGCTTTAATTAAGGATGGTGATAAGTCATATATGTCTTTTGAATACTTATTCTTAATGCTTGCTACTAAATCTCTTACTTCGATGTTTTTTTTAAAATTGGATGTTTTCTTTTCTATCCATGCTGTAAACCTTCAGATATTCGTTGTTTTCTTGTAAAAAAACTTCGATTCCCTGTAGTCCTTTGGTCTTCGAAGACCATGAGCTGTAGCCTTTGTAAAATGGTAATTAACTTAGTAATCTAGAGTGATCCTTCAATTTGAAACTTCTAAAAACGAGTGTTATCCACTCCCAGACTAAGCATGAAGTAAAATTTCGAGTTTAGAAAAGCCCCGCGTAGAAAATTTGTCGAGGGTCGCGCAGCGACCCTCGACAAATTTTCACGGGGCTTTTCTAAACTCGAAATTTTACTTCATGCGCCACGCGTATAAAACACTGATTCAAGTGAAGTTAAAAATATACTATTAGGGCTGGAAATTTTTCATGGTTAAGTAACCAAATATGCATTCACAAATATTTGAATTATTCGAAAATGTAAATATTTATATTCAAATATGAATAATTAAATGATTTAAATATTCATATTAGAATATTTGACTATTTGAATTAATCGAATTCGAACCCCAGCCGTAATAGCGGATTCGAATCCTTTTATAAGGATTCGAATCCTTTTAAAAAAATGTAACGAATCCGGATCACGAATCCGTTTTCATTAAAGTATTCGAATACCTCTTTTGAATCCTCTAAAAGGATTCGAATCCGGGAATCGAATCCTGAATGATTCGAATCCTGCCCAGCTCTGAGTAATAGTAGTAAAAACCCAATCAAAATAACTTAAAAAACGTTATCTTCCTATAAATATAAAGGTACGCATCCTAAGCGGTATATTTTCGCGAAAAATAGAAAAGTAAATCGAGTACGAATAGATTTTTATTAATTTTTAAGACTTTTGTCGTATTATGATAAATTTCTGCAACTCTTTGTCAATTTTTATGTAAATAACTGCATAATTTCACCAATTTGTTTTTTTTAAAACTTGATTGTATCTGATTTGAACACAAATTATCGTAATGTATAGTATATTGAACTTCACACTAAATCAGAGTTTTATACGCGTAGCGCATGAAGTAAAATTTCGAGTTTAAAAAAAAACAAATTTCATGCTTTTCTAAACTTGAAATTTTACTTTATGCTCAAACAAGAAGTGAAGACGCTTGTTAGAAGTTTTAAAATTAATTTCGTAAAAACAGCGTATTTTACTTTAAGTTTTCAACTATTTTGAAACGGTTTTAAATATTTGAAAACTTCGGGTAAAATTAACTGATTTTATGAAAAAAAAAAAAAAAAATTGAAACTTCTAACAAGTGTTTTCAATCCTTGATTAAGCCTGAAAATTTGGATTTGCCGGCGCGCGAGCGAAGCGAGTCGCGCCGGCAAATCCAAATTTTCAGGCTTTTCTAAACTCGAAATTTTACTTCATGCGCCACGCGTATAAAACACTGATTTAATGTGAAGTTCTAAATATACTTGCATAACGATTATTTTAGTTTTATCGCCTTATAAAACACTACGTTTCCTAAAAAAAAAAAAAATGAGGACAATCATTAACAACCCCAATCAATACTTATTTTCCGAAACAAAACCGGAAATCACGCATTAATAATTCACAGAATAGTCCGGTCAGTACGTTGCTCTTTGAGATCATTTTGCTTGAGTAGCAATTACCAAACCACAACCGTCTAATTAGCACATATGAATATGAACAAACGAAACAAAACAAAAAAAAAATAATACCCACATGCAGAAGAACTGGGGCGAGAGTTGCGAAAATAAATCCTACTTTCCATTAATCGCTCATTGATTTTACGATTTTCATCCGTATACATAATTAATGATTTTATTGGGCCAATTACAAAACCAGAAGAGCATCCAATTAGTCTCGGATTAAATATATTGAAAATGTATCGTGTTTATTGTCTGATTGCAGCAATTCGTCTTAAGTCGTTAACTCCTCGATATGATCAAGTTTTCATTCCATAAGGTTTACGCAGTTTGGTCTTAAAAACCTAATTATAGCGTGAAAGGTGTTGGAAAATTGCTGTTTGGTTTTTTTTTTGAAATCTGCTTTGTTAATTGGAAAAATTAGTAGGTTAATTGAAAACTGTGGCTCTTCTGCTGTTTGTAGACCACACCACATGGTGCATTTATTCTAGGTTTCCAACCAGCAAGTTTGTAAAGACGTTATCTAATTTTTACTTGAAGTTTATTGCTAACGGAAGGCCAATACATACATAAAAAGACATAAAAAGTATGAGTACCTGACGCCCTAAGGGGTAACAAGGAATAGCAGAAGAAGAAGCCGACGACGACGAAGAAGAAGAAGCAGAAAAGGTATTAAAACTGCGATTCTTTGCGTAATCTAAAAACATATAGAAAAAGAACATACATGGGTTTTTTTGTTTTAAAGGGAGGTCGACCGCGATCTATAAGTAAAAAACTCGATATACTGTCGGCCCTTGTTTGTAAGGGATTTTTGAAATAATAGGTATACTTCAAAGCAAGTACAAATTTTGCACATGTTTAATTAAAATGTTTTCTACTCTTATGGTTGATTAATAAAACAAATATTAAACATCGCTGAGTTAGCATAAAGAGGTCCTAAATGCCAATTATAAACTTGTATATTATTAAATGTATTTTTAAATTGATAATTTTATAAACTTTATTTTTAAAATATTTATATATATTTTTGTATTGTGGAGGCTTCTACTTCGTTAAACATGTTAATTTATTAATAAAAAAACGGTTTAACTTTGTTTGTATAACACAATTAATTTGTATGTGACTGCAGTTTCGGCAAATTTAGCTTGCCATTATCAAACATATAGTTTTTATTAATAATTTATATATATTGTTTGTAATAATTTGTAAAAAATGGCGAATCCATTAAATAAATGAATAAAATAAAATAAATTACAATTTGTTTGCAATATCTACGAACGAATGCCTAGAAGCTTACAGTGTATATTTTATATACTAAAATTAATAAATAGGTTCTTTCTACTAGGGATGTTTGATATATATCGATATTTTCATGCCAAAGAATCGATATTTATATCGATATTTCATTTTCTGATATATTGCTAGTATCAATATCAGAGCTGGGCAGGATTCGAATCATTCAAGATTCGAATCCTGGATTCGAATCCTTTTAAAGGATTCAAAAGAGGCATTCGAATACTTTAGTTCACCTGGATTCGTGATCCGGATTCGTTAAATTTTTTTAAGAGGATTCGTATTCGAATACAAATGTGGGTGATTCTAATCCATATAAAAGGATTCGAATCCTTATGAAAGGATTCGAATCCTTATGAAAGGATTCGAATATTTATAAGAGGATTCGAATATTTAAAAAGGGATTCGAATACTTACAAAGGGATTTGAACCTTCAAAAGTAATTCCAATTAATTGTGAGGATTAACATGAAAAATTTCCTTAGTATGTTTTTAAATTTCTCGTTAAATTACTGTTTTATAAGCGTGGCGCATGAAGTAAAATTTCGAGTTTAGAAAAGCCCAGAAAATTTGTCTCGGATCGCTGCGCGACCCTCGACAAATTTTTACGGGGTTTTTCTAAACTCGAAATTTTACTTCATGCTTAGTCTGGGAGTGGAAAACACTCGTTTAAATGAAGACAACCTTATACAAGACTGTCTCAGTTTAAACCGAGTCGACCTTATACAGTAATGACTTTGATTTTGACGTCTTGTGAGGATTTCCGCGCGTGATAAGGTCGGCTCGGTTAAAATCGAGACAACCTTGCACAGTAATGATCTTGGTTTTGCGCGACCCTCGACAAATTTTCACGGGGCTTTTCTAAACTCGAAATTTTACTTCATGCTTAGTCTGGGAGTGGAAAACACTCGTTTAAATGAAGACAACCTTATACAAGACTGTCTCAGTTTAAACCGAGTCGACCTTATACAATAATGACTTTGATTTTGACGTCTTGTGAGGATTTCCGCGCGTGATAAGGTCGGCTCGGTTTAAATCGAGACAACCTTGCACAGTAATGATCTTGGTTTAGACGTCACGTACGGATTTCCACGCGTGACGACATCAACCAAGGTGTATAAGTAAGTTTGTCTTGATTTAAACCGAGCCGACCTTGTATTGTTTAATTACCTTGATTGTTGACGTCACGTGAGGACTTTAACGCGTGACGTCAGCAATCAAGGTGGTTAGTGTATAAGATTGTCTTAATTTAAAACCGAGTCGGCCTTGTTAGTTTAATTACATTGACTTTTCTGGCCACGCGAGGAATTTCATGTGTGGCGTCAGAAAAACTCCCTGTATTTCTCGGGACATAGATATAAAATTAAACTGAATTTGCTATGAAATTCAAACATAATAAGTAAAAACCAGTATATTTGCAATTTCACAATATTTCAGTGTTTTATCGGTTTCGCTACGCAACTAAACCAAATTTTCAGAATTTTCTAAACTCTATATTTTACTTCGTGCTTAAACAAGGACAGTAAATCTATGTTAAAAAACAAAAATTAACATTTGTTAAGATATAAACTTGTTGTCTCGTGTAATATAAGGCAAAAATAATGTCATATTATGAGAAAACAATTAATGATTTCGATAACTAACGCCATCTAATGCTTCATAGTGGCATCGTCAGTGACACGAATGCACAAAGTGCATATACAGGTCACTGTTTCGTCCACGAGCGAGCAGAACTCTGTTTGTGAAACCAGAAAACAAATATCAAAATTGAATTTGTGTTCAGTATTCCGGCACCAGGTACCCACAGACGCGATTCGGACTTCAAGGTCCTCTTCAGTGTGGTCCCGACCCAGTGCTGAGGAATACTGAACATTTCTGACTATTTCAAGCCAATATGTGAAAACTATTAATGATTTCGATAGCTAACGCCATCTAATGCTTCATAGTGGCATCGTCAGTGACACGAATGCACAAAGTGCATATACAGGTCACTGTTTCGTCCACGAGCGAGCAGAACTCTGTTTGTGAAACCAGAAAACAAATATCAAAATTGAATTTGTGTTCAGTATTCCGGCACCAGGTACCCACAGACGCGTTTCGGACTTCAAGGTCCTCTTCAGTGTGGTCCCGACCGTGTCACTGACGATGCCACTATGAAGCATTAGATGGCGTTAGCTATCGAAATCATTAATAGTTTTCACATATTGGCTTGAAATAGTCAGAAATGTTCAGTATTCCTCAGCACTGGGTCGGGACCACACTGAAGAGGACCTTGAAGTCCGAAACGCGTCTGTGGGTACCTGGTGCCGGAATACTGAACACAAATTCAATTGTCATATTATGAATTGGCTGTCATTTTATTATAAATGAAAAAAATGGGCAATGTTTTGACTGAAAGTTAATTTAAAGGTGTAAAATTGATAATATAAAGGTAAAAAAATGATATCGGTCAAATGACCATCTCCTCAGTTGATGTTGATTGTGCTCGTTTTACAACATTTTGAATTGTTGTTCGTAAAACATCTGCCCCCAAATTGGTGATTTCTTCTTCAATGTTGGTTTTTAAGACTTGCAACGTTTGTGGTTTGTTGTGGTAAATGCGAAATTTTGAAGACACACAGGGAGTGGAAACTTCAAACTGAATGCTTTAATAAGAACATTAAATGACTAAAAATGTTTTTAAAGATAATAATCTAGTTTAATATTATTTAAAGTAAAACTGACATGATAGCCACAATCTGAAAAAATGTTAAATTTTTCTGTCATTTCCCTGCTTCAAGATTTTTTCCCTGGCCTTTTAATATAACTTTCTTCTGTGGGAAACCTTTATTTTGTTAAATTGTTTTCATTGTTTTTGTCAATATTTAAGTTAATTTTATAAATTTTTACGAGTTTTGTAATTCGCCTCCTGATTTTGCCAAATTTAATGATGTCATTTGGCTTTTTTGTTAGTGTTTTGGTCAATTTGAATATAATTTCATGACTTTTCTCTGACTTTCCCGGTTTTAATGATATTCAGTGAATTTTTTATCTACGCAATTTTCAGGCATTCGTCGATTTTATAATAGAGTCCAATTTGAAGCTTTAAACGAGTGTTTTCCACTCCCAGACTAAGCATGAAGTAAAATTTCGAGTTAGAAAAGCCCCGTGAAAATTTGTCGAGGGTCGCGCAGCGACCCGAGACAAATTTTCGGGCTTTTCTAAACTCGAAATTTTACTTCATGCGCCACGCGTACAAAACACTGATTTGAAGTGAAGTTCAGAAACACACAAATACATCTTTAATCAGAGTAACAGGGAATCAGATGTTTAGTCTGTTATCAACGATGTTCAGTGTTAATAATAAATAATTAGGTTTTAAATATTATTGTTAAAACAACTGGTAACGATATTTATATATAAATGCTTGAAAAAAAGAGAATAAAATCGAATTTATTCTTAAAGGATTTGTATTCGTGATTCGAAAAACAGGATTCGAATCATATTTATCACTTACGAATCCTTTATTCGAGTAACCGTGATTCGAATCATATTAGGTGATTCGGATTCGTGATTCAAATCCTTTTTACGAGGATTTGTCCCAGCCCTGGTCAATATCATATGTTCGGTATCTTTCTGGTCGTCGAATTTAAAAAAATTACAAGGGTTGTTGAAATCAAGTAATGCTTTACAAAAATCATCAAATTTTAAAATTACATATTGATTAAAAGTATTTTTTTTTTACAAGAATATCTTTAATCAATATTCATAAATTCTGTTACTTCAATAAATCTCGAGATTTTAATAATAATAATAATAATTTTATTTCCCAACAGAAACTAACATCCATTTACAGGGAAAATATATAAGACTACTTAGACTAAGTGTAAATTTTAACAAAAAAAAAAAAAAAACAATGCTTACATACATACACAAACATACATAAAATTAAGGAGACGTATTATAATATATTTTTGATACATTTTATAAATTCTTTTGGACTAAGCATAAATATATCTGCATATTGTTGAACATCAAGATGTAACAGTTTCATGAAATTAATTGGAGAATAATTTTCATATAAACGTGTGAAATTAGTGAAATTTCGAGTTTAGAAAAGCCTGAAACGTTCAGGCTTTTCTAAACTCGAAATTTTCGTCATACCTAATCTGGGAATATTTGAAGATTTACAGCAGCATTGACGCTATAATTAGTATATGTATACAATTTGAAGCTTCAAATGAGTGTTTTCCACTTCCAGATTAAGCATGGAGTAAAATTTCGAGTTTAGAAAAGCCTGAACGTTTGGATTTGGACACAGCGTCCAAACCAAAACTCAGGCTTTTCTAAACTCGAAATTTTACTTTATGCGCCAAGCGTACAAAACAATGATTTGATGTGCAGTTCAGAATATACGCCTTTAGCATACTGCTTTAGTAGGATAGTTTGAACTTCACTTGAAATCAGTGTTTTATACGAGTGGCGCATGAAGTAAAATTTCGAGTTTAGAAAAGCCTGAATTTGGATGGTCCAAATCCAAACGTTCAGGATTTTCTAAACTCGAAAATTTACTTCATGCTTAATCTAGAAGTGAAAAACATTCGATTAAAGCTTCAAATTGAACTCTTTTAAAAAACAACGAACGAACCTAAAGATTTTCAGCATTGACGCTGTAATTGATATTTGTATACTTAAAAGAAAAACTTAATGTATGTTTAAACAAGAGGCAATGCTATAGTTTCTGCTGAATGCTTTGGATTTACGAATTGTGAAGTTTCGCATTTTTCACGTGAAGGGTTGAATGAGTTTTTTCACCATTCTTATTAAACAACATTAATATTCATGTACCATCTAGGTCTCTTAAAAGTAATTACAATTTTTTTATACCAATTAAAAAAATGGTGATGTGTCCATCATAGTACTTTCCCCGTAAATTGCGTATTAAATCACTTTTAAAATATTTGTAGCATTATTATTTTCAAAATGTCTTCAACTTTTTGATAACTACAACTTTTATTTGAAACATCTTTCAATTGGATCAACACATACTGACACAAACCAATGACTAGATAAAAAACACTATTTATTAAATATCTCAAAAACTAAGAGTGCTATGACAAAAAGTGAAGATACAAAAAATCTTTAATATTTTATTACCTACAACTTTTATTTGAAACATTTTCCAATTGTATCAACACACACTGACACAAATCAATGACTAGATAAAAAACACTATTTATTAAATATCCCAAAAACTAAGAGTGCTATGACAAAAAGTGAGTCCACAAAAAATCTTTAGTTTTTCATTTCCTACAACTTTTATTTGAAACATTTTTCAATTGTATCGACACATACACTGTCACACACCAATAACTAGATAAAACACACAACTTTTGAAATATCTCAAAAACTAAGAGTGCTATGACAAAAAGTAAGTGAACAATACATCTTCATTTTGTTATTATCTACAACTTTTATTTGAAAGAATTTTTTGTTTGATGAACATTTATTGAAAAAATCTGAAAAAACTGAAAAACGCTAAGAGTAAAATACCACTTCCGGTTTTCCGATTTTCACCAAAAGCTTTTCAGTTCTTCCGATTGTAACAAAAAGCTTAAGTTTCAAGTTTCATCTCGATATCTTTAGCGGTTTTTGCGGTACAGCGCACACAGACACACACACAGACACACACAGACAGACAGACAGACAGACAGACAGACATTTTTCAAAAATGGTCTTATTCGACTCAGGGGACCTTAAAACGGATATTTCCGCTAACATTTGTATTACATACGGGGGAAAGTAAAAACAGAATATGCGAAACATTTTGCAACTTCGCGTCTGCTTCATAATTCCAATGTTGTAGATGTAGATTTATTTAATGTCACTTTAGGACAGCTCCGCAGTAAACTTTTAAAATTAAATGATTTTTAATATATTGTTACTGTGTTGGTACCTATTTAATTATATTGACGATACTCTAAAATTGTATCATTTTACTGTGTTATTGTGACTATTCTCACTTTCCCTGATTTTTTACATGTAGTATTGTTTCGCTTGTGAATGCGATTGTGTCTATTTTATTGTATTTATTTCATAATTTATTTTTATAAACTATATTTTATATTATTATTGTAGAATGGTGAACCGTAAATAAAGATATTTTATTCAAACTTAAGCAATTTGTTGAAAAAACGGCGTTAATCGAAGTGAGTGCAATTTTTGCAACGTTAATGGTTTTAAACGTTTCCACAATTGCAGCACTCCCATGCGGTCTGAGTCACTCTAGGAAGGTGAGAAATTCTCATTACATTTTTTTAATAAACGCGTAATGATTTCGTGGGTGAGCGTTAATTGCGAATTACAAAGCGATTTTCAATTAAATCTTCATTGTTTTCCGGCTTTTTTAAATAACGGTGAACCGATTACGACCGCAGTAATACTATTAGTTGCACGGGGACTTTTTTGGCGATTGCTTTCATAATTATGTCCAGTTCTTATGGTTGAGTTATTCGTCGGCGTAAAAAAATTCATAAAACTGCCAACATGAATACAATCTTCAGTTATGCGGAACAGGAGAAAATCGCCGGCCTTGTGTTTGTATAGTACTTAAAACCTTTCCTCCGATGTCATTACATAAAATCTCATGTTGCCATTTCTGATCGAAATAAATTGTTAATCTAATTAGGGTACGGGTGTAAAAATAGCGCGCGCGCGCCTCCGGAGCTTTCTTTTCTGTCCATCAAAACGCATTTTCTAAATTCCAATTGACTTAGCCATTTGCATCCAATTATTTCATTAGCGCCGCAAACAATGCATCGGAGTGCACGTTTTGCACGTCTTCGAGTGTTATAAAGGATGCGTCTGTAATTGAAAAGCACTTATGGTTATTGGAAATAAAGTTAATTATTAGCGAATCGCGAGAGGAAAAAACTTTCTATGGTTACAATAGAACTAATTCAACGTTAAACGCAGACTTTCAAGTTTCGCAATGTCGCAAGGGGACACGCAGACATTACTCTGCGGTATTGTAACATTGAAATACTTCCACATCCGAGAGACGGTTTCTAATCTGCACACAAACATATACAATATTGTTCTCAGCTTTCATCTCCACAATAAATTCCGCTTGTTTGCACGGATAAAATATGCTACTACATACAATATCCTCATTACTAAAACACCATCTAAACATGTCTCAAAAAATATACGCTCTTTCATAATACACTTATCTTCTTCTTGTTTAGTAATCTTGGCAGCTAGGCCTTTAAACAACCAGTCACTAATAAACTTATGTTACAATAGTTTCAACTTAAACACAACTTTACCATGACGAGAGTATTAAAATGATCAAATGTATCTGGATTATTATTGTTTAAAAACAAGGAAACGTCATTTGATGACCTGAGGTTCAGGTTTGTAAAAAAATGGCTAGGTTAAGACAGCATACTGTCTTAAGTACGGCCTTATTTTAGGATAAAATATTTCGAAAAAATTGATATATTTCAAGCAAAGTACAAACTTTGTAATCATCTCATTAAAATGTTTCCTACTCTCACGGTTGTTTAATAAAAAAAATTAAACATCGCTAAATTAGCATAATAATGTGTTTCTACAATATCTACATACAGAAAGTTTTATATAACACCGAACATTTTCATAAAATACGATTTGACACCTTTAATTTTAGGTTATGTGTAAATTGGGTTGCCTATATGACCATTACAAATTGTATCTAATCAATTGCAATTAATGCCTCAACTTGTACATACAAGAAGTTTTTCTTTTAAGTAATGTCCCAATTACAGCGTATATGCCGTAAATCTTTAGATAATCGTTGTTTTTTTTTTAATGAGTTCAATTTGAAACTTAAAATGAGTGTGTTCCACTCCCAGACTAAGCATGAAGTAAAATTTCGAGTTTAGAAAAGCCTGAAAATTTGGTTTGGACGCGTAGCGCGAAGCGCGGAGCGGCCAAACCAAATTCTCAGGCTTTTCTAAACTCGAAATTTTACTTCATGCGCCACCGGTACAAAACACTGACATATTACGATGTTTAAAACTCACCGCTGAACTTTACATCAGTGTTTTGTGCCGGTGGCGCATGAAGTAAAATTTCGAGTTTAGAAAAGCCTGAAAATTTGGTTTGGCCGCTCCGCGCTTCGCGCTACGCGACCAAACCAAATTTTCAGGCTTTTCTAAACTCGAAATTTTACTTCATGCTTAGCCTGGGAGTGGAAAGCACTCGTTTAAAGCTTCAAATTGTATTCTTTTAATAAACCGAGCGTGGTAAAACGTCTGCATATGTATACTTAAAGAAAAATTCTCGTTATGAAAATATTCGGTGTTACATAAAACTCTCTGTATAAGAAAACACACATTCAGTCACATTGTAAAATATTCCTTTGCAAAGATTTGTAATTTGGTTCATTCATATATTTACTTAAATAATGTCACTAGGATGCTGCGCATACAACAGTTTTTCAAATTTTCGAAAAATTCAATATCACGCGACATTCCAGTAAATTTATTGTACGATAGAAATAAATGGAAATAATATAAGTCTTCGAAAAGGAACATTTTACAATGTGATTGATTTAGTTTTCCAATATTTTTTAGTAGGGGTACAGTTTTACCACTCCAAATTTACCAATCCATTTTTACCACCGCATTTTTACCACCATACTTTTTTACCGCTATACAGTTTTACCACTAATATTTGTACCAATAATTATACAATAAAACACTTTTTTACAAATAAAATCAGTTTTATTCAAAATTGTTTGTTGTGACCGATCGCCCTTAAGTATTCTGCAATTTCCCCCAAGGTCCAATTCCCGGAACATTGCCTCGGTGTCTCCCTGTTCTTTTTGAAGCTCGACGACAAAAGCATATAGGCTAGGATGATCCCGGCCGACGACTACAGAAAAACGGTTATGCCATCCTTCAGACATGTTGTTCGTGCGTGCCGTATTCTGCAGAACTGCCTGATACATGTTCCACAGCATTGGCGGATATCGCGGGGATGTGGCACGTCGTCTTCCTCTTGCTGGTTTGCCTCGTACGTAAATGTTCTCGAAGTACGAGTGACCAACGATTTAGGCGAATGACAAACCGATAATGACATTGACAGGTTACGAATTGAAGTTGTCATTTGTTATTCTAATTCGATTTTAAATAGCGGTAAAATATTGGTGGTAAAAAGAATACGGTGGTAAATACGTTGGTGGTAAAAAGAATTGGTTGTAAAAAAGGGACGGTGGTAAAAATGGAGTGGTAAAAATGGGGGCCAGTCATATTTTTCATTGATATTGCCAAAAAAATCAAATTCAAGAGGTGATTACGCTACGTTACCAATGTTCAATATTTTTTTTTATGAAAAAACGCTAACAGTAAGGAAATATTTTATTGAAACAAGTACGAAGTTTGTACTTTTTTTCAAATTTACCAATTTTTTCAAAATATTTCATCCCTAAATAAGGCGACTTATTCATTTTGTCCACATCTGCAATAGGAACTTGGTCTCATCTCTAAAATCTTGTCCATACTGTTTGATGTTTATAGAAATTCAATTTTAGGCAGTGACTTAATTTCTAATTTATAAACGTTAGCAGAAATAAATACACTTTATTTGTTTCGCATATGTTTTAAAGTTTACCAAAAATATTTCTTAGTACTTGCAATTATCTTAACAACTCAACTTACATCTATTGATAACAGAATTTAAAGTAATTTAAATAAACATGTTCTTAATGCAACTGGGGAAAAAAATGTCTATCAAAACACAAGGAGTTTTTCTTTTAGGTATTCGTACCCTTATGTACTGTATAAGCTGTAAATCTTCAGATTCATCGTCTTTACAAAGAGTTCAAATTGAAGCTTAAAACGAGTGTTTTCCAGTCCCAGGTTAAGCATGAAGTAAAATTTCGAGTTTAGAAAAGCTTGAAAATTTGGTTTGGTCGCGTAGCGCTACGCGCTACGCGACCAAACCAAATTTTCAAGCTTTTCTAAACTCGAAATTTTACTTCATGCGCCACGCGTATAAAACGCTGATTTCAAGTAAAGTTTAAAATATACTACTAAAATAGTATGCTTAAGACGTATATTCTGAACTTCACATCAAATCAGTGTTTTATACGCGTGGCGCATGAAGTAAAATTTCGAGTTTAGAAAAGCCTGAAAATTTGGTTTGGCCGCTCCGCGCTTCGCGCTACACGACGAAACCAAATTTTCAGGCTTTTCTAAACTCGAAATTTTACTTCATGCTTAATCTGGGAGTGGATAACACTCGTTTTAAGCTTCAATATCTAAATATTTACAGCGTATACATAGGTAAACTTAAAACAAATTCCTTCTATATTATTTATTGAATCAATAAAAAACGAATAGTAAGTTCTAGAAATTATTAGAATTAATTATTAACTACCAAACTAATCGATTTTATACCAACTTTTCTTTGACAAGCCGGTGTGGACGAAATAAGTAGGTCCTTAAATAAGGATCTAGTTAAGATAACAATAAGGAGAGTTTTATACGTTTAGACAGCGGTCGATTTCCTTTTAAATTTGCAGGATTTCAATATATTTTATAATTTTCTTTTTCAGTGACCCCCCCTGGCAATAACTATACCGATTTATTTATCACTATGACGTACAGGTAATGTATTTCATGTTAAACATTAAATTGTTTATCAAAACATAAAATATTTCACGCTTCACTGATGAACTATTTGAAGGTTACGTTTTATCAAAAGGTATGTGACATTTTCTGGTACATAAAGATTTTCTCAACAAAGGTGGAGTACTTAAAGTTATTTATCTTTTATGATAAATAGTCTGAGTGTTTTGATAACAATTTCCTACAGGAAAATAAAATGAATTATAAAAGTTACATATCTGTATGTGGAAGGTAAACTACACCAAGTGACATTTTTTTCAAAATACGTTTTTTATAATGTTAGAATCAAGTTTTTTAGCCTATAGAGAGGTAAATACCACTGAAAATTTAAAAAATGTGACTTAGTGTAGTTTACCTTCCACGCCAGATATAAACATTTGATGGAAAGAGATGATCTTTTATTTATTAAAATATTCTAGTTTTTCAGTGTGATCTAAAATGGTACAGTTGGTAACATTAACATGTCTCTGAAAGTGGTTGGAAAACATAAAACAAAAAAAAACTCTTTTTTTATACATATATGATCTGGATCATTTACGTAATCTACTTTGATCAGCTTTAAAAAAGAACTCTAAATTATTCTCTAAAAGTACTGTGTGAAAAGTTGAAAAAACGCAATATTGACATTTTGTTAAAAGCTGAAAAGAGGCAATATTGAAATTTTGTTAAAAGTAAATTCAAACCTCTTTGAACAAAATAATCTAAATTAGTCTCTAACAAATATTGTCATTCTAAATGATTTTTTTTTGCAAGAGTAGGTACTGTCAAGCTAAAAGTTAGCAATTTTGAAATGTATTTGAAAGTGAACTCTTACCATAAAACAAAAGCACTAATAACCTTTCTTCACACTTTTATTTGAATTGCCAAATGTACCGGGTGAGCAAATAAGCGAGGTAAGCGGCTGTATCTCAGAAACTAACGATCGTAGAGAGTTACGGTAAAAAATTTTATAGGTAAAGCGGGCAAAGGGAAAATGCTGGAAATTATTTTCAAGTTTCTAAGATGGCTGCCAGTGGGCGTTTCCACCATCTTGAATTACATAAAGTTACGTTTCTCGCGATTTTCCCCAATGAATATAACAAAAAAGTATTTGCGTTTTAATGTTAACTTAAAGTGGAATATTTTTTGTAAAAACAATGTTTCTCTATCTTTCGAAATAAAGTGGTGGAGGGTATTTAAATAAATGTCTGTAACTTCGAAACGGCTTAATGGATTTGGATAAATTTGGTATCATTGAAAAGAGCATTTCTTGGGCCTTTAGGTTTCTCGTAATTATGACAGTTGTGACCTACACGGCCGCCGATAGAGGGCGTTATTCAATATTATAACCAAAATATTGGATTTTCTCAAAAAATTTAAATGCGATGATATGATTTTTTTTTAGACTAGAAAATAGACAAATGACCAACCAATAAGCCTGCGCAAACCGCATCTTAATATCTAATAATAATAATAATAATAATAATAATCTTAATAATACAGATATTAAGATGCGGTTTGCGCAGGCTTATTGGTTGGTCATTTGTCTATTTTCTAGTCTAAAAAAAGTCATATCATCGCATTTAAATTTTTTGAGAACATCCAATATTTTGGTTATAATATCGAATAACGCCCTCTATCGGCGGCCGTGTAGGTCACAACTGTCATGATTACGGGAAACCTAAAAGCCCAAGAAATGCTCTTTTCAATAATACCAAATTTATCCAAATCCATTAAGCCGTTTCGAAGTTACAGGCATTTATTTAAAACAACATTCAAATACCCCCCACCACTTTATTTCGAAAGATAGAGAAAAATTGTTTTTACAAAAAATGTTCCACTTTAGGTTAGCATTAAAACGCAAATACTTTTTTGTTACATTCATTGGAGAAAATCGCGAGAAACGTAACTTTATGTAATTCAAGATGGTGGAAACGCCCACTGGCAGCCATCTTGGAAACTTGAAAATAATTTCCAGCATTTTCCCTTGCCCATTTTACCCGTAATTTTTTTTACCGTAACTCTCTACGATCATTAGTTTCTGAGATACAGCCGCTTACCTCGCTTATTTGCCCACCGGGTACACATATGATCTGGATTATTGACGTAATCTACTTTGATCAGCTTGAAAAAAAAAAAAAACTCTAAACTATTCTCTAAAAGTACTGTGAACCTAAAAGTTGGCAACATGCAAATATCTTTGCGAAATTACTGCCAATCTAATAGTTGAAAAAAAGCAAAACTGAAATTTCGTAAAAATTAAATTTAAACCCCGTGAAACAAAAGAATCTGAATTAGTCCCTAACAAATATTGTCATTCTAAAAGAAATTTGATTGCAAGAGTAGGTACTGTCAAGCTAAAAGTTAGCAATATTGAAATATCTTTGAAAGTGAACTCCCACCATAAAATAAAAGCACTAATAACCTTTCTTCACACTTTTATTTGAATTAACAAATGTGCATATGTAAGTAGTTAAATTCCTTTATCTTCACTGTTTTATTCTAATTTTAGATGTACATTGCAGGCACGATGTACCCTTTTTTAATAGTTTAACGTATTGAAAAAGGGCACATCGTGCTTAAAAAGTACATCTAGAATTAAAATAAAACAGTGAATATAAAGCAATTTAACTACTTACATATATATAAATAACACTTCACGTAACTTTAACAAGAATATCATTGATTACCAAATGTACATTATGGATACATTATCAATGGATTAAGACAGTGTTAGTCCATTAATAATGGTAAATTTGTGTCCGAAATGTACATTTGTTAATTCAAATAAAAGTGCAAAGAACGGTTATTAGTGCTTTGTTCGTCAATTTAATCTGAGCTTCAATCAATCAATTCATAATACAAAAGACTCTGAACTAGCCTCTGTAGCCTCTGAACCTCTGAACTAGCCAATGTAGCCAACTTTTGGATTGACAATACTTTTTAGGGATAAAGTATTATCAATCTAAAAGTTGGCTACATTGATATTTCCTTGGAAAAGTGCTGTGTATGCAAAAAAATGTATTTGACATTTAATAAATCAGCTGCTGGTTTCATTAAAACGTTACATTTTTCATAAATTGAAGTTAAAATTTTACTCTAGTTCTGAAAAATATATGTATCCGTATCTTATGAATAACAAACGAATATATATTAATTATTTATCGCTCGTGATGATTTTTTTGAGTATGTATGTACAGCTTTGAAATTTGCTGAAAAAAAACTAACATTCGAGGCTAACTAACACCGTTTCCGTTATTTAAATTACAATCCACTTTATACCAGCGCTATTTAAAAAAAAGTTAGTCATGGTCGTGAGCATCATGATTCCACCAAAACCCTTGACTCTCCGGCGTTTATTGTTTACTTTTCACTTTTCGCGGATGTTGCGCAGCGACGAAAGTTGACGTTGTAAAAATCCGCAATTCTCGGAGGCCCGGCGACATTTCACTTTATTTGTTCAATTAACTAAAAATATTGTTCCGACTTTCACTCGCATCTTCGCCGGGCCCAATTTATTTCTAATCCGCGACCACGCGCGCGCTAATTGGCGCGTCGTCGAAAATCAAAATAAAAACGAAAATGTAAAACGGGCGAATTCGACTTCGCAACGCATATCCTTATTTACATAATACCGGTAATCAAACTATTTGAATGCGCTCTCGACTTAATCATGCCCTGCGTATACGCTCTAGATAGCGATTTTATGATGATATTCACTCGGCTAGGCGGTACCGCGTACATTTTTTTGCATTAATTGGGCCGTTCTGGTATGCCATTCGAAGTGTACTATGAAATCAACAGACTTTGTAATTGCACAAAGTCATTTTCATTGGTCGGACTTCGCATATTACTAAACTATACACAGTAATCAGATCGTGAATTATTTAAGCACTTCACAAAAAGAATATTAAATTAGTTCATGCATTTAAATAAATGATTGTATTTACAGTGTGATCGAAAGAGACGTATACAAAATTACATTTGCGTTCAGTATTCCATTCCGGCACCGGATGCCCACAGACGCGTTTCGGACTTCTAAGGTGCTCGTCAATGTGGTCCCGACCTTGTGCTGAGGAATACTAATGATTTCAGACTGTATCAAGACTATGCATGGATTTTTTCTTCTTACTATACACATGCTGATATATGTATACGCTGTATTTGTTCAGGTATTCGTTGTTTTTAAAATCGTTCACTTTCTAACGAGTGTTTCCACATCTTGATTAAACATGAAGTAAAATTTCAGACTTTTCTAAACTGAAAATTTTACTTCAAGCGCCAGGCGTATAAAACACTGAATTATTGTGAAATTCAAACTATTCTTGTCTAACAGTATATTCAACAAGATAAATTCAAATTCAAAACTATTTGAATTCGAGAAAATAAGCTTACGCTTCTTATAATTTGCACACTTTAAATATAATATATAAAATTACGAAAAAACTATTCGTGAATATGCAAACAATGTCTTAATTAATAAGACAACTTAAGACGATAAATATCCATTGAAACAACTACTTCCCGTGCAAATACACCTCCGGATATTGAATTATACAAGTAAAAGGACTTGGATTAAAACTAATGTCTTAGGCCATATATTTCACTCATTCCATTTCTGTGTACCTGTTCATTCCAAACACAACACTTTTTCCAAATAAGTTTATTTTAATTTATTCCTAAATTGTTTAAAACGCCATAAGCAAAGCTATACTGAAGAGAGATAAATCTCGAAACGCGTCTATAGATGGCCTAAGACATTAGTTTTAATCCAAGTCCTTTTACTTCTAATTTTTTTGTTAATTCTCCTTTCATTTTAAATGTGTATTTGTTAGTTGGTTTGAAGAAAATTTGACCTAAACGTTACATATACTTTAATAGAGCGTTGTAACAAATCAAATTAAATAAGATTTTAAATATTTCATTGTATAATTCAATATCCGGAGGTGTATTTGCACGGGAAGTAGTTGTTTCAATGGATATTTATCGTCTTAAGTTGTCTTATTAATTAAGACATTGTTTGCATATTCACGAATAGTTTTTTCGTAATTTTATATATTATAACAGTATATTATTATTCTTGCTTAAACAGTACATATTTATTACTGATTTAGCAGTGAATTATTAATTAATTGCACAATATTTCAGTGTTTAATACGCGTGGCGCATAAGGTAAAATTTCGATATTTGTTTTTGAGTTTCGTGAAGAGTATAATCATAAATAATTAACACTGTTGTATCCTTTCTTCACACTTTATTTTCTAATGGTTAGATATATATTTCAAGTGCTAAGCACTCATTTTCAATAACAACTAACCATTAGAAAATAAAGTGCGAAGAAAGGATACAACAGTGTTAATTATTTATTGTAAAATTTCGAGTTTAGAAAAGTCTAAATTTGGATTTGGACGCTGCGCATCCAAATCCAAACTATCCGGCTTTTCTAAACTCGAAATTGTACTTTATGCTTAATCAAGGAGTGGAAACACTCGTTCGAAATGTTAAATTGAACGCTTTTCAAAAACAACGAATACCCTGATAAATTACAGGTAAGCATCGGGATATATATACGTAAAAGAAATATTCACTGTATAAATCCTTTGTTTTGTAATGCCTATATTTTTTTACAAAATAATCTTGATTCTCAGTCTTTACAATTTTGTAGGTAGACACCACTTTGTTGAGTTTTGTGAGATTTATCTTTGTTATATTTATTTATTTTTCCTAATGTGTTGGTGGTTTTAAATACTACATTATTATTATTTTTTATTATTTATATCATGTTGCAAGTGTTATGTTTAATTAATTTCTCACTTAACCCGCGGTGAAACATTTTTAAATCTAATTCTGGATATTTAATTAAAACACTTGGTTTGTTTTCACTAATTTATAAATTAGTGAAACAAACCAAGTGTTTTAATTAAATATCCAGAATTAGATTGCAAGTGTTATTTCTTTTATAATTTTTAGTAATGTAGGATGTATATTTAGTTAGTAATTATAGTATATTGTCTATATTTTAGTTGGCGGAATATCTAAATGTTTTGTATGATTTATGTAAAAAGCCGTACTCCGTTAACAAACATTTAATAATTAATTTTTACTAACATTTTTCTAACTGTATTGCTTTTTTTTTTCTACTAATGTTAAGAAGAGTATTTTTTCAAAGAGTTGTCCTTATTTAATATAAATGAATTATTTTATTTCTTCATTTCTTTGTTTTTTGTGTACTATTTTTTCAATAATTGATTTTGTAAAACCATTTTTATTGGCAATTTGAAATATAATATTTAATTATTTTTGATAATTCCTTTGTGTCATTCCATTCATTTACTTTTCTATTAATAAACTGCCTGACTTTCTCAATTACCAGTAATTCGGTAAATTTGTTATTCTAAACTGGTTTACCTATAATTTTCCTATAAATCATGATACGTTGTTTTACAGGTAAAAGTTATTAAGCGCATAGACAATTAATAGCATTTAAGCCCAGTTGCACCAGAAAACGTTGAACTGGTTCATCTCTGACCTCAAGTTCAAGATGTCAGTTCCTATTGTTCAAATGTCACTTTGAACTTGAATTCAGAGATAAACCAGTTCAACATGTTTAGTACAACTGCCCCTTAATGATTTACATAGAACCAGGGTTTCCACTCCCAGACTAAGCATGAAGTAAAATTTCGAGTTTAGAAAAGCCCCGCGTGGAAAATTTGTCGAGGGTCGCGCAGCGACCCGAGACAAATTTTCACGGGGCTTTTCTAAACTCGAAATTTTACTTCATGCGCCACGCGTATAAAACACTGATATAAGGTGAAGTTCATAAACACATAAGTATATCTTTATTATATTTTTTCCTAATGTGTTGTTGGTTTTAAATACTACGTTATTATTATTTTTTTATTATTTATATCATGTTGCAAGTGTTATGATTAATTAATTTCTCACTTAACCCGCAGTGAAACATGTTTTAATCTAATTCTGGTTATTTAATTAAAACACTTGGTTTGTTTTCACTAATTTATAAATTAGTGAAACAAACCAAGTGTTTTAATTAAATATCCAGAATTAGATTGCAAGTGTTATTTGTTTTATAATTTTTAGTAATGAGGATGTGTATTTAGTTAGTAATTATAGTATATTTACTTGGCGGCATATCTAAATTTTTTGTATGATTTATGTAAAAAGGCGTACTCCGTTAATAAACATTTAATAATTAATTTTTACTAAAATTTTTCTAACTGTATTGCTTTTTTTCCTACGAATGTTAAGAAGAGTATTTTTTCAAAGAGTTGTCCTTATTAAATATAAATGAATTATTTTATTTCTTCATTTCTTTGTTTTTTGTGTACTATTTTTTCAATAATTGATTTTATAAAACCATTTTTATTGGCAATTTGAAATATAATATTTAATTATTTTTTATAATTTCTTTGTGACATTCCATTCATTTACTTTTTTGTTATTAAACTGCCTGACTTTTTCAATTACCAGTAATTCGGTAAATTTGTAATTCTAAACTGGATTACCTATAATTTTTCTATAAATCACGTTAAGTTGTTTTACAGGTAAAATTTATTAAATGCATAGACAATTAATAGCATTTAAGCCCAGTTGCACCAGAAAACGTTGAACTGGTTCATCTCTGACCTCAAGTTCAAGATGTCAGCTCCTATTGTTCAAATGTCACTTTGAACTTGAATTCAGGGATGAACCAGTTCAACATGTTTGGTACAACTGCCCCTTAATGATTTACATAGAACGAGGGTTTCCACTCCCAGACTAAGCATGAAGTAAAATTTCGAGTTTAGAAAAGCCCCGCGTGGAAAATTTGTCGAGGGTCGCGCAGCGACCCGAGACAAATTTTCACGGGGCTTTTCTAAACTCGAAATTTTACTTCATGCGCCACGCGTATAAAACACTGATATAAGGTGAAGTTCATAAACACATAAGTATATCATTAATTAGAATAACACGGAATAAAATGTTTAGTCTGTTATTAATGATTTTTATTGTTAATAATAAATGTTTGCTTTTTTTCCCTCTTTACCCACTGTGAGTAGAAATATGTGAACCGTTTTTTTTACTTTTAACTTATTGTGTCCCAAGACAACTAGTTTTTGGGAAATACTAGTTGATTTCTTTGAATATCATGGTCCAATTTAATTTATTATCATTTGTTGCACATTGTCCTTTATATTTACTGATTTTAACGTGTTACACTTTATCGAATACTATTTTCTCATTAATCACTTGGTAAAACATTTTAAAATATAATGGTTTGTAAATTAAATTCACTTGGTTTTGTTTCACTTATATGTATTTTATTTTCTACTAGTTTCGGCTTAATGCCATTATCAAGAATCCCAAATTCTTGATAATGGCATTAAGCCGAAACTAGTAGAAAATAAAATACATATAAGTGAAACAAAACCAAGTGAATTTAATTTACAAACCATTATGTGTTACACTTTGTTTGTATTTAAATCTACTGATTTTAATATGTTGTGTTTGTTTTGTAATTAATATATGGTAACCTTAATTTTGTGACGTGTGTTAAATATTTACATGTACTATTTTGGCACAAATAAATGATTTTTACTTAAGATAAAAGGTTGGACACCCCTGGTCTAGACTATTTAGAGAACTGTATGTTTTAACTGTTTAACTATTTAGAGACTTCAGTTTAAGGCCTTAGTTGGCCGCCTAAACTACAGATTCTAGAGATGCGAGTACAGAAGCAAAGGCTGCTGTCTGGCACCTTAGAGTTTTATGTTTATAAATTATAGTCTACATTTTTTAGTGAAGAGTTCACAGTCTATACCTTTCCAACCTTAAATTGAAACTAATTAATATCAAATTGGGAATAAATAATTTCAAATCGGGACTGAACAAATTTAAGTTAAGAAATAACATTTAAATAATTTAACAAAATTTAAATTTTTATATAGGACAGGACAGTTAGAGTTTTAAGTTTATAAATTAGAGACTACATTTTTTAGTGAGGAGTTCACAGTCTATACCATTCCAACCTTAAATTGAAACTAATCAATATCAAATTGGGAATAAATAATTTCAAATTGAGACTGAACAAATTTTAGTTAAGAAATAACAACATTTAAATAATTTACCAAAATTTAAATTTTTCATTTAAAGTAGTATATATAGGACAAACAGGAAGAACTTTTAAAATTAGACAAAGTGAACATAAAAAAGCAATAGTTAATAATAAATTTTAAACTATACTTTCACAACATTGTACAGGGTGGCCCAAATTCGATGTTTAGGGTATCTCGGTAACCTGAAGGGTTAGAAAAAAAAATAATATAAACGTCATGACCTCTTTTTACGAGACAATAATAATGGCGTAGATAGATCATGGCTAACTTAATTAGTTTGGAAGATATCAGGCGTTTTTCAATTGTTGGCTATTTTAAAATATGTCTTTATCTAAATAACTATAAGATATCCAAAAAAACACTTCGATAATTATTTATGTAGTTTTCAGCGTAGAATGCAGTGGCGTACTTATTTTTTTATTCGAACTTTTAATTTCCGAGTTATGATATAAAGTTGCATTTTTTTAAATGAAACACCCTATATATTTTAATGTTATTGAATAGCATATTAAATTAGCTTACATTTTTCTATAAATTTTTTAATTTTTTTTTTTATTGAAAAATTGTGTTTTTAACTCTAAAGCTTTTAGATAAATATTTGATAATACATACTATTATAATTACAGAGATGTTAATATTATTTATTGATAATGAAGTGATCTGTAGACTCAGTAACTGATCGCAGAAGTCTTCAAAAATGATAAAATTAATATTTAAACTAACTTAGGTTTTAATATAATCGTTTTTTTTTGCGTATTTTTACGAATTTTTGTTAAAGCTAATAAAGCTAATGTAAAGCTAATTTAAAATGCTATTTAATAATATAAAAACATACAGGGTGTTACATTTACAAAAATGCAACTTTGTGTCATAACTCTGAAATTAAAAATTGAAATAAAAAAATAAGTACGTCACTGAATACTACGTTGAAAACTACACAAATAACTATTAAACTATTTATTTGTATATCTTATAGTTATTGAGAAAAATACGTATTTTAAAATAGCCAACAATTGAAAAACGTACGATATCTCGAAAACTAATCAAGCTAGCTATGATCTGATATTGTTATTTTCTCTGAAAAAGAGGTCATGACATGTATATCAGATTTTGTCTAACTATTCGGGTTACTGAGATACCTTATAAAAACATCGAATTTGGGCCACCCTGTACAGAACATGACAATTTTTGTAATAATATAATTTAAAATTTTTATATTTAGGTAATAAGGGACGTGACTTAAATTTCCGAGAGAGATTAGAAATAAACAGAGCGACGAAAAGTGGAAAAACCACCCTTAATAACATCGAAATTAACTGTAAAATTTGTATAAATATCGGTACGTTTGTAAAATTTTATACACATCTCCTTGACAATGACCTAAAGTCGAAACTAGTTGGAGTAAATATTAAAGGTTACTACTTTGGAAGTAAAATTAAAGTGCAAAGAAAGGTTATTAGTGCACTATTTATCAATTAAATTTGACGTTCACGTAACTTATTCAATCAATTTTAGAATTTAAAGTTCTCGATTTGCAATTTGATATTGATTAGTCTGAATTTGGAGTAAAAAAGGTATAGAACTTGTCCACTCCCAAATTAAGCATGAAGTAAAATTTCGAGTTTAGAAAAGCCTTAAAATATGGTTTAGTCGCGTCGCGCTACGCGACCCAACCAAATTCAGGTTTTTCTAAACTAGAAATTTTACTTCATGCGCCACGCATATAAAACACTGATACAAGGTGAAGTTCAAAAGCACATAAGTACTTCTTTAATTAGAAAAATACGCAATAAAATATTAAAGTATCTAGACAGTCATTCTTCTTTCTAAAGATGTACTTTAGTGTTTTTTAACTTCACTTTATATCAGTGTTTTATACGAGTGGCGCATGAAGTAAAATTTCGAGTTTAGAAAAGCCTGAAAATTTGGTTTGGTCGCGTAGCGCTACGCGCTACGCGACCAAACCAAATTTTAAGGCTTTTCTAAACTCGAAATTTTACTTCATGCTTAATCTGGGAGTGGAAACCCTCGTTCTAGGTAAATTTTGTACATTGTTAAGTGCTCTGTTCTGAAAAGGTTAGGAAACACTGCTCTATACCTTTTCAAGTTCAAAATGATGTCTTGCTAGATTCTCAATCTGCAGTTGTTTATTCTCAATTTGATTTTGCTTATTCCCAATTTTAACTTGTTTATTCCCAATTTGTTTAAACTGTTCGCTATGATTAAAGTTCCAATTTGAAGTTGTTGATGCCCAATGTGATATTGAATTCAAAAAGGTGTCGGGGTACGTTTGTAAAATTCTATACATATCTCCTTGACAATGACCTAAGGTACTTTGGAAGTAAAATTAAAGTGTAAAGAAAGGTTATTAGTGCATTATTTATCAATTAAATTTGATGTTCACGTAACTCATTCAATCAATTTTAGAATTTAAAGTTTTTGATTTGCAATTTGATATTGATTACTCTGATATAAGGTGACGTTCAAAAGCACATAAGTACTTCTTTAATTAGAAAACCACGCAATAAAATATTTGTAGTATCTAGACAGTCATTCTTCTTTCTAAAGATGTACTTCAGTGTTTTTGAACTTCACTTTATATCAATGTTTTACACGAGTGGCGCATGAAGTAAAATTTCGAGTTTAGAAAAGCCTGAAAATTTGGTTTGGTGTTTTTTAACTTCACTTTATATCAGTGTTTTATACGAGTGGCGCATGAAGTAAAATTTCGAGTTTAGAAAAGCCTGAAAATTTTCAGGCTTTTCTAAACTCGAAATTTTACTTCATGCTTAATCTGGGAGTGGAAACCCTCGTTCTAGGTAAATATTGTACATTTTTAAGTGCTCTGTTCTGAAGAGTTAGGAAACACTGCTCTATACCTTTTCAAGTTCAAAATGATGCCTTGCTAGATTCTCAATCTGCAGTTGTTTATTCTCAATTTAATTTTGCTTATTCCCAATTTGAAGTTGTTTATTCCCAATTGGCTAGACTGTCAGCTATGATTAAAGTCCCAATTTGAAGTTGTTTATTCTTAATTTGATATTGAAGTCAAAAAGGTGTTAAGCAGTGGCTCTTAACCTTTTCAGAACAGAGCACTTAAAAATGTACAACATTTACAGCGATTTTCAATTTTTGACTGGACAACTTCTATAAGTCTTTGGATTGAGTTACATGATATTAACTTTGATTAAAACACTTGGAACCTTTCTTCAACAATTTATTTGTAAGCAGATATACATTTCAATAATAATAATAATCCATGTGATAGGGAATCCAGGTAACCAAATTATGATTAAAAGAAAATCTTAGATGGCATCTCCATTTGCAATATTATTAATAATCAGCTATAATATTCCTAAATATTAAGTACGCTATCAATTGATATATGTTATTATTTTATTTAAACGTAAAAACCTCCTAGATGCCACAAACTGTTTCGCAATAAATCCTTAATTTAATTTTTTGGCGTCCAAATAATTACATTGGATGGACTGTCTGTATAATCGTCTGTGGTACTATGGTATGCAATTATATGCAAATTTTACTTCATGCTTAATCAAGGAGTGGAAAACAATCGTTGAGTAAATGTGAAAAATAACACATTTATAATTTTTTGGTAAAACCACATTTATCTCAGTTCTAGATTTTTAATTTTTATAATACTTGTTTTGCAGGCATTTTCTGCAATGGCACCGTATTGTATTTTCCAATTGTTTTTTGTTTTGTGTAAAAGGGTGTTGAAGTGTACGTGCCAGGACACTTTGTACGTATCGTTTTCGAAAGGGCGCTAAATTGATTTTGTAATTAGTATTCTATTCGACGACAAAAGGGTACGGACATGAGGCGCGCGTTTGTGTCTTTTTAATCTGCGTATGACATGGGTAAAGGTTGAGGTCATTGAATGGCGGCAATAATAATAAATACGTTACGAATATAAATCATGCAATCGGATCGTAGTATAAGGGAGAATTTCACTCACTAGAAGAGAAAAATAAAATTGTTGATTTGGATTCCATCGATTAGGCTGATTCGTTTTTAATAGTTCCGCTCAATGTTATGAAATGCGCGCTTATTTTTTACGTAATTACCGGCTTGAATTAGGAAAATAACGCAACTTTTTTTTAGTATTATTTCGCGAAAAGTAATTAAGCGCGGAACAGAACACACCCCGGGGTGAAAAGCGAGTACTGAGAATGAACGGTGTGTTCTGGTAATTAGGTATGATATAAAATAATTAACAACATGCTCTAATATACATATAAATACGGCGTAATATATGAATTTGGAGCACGTTCTAAAGCGGACAATTAAAAATAATTTATATAAGAGTTTTAATATTTGTACCGTAAGGAGGACAGACAAAAAGTTACGTGCTGGTCATTCCGATGCGTTTTTCGGTGTAACCCAAATAAATGCATGAACTTACAAATCCAGACATTTCCCATGGGCGCCACCTGTAGAAGGCGGGCATCGAAATCCAACCCCGCGAGGTCTTCCTGAAGCCGCGAGATGTCCATGGTTAATGCCCTCTCGGGCACCAGGAACATGTGGTCAGTTAACATTTCCCTTGTGTGAGCCCTTTTAGTAGCACATAGAGCACGGAAGGCCACTAGTTTTAAAACCGAACTTCAATTGGCAAACGCACGGCGCGCGGATTAAATATAAACTGATTACAAACGTAACCCGCGACCGTGCGATAACCACTCCAAAATACCGATAAGTCCCGTCCACAAGAGCAGAGGCAGAGGCACTTGGCTGATATAATTGTCTTATATTATTATTACGGTATATTTTTGGGCACGTATCGATCATAGCATAAACATGCTTGATTTGTAAGCAAAGGCCGAGCTTCACGAACCGACTTCGATGAGTTGAGTCGCGCGACTGAAACTGAATCAAGCCAAGGAGTCCGTCACTCCGTACACCGTCGTCCGGTCCGTACTGGCAGAGGCAGAGCACGCTGCTCGGCCCGTGGCCACGCTACCGTTTTCCAATCCAAGAAAGTGCTACTCACCACCTATACCATACCTACACCCATCTCATCCATCTCAAACCTCACCGAATTATCAAAGCTGTGATAACGACACACCCACACGGATTCCACTTCTACATCCACTTGGCACCCAGACACACGCACCAACGCCAAATCCAATAAAAATAACTATTTTTTTCCTCCTAAACACAACACTACCATTTTCCTTTCCTACATTCCCAATTAACCACAATAAAATGCGCGCTTTGATGACCCAATAATTACACCAATTAAAATTTATTTGTTCCAAAAATCCTCCGACCGTGAAATAATAAATCATCCACTGAATTGGTTACCTAAATGTTTATTAATACCGACTTTCACATAAACTTCGGATTAAAGAAATTACACACTCCACGGGAAACAAAGAATAAACAGTTTTCGAGAGCTGCAAATTAAACGGCCATTATATTACGCGATCCCGCTGCGCTTTTAATTCTTATATCGCTACACGTGTTTTAGCAACTTACTGATATCACTAATCGTTAATTGCTTCATGGCAATACCTAATTTAGAAATTAATGTAATGATAATGATAAACAGAATCGAGAAATTAGTTTATTACGTATATACAATGAAGTCGTTTACAAAGTTGTACACATAATCAGTATCAAAAATATTGGTAATTCGAATTGATTAATTAAATATTCCGCAAAGATTATTTTAATATTTATGATTAATTATTTTTTTATTATGCAAACGTATTTTTTACAGGGAATATTCCTTTCAAATTTACATATCTCTCCATACGCTGTAAAATTTCAGGCATTAATTGTTTTTAAAAAGAGTTCAATTGAAAGTTCGAAAGAGTGTTTTCACTCCTTGGTTAAGCATCAAGTAAAATTTCGAGTTTAGAAAAGCCTGAACGTTTCGATTTGGACGCTGCGAATTCAGGCTTTTCTAAGCAAAATTAAAAAAAGGATTGCTTGATCAGTATTTAATATGTGCTGCTTAAGCAGGGTTAAAAAGTACTGCTAAACAAGAATATGTTATATTTCACAATATTTCAGTGTTTAATGTGCCTGGCACATGAAGTAAAATTTCGAGTTTAGAAAAGGTTGAATTTGCGTTTAGGCTTTTCTAAACTCGAAATTTTACTTTATGGTTAATCAAGGAGTGGAAACACTCGTCAGAAGCTTAAAATTCAACAATTTACAAAAACAACGAATATCTAAACAAATACAGCGTATATGTCGCCATATGAATATTTTTTAATTAAATTTACTATAATTAGGCTTAGGCAGCAAGTGGCGTAGCATTGTTTAAAAATATTGAATTTTTTAAACAATGCTACGCCACTTGCTACCCAAGCCTTATATAGTAAATTCCATTTGATGCGCAAAAATGCCAAAATTTGTAACTTTACGATTAACTTTATGAATGAGGGCGATATAGCCGCCAGGGCTGTACCTGTAGCGCCCCGATTCATAAAAATAATCGTAAAATAACGCATTTTTATGCAAGAAATTCAGGCTTGTGGGCGCCGTTTGCTATCGGCGCCCAAAACTCAACTTGATTTTATAATCGATCTAATGTTAGATGTATGAACAATTTTATACAATTCTATAGAAAACGCAATTTTCCTTTTTTTGCAAACATAGTTTTGCTTATGCAGCCAATCAAATGGACAATACACCAAGGTTATTTCGATATTGCTTCGGTATTTAAGATACTGCTATGTGTACACAATAGAGTTGACTCATCAGGTGCGTGTGGTGGCATTTTACTAGAAAATGCTGCCAATTAACAAAATCGCCTAATATGTTCTTGACTTTACAGGTGTTATTTTGACAACAGTGGCGTATTCAGCTCATAATTCTGGGTTGATACCAATACGAAAATCATTCTATAAAACATGAAATACAATCTTACAAAAAGTATATACATTAAGAATCGCCGGGTTATTCAATGCTCCCTTGTTTCACAAATATGTGTTAAATCAATACAATAGTTGGTGTGATTCCCAAAAAATTTACAAAGATAGATGGTTTAGTCAAGTTTTTGGAAACCTTGATCTGGTACTTGTTTCTTGCTCCTCAGTTATCAACGGCGGAAATAAGTGAATCAGAATATGTGAACCCATTTTTTAAATGACGTCTCGTGGGGGCTATTCACAACACCGATGCAATTTGGCGTAGGTGAGAAATCTCACTGAAATTACGTCATATTAAGAAGAATTGACCAAACCGTATACAGTAAAATGACGCCATTTCAGTACGACTTCTCACCGATGACAAATATCAGTGTTGTGAATAGCCCCCAGAATTTTAAAATTCGAAATCTGGTCACCATGGCTTTGCAAATTTAATTTTATGATGTCCCTAAATCTTTCAAAAAATCCAAAAAATTACGATGTTTCCCAAAACACATCTTAAAATCCTAATTTACCCCCATTTTGAGGAGAAAAACCCCCAATCTGGCAACACTGTCTTAAGAGGTAGTTAACGCTAAATGATAATTATTGGAAAATATTTACCAAGTAAGAATAATTAATTGAATGTTATCACATGATATTTTAGCACAGAATAATTCTGTATTTGATGAGAAATAATAACATAGCGGCAATAAATAAATACTTGTAATCATAATAATTTGATGACGAGTGTTGTCTTCTATTGGGGGTTATCCAACCGCGGTGGTGTACTGAATACAAATTCAACGTTGAATATATATTTGCCTGGAAAGACAAATATCCTACAGCAATGTATGGAGTTCACCCATTACGATAGCCTTTATTGCCTGAGCCATTAAATTAAAGTTAGCCTTTCCTCTTGTATGGAATGTTTGTAAAAAAGTAATTTTCTGTTTTCCTTGAGAATAAACAAGTCGAAACTTGTTGGAAGAAAAAAAAAAACAAAATATTAGTGAAATTTAAACGCGCTTTCTTTTAAAATTGTAGTTGAAAATTTGCTGAGTCCAACACAGGTACCGACCGTATTCCAATTACTTATTATTAATGTTTACTGAGATAAAGCACTGAAATTTAAAAAAACACTATTAAAAGGATCACAATTTTCAAGATAACCATAAAACTAAAAGAGCTATGCCAAAAAGTATATTAACATTAAATCTTTATTTACCTTGTGTTCGAAAGATGTTTCGATTATGTTAACCATTTACGAGATACGAAGAAAACGCTAAGAGTAAACATCCACTTCCTGTTTCGGTTTTCACCCAAAAGTTGAAGATCGCGAGATTTTATGGAGTAGAACCCAAATGCGAAATTTTATGAAAATCCCATAAGCCGTTTTTGCTGAAATCTCTCTAAAGAAACGACTAAACAGACCGAAGGACGTACATCATTGAGATAAGAAAATTGAATTTGAGTTCAGTATTCCGGCACCGGATACCCTGTGGGTATCTGGTGCCGGAATACTGAACTCAAATTTAATTTTGATATTTATTCTCTGGTTACACAGAGTATAGCTCCATGGACGAAACAGTGACCTATATATGCACTTGTGCATTCGTGTCATTGACGATGCCACTATGGAGCATTAGATGGCGTTAGCTATCGAATCCATTTAATATTGAGATAACACTTGTATAACGAATAATACCGTAAAAAAAATAGGAGTCAATTTTTGAGCGATCACAATACTTCCCTTACACAGAAGTGCTTTCGTAAAAATGTTTCACCACGTAAAAATGAAAAACTTATTGAAGCCACATTTATTTCACTTGGAATTTTGCCACAGTGATGAGAACTAGTAAATCATCAACGCGAAAACCCCACAGATTGCTATAATACTCAAATAAATGCAATTTAAGTATTTATTTATCACGGCCCAATAATTGATTTCTAAGTAATTAAGTAAGTTTAATAATTCGTCATTTTCGATAATCTTATCAAAAAATCAATAGCTTAATGGGATTTATAGGACTTATTACAAAGTACAACAATAATTTAAATCAATTCTTTCATAACGTTGTTATCATTTAAATTAATCTGAAATGTGCTATTATTATTATTGTGCATTAAAAATTTGAACAACAGATCTGTATTATCTGTGGTATACAAAAATAAATAAATAAACCAAGCGATCAGATGAATTTATAATTGAAGTAGGCTCTGACTTTTTTTGCAGTTGGCAGTTTTCAAAAGTTGCGACATAAATAACTCAAATTATTTGAATCGTCAAATTAGCGTCAATATTTATGATGTGCTGCCCAGTGTTACCACCCTTAATTCAAGCTTCATGGCTTGCTTTATAATAAATTCATTTGATCGCCTGGTAAAACATGTATACGAAAATAAATACTAATTCGGTATCAGATTTATCTTTCTTCTGAAAAAATTAAGGAAAGCATGAGACAAGTAATAACATGTCAGCTTGTCCTCTAAAAGTCAAGTTAGTAATCTACAAACAATTTAATTTGAGAAAAAACATTGATTGTGTTCCATATGGGAAAGGATCATTTACAAAGAAATGGAGTACTATAAACTATTAATTAATACATTATTTGGTAGTGTTTTACTGATTTTCTGTTTTGAACTGTGATATTGGTATTGTGAGAAAATTTCAAAATAATGCAACGGTCAGTAAAGAGAACACTTGATCAGCACTAAATAGTTTTCGCATTTTTAGGATTACTCAAAAAATAGGCGAAAATATGCCAGACGCTGATATTGTCAGCGTCTGGCATATTTTCGCCTATTTTTTGAGTAATCCTAAAAATGCGAGAACTATTTAGTGCTGATCAAGTGTTCTCTTTACTGACCGTTGCATTATTTTGAACTTTTCTCACAATACCAATATCACAGTTCAAAACAAAAAATCAGTGAAACAATACCAAATGTATTAATTAATTTAATTTTCTATATTAATTAATTTAAAAATCTTCGTTTACACATAACTTATATTGTACATAGAAATAAATATAATAAATGTATATGTTAGTATGTCCTTGTCTGGGCTATCGACCTATTCTATTCTCCCCTAATTAAGACTAATTCATATTATTTTATGAATGTTGTACTTCACCTCACATAAGATTAAACAAATATTTTTTTAAAAATGGACACTCATTTATAGACAAGATTTTTTTTTAAAGTAACACATATTTCAGGACAGAGGAAGTATAAATAAATTTAAAATGCCTCTTGATTTCCTCTTGACAAAGGCTACGTAGCAGAGCTGGGATGAATCCTCAAAAACGGGATTCGAATCACGAATCCGAATCAACTTATATGATTCGAATCACGAATACTCGAATAAAGGATTCGTAAGTGAAAAATATGATTCGAATCAAAGATTCGAATCCTCATTTTTGAATCACGGATACAACTCCTTTAAAAATAAATTTAAATCTATTATTTGTAACCAGTAATATTTTATTCCATCAGTTTCAATTAACAAAAATGTTCATTTACCGACTAAATATCTGATTATATAATGATTTTTATTAATGATGATATATGTGTTATTGAACTTCATTTTGAATCTCTTTTATACGCTTGGCGCATGAAGTAAAATTTCGAGTTTAGAAAAGCCCCGTGAAAATTTGTCTCGGGTCGCTGCGCGACCCTCGACAAATTTTCTACGCGGGGCTTTTCTAAACTCGAAATTTTACTTCATGCTTAGTCTGGGAGTGGACAACACTCGTTCTTAGAAGTTTTAAACTGAAAGATCACTCTAGATTACTAAGTTTATTACCATTTTACAAAGGCTACAGCTCGAAGGACCAATCATGGTCTTCGGAGACCGAAGGACTACAGGGAATCGAAATTTATTCACAAGAAAACAACGAATATCTAAAGGTTTACAGCATGGATAGGAAAGAAAACATCCAATTTTGAAAAAATATCGAAGTTGGGTTGGTTTTCAGTGCGTTTTTAACTTCACTTTAAATCAGTGTTTTATACGCGTGGCGCATGAAGTAAAATTTCGAGTTTAGAAAAGCCCCGTGAAAATTTGTCTCGGGTCGCTGCGCGACCCTTAACAAATTTTCTACGCGGAGCTTTTCAAATGGGAGTGGACCGTCAAGATTTTCTACATGTCGAGATTTTCAATATTTCTAGATTTATGTCGATTTATTCACAGTTTGTTATTGTATTAAATGCAACTTTAATATTAAATAAAAACGGTTTTTTTAGAAATAGAATATTCACCCATTAATAGCCGAGCAAATTATAAAGTTAACTCTAAAAGTTAATTTTAGGTAAAATTTGCCATCTTTTTCTATGATTTCAATGCATGATTTATTATATTACATACGTCGATTTTTTAAAAGAGTTAAATTAAAAATTCAAACGAGTGTTGTCCACTCCCAGACTAAGCATAAAGTAAAATTTCGAGTTTAGAAAAGCCCCGCGTAGAAAATTTGTCGAGGGTCGCGCAGCGACCCGAGACAAATTTTCACGGGGCTTTTCTAAACTCGAAATTTTACTTCATGCGCCACGCGTATAAAACACTGATTTAAAGTGAAGTTAAAAATGCACTGAAAACCAACCCAACTTCGATATTTTTTCAAAATTAGATGTTTTCTTTTCTATCCATGCTGTAAACCTTCAGATATTCGTTGTTTTCTTGTAAAAAAACTTCGATTCCCTATAGTCCTTCGGTCTCCGAAGACCACGGTTGGTCCTTCGAGCTGTAGCCTTTGTAAAATGGTAATAAACTTAGTAATCTAGAGTGATCCTTCAATTTGAAACTTCTAAGAACGAGTGTTGTCCACTCCCAGACTAAGCATGAAGTAAAATTTCGAGTTTAGAAAAGCTCCGCGTAGAAAATTTGTCGAGGGTCGCGCAGCGACCCGAGACACATTTTCACGGGGCTTTTCTAAACTCGAAATTTTACTTCATGCGCCACGCGTATAAAACACTGATTTCAAGTGAAGTTAAAAATATACTATTAACGTGGGATATTTTTTATGGTTAAGTAACCAAATATACATTCACAAATATTTGATTTATTCGAAAATTTAAATGTTTATATTCAAATATCAATAATTTAGTGATTTAAATATTGGAAATATTGGAAATATTCGAATTGGAATCCCAGCCTTAATAGCGATGATTCGAATTATTTAGGAGGATTTGAATCCGTGTATGAGGATTCGATTCCTTTTATAAGGATTCGAATCCTTTTATAAGAATTCGAATCCTTTTATAAGGATTCGAATCCTTTTATAAGAATTCGAATCCTTTTATAAGGATTCGAATCATCTACGTCTGGATTCGAATACGAAACCTTTAAAAAAAATGTAACGAATCCGGATCACGAATCCGTTTTCACTAAAGTATTCGAATACCTCTTTTGATTCCTCTAAAAGGATTCGAATCCGGGAATCGAATCCTGAATGATTCGAATCCTGCCCAGCTCTGCTACGTAGTCATAAAAATGATATTCTAGTAATGACAAGATTAAAAAAAATCGTTCTAATTTATATCTTGAATCTTGGAGGCGTTTACTTCGTACATTTTAAATTTTTGATATAAAGTAAACACTTAACTTTTTTATACCTCTTTTATTTTGCTTTTGTGACTAGTTTCAATTACACGGTAATCATTATCAAACTAAGTCACAAAAGTAAAATAAAAGTAGTATAAAAAAGTTAAGTGTTCTAATTTAGTTAAATTATTGTAAAAAAAATAGTATAAAATATCAATAAGAAAAACACTGCTAATAAAAGAAATTAATGGACTTACAAGGTTTTTCATCAGTGTAAATTAGTATAATTATGTGATACGAGTGTGTGTTCTAGGCTATTAATATGCACTTTATTATCTCCATGCTTTCATAAATTTACATTCCTGTGTGCTTAAATTACAATAATCCTGAAGATCATTCCAAGTCGTTTAAGTAAAATTGATTGAAATTCAATAAATTTAATATGATAAATCCAGTCTTCAGGCGTGGAGCAGTTGGAGCAGGCTGCTTTAGGCGTTCGAGTTTTGAAGGCGCAAAATTAGGTTTAGGTTAGACAAAATAAACATTTGTATAATTTATTAACGTAAAATTAAGCCGAATCTGGTATGAATGATAAACATATACTACTAATTGTTCTTTTAAATATGCATACCTGTACAGCGATTTTTTTTAAAGTATACATTTCTCGATACATACCCTGTACATTTTCAGGCAATCATTGTTTCAGACATCGTTCAATTTGAAGCTTGTAACAAGTGTTTTCCAATACTTGATTAAGCATAAAGTAAAATTTTCAGTTTAGAAAAGCCTGAAACGAAGCGACCAAATTAAATGTTCAAGCTTTTCTAAACTCGAAATTTTACTTCATACGCCACGTGTATAAAACACTGATTTAATATGAAGCATTTTGAGCTTTAGCATATTGCCTTAGCAGTATATTTTAAACATAATAATAATAGTTCAGTGTTTAATACGCGTGGCGCATGAAGTAAAATTTCGAGTTCAGAAAATCCTGCAAATTTGGTTTGACCGCTCCGCTTCGCGGAGCGGCCGAACTAAATTTTCAGGCTTTTCTACACTCGAAATTTTACTTCATGATTAATCTGGGAGTGGAAAACACTCGTTAAAAAGTTCAAATTGACCGATTTTTAGCAACTAAGAATGTCTGAAAAAATACAGCTTATACATCGGGATATGTATACTTAAAAGGAAAATCCCCTTTACATATCCCGATGCATACTCTGTAAGTGTTCAGGCATTTGTCGGTTTTTTCAATTTAAAGCTTCTAACGAGTGTTGCCACTCTTGATTAAGGATGAAGTAAAATTTCGAGTTTAGGAAAGCTTGAAAATTTGGTTTGGTCGCTCCGCGAAGCGGAGTGACTAAACCAAACTTTCAGGCTTATCTAAACTCGAAATTTTACTTCATGCGCCACGCGTAGAATACACTGATTTAACGTGAAGTTAAAAATATACTGCCTTAGCATACTGCTTGAGCAGTATATTTTAAACTCTACAACATGTAAGCGTTTTATACGCGTGGCGCATGAAGGAAAATTTCGAGTTTAGAAAAGCCTAAAAATTTGGGTTAGCCGCTCCGCTTCGCGGAGCGACCAAACCAAATTTTAAGGCTTTTCTAAACTCGAAATTTTTCTTCATGCTTGATCAAGGAGTGGAAACACTCGTTGGAAGCTTCAAATTTAACAATTAAAAAAAAAACACAACAAATGCCAAAACATTTACAGAGTATGCATCGGGGTATGTATACGTAAAACAAAATCTGTAAACAAAATATTTTAAATTTCACAATATTTCAATGTTTTACACGCCTGGCGTGTGTAATGAAGTGTAAAGAACGCAAATTAAAAATCATCCCTGAATAACTAATTGACATAATACGAATATAATTATTGTTTTGGAAAGATGTTTATGAATAAGCCCGTGTCAAAATTAGATGGTCACTTGGCCATGAACCAAATTGGACGGAAAACAGGCCGGAGCAACAATTAAACGCTTCGGGTGCTATAGTAATTAATTATATCCCATGACCAGGATAGGAATCCCCGTTTCGGATTCCTCTGACCTGAAGCCATGAGAATGTCCCTGCAAATTTTGTCCGTGAACCAAGGTGCAATTAAAGTCCAGAATATTAATATCACGAATCATCTCATCGGAAACCCAAACATTTCCTTGTTGGTCTCCAGAGGTCAACAAGGAAATTCTGCAAGAAAATTGTTAACATTTCCATTTTGTTGCAGAATTTTCTCCGAGATCAACAAGGAAATCGTTGTGTTCCCGCTGAGATAATACGTAATATTAATATCACGAATCATCTCATCGGAAACCCAAACATTTCCTTGTTGGTCTCCAGAGGTCAACAAGGAAATTCTGCAAGAAAATTGTTAACATTTCCATTTTGTTGCAGAATTTTCTCGGAGATCAACAAGCAAATCGTTGTGTTCCCGCTGAGATAATACGTAATATTAATATTCTGCGTTTTAATTGCACCTTGGTTTATGAGCAAAAATAGATGAAGAGATATTTTTTCCAAAGTATGAAATATCTTGAACTCATTTCTCACTTAACGCTTGGTGAAACATGTTTAAACAATTAGATCAAATAATTACCCACCATGGTTTGTTTCACAAAAATCTAAAAAACAATTTTTACTCCGATTAGTTTCGATTTTTACATCACTTTTAAAGAATAATACGAATAAAAGCCGACAACGGTACATATACAAAAAAATGGTCTAAATCAGGTAAGAGATTCCCTCTTACCTCATTTAGACCTTATTTTAATAAGGGGGAAGTCCAAATTTTTGACCAATTTAAACCAATATTTGTGCTGTTGTCGGCTTTCATTTGTAAAGGGTGGTTCAACAGAAGCTTTCATTTGTAAATGGTGGTTCAACAGGAGCTTTCATTTTTGTTAATTAAAAAAACAAGCATTTTTTTGGGAAATGTGATATTTTTATTTTAATCCGAAATACAAACTATGTTCTTCCGATGATAATGGTCACTCTGTGTCTGAAGTATACATTTGTAATTCAAATAAAAGTGTGAAGGAAGGTTGTGAGTGCTTTGTTTGTCACTTTACAAACTATGCGATTAATAATCTGCGAAATAGCCCGCCTCAGCTCTTCTTACAGGAAATTATTCTTTGAGGAAATTTCTCATCACATTTTCGCACAATTGTGGGTCTATTTCGCGAATGTCGGCTCTAATATTGTCTTTGAACGCTTTAATTTTTGTTGGAGCATTCTAATAGACTTTATCTTTAAGATAGCCGCAAAGAAAAAAGTCCAAGGGTGATAAATCGCATGATTTCGGCCGGGGGTTGAAGTCACCATATCGAAAAATTAGACGGCCAGGAAACTTTTCCAATAATAACTTGATTGTTTCGCAACTTGTGTGGCACGTAACCTCATCTTGTTCAAAAAAGGTGAAAATAAATGTTGTAAGTCTTTAGACCCAAAACTTTGAACAACATACGGTGCAGGTTACCTGTGGATACGCCCAGTTGTTGTAAACGTCTTCGAGTAGATAAACGGTACGGCTAGATAAATTACCTATCGAACTGTTAAAACTAATCGATGAAGATAAAACAGATAGCCTGATGGATCTGTGCAACACAATCTATAGAACAGGTGTTGTTCTAGAAGAATAGCTAATCTTCTGGAACAAAACCTGATCTATAGATTGTGTTGTACAGATCTATCAGGCTATCCACATTCATAACTTTGCCGAAAAAAACAAAAGCAACCGAGTACAGTGATCACCTATAAGCCTAATGAGCCATACATTGAAGCCCTTTCTAAAAATAATACACAACAGAATCTGTGATGCGTCTATATCCATATCTAAGTTTATCTGAACCAACACATTGGCACCAGAATGCACCTTCTTATAAACTATGAAACAAGCGAATGCGTCTATATTCATATCTAAGCATATCTGAACCAACACATTGGCACAAACAGTTTGTTCCAAGACCATTTCTAAAGTCGAAAGTTGCACCGATCTTCCTCGCTATGGAGATCGGTGCAACTTTCGACTTTAGAAATGGTCTTGGAACAAACTGTTGGTGCCAATGTGTTGGTTCAGATATGCTTATATATGAATATAGACGCATTCCCTTGTTTCATAGACTATGAGAAAGTGCATTCTGGTGCCAATGTGTTGGTTCAGATATACTTAGATATGAATATAGACGCATTCGCTTGTTTCATAAACTATAAGAAGGCGCTCGATAAGGTTCGACATGACAAACTGTTAGAACTTCTGAAGATAAAAAAGAGCATAGACATAAGAATTATCAATCAGAAAGTAAACTTCAAAGTAGAAACTAAATTGGTAGAACTAATCAAAATTCGTAGTAGAGTTAGACAAGGGTGCATTCTGTCTCCAAGTCTCTTTAACCTGTATTCGGAGGCTATATTCGAACAAGTGTTAGCCGAAGAACAAACTGGTATAATTATTTACGGCAAACGCATAAATAACATCCGGTATGCAGAAGACACCGTCCTATTAACCGACAACATCACACACTAGGAGAGTGAGTGAAAAATATCGCCTGAAAATGAACACCAGAAAAACAAAGTTCGTGATATTCTCTAAATCTAAAAATGTTTTAGCGAACCTGAATGTGGGTAACGCTACAATAAAAAGATCAAGCTACAGATACCTAGGCACCTGGTTAAATAACGAGCCGACATGAGCCAAGAAATATGTGGTAGAATTGAAATTGCAAGAGTCACATTCATAAAAATGAATAAACTGCTTTGCAATCGCGACCTATCTTTACTCTTGAGAACCAGGATTCTAAGGTGCTACATATTCTCAACCCTTCCATACGCCGTCGAGGCATGGACACTAAAACAACGAGATGTTAAGAGAATAGAAGCTTTCGAAATCTGGTGTTACAGGAGAATGGTCAAAATATCGTGGAGGGAGAAAATCAGTAATTTTCACGTTCTTACGCGGATGCACAAAGAATGTGAAGAGCATGAAGATAAAAAAACTTCCAATAGTTGGGCCATGTTATGAGGAGGAAAGGTATTTGTTACTACAGCTAATAATACAGGGTAAGATCCAGAAGTCGTAGCGTGGGAGGAAGGAGAATATCCTGGCTTCGTAATCTAAGGAAATGGTTTGGATGCACTTCCAACGAACTGTTCAGGGCAGCTGTTATAAAAGTTAGGATTGCCATGATGATTGCCAACCTCCGTTAAGAGATGGTACCATAAGAAGCCTCACTTTCAGAAAAATCAGCAATATTTTTGGTTGATCTGGCTGGACGACCAAGGGTTAGTTACATTACATCCGAAACTTGACCGAGACGTTCATATTGGCCGATAAAATTCACAATTGCTGGACAAGAAGGCGCTTAATTTTGGCCGATATCAGTACGAATTTTGCGAACTGTCTAATTTCAATGTGTTATGCTAGTATTTATCTTTCCATTTTCATTAACCGTATAGTTTTTACAACTCGAATGTCAAAGAATAACGGCTGCAAATTTAACACAAGATAAGTAGTGCGTAATATAAAATAAAAGCTCTTGTTGAAACGACCTTTACTATTCTTTGAAAAGGATGTAAAAATCGAAACTATTCAAAAATTGTTTTTAAATATGAAATGTAAACAGTTAACAGTAAAGAGTCTACTAAGACAATAAACAACTACTTCTTGGATATTTATAGTCTTAGTAGGGTCACTAATTGAGACCTACTGTTTGTGGTTTATACGAATTTTCTCGTAATTTTATATTTCATATTCTGCAAACTAAAAGCATAAGCAAATTTTATTCGAATTCAAAATAGCTTTAAATTTGAATATTTTTTTTTTTTGGGTTTTATGTCATCTATTTCCGCTGCTAAGGCCAATCATGACGCCGGAGATTAGGTCTACAGCTATCCGGGAATTTTGCCGAACCCGGTGGGAGTTCCAACCCACCGGTAGGGATCTTTAACGTGCACGCACCATCCAGGCAGTACACGGGTCCTACATGCATTTAACGTCATATCCGAGAAGACGGAGTGTTTGGCATTTTTATCCTAACCTATATAAATGCAGACAACTTGTTAGGCCGGTATTTGAACCCCGGTCCGTGGCGTGGCAGTACAACACTCTAACCACTACACCACCAAGCTGCCCAAATTTGAAATATACTTATGGGTATTTTTAAATATTTGTGAAACAAACCACAGTGGATAATTTTTCTATCTAATTATTTAAACGATTTGCGAAATGATAAGTCAAAAATTAGAAATAAACACTATGTTGTGTAATTTATTACCTAAAAGTAAAATATGCTCATTTGTATTTAATGAACGCCTATCCTATTCATTCCTCAAATATATTCAGTGTAATGATCTAATAAACGAGTAAAACGGTAAACGCTCTACGTTTTAGGTGTGGAAGTTTACGGTAAACTAATCGGAAGTTGCGAATCGAAGAAAGTGGAGGAAACGCGATAGCCAAATATTATATTAATTCGAGGAACACGCGCGCCATTATACACACTGCATACCATTAAATTGGCCGGTGATATCATCAAATGGCAAAAAAATTGAAAGACTTTCTCTGCAATTTAAATTTTAAACAATTTCACAAAAATTAAACATGTTTTTTGCCGAGTTAGACATAATGCGGGAATGTATAATCTGATCAATTAATAGGGTGAAAGTTCGTTTTTGCGAGAACCGTTTAAATATTTCGCGCGAAGTATTGATTTAAGGCAAATAGGTAATTAACATTCAATATATTTCTAAACAGTTTCGAAACATAACTGGATATGAATAGGGATTGTAATACCGAATTACACGTAAATCGTAATAAATACTCTCTAAAATATAGAGGTAATATTTGTCATTATTAACAATTTTTCGGTTTATACCTGAATAAAACGCGAGTTAAAAGCATCGATAATTGTTTAAAACACTGATTTCAGGCAACCCAATACCGTTAATGTATGTTGGGTTGTCCATAATCATCGTATGGGTTTTTGAACTTCACTGTAAAATAGCGTTTTATACGCCTGGCGCAAGAAGTAAAATTTCGAGTTTAGAAAAGCCTGAAAATTTGGATTTGCCGGCGCGACTCGCTTCGCTCGCAAATCGCAAATCCGCGAATCTAAATTTTCAGGCTTTTCAAAACACGAAATTTTCCTTCATGCTTAATCAAGGAGTTTATTCTGATTTTGATATTTTTGTGATGCATTTCCCGAGTTTATGAGAATTATTAAAAGATTGCGCTGTTGTCATTAATATATATATATATATATATATATATATATATATATATATATATATATATATATATATATATATATATATATATATATATATATATATATATATATATATATAATTATACATTATCTTTAGTATTTAATTGTTATTTTGTAAAAGATTTTTATATTCTGTAAAATGGTATATTTGTTATGATTTGTAACTAAAAAAATAATGCTGTTGTTTATAGTGATTTATAATAAAAAAAGAATGCGGTTGTTTATTTTGATTTACCGGTTAATTATCTGTAAACCGATTTCGATTCACAAATCTTCCGAATTACCAGTATTGAAAAAATCGGTACATTTACAAACCCTAGATACGAATGATTTTCTACAGTTGTTTCAATGTAGCATCCATTTATAATCAATTAATTTCAATTGAGGAGAGAAGTTAACTTGATCAAGTTTTATTTAATAAAATTAGTTAAGTAGATTTGAATTTAAGTGATAATAAGGGGTTTGCTACGCATATACATAGTATTCATTATTTTTATTTATTATCCAACAGTTTACAGAAAATAATTACAGGATCAATTAATTTAAAAACATATTTGCGCTGAAAAACTCGATACATAATATATATTTACGATATTGTTGGTAAAACTAAAAAACTACTAAATGATTTGTTTTGAATTTAGAAGATGTGCACCTAGAACCAATCAAGGTGATTAAAAGAAGAGTTTTATGTGTGTCGATTAAATTTGATATATGCTGTTAATGATGTTATAAACGTATACTTCTGATCCCATGGAAGAGGAGTAAAAAACTCATTAAAAGGAAGTTACATATCCCCATTGCCTCAGAGGTGATTACCGAACTTTTTACACTCGCGACAAAAGTGATAATTGTTTTTTGACATTTTTGCCCGCTAATGCATTTCATCTCACCCGTAACGCTTTTCATCAGTTTCTCTTTCCTTGATTTACTTTTTCACCGCCACCTGACCTTGTCCACTTTTTCTATGGACAAAACCTTTGATATCATTAATACCATTAATAACCAGTGAGTTGCATTTTTGTGCCTGGCACTTTTTTCCTTCGCTTTGTTTTAACTAGCCAGTCTCATTTTCTTATTAATACTTAATTCTCATTTATTTTCTTGTTAATACTTAAACGTCAATTATTCTAATACTTTTGAAAATCGCATGTTGTTCTTAATCTCTGTTTAATTCGGCGTGGACAAAGAATGTCCTTCGTTACGCATGTTTCCTTGTTTCTATTACAATAGTGGTCCTTCAGAGGATCCTTTATATTCGAGTTTGTTGCTTTGCTTTGATGAATTCGCGTTATTCCGCTAAATTTCTACAGATTATTACGGCTCAATTAGGAAAATTTTGAATTTCCTGTATTTCAACTCCGTACTTGAAATATTTTCCAACCATATTTCGTTTGATTGGCGTTTACTTTGGGATCTATTTCTTTTAAGTATACAAACAGGGATTTTTTTTTTCAAGTATACATATTGGTTGTATTTATAATGAGTTCAATTAATAATTACTCCACTCCTTGGTTAAGCATGAAGTACAATTTCGAGTTTAGAAAATCCTGAAAATTAGTGTTGGTCGCTCCGCCAAATTGAAAGGTTTTAATAAATCAACGAATACCTAAAAATGTACAGTGTAGGTATCGGTATACAGGGATTTTTTCAAGCTGTTAAGTTTTAGACATTCACTGCTTTTTTTAAAAGGGTTCAATTTTAAGTTTCGAACGAGGGTTTCCACTCCCAGATTAAGCATGAAGTAAAATTTCGAGTTTAGAAAAGCCTTAAAATTTGATTTGGTCGCTCCGCGAAGCGGAGCGACCAAACCAAATTTTCAGGCTTTTCTAAACTCGAAATTTTACTTCATGCGCCACGCGTATAAAACACTGACGTATTGTGAAATTCAAAATATTCTTGTTTAGCAGTATATTAATTAAACAAGCTATTGATAGTGCTCAAAATGTACATTTACCATAAATAAATGTTTTTAGTGAACGAAGCGTTAGTGTTTTATTAAGTTTAATTATGTTAATCTCTTCACGTAAATTAAACCTAATACATAGTAGTATATTTATTAATACTGCATAAGCACTATATATTTACCTAACACTGATTTAGTAATATGTTTTTAATTTCACAATATTTCAGTGTTCTATACGCGGGGCGCATGAAGTAAAATTTCGAGTTTAGAAAAGCCTAAAAATTTGGTTTGGCCGCTCCGCTTCGCGGAGCGACCAAACCAAATTTTAAGGCTTTTCTAAACTCGAAATTTTACTTCATGCTTAGCCTGGGAGTGGAAACCCTCGTTTAAAACTTCATATTGAACGCTTTTAAAAAAAGCAATGAATGTCTAAAATTTTACAGCGATACATCGGAATATGTACACTAAAAAAAATCCCTATATACCGATACCTACATTGTAAGTTTTTAGGTACTCGTTGATTTTATAAAACCCTTCAATTTGAAGTTCCGAACGAGTGTTTTCCACTCCCGGACTAAGCATGAAGTAAAATTTCGAGTTTAGAAAAGCCTGAACGTTTGGATTTGGACGCGAAGCGTCCAAATCCAAATTCAGGCTTTTCTAAACTCGAAATTTTACTTCATGCGCCACGCGTATAAATCACTGATTACATGTGAAGTTCAAAATATTCATACAAATCAAACAAAGATAGTTTGCTCAATTCTTGCAAATAATCAATACTTTAACTGCTCGATCTTCGCTTGCTCGATACTTGAGAATCCCGATCTTTACCATCACTAATTTTATTGTGTTTTGTCAGTGTTGATCTGTATTTGATGCTCCAAAAATAAATACTGGTTTTGACATCTGTTGGATGTGGCTTGTTCAATAGCGACTATTTACTTCAGTGACACATGAATCCTATTAGAATACAAGCATGGCATTTCAGACATTGTATTTGAGTGCATTGACTTTGTCCCGAGAGAAAAGTCGTTTTTATTTTTCAAGATAGACAATAGTGTCATATGTGGCATTACAAACAAATTATCTAGAAGATGGCGATTCCCCCAGATATCAAATAATTCGATCTCCGGCCGCACCCTCGATTTCCCTGAAAGTGAACGCCCGGCTAGCTTAATGACACTTTTGTCCCAAAAATACCGGTAGCATTTTTACATCATATTTTTATGTCTAATGGTTTTCTAATTTCACAATTTACAATCCTACGGGGGAAATAAATATATAGCGTTTTCTCCCGGTCATGTTCGTTCGCAATAATTTATATGGCCGACCAGTTTTTGCCGGATTCCACAAAACTTGTTAATTGATTCGTTAACAAATACCCTGGCATATGCGATGTCCCAATTTCCGGAAGGTAAACGGATCGGTTTCTTGCCAGATTTTTTGTTCTATTGTAATAATAGCTAATGAACTTCCAATTACAGATTGTGAGTTTAACCGATAATTCGGTTAATTTATGAATCTAAACCGGTTTACCGATAATTTACCGAGAAATCACAATAAAACGAATATTGAAAAAATGCAGTCGAAACCAAAATCTATTATTATTTACAAAAAAAAATACATATACGTGTGTCACTGCAGCGACGGCGGCAAACCAATATACATTAACGGTATTGGGTTGCCTATAATTATTGTTTTAAAAAAATTATTCAATATAGGTACCTGATTTGTGTTATTGTTATTAAATATATTGTATGTGATTTTGAACTTCACTTGAAATTTGTGTTTAATGTGCAAGGCGAATAAAGTAAAATTTCGAGTTTAGAAAAGCTTGAATATTTGGATTTGGGCGCTACTCTTCGCGTATACGTCAAGGAAATATATACAGATAGAAAAAAATATGTACAACGATCAAATAGCTTAGCCCATTAATCGTTCTAACTGGGTACGATTTATATTTGATAAAATATAGATATTTTAAAAATTAGCGATGAACGCCCATATAACAGAGCAATATATTGAAGTATTGCTCTGTTATATGGGCGTTCATCGCTAATTTTTAAAATATCTATATTTTATCAAATATAAATCATACCCAGTTAGAACGATTAATGGGCTAAGCTATTTGATCGTTGTACATATTTTTTTCTATCTGTATATATTTCCTTGACGTATACGCGAAGAGTAGCGCCCAAATCCAAATATTCAAGCTTTTCTAAACTGCAGATGTAAACATTAAATAGCGATTTTAATGTGTCCACTGAAGAAAATGACTTGCTATTTCTAATGATGAAACTTATTGTACGATAACATTCCTCAACAATTTTGTCAATATGATCATTGAACGTAAGTTTATTATCGTGGAGTACACCCAGATCCTTAAAGCCTTAGCTCTCTGTAAAAGTTCAATACGTATTAAATAATTGTTAAAGATCGTATTCACTTTCCTCGAAAATGTCATAACACTACACTTATTAGTATTTAATGATAAACCATTGATATCACACCAGTCACAAATATTATTTAAATCATCCTGAAGGATTTCGTTTTCTATTTTTCTGAAAATCTTCAAATCATCAGCATAAAGAAGGCATGAAGATCTGATTGTGTCGCAGACGTCGTTTATAAAAAGTGAAAATAGCAACGGTCCAAGATTTGAGACCTGTGGAATCCCATTTTGTATATTTATAAGAAAAATGTACAGTAAGTAATACAATCAGTTATTCATAGAAATCATAAAAAGATGTGCAGTATTTAACTTAAAATCAACTTTTAGAGTTAACTCTATAAATGAAACTATTTAATCGGAGTATTAAACTGTCAATTTTGGAGAGGATTGTTCACCATTTACCGGTAAACCAGTAAACCGGATTACAATCCTTAGTAAAACACAAGAGCATTTAAAAATAACAATGGTGTTTCTTGCATCTTCGGATGAAAAAGAGCTTACACAATTTTATACCTACTAAACATTATTGTCAACACTTGGAACTGGTAACGATTTTCAGATGGCAATTTCCAATTCACACTATTAACACATGCAAATGACATCCTACGTGTTCTACATATGTAGATGCTAACAGAAGGTATGGATGTGGGTGCAAAATGAAGTAAACATGAAAAACAAGAAAATTCATTTAAAAAATCTTATATATGCAACGAGGATGTCGTTAAGATTGCTTTTGAAACTCGTGGTACGGCATTTTTTAATTAAAAATTAAAAGAATGCCTAGAGCACATTTTTCTAAAACAAAATCTTTAACTACTGGTTAAGTGGAAGAACAATTAAAGTCTTACTGACTGGTTGAATTTTGCCTGCTCTATATTGTATATTTCTTCATTGTATTTTTTTTAAATTTTTGATAAAACGAATTATAATAATTATTATTATTAGAATTTCAATTCTGACAAAAGCAAACATATTTTTACAGCGAATTTAACGAATATTCTAGAAATCGTAGAGAAATAAAAGTACTAAAACGTATACCACTTCAAATTCATTTATTTTCATAAAATAACAAACATGTTTAAGTCGTTCATTAGCAATAAAACGCAGTTTCGGTCAAATTGCTTATTGATTTAGGCTTTTTTAAACTCGAAACTTTACTTTATGCGCCACGCGTATTAAACACTGAAATATTGCGATGTTCACAATATGCTATTAAAGAAGTGTGCTAAATATTTCGAGTTTAGAAAAGCCTGAAAATTAAGTTTTGGTCGGTCCAAATTTTCAGGCTGTTCTAAACTCGAAATTTTACTTTATGCTTAATCTTGGAGTGAAAAACACTCGTTTAAAGCTTCAAATTGAACTCTTTTGAAAAACCACGAATATCCGAAGAATTACACTATATACGCTCTAATTGGGGGTCAAATTGCTTATTGACGACGGCCATTGTTAAAGGGCCAAGATTAGTGATGGGAATAATGGAGATACGGTAACCGAATTAGTCGATTATGGAAATTTCTCGAAATTATCGATTATTTGCATTGATTGCTGCATCGATTATATTTTTATTAATTGTTTTATCGATAATTGTACCAATGTATACAAGGAGTTTTTCTTTTGAGATGTATACTCAGAAGAAAAACTCCCTGTATACATTGGTATAATTATCGATAAAACAATTAATAAAAATATAATCGATGCAGCAATCAATACAAATAATCGATAATTTCGAGACATTTCCATAATCGACTAATTCGGTTACCGTATCTCGATTATTCCCATCACTAATCTTGACCCTTTAACTACGGCTGTCGTCAATAAGCAATTTGACCCCCAATTAGAGCGTATTTAGCAGAGCTGGGCAGGATTCGAATCATTCAGGATTCGATTCCCGGATTCGAATCCTTTTAGAGGATTCAAAAGAGGTATTCGAATAGTTTAGTGAAAACGGATTCGTGATCCGGATTCGTTACATTTTTTTAAAAGGATTCGTATTCGAATCCAGACGTAGATGATTCGAATCCTTATAAAAGGATTCGAATTCTTATAAAAGGATTCGAATCCTTATAAAAGGAATCGAATGCTTATAAAAGGATTCGAATCCTCATACACGGATTCAAATCCTCCTAAATAATTCGAATCATCGCTATTAAGGCTGGGATTCAAATTCGATTAATTTAAATAGTTAAATATTCTAAGATGAATATTTAAATCACTAAATTATTCATATTTGAATTTTTAAATTTTCGAATAATTCAAATATTTGTGAATGCATATTTGGTTATACTTAACCATGAAAAATATCCAACGTTAATAGTATATTTTTAACTTCACTTGAAATCAGTGTTTCATACGCGTGGCGCATGAAGTAAAATTTCGAGTTTAGAAAAGCCCCGTGAAAATTTGTCTCGGGTCGCTGCGCGACCCTCGACAAATTTTCTACGCGGGGCTTTTCTAAACTCGAAATTTTACTTCATGCTTAGTCTGGAAGTGGACAACACTCGATTGAATTTTAAATTTAACTCTTTTAAAAAATCGACGTACGTAATATAATAAATCATTCATTGAAATCATAGAAAAAGATGCAACATTTTACCTAAAATTAACTTTTTGAGTTAACTTTATAATTTGCTCGGCTCTTAATGGGTGAATATTCTATTCCTAAAAAAAAAACCGTTTCTATTCAATAATATTAAAGTTGCATTTAATACAATAACAAACTGGGAATAAATCGACATAAATCTAGAAATATCGAAAATCTCGACATTTAGAAAATCTTGACGGTCCACTCCCAGACTAAGCATGAAGTAAAATTGCGAGTTTAGAAAAGCCCCGCGTAGAAAATTTGTCGAGGGTCGCGCAGCGACCCGAGACAAATTTTCACGGGGCTTTTCTAAACTCGAAATTTTACTTCATGCGCCACGCGTATAAAACACTGATTTAAAGTGAAGTTAAAAACGCGCTGAAACCAGCCCAACTTCGATATTTTTTCAAAATTGGATGTTTTGTTTCCTATCCATGCTGTAAACGTTCAGATATTCGTTGTTTTCTTGTAAATAAACTTCGATTCCCTGTAGTTCATCGGTCTCCGAAGACCATGGTTGGTCCTTTGAGCTGTAGCCTTTGTAAAATGGTAATAAACTTAGTAATCTAGAGTGATCCTTCAATTTGAAACTTCTAAGAACCAGTGTTGTCCACTCCCAGACTAAGCATGAAGTAAAATTTCGAGTTTAGAAAAGCCCCGCGTAGAAAATTTGTCGAGGGTCGCGCAGCGACCCGAGACAAATTTTCACGGGGCTTTTCTAAACTCGAAATTTTACTTCATGCGCCACGCGTATAAAACACAGATTTAAAATGAAGTTCAATAACACATATGTTATATCATCATTAAATAAAATCATTATATAATCAGATATTTAGTCGGTAAATGAACATTTTGGTTAATAGAAACTGATGGAATAAAATATTACTGGTTACAAATAACAGATTCAAATTTATTTTTAAAGGATTTGTATCCGTGATTCAAAAATGAGGATTCGAATCTTTGATTCGAATCATATTTTTCACTTACGAATCCTTTACTCGAGTATTCGTGATTAGAATCATATTAGGTGATTCGGATTCGTGATATAGCTCTGGTATATAGTGTAATTCTTCGGATATTCGTGGTTTTTTAAAAGAGTTCAATTTGAAGCTTTAAACGAGTGTTTTTCACTCCAAGATTAAGCATAAGGTAAAATTTTGAGTTTAGAAAAGCCTGAAAATTTGGACCGACCAAGACTTAATTTTCAGGCTTTTCTAAACTCAAAATTTTACTTCATGCGCCACGCGTATAAAAAACTGAAACACTGTGATGTTCACAATATGCTACTAAAGAAGTGTGCTAAAGACGTTTATTTTAAACTTTATTTTGAATCAGTGTTTTATACGAGTGGCGTATGAATGATGAATCTGGTTTGGGCGCTCTGCTTATCGGAGCGACCAAACCAAATTTTCAGGCTTTTTTAAACTCGAAATATTTAGCACACTTCTTTAGTAGCATATTGTGAATATCACAATATTTTAGTGTTTTATACGCGTGGCGCATAGAGTAAAGTTTCGAGTTTAGTAAAGCCTACAGATTTGGTTTGGTCTTGTAGCGCTACACGCTACGCGACTAAACCAAATTTTCAGGCTTTTCTAAACTCGAAATTTTACTTCATGCTTAATCTGTTAGTGGAAAACACTCGTCCAAAACTTCCAATTGAACTCTTTTAGAAAAATTTACAGCGTATGCATACGTATACTTCAAAGCAGAGGAAAAAAATTACCTATTCATTGCGTCCACATCGACAAACAGTAAAAAAATATTTGTATTTTCTATTCTTGTTTTATTTGATATTAATATGCTCCCTAATTTTGATAAATAAATAAATATCAAACAGTATAGACATTTTTAATGCAATTAATTAAAAATGTCTATACTGTTTGATATTTAAAGAAAACGAAATTTTGGAAAATAGTGACTTATTAAACGTTAAAAAGTATAAGGAAACAAGTAAGAATATTTTTAAATTTTTTAAATTATCTTAAAATTCTCAACTAATGTGAATTGTAAAGACAGTTTGCGAGTTTCGAGTAAAACCACATGCATGCAATTATCTTTATCAAAATATATTATTTATTAAATTAATTGAAAACAAATAATAATTTCTAGAAATGTTAGAATCAATTGTAAATGATGGGTTACAATTGATTCTAAATTATCTTTCACTATGTTCTTATCAATCACTTGATGAAACATGATTAAAATAAAATTTGAAATAAAAAAACACTTGGTTTGTTTCACTAACTTTTTAATTTAATAATATATAATAAATTAAAAAGTTAGTGAAACAAACTAAGTGTTTTTTTTATTTCAAATTTGATTCTGCAATTTCCGCTTTTAGTGTTTGATTAATGTCGGCTCTTCGTCGTCAAGCCTATGTAGACGAAACGAGTAGGTCTTTGAAACAGCATCTGTTTTTACGAATTTTAAAACACCGAGATGAACAGATTTGCTATCACTGTGATAGACGAATGGTGCATGCCAATTAATAAAATCTTTATCAAATAATGCAGAGGTAGAGTTCAAGTGAATTGAAACCATAATCTCGATTTTTGATTTGGTGTCCTAAATAAGTCTAGATAAATGCTTTCTTCGAACAATGTTTGAATGGGGAGATAACTTGACTGGCAGATAATGACGGTGAAATGACACCAAACGGTGGATAAACTCTCCTATATATAAATCGATCGAAATAGAAATGATTCAATTTCCTTGCAAACCGATTGGCTCGCGTTACTCAACCAAAATTCCAGGCATTCAGACAGTATGCAACGATCCGTTCAATTGCGACAACCTCGATTTTTCACAGATTTTGTGAGAACTTTCAGAAAATTCGAAATACATCTACATCATTCTAACTTCTTGTTTTAAAATGATGTAGACGTATTTTAATATTCATATATTTATAGGTATTAAATATCGTTACATACTTTTCTAAACATTTAGAATAGCGGCCAGCAATTTTTTTTTTACTGGGACGACATATTTCAGAAATGCGAGAGTTCGGTGGGCACCGTTGGATGAAGAGGTAGGAGGGCTAATATTATTCAAATATGAAAATATAAATGCAACACAACATGTGACTTTTTAACAGGGCTTCGAACTGTTCTTTTTTGCGTTCCAGTTTTTGTTAATAAAATATTAATTAATAAAATATATATATATATATTATATATATATACATATATATATATATATATATATATATATATATATATATATATTATATATATATATATATATATATATATATATATATATATATATATATATATATATATATATATATATATATATATATATTATATATATATTATATATATATATATATATATATATTATATATATATATATATATATATATATATATATATATATATATATATATATATATATATATATATATATATATCGGTTCGGTTCCGGTTTCCTCCCAAAAAAAATTACGGTTTTCTCGGTTTTCGGTCGATCTTCGAGTGATTGTTTTAATATTCGATTGGTCGCTTCGCTTCGCTACGCGACCAAACCAAATTTTGCGAGCTTTTCTAAACTAGAAATTTTACTTCATGCTTAACCTGGGAGTGGAAGACACTTGTTAGATTAAAATATACCACAACTGTCAAAATTTGTGTGGTAACTGTCGTAAAGAAAAACAATAACATGAGCATCTAATTATATGGTTTAAATAATAGTTGTGACTTACAAAGCACAGTCGATATAATGATTTAATAACAAAATCACACCATAATCAAAAGACAGTAAACCAACTGACTTACATTATATTGATTAATTGAGTTACGTGAAGATCAAATTGAATTGACGAATAAAGCACTAATAACCTTTCTTTACACTTTTATTTAAGTTACCGAATTTCGAACACAAAGTGACCATTATCAATGGATTAGCACTGTTAATCCATTGATAATGGTCACTTTGTGTCCGAAACGTACATTTGGTAACTTAAATAAAAGTGTGAAGAAAGGTTCTTAGTGCTTTATTCGTAAATCCACTTGACTTACAGTCACACTGTCGCAATAGTCAAAAGTTAAAAGACAGTCAGCCAAGTGACTTACAGCCATAATATGACAATATTCGAAATACAATCCATAGAGCAGAGCTGGGACAAACCTCGTAAAAAGGATTCGAATCACGAATCCGAATCACCTAATATGATTCGAATGACGGTTACTCGAATAAAGGATTCGTAAGTGATAAATATGATTCGAATCCTGTTTTTTCGAATCACGAATACAAATCCTTTAAGAATAAATTTGATTTTATTATTTTTCTTCAAGCATTTATATATAAATATCGTAACCAGTTGTTTTAACAATAATATTTAAAACCTAATTATTTATTATTAACACTGAACATCGTTGATAACAGACTAAACATCTGATTCCCTGTTACTCCGATTAAAGATGTATTTGTGTGTTTCTGAACTTCGCTTCAAATCAGTGTTTTGTACGCGTGGCGCATGAAGTAAAATTTCGAGTTTAGAAAAGCCCGAAAATTTGTCTCGGGTCGCTGCGCGACCCTCGACAAATTTTCACGGGGCTTTTCTAAACTCGAAATTTTACTTCATGCTTAGTCTGGGAGTGGAAAACACTCGTTTAAAGCTTCAAATTAAACTCTATTATAAAATCGACGAATGCCTGAAAATTGCGTAAATAAAAAATTCACTGAATATCATTAAACCCGGGAGAGTCAGAGAAAAGTCATGAAATTATATTCAAATTGACCAAAACACTAACAAAAAAGCCATATGACATCATTAAATTTGTCAAAATCAGCAGGCAAATTACAAAACACGTAAAAATTTATAAAATTAACTTAAATATTGACAAAAACAATGAAAACAATTTAACAAAATAAAGGTTTCCCACAGAAGAAAGTTATATTAAAAGGCCAGGGAAAAAATCTTGAAGCAGGGAAATGACAGAAATCGTTAACATTTCAGATTGTGGCTACCATGTCAGTTTTACTTCAAATAATATTAAACATAATTTTGAAAACTAGATTATTATCTTTAAAAACATTTTTAGTCATTTAATGTTCTTATCAAAGCATTCAGTTTGAAGTTTCGAACGAGCGTTTCCGCTCCCTGTGTGTCTTTTTAAAATCTCGCATTTACCACAATAAACCACAAACGTTGCAAGTCTTGAAAGCCAACATTGAAAAAGCAATCACCAATTTGGGGACCGATGTTTTACGAACAACAATTCAAAATGTTGTAAAACGAGCACAATCAACATCAACTCAGGAGATGGCCATTTGACCGATATCATTTATTTAACTTTATATTATCAATTTTACACCTTTAAATTAACTTTCAGTCAAAACATTGCCCATTTTTTTCATTTATAATAAAATGACAGCCAATTCATAATATGACATTACTTTTGCCTTATATTACACGAGACAACAAGTTTATATCTTAAGAAATGTTAATATTTGTTTTTTAACATAGATTTACTGTCCTTGTTTACGCACGAAGTAAAATATAGAGTTTAGAAAATTCTGAAAATTTGGTTTAGTTGCGTAGCGAAACGGATAAAACACTGAAATATTGTGAAATTGAAAATATACTAGTTTTTACTTATTATGTTTGAATTTCATAGCAAATTCAGTTTGATTTTATTAGAAATATCTATGTCCCGAGAAATACAGGAAGTTTTTCTGACGTCACACATGAAATTCCTCACGTGACGTGAAAAGTCAATGTAATTAAACTAACAAGGCCGACTCGGTTTTAAATTAAGACAACCTTTTACACTAACCACCTTGATTGCTGACGTCCCGCGTGGAAGTCCTCGCGTGACGTCAACAATCAAAATAATTAAACAATACAAGATCGGCTCAGTTTAAATCAAGACAAACTTACTTACACACCTTGGTTGATGTCGTCACGCGTGGAAATCCATACGTGACGTCAAAACCAAGATCATTACTGTGCAAGGTTGTCTCGATTTAAACCGAGCCGACCTTTTCACGCGCGGAAATCCCCACATGAAGTCAAAATCAGTCATTACTGTATAAGGTCGACTCGGTTTAAACTGAGACAGTCTTGTATAAGGTTGTCTTCATTTAAACGAGTGTTTTCCACTCCCAGACTAAGCATGAAGTAAAATTTCGAGTTTAGAAAAGCCCCGTGAAAATTTGTCGAGGGTCGCGCAGCGACCCGAGACAAATTTTCTGGGCTTTTCTAAACTCGAAATTTTACTTCATGCGCCACGCGTATAAAACAGTGATTTGACGAGAAATTTAAAAACACACTAAGGACATTTTTCATGTTAATCCTCACAATTAATTGGAATTATTTTTGACGGTTCAAATCCTTTTGTAAGTATTCAAATCCTTTTATAAATATTAGAATCCTTTTATAAATATTCGAATCCTTTCATAAGGATTCGAATCCTTTTATATGGATTCGAATCACCCACATTTGTATTCGAATACGAAACCTCTAAAAAAAATGTAACGAATCCGGATCACGAATCCAGTTGAACTAAAGTATTCGAATGCCTCTTTTAAATCCTTTAAAAGGATTCGAAGGCAGGATTCAAATCCTGAATGATTCGAATTCTGCCCAGCTCTGTCATAGAGACATAAAATTACCAAATCCTAGTAGTCAAAAGACAGCCAACCAATTGACAGTTATAATGTCACAATAGTCAATAGATAAAGACATTTTATGACAAAATCCTAGTATATACAAAAGACAGCCAAATCCTAATAAGTTAAAATGACTTACTTTTATACAAATAAAACAATTTAAAACACTGTCAAATATATATCGTTTACTCGCTACAATTGTTTTGTTACACTGTAACTTCTTCAGGCGAAAAAATGCTAAACAACATTTGTCAGTTCATTTGGCTGTAATTTTTGTTATGAATGTAAAACGTTGGTTCTGCTTCTGGATTGTGTTTATTTGATGTCTTAATTTTTTTTCCATTAAGTCGAAAAAGTGATATCGACCAAGTGGCCGCCGGAAGAATTGATGACCATACGGGCCCGATTTATGGCATCTTAGATCACTCATGGTAGAACTTCCGGCGATAGGTTCTCGCATTCTTGACGGATATTCTCTTTGAGGGCTTCAAGAGTCTGAGGCTTGTTGACATAGACTCGTGACTTCAAGAAATCCCACAAAAAGTAGTCTGGAACGGATAAATCGGGCGATCTTGCCGGCCAGTGCAAATCACCAAAACGAGAGATTTGGCGACCCGGAAATGCAGCCCTCAAAATTTCGGATGTGGCTTGAGGAGTATAGCAATCTATGTCTTGTTGGCGTGTATTTTGTATCTGTTTACAAATGTCAAAGCAGAACTGGCATTTGCTACCACATGTGGAAGGAACTGAGAAATCTCAACGTATACCAAAAGAAAAACTACATTATACCAGACAAATTGAATAATGTGAATCTAATAAATCGGCAATTGGCTACGCAAGCTTCGACATTACCACCAGATAATAAGCAACTATTATTTTATAGAAATAATAAAAAAAGAGCATTCCCTACTTTATTAAAATTTTCGTCAGTCACGGATATAGAAGTTCTTAATATAATAAAGACAATTAAATCTAAGGCAGTTGGTATTGACGGCATCAACAGTAAGTTAATAAAGTTGTGCTGCCCTGCCATAGTAGAGTATATTACACACATTATTAATGCCTGCATTGAAAGCTCTCATTTTCCTAATTTATGGAAAGAATCACTTGTCACACCTATACCAAAGCATAAAAATCCTGAAACAATAAATGACTTAAGACCAATCAATATTCTCCCAACACTTTCAAAGATATTAGAAAGGGTAAATGAAAAACAATTGAGTAATCACATTAAGGAGTATAATATATTGCCTGGGAACCAATCTGGATTCAGACAAAATTACAGTTGCTGTAGTGCCCTTACTCACATTGTTGATGATGTTGTAAATACCACCGATACTGGAAACGTTACTGCACTAGTTCTATTAGACTATAGTAAGGCGTTTGACATGATCAACCACGATACATTATCAGCATTACTAAATTATATAGGTCTGAGCGTTGAGGCAGTTGCACTCCTCGATAGTTTCATGAATCGACGAACACAAAGGGTTGTGATTGATGATAGTGTTTCGTCTCCCCTTCAAATAATGTCTGGTGTAGGACAAGGTACAATTCTGGGACCACTAATTTATTCAATTTACACATCATCAATAAGTGAGGTTATAACTTATTCACATTACCATCTATATGCAGATGACACTCAACTATATATATCTTTTAAAATTGAAGATATGGTTGATGCACAGCTGAAACTGAATCTTGATTTGGAAAATTTAGTAAAATACTCGTCGGCACATTCACTATGCATTAACGAAAGCAAAACTAAGGCTATCGTGTTTGGACCTACAACAAGACGTACAAACGCGATACAAAACTTAAAGATAGTAGTTAATGGTCAAACGATATCTATAGATGAGAGTGTTAAAAATCTTGGGGTATTTATAGATTCAAAACTTAAATTCAAAAATAATACCAATAATCTAATACGAAAATCTTACATCGCACTGAAGAGTATATTCCTAAACAGACACCTTCTAAATAAAAGTACAAACATTATATTGTGTAATTCCTTGGTGCTTTCGAACTTTAACTTCTGTGACACACTCTATCATGAATTTATCGACAAAATAGATACTAATAGAATCCAAAGAATACAGAATTCATGCTTGCGTCTTATTCTAGGTGGTAATAAGAGAACCAGTATAGCTCATAGATTGCCCGAGTTGGACATGCACAACAGGCGAAAACTACATACGGCTTGTTTCTACTTCAAAATAATATCCGGAAAAACGCCCCCATATCTCTTTAACAAAATAACGTATAGAAGTGATGTGCATAACATAAATATTCGAAGTAGAGGGCTCCTATCCATCCCAAAGCATAGATTACAATTATTTAAAAAGTGCTTTACCTATACAATTACAAGTTGCATGAACTCGGTACAGTTTCGATTTGGCTCATACACGGATTTTAAGCAGAAATATATAGAAATGCTAAGTGCATCATAATTTATTATTACTAGCTATATTATTTGTATTGTATATTATTTGTATTGTACTGTCTATTATTGTACGGCCTGAAGGAAGATCAGGTTCAGTGTTTGGTTATATACCTTGGACTGAAACTGATTCAGGACCCTTTGACCATTAAATTTATCTTAAGATTTATGTAATTGTACTCGTACTGGATATGGTCAATAAACGGTTTATTATTATTATTATTTGCAAAAATTATAGCATTTTCCGATAGGGTGATGACTTTTGCGCCACCTAGTATATATACACAATTTTATGGGAGGTAGATTTTTCAGCAACACTTAAAACTGTTACCATTGTTAAGTGAATTTGTGAGGTCTACTTGGTCATTAACAAGATGACTTACAGTTATAACGTCGCAATAGTTAAAATACAGTCAATTAAGATATAATATGACAAAATCCTATGACTAAAGACAGCCAATCAAGTGACGACGATTTAAGCTAGAGTCGATTTTTTTCTCCAACGATTTTCAACAAAACAGTTGATAATTTGGAAAATCTAGTGAAGGTATATAAATTTCGATTGCAACCAGTCAAAATTTATTCATTTCTGTGTAATTTTATTCTTTGAAGTTGTGTATTTTGGTCGGATTTTTAATTTGAAAATATTTACGAAAACAATACTTTACCTATGTATTACATACGGGGAAAGTGAAAACTGCTGGGGAATTAAATCAGTGTTCACGTGCGTATTTGAACCCAAAATAAACCGATTTTTTTTTTCGGTTTAGTTACGGTTTTCGTTAAGACAAAAACAACTGATTTTTCCGGTTTTCGGTTTAGTTCCGGTCCGAAGTCCTACTTTTTACCACATATTTTAAATCACCCTGTATTCATTTTAACTGGATAATCGGATACATTTCCACCTGTTTTAAAAGTAAATTAAAGATAAAAAAAGACAAAACATGAAAGAAGTAAAGCTCATTTTTTAGTGATTTATGATAAAATTTCGAGTTAAAACTTTTGTAAATTCTGCCAGAGGTTTGAATTCATTCATTTCTAGAGATTTATTTATTACATTTTTGTAAATTTTATAAATAAATGTCCGCCGGAGTATTAGCTCGGGAAGTAGTTGTTTTAAAAAGTGCTTGATTTAGTCTTTGTAAGACATATTTTTTATATAAAGAATCACACTTTAAAAGTTTTAGTCAAGTATTACTCAAAAACGATTCCACCGGACGGGACTCGAACCCGTGACCTCCGGGCTCGTGGGCAAGGTCTCTACTTCGCTAGTTCAAGAAAAAAATAGAGCGATATAATACTGTAAAACAATGACAGAAATATAACCCAGTTAAAATACATCGCGATACTTTATGAAAGGGAAAATGAAATTGTATATTGGGTTGCATACGTTTAATGCCAACTAAATTTATCGTTCAGTTGCGCTTCTATTTATTCGTCATTTAACGTCAACACTGAAAATCGTTGATAACAGACTAAATATCTGATTTCGTATTTTTCTAATTAACTGAATGTTTTTTAACTTTACACAATATATCAATGTTATGTACGCCTAGTGCATGAAGTAAAAAGTCGAGTTTAGAAAAGCCCGAAAATGTTCAGGCTTTTCTGAACTCAAAATGTTACTGCATGCTTAATCAAGCGATGCAAACCCTCGGTAAAGGTATGTTATAAAATGTTATTAACTTCCCATGTAGTTTTTAACTTTCCTCCCTAAAACAACGATATTGTGATTTAGCAGTAAATGATCGGTAAACCTGTTTTGAATTACAAATTTACGGAATTTCCGATAATTAATACAGTCGGTAAAATCACAACCCGTAACTAGATGATAGTATGTACACGATATCAAAGTTTCTTAAAAGATATTCATCTTTAATTGTGCTGAAAAGTTGTAGGCATTGGAAAACCTCGAATCATTCATTCTAACAATATCATTATCTTTTCCACTGATGGTGACTAAATAAATAGAAAAACATCAAACAAATATCGGGAAGTGCGATAGCCTTACTAAAAATATTGATTGTTTAAACATGATTAATAGTTGTGATATATTTTCAAAACTGTTTGATTAAATAGGATTACACATGTTTGTATTAGATTACAAATATAATAAAAACCAGGTTAATCACCACTACTGGAATAATGCCTCATTTTTAAAGAATAGATTATAAAAATAGGAAGTCAGGTATAACAACACCATCGCTGCCTAAATTTGAAATAATTAGTTACAAATATAGGAAAAATCAGGTATAATAGCACCATTATTGGAATAATGCCAAAAGTTTATAAATGCTCTATTGTTGACTTTGTAAGCATTAGATGGCTAGAAATCTAGCCCCTTCTCCTCAAATTGAATCAGAAGAATATTGCTTGATCACCGTGTTGGCATGTATGCATCTCTGTTTACATTGGAGACGAGAATGTCTGTAAAACTAATGTTTTTTAAACAAAACACAAATTGTACGGTTATTGCACGGTTATATTTTAAGAAATCTAGATTGTTTTCCGAAAGCTGAAAAGGTATAAGGAATCGAGAAGAAGGATTCTTTAAGGAAGTTGCAAAAATTAAAATATTTGACTTATCTTGTTAGGAAATATCAAAAGTACGACTCTTAACTAGATATTGGCAATATCAATTATATATTTTCAGGGAATTTTTTATTTGAGTATTCATAACGCAATGCATACTCAGTAAATTTTGAGGCATTCGTTGTTTTTTAAAAGAGATCAATTTGAAGCTTTAAACGAGTGTTTTCCACTTCCAGGCTAAGAATGAAGTAAAATTTCGAGTTTAGAAAAGCCTGAACGTTTGGTTTTCCACGCGAAGCGTCCAAACCCAAATTCGAGCTTTTCTAAACTAGAAATTTTACTTCATGCGCCGTGTGAATAAAACACTGAAATAATGCGAAGTTCAAATTATACTAGTTTAGCATACTGTATTGGTAATATATTTTTAACTTCACTTAAAATCAGCGATTTATACGCGTGCCGCGTGAAGTAAAATTTCGAGTTTAGAGAAGCCTGAATTTGAATTTGAACGAAATTTTACTTCATGCTTAACCAAGGAGTGGAAACACTTGTTAAATTTCAAAATTGAACAAAATTAAAGCAGGGGGCGCTATTTTATGGAAGGGAAAATGAAATCGTACATTGGGTTGCATAAGTTTAACGTCACCTAAATTTACCAATCATTTGCACGTCTATTTATTCGTCATTCAACGTCAACACTGAAAATTAATAACAGACTGAATATCTAATTGCGTATTATTTTATTTAATTATGTATGTATGTATTTTAAGAGTTTAATTTGAAACTGCTAACGAGCGGTTCCACTCCTTGAGTAAGCAGGGAATTTTTCTTTTGAGTATTCATAACCCAATGCATACGCTGTAAATGTTGAGGTATTCGTTGTTTTTTAAAGAGTTGAATTTGAAGCTTTGAACGAGTGTTTTCCACTCCCAGGCTAAGCATGAAGTAAAATTTCAAGTTTAGAAAAACCTGAACGTTCGCGTCCAAATCCAAATTCAGGCTTTTCTAAACTCGAAATTTAACATCATGCGCCACGCGTATAAAACACTGAAATAATGCGAGGTTAAAATTATACTAGTGACGGGCAAGATCGAGTATCTCAAGGATCGATCAAGCAATGATCGATCAGTTGAAGTATCGAGCAGATCGATCTGATCAAAAAGATCGAGCCGTTCGGAAAGATCGAGCCGATCAAAGAGATCGAGCCGCTCGGAAAGATCGAGCCGCTCGCAAAGATCGAGCCGTTCAAAAAGATCGAGCGGCTCGATCATTTGCAAGGATCGAGTGGATCGCGCAGTCGATCTTATTTGATCATTACTAAAAAAAAATACTTGTTATTTAAACACTCGTTACTTAATGACTAAATGAATTAATATAATAATAATAATAATAAATAATAATAATCTTTATTCAAAATGGAGACAGTACATGATACATACAATAATTACTAGGATAATTACAACAGTAACATATTCCGTTGCCAATCGAATGCGTCAAAAAAGAAGAAACTATACAATTCCTAAAAAAATACTTGACTAAAAAGAAAAACTATTAATACATGTAGCTATGTACATATACTTATGTATGCATTCATTCACTTATTCATATAATCTAAAATAGAGTAATTTTCCTGTTCGATCAAATAATCTTTCAAATCTGTTTTAAATCTATTCTCATGTTTAATAATTTTTAGGTAGGTAGGTAATTTATTGAACACCCTCAACGCGGCATATATAGGTGATGTCTCAAAGAGAGAAAGTCTGTATGCATACATATAATAAATGCAAATTATGCTTTTTAGTGTAATTACAATTAATATTGAATTTTTGATAAAAAATTGTACAAATACGAAAAAGTGAGGATTAATGAATAAATTGCAGACTAGAATTTTCGCGACCTACCACAATACAATATTTACATCAGGGCTGGCCAACACAAATTGCTTCAGGGGCGAAAATTAACACTTAGAATGTTTCAAGGGCCGCATCACAGATTTTTGTTTGCAAAATCAATTTTTTTTTTGATATTCAATTTTTCATTCAGAAATGTTAAAGACTAGTTTTGGCATTTTTGGCGTCTTTAAAAGTTCAGGAATCTAAAATTCCGTTATGGTTGTTTCTTTTTGTACAGGGAATTTTTCTATTCTGTATAGATATCTCTGCGCATATGCTGAAAAATGTTCAAACAAGATTCACATAAGAAATAAGTAGTATAACTTCACTTTAAATTAGTGTTTTGTGCGCGTGGCGCATGAAGTAACATTTCGAGCTTCGAAAAGCCTGAACATTTTCAGGCTTTTCTAAAGTCGAAATTTTACTTCATGCTTAATCTGGGGGCGGAAAACACTCGTTTCAAGCTTCAAATCGAATTCTTTTAGAAAAACAACGAATATGTATACTTTAAAGAAAAACTCCATATACACAGTGATTCTTTTTTTTAGGTAAACATATGCATAAGCTGTAAATTTTGCGACATTTGATGTTTTTAAATAAGTTCAATTTGAAGCTTATACGAGTGTTTTTCACTTCCAGACTAAGCATGAAGTAAAATTTCGAGTTTAGAAAAGCCCCGTGAAAATTTGTCGAGGGTCGCGCAGCGACCCGAGACAAATTTTCTGGGCTTATCTAAACTCGAAATTTCACTTCATGCGCCACGCGTATAAAAAAGATTTCAAGTGAAGTTCGAATATGCATAAATTTCACAATATGTTACTGTTTAATACGCGTGGCGCATGAAGTAAAATTTCGAGTTTAGAAAAGCCCAGAAAATTTGTCTCGGGTCGCTGCGCGACCCTCGACAAATTTTCACGGGGCTTTTCTAAACTCGAAATTTTACTTCATGCTTAATCTGGGAGTGGAAAACACTCGTTTAAAGCTTCAAATCGAATTCTTTTAGAAAAACAACGAATATGTATACTTTAAAGAAAAACTCCCTGTACACAGTGATTTTTTTTTAGGTAAACATATGCATAAGCTGTAAATTTTGCGACATTCGTTGTTTTTAAATGAGTTCAATTTTAAGCTTATACGAGTGTTTTCCACTCCCAGACTAAGCATGAAGTAAAATTTCGAGTTAAGAAAAGCCCCGTGAAAATTTGTCGAGGGTCGCGCAGCGACCCGAGACAAATTTTCTGGGCTTTTCTAAACTCGAAATTTTACTTCATGCGCCACGCGTATAAAACAGATTTCAAGTGAAGTTCGAATATGCATAAATTTCACAATATGTTACTGTTTAATACGCGTGGCGCATGAAGTAAAATTTCGAGTTTAGAAAAGCCCCGTGAAAATTTGTCTCGGGTCGCTGCGCGACCCTCGACAAATTTTCACGGATCTTTTCTAAACTCGAAATTTTACTTCATGCTTAATCTGGGAGTGGAAAACACTCGTTTAAAGCTTCAAATCGAATTCTTTTAGAAAAACAACGAATATGTATACTTTAAAGAAAAACTCCCTGTACACAGTGATTTTTTTTTTTAGGTAAACATATGCATAAGCTATAAATTTTGCGACATTCGTTGTTTTTAAATAAGTTCAATTTGAAGCTTATACGAGTGTTTTCCACTCCCAGACTAAGCATGAAGTAAAATTTCGAGTTTAGAAAAGCCCCGTGAAAATTTGTCGAGGGTCGCGCAGCGACCCGAGACAAATTTTCTGGGCTTTTCTAAACTCGAAATTTTACTTCATGCGCCACGCGTATAAAACAGATTTCAAGTGAAGTTTGAATATGCATAAATTTCACAATATGTTACTGTGTAATACGCGTGGCGCATGAAGTAAAATTTCGAGTTTAGAAAAGCCCAGAAAATTTGTCTCGGGTCGCTGCGCGACCCTCGACAAATTTTCACGGGGCTTTTCTAAACTCGAAATTTTACTTCATGCTTAATCTGGGAGTGGAAAACACTCGTTTAAAGCTTCAAATCGAATTCTTTTAGAAAAACAACGAATATGTATACTTTAAAGAAAAACTCCCTGTACACAGTGATTTTTTTTTTTAGGTAAACATATGCATAAGCTGTTAATTTTGCGACATTCGTTGTTTTTAAATGAGTTCAATTTGAAGCTTATACGAGTGTTTTCCACTCCCAGACTAAGCATGAAGTAAAATTTCGAGTTTAGAAAAGCCCCGTGAAAATTTGTCGAGGGTCGCGCAGCGACCCGAGACAAATTTTCTGGGCTTTTCTAAACTCGAAATTTTACTTCATGCGCCACGTGTATAAAACAGATTTCAAGTGAAGTTCGAATTTGCATAAATTTCACAATATGTTAGTGTTTAACACGCGTGGCGCATAAAGTAAAATTTCGAGTTTAGAAAAGCCCAGAAAATTTGTCTCGGGTCGCTGTCACGGGGCTTTTATAAACTCGAAATTTTACTTCATGCTTAGTCTGGGAGTGGAAAATACTCGTTTAAAGCTTCAAATTGAACTTAGAAAAAAAACAGGGAATATCTAAAGATTTACAATGGGCTGAATTTGGAATACGTATACTTAATAGAAAAACTCCCTGTACATTATTTTCTGTTTCTATAAAATAAAAATAATGTACACATACCACAACATTTTATTTTCTGCGGATATTATAATTAAGAAAATAAAATTTTTATGTGATTTTCTGTATACATTTTGCTCGCAAATGTTAAATAATAGACGCAAAATAAAAGTAATTTATTTACTTTGAAAGTTTACGAATTACCTATTTAGTCAAGCTAAATAATGTGATCGTTCAATGATACCTCCTAGGCCGATCGATACGCTCGAAAATAGCTCAAAATAACTCTATAGCATGCAGCTAGAGTACCTCAAACCGTATAACTTGATCAATGGTCTCGAGCCGACCGATTTGATCAATCTGCTCGTGCCGATTGATCAATCGACTAGCTCGACACGTTCGAAAAGATCGAGCTGCCTGAAACGATCGAGCCGCCCGAAAAGATCGAGCCGATCGAAAAGATCGAGACGATCAAGAAGATCGAACCGATCAGAAAGATCGAGCCGATTGACAAGATCGACCAGATCGAGCCAATAAAAAAAATTGAGCGGTTCGATCGCTTGCAAGGATCGATCAATCGATCTTGCCCATCACTAAATTATACTGATTTAGCTTACTGCATCAATAGTATATTTTAAACATCACTTAAAATCAGTGTTTTATACGCGTGGCGCATGAAGTAAAATTTCGAGTTTAGAAAAACCTGAATTTGGATTTGCGCGTCCAAATCCAAACGTTCAGGCTTTTGTAAACTCGAGATTTTACATCATGCTTAATCTATAAGTGGAAAACACTCGTTTAAAGACATAATTTGAACTCTTTTGAAACATTGTATATATATATATATTAGGGTGTTTCGAAAAAAATCGAAACAGCTGGCTCACCGCTTAAATTAAAGATTTTGGTCTACAATAGATGTGTGCAAAAGCATTTGCGATTGAAAAAATATTTAGAGGGTCCCCCGAGCCCCCAAACATGCCATTTTTAGCCCTTTTTTAGATAATCGGCCAAAAACTTGCCTTATAGTCATCGGATCAAGGCGAATATTTTATATTTTGTGCCCAGATGAATATACTACAAGCAAAATATGCAAAACCTAACTTGGCGTTAGGTCTGGGTGAGCTACGAATTTTTTAAATAACTTTTTTCACAATTTTGAAGGTTTTTTTCAACTGTTTTGTTAAAAAGTGGGTTTTAACGACAAGAAATCAAGTCACACCCGCGATAATTTGTCCTGAGAAGTATATTAAATAATGTAAGCATGCGAACTGCGTATCTCACCCATGTCCGATTATGTGGCATTATTATGTTTGTTTCTTAAAAAAACGTTTTAAATGAATGAAGAACTGGCTTGCGCTAAATATTTCTTGCTTTCATTATAATAACTAGTTGTAAGCGTGCAACTGATGCTTTTGAGATCCATTAAATTCATGAATAACAGCCTGAAATTCTGCGTATAACGCTCAGTATGGATTTTCAAACATTTTCGTTTAAAAATACAGTACATCAATTAATTAATAAATTTCATTTTGTTAAACAATATTTGGTTGAAACATGTGTTTTTTAACCTGCAATCGATTACAATAAATTCAAAGTCAGCAATCTTGTTCGATAACAACGTAGTCTTTTTTACTTTGGAATTTGGCCATCGTCGCACGTCCCTTTAGGGCACCAACTATACGGGCATGTCGGGAGTCATGTCCAATAACTGAACGCGAAGCTTCTGTTACTATTTTGATGTGTCTTTCTACCGATTGAGTGTGGCATGGGTAATCGAGCAGTTTCTTTAAACTTACGTTGTCATTCATTATCAGGTAGGTTAATCTGTCGGTTGGAAAATTTTTAATCAGAGGAGGTTCAGAAACTTCCTTCCAGTTTATCATGGATGTGTAATTCTGAGCCTCAAAATCTATGTCGGGTATTTTAAACTTTCGCAAGTTATCATTTGACGATTTTCGGCACTGCAAAATTTTGTTCATGGCATCTACTCTAACTTCCAATAAATCGTCAACGACCATTGCCAAAAGTAAGTTTTCGGGGTGGGCGAAATATGCATTGCGTTTTATTACTGAGCGTTATACGCAGAATTTCAGGCTGTTATTTATGAATTTAATGGATCTCAAAAGCATTAGTTGCACGCTTACAATTGGTTATTTTAATGAAAGCAAGAAATATTTAGCGTAAGCCAGTTCTTCATTAATTTAAAACGTTTTTTTAAGAAACAAAACCTGCGAAATCGGGTCAAAAACGTTAAAATAGAGTTTTAGGGGTTTGCCACACAATCGGACGTGGGTGAGATTCGCAGTTCGCATGCTTACATTATTAAATATACTTCTCAGGACAAATCGCGGGTGCAACTTGATTTCTTGTCGTTAAAACCCACTTTTTAACAAAAAAGGTGAAAAAACCCTTCAAACTCGTGAAAAAAAGTTATTTAAAAAATTCGTAGCTCACCTAGACCTAACGCCAAGTTAGGTTTTGCATATTTTGCTTGTAGTATATTCATCTGGGCACAAAATATAAAATATTCGCCTTGATCTGATGACTATAAGGCAAGTTTTTGGCCGATTATCTAAAAAAAGGGCTAAAAATGGCATGTGTGGGGGCTCGGGGGACCCTCTAAATATTTTTTCAATCGCAAATGCTTTTGGGGACATCTATTGTAGACCAAAATCTTTAATTTAAGCGGTGAGCCAGCTGTTTCGATTTTTTTCGAAACACCCTAATATATATATATACATATATATATATATATATATATATATATATATATATGCATATTTAAAAGAATAATTCCCTGTAAGTTATTTAAATTAACTAATTTTTGATATTGATATTTTTATTATCAAAATATTTTTACTGTAAAATGAGGAGTTCGTAAATAAATAATGTTACACGTCATTCATCTTTACCAATCAATAAAAAAAAACAGGTTACGGGAATTAACATCACTAAAATCATTGATTTAAAATAAACCAGTTAGAATTACTATAAACAGTTGTGTAAATGAAGAGATTTTTACGTTTGTATAAAAGACTGTTAAAATGTGTTTTTTTGTAGAAGATAAATATTTTAAATGAAAGAAAACAAACGGTGAAAAAAAAGTTAGTTGGATTAGGTTATGGATCTGCGGATTGAGGTTAGGTTTTAAGGCCACATGAATAAGCATTTGTTTTTGTGAATTATATATACATACATTTCGTAGATGAGTTTACAGGACAGTCGAATTGTTTGTATGCATATAAATTACACGTGGTGATCGATATTTGAGGTGAAAACGTGCCCTTTCTATAATGCGGCGTCATTTTTCTCTCGGATTTTTTCTGGAATGCACTCGGAATAATACACATTCTAAATGCATAAAATGTATAAATAAATCATGAATTATCTTGCACGTCAGTGGGGTCTTTAAATTTAAACCCTCTAGTCATCTTCAAAAATAACAGTGGACGCATTACTCGCGTATTTATTTCTATTTGCGATAAGCTTTCGTGGTGTTTTATAAGTCTCGAGGAAAGTTTAATTGGAGTTTGAGATATGCGGTGTGGAATTCGAAGAACGATTCCAAAAATAAGGTGGACGTGGTTGAGCGAAGCGCAACGGCACAGGGAAAAGGGGGAAAAAACAAGAGAATGTTGGATGCACACACGGGACACAACACGTATTTTAAGACGTTGGCATTCGCGACTTTCAAATTTGAATTAATTTATGCAAATAAGCGACGTTAATTGTTAGTAATGAGTATTGTAAACGGTGCTCTGCAAATGCACACGTTCACAAAGGTTAGATTGTGCGGCACGGGAATTGATCCGGCGATTCACGGTTATTTCCAGACATGGTTTTGGGGCCCAAAGCGCCCATCCACGTTTTTCCTTTGATTGGAATGATTGGGGCCGGGTGTCAGGGTGGTTGGGTGGGTTATAGGGTGGTGTTTGAATCCTTAAAATTCGGCTGTCTCGGACAGCGTACTGCGACAACACCGACACCGACCGCGACACGGACACGCAGGCGGGCTGAGCGATCGCCTCGGCCGCACATTTTCCTTCACTATTTACGAGAAACGCACATTCATTTAAATAATTTCATTAATGCACTTTTGAATTTGATTATCTAGGAGTTAACAACCTACAGATGGTCGAATCTTCTAGATTATATAACATTGCAAAGGACAGGGGGCTGATGTGTTCGTTTCATTCAGTGGTGGACACATTAAATAGTATGGACGTGCACAGTAATAAGAAATAAATCGACTTTACCTATGTTTTTTAATTGATCAGAGTTGTCCTGTCCGTTTTCTGCCATTTTGGCACACCGTCACACTACAGCACCACCACACTTAAGCAAACGGCAATCATAATACAACAAACTGTGCTATGAAGATGGCGTTCTAATTTATTCAGCAATACGCTCACTCATCAATAAAACTATAGATGGCACCACTCACAGGTAACTTTATTCACATTTCTCCATATCGTTTCATTATATACCAACAGGTGGCGCAAAGATATAATTTAATTTGCTTTTTTATTCACTATGTTCACAGGAACTAACAACTCCATATTTTATTTAAAACTAAATCACTAGATGTGATGAATTTACAAAGCTGGTAAGCCATTGGAGAAGCAATAAATAATCAATGAAAAGTACCAATCATAATGAAGCAAATATTTGTAGATAAAACAATCTACTTATCTAAAAACTATAATATTATTTTTGAATTGTTTTATAATTTTTATTACCTTGACAAAAAAATGATTAATGAAAAGTAATAATCATAATGACACATATGTTTTAAGATAAAACAGTCTGTCTAAAAATCATAATTTTATTTTTAATTAACTTATGCTTACTTCCTTGGTACTTAAAAGTAGCTAAGAAGTTAATCAGGATTAAACCTCTGATTAAGTCAAAACAGAAAAATATTTTAAATTTGCAAAATATCTGAAACGTCTCTTTCATTAAAATGCAAATCTGTACACAATTTCTTTTTTTTTTAGAAAATTATTTATTTATTTCAGTGTTTCAATAACAGGTATATGTATGTATATTATTTGTATGATATTTATTTGTTTGATGTATCGTCTGTAGTTGTCGCTGTTGGAGTTCCTTCCTTCTGTCCTCGCTTCATGATTCTCGGTTGTAGGACCAGATCTCGGGCTAGCGGTATTGAAGGATGTTTGCATGTTTTCATTCTGTTTTATTGTAATTCGTTGTTTAGTAGTTTATTCTTTAATTTCAATTTGTAGGGTATATATTTTAATGATTTTATGTATTGTGGTATGTTATTGTATATTTTGATTATGTCTGTTTTAAGGTGTTGGGTGTATTTTTTTGTTCTATATTTTTCTGTTCGGAGGTCTGACTTTCTTCTTGTTTTATATTTGTGTGTATTCTTGTTCGGGTGTATTCTGATTCGCGTTTTAATTAAATTGTTTTGTATTTTGTATAAGAATAGTAAGTTGTTATATGTTATCATTTTCTTTATGTTTAGTTCTTGTGTAATTTCATATATTATTTGAAATAAAACAACGCAGTTGGGAGGGTTTCACTTTTATTGTTGAACTCTGCAACATGTTTCACCACACAGTGGCTTCATCAGGCAGATGAAATAATTATTATTTCATCTGCCTGATGAAGCCACTGTGTGGTGAAACATGTTGCAGTGTTCAACAATAAAAGTGAAACCCTCCCAACTGCGTTGTTTTATTTCAAATAGTATTATGGAGTTTCATCATGTATCCGCCTCATCAATTAAATAATTAAATTTCATATATCTTTTTAGTGATTGTTCTTTTTTCCAGTATGTACAATATTTTCAGGATTTTGTTTTGTTGTCTTTGTAGCTTAATGATGTTTTTGCTAGTAGTATCTCCCCAAATTATTATAAGATAATTGATGGTCGAAGTGAACCATGCGTGGTAGATACATTTCTTTTTATTGTTTGGGATGAATCTCCTGATTTTCCACATGGCACCGATTAGTTTGGAGTTCTTCTGTGTTAATTTATTTATGTGGTCGTCCCATTTCAAAGTGTTGGTTATTTTTAATCCTAGGTATTTTTAATCCTAGGTATTCTGTTTTACTTCTTTTATGAGTTTTCCATTGATTTTTATTTGGAGGTTGATGTGATGTTTGTGTCTATTGAATATTATATAGGTCGTTGTTTCTTCATTGATGGTCAATAAATTGTTGTAATACCACTTTTCTAAAAGTTTTGTATCTGCGCCGATTTGTTGTTCTATTTTTTGTTGGTTTATCCCAGAATATACTAAACAAGTATCGTCTGCATATATAAAGGGGGTTCCATTTAGTTTTAATTCCATGATGTCGTTGGTGTACAGGATGTATAGAATTGGTGGTAGGTTTCCTCCCTGGGGTATTCCATATTCTGCGTAGTTGGTTTTGCTCGTATTCTCTCCTATTTTCGTTTTTTGTGGTCTGTTCGTTAGGTATGTGTGTATTAAATTTAACTCGTTCTCTTTTATTCCTATGGCGTTTAGTTTTTCGACTAGCATTGATTTAGATATTGTATCGAATGCCTTCTTCATGTCAACAAAGATGGTTACTACTATTTTCTTATTGTCCAGGTTTGATTTTATGGTGTCGATTAATTCGTATGCTGTTGATAGTGTTCCTGAATTTTGTTGGAATGCGTATTGCTGGTGGTAAATGATTTTATTTTTGTGCAAGTGGTCACGTAGTTGGATTTGTATTACCTTTTCTAGTATTTTATTTAGTGTTGATAGGAGAGATATTGGTCTATAACTTTCAGGTTTTGTTCTGTCTCCAATTTGTAAATTAAAAAAAAATAGAGCTTATTAAAAAAACAACATTTGTATTTACAAATTGTGTACAGACTTGCATGTTGATGAAAGAGACACATTTGAGATATCTTACAAATTTAAAATATCACTATAAATAAAGTTAACTAGATGTGGTGCAAGTAGACATTAACTAAAAATCAGGGTTGTTAAAAAAAACGTTTTTTTTTTTATTCTAATTAAAACAAATAGTTTTTTTTAATAACACGTGTTTTTTTCATTGGAACAGCGTTTAAGACATTAACAATTAAAAACATGTTTAAAACGTATTTAAAACATCTTTAAACCACGTTTAAAACGTGTTTAAAACATAACATACAGGGCATTTTTCTATTGAGTATACATATCCATAAAACTACAACGTTTTTTTAAATTTCGGGAATTCGTTGTTTAAAAGCGATTAATTTGAGGCTTTTAACGAGTGTTTTCCACTCCCAGACTAAGCATGAAGTAAAATTTCGAGTTTAGAAAAGCCTAAGAATTTGGATTGGCCGCGTAGCGAAGCGGAGCGGCCAATCCAAATTAGGCTTTTCTAAACTCGAAATTTTACTTCATGCGCCACGCTTAAAAACACTGATTTACAGTGATGTTCAAAAAACACACACATACAACAACGATTATAGGCAACCTAGTATACGTTAGCGTTATTGGGTTGCCTATAATCACTGTTTTAAACAATTTCTTCAGCGCAGAATTTGACTCACGTTTTATTCCCATCTACATATTGGATTGCGAAAGCCGTATATTTTAAACTTTAAGATATTTCAGTGTTCTATACGTGTGGCGCATGAAGTAAAATTTCGAGTTTAGAAAAGCCTAATTTGGATTGGCCGCTCCGCTTCGCTACGCGGCCAATCCAAATTTTCAGGCTTTTCTAAACTCGAAATTTTACTTCATGCTTAGCCTAGGAGTGGAAATCCCTCGTCTAAAAATTCAAATCATAGTAATTTGTTTGTTTATCCGCGTAGAAAAACAAAACATTTTTAAATAGTTTCTAAGAGTTTATAATAATTTCATGAATAAATAAATGGTGGGTGAATTTTTAAATAAAAGTCGACGAATCGCAAAATAATCAACAATATTTAGTAAAGATAAAAAATCGACTTTTTTCCTCGTAGTTTAAAATGTTAGCAGAATTTTTTGTTTTTTAATGTTAGAAAATTAAGAATGGTCATTTCTAAGCAAATTCCGTAAGTTTCTAATAATTTTACAGAGAAATAAATTATCGAAACAATCTTGAAAATTGATAAGTAAAATGCCAGGGCCCCTATTCACAGCACCGATGCAATTTGGCATCGGTAAGAAGTTGCACTGAAATTACGTAATTTTGGGAAGAATTTACCAAACCGTGTTATTTTCTTGCAAGTTCTCACTGATAACAAATTGCATGGGTGCTGTGAATACGGGCCCTGAAGTTTTTTTCAATTTCAACTTTCACGATTTTCGTAATTGTGATATTGATTGAAAAAGTAAAAGCTGGCTCAAATTTTATCAACGTTTTCTTACAAGAATTTAAATTAATTTTTGATCTGTAAAGTTCTTAATATTTTCACGTGACTCATAGTGATGGTATTCTTAGTTACTGCTGCAACTTTTTTTAAGTTATCATTATTTTTATGTAATAGCGATGTTTTTTCTTTATTTTTTTAGCCACAATATTACTTCTTACTTTAATTTGGGTTGAGTTGGAAACAGATGTAAATCTAAGCTGTATAAGCTATTTTTTGTACTCCACCCATGGGTTTTCTACAATATCTACTGTTTGTAATATTATTATGGTTTTCCAATTTTTTTATTGTAGAAGGTACAGATTATTATTATTATAATTATTTTAGAAAAGAAATCAGTTAACTTTTGCAAGCTGTAATTCTGTTTCTAGCAACTCGATTTTGTTTTTATTTGACGAAACAAAGACTGATCTTTCGTGAATAAATTTTGTAAAATTTATTAAATTCCAGAATTTCCTTAATATTTTATCAACGTTTTCATAAACTCACTTTTTTATTTTAAAATGTCTTGAAAATAAAAGAATGCTAGGAAATGCTAGTAGAATTGACTTCTGCGTCATAATAAGTAACAACATACTGGGTGTTCCATTTAAAAAATCGAGATTTAACTGAACTGACTGAATGTGGTATGAAATTTCAAAACCTCTTATACTCTCAGTTAAATGAAATTAGTGAAAATAATAAAGGGGTTTCAAAATTTCATACATTCAGTCAACAGTCAATTTAATGGTTTAAAATCTCGATTTTTTTTATGAAACACCCTGTATATTTTTACATATTTCGACAAAGAATTTTATACTAGTTTCTTTTGTTTCTAAGATATTTTCATATAAATAATTTATTCCACTTGTTTCATTTAAATGAAAATATCTAAAACTAGTATAAAATTCTTTGTCGAAATATGTAAAAATATACAGGGTGTTTCATACAAAAAATCGAGATTTTAAATCATTAAATTGACTGTTGACTGAATGTATGAAATTTTGAAACCCCTTTATTATTTTCACTAATTTCATTTAACTGAGAGTATCTAACCAAGAAGAGTAGTGAATAGTGAACCGATGTGGACGGGCGATAAGTAAACTCGCAAGCGAGCCTTATTTCAATAAGCATCGGGCATTATCATAGTGAAAAGTGAATAAAGAAGAACAGGAAACCAAGTAATAGACGAGGACTAAACTTAAATCGACATATTGTAACGATATAACATGGCAGGATACAAAAAGCAGAAGGAAAGAAAGGAGGTGGAGAAATGGGAAAAGCAGGAAGAGGAGGCTAGAAGAAAGCAGGTGTTTAGTGGAGGAGCGGGGTTACAGAGGTCTCCACAAGGAGAGGAGGGGGTCGGGAGAGGGGTTGGATAAGAGGAAGGTGGCAGATACGTCATTTGAGGAGGAAGAAGAGCCAGACAGGGAAAATATAGTGTGAGATAGTGGAGTTAATTAAGGAAGAGAGAAGGAAGGAGAGGGAGATTTGGAAGGAGGAGATGAGGGAAGCAAGAGGGATGTGGAAAGAGGAGATGAGGGAAATGAAATAAACATGGAGAAAGGAAAGTGAACAATTAAAGCAAAGGATAGTAGAGCTGGAGGATCAGGCGGAGAAAAGGGAGAGGCAGGAAAGGAGGAACAACATACTGATCCGAGGGAAGGTTTTCCAGAGAAGTGGCGGAGTTTCTGAAGGAGACGCTGGGAGTAGAGGCGGAGGTACAGGAGAGTCATGTTGTGGATAAAGTGGGAAAGTTGGTGGTGGAGAGACTTGGGAAACTAGAAGACAAAATGAAAATAATGAAGAATAAAAGTAAGCTAAAAAGTGCACAAAAAACAATTTTCATAGATGATGATCTAACGAAGGAGGAGAGGAGGGTGCAGAAATGCATAAGGGAGGTAGCTAGACGGGAGAGGGAAAGGGGGAGATAAGTGAGGATCGTTTATCAGAAAGTTATAGTGAATGGGGAAGAGTGGAGATGGAATAAGGAGAAGGCGGAAGTAGAGAAGAAGGAGGAGGCAAAAAAGTAAGAAGGAAGGAGGTAGTAGGGGGGAAGGAGGGACTTGGAAAAAGTGCGGAGGTGGAACAAAATGAGAGGAAGGAAGGAGGCAGGAAAAATGGGGAGAACATATATAGAAGAGACGAAGGGGGGAGGTAGGACAGGGACAGAAGGGGTATGAGAGGAACAGGGGACTAGGGAGCAAATGTGGGGAGTGGGGAAAGAAGGGGCGATAACGATAGGGTTTTGGAATGTAGCGGGAATAAAGTCTAAAGGGCAGAAGTACAAGTGGAGGAAAGACTTTGAGAAGTAGGTAACCGGGAAGGACATAGTGGCGTTAGTAGAAACTTGGATGGTGAAGAAGGAATGGGGAGAAGTGAAAGAATGGTTACCGAGGGGGTTTAAATGGGAGATGATAGAGGCAGTAAAATGTGCGAGGAAAGGGAGAGCCGAGGGGGGAATGATTGTTGGATGGAGAGAGGATAGGGAAGGAGGCAAGGGGGAGATGATAGAAATATGCGAAAGGCTAGTGTGGGTAAATTATCAGCAGAGAGTATATCGGGTTGATGTAGAGGTGGTGTACGTAAACAAGAATTGGACGGACATAAGAAAGAAAATATATGAGAAAACGAGCGAAGGAGGAAAATGGATGGTGGAGGGAGAATTCAATGCCAGAATAGGGGAAGCGGGGGGAGGGATTGGAGAGGACGGTTTCTGTGGTGAAAAGGAGTTCACAGGATAAATGTATAAATGGGGAGGGCAGGAGGATGAAGGAGTAGGTGATGGAGGAGGGATAGGAGATTTTGAATGGATGCACGGAGGGCGATTGGGAGGGGAGAAAAACGTACATTGGACCAAGAGGGGCATCAGTAATTGATTATGTAGGAGTCAAGGGGATAGAAAGAAGAGATATAAGAGGCATGGAGGTAGAAGAGGTGCTAGGATCTGACCACCTACCGTTAACTGTGGAGATGTGGATGGAAAAGGGAAGAGAAGAGGCATGGAGGTAGAAGAGGTGCTAGGATCTGACCACCTACCGTTAACTGTAGAGATGTGGATGGAGAAGGGAAGAGAGGAGGAACGGGGACAAGAAAACGAATATCTTGAGTGTGGGGTAAAGGCGATGGAGGATATGAGAAACAGGCTGGCGAGGATTCAATGGGAAGAGGTCAATACAATGGAGGAGATAGAGGAGATAATAGTGGGATGTGGATGGAAAAAGAAGGGAGAGAGAAGAGGGGGGAATGCGTGGTTCGATGAGGAGTGTAGGCAGGCGAAGAGGGAGTTGAGGAAGGCAGTGGGAGAATGCGTAAGAAACGGAGGAGAAGAGGGGAAAGTGGCGGCGGTAAGGAAAAGATATAATGGTATATGTGAGAGGAAGAAGCTGCAGGCGGTGGAAAGAGTGAGCGAGGAATTGAAGGAATGCAGGAACGAGGCGGAAATGTGGAAGGTGCTGAGGAGAGCGGAAAGAAAGAGGCAGTTAGGGATATCGTTGAAGGAATGGATAAGGAAGTGCAGAGAAGGTAGTGGAGTGCCAGTAGGGATGGGAGAAGACAGGCGAGGGGATGAAGAGGAAGAGCGTTCAAGGAGGTGAAGGGAGGGAAGGCAGCAGGAAGGGATGGGCTGAAGGTAGATATGTGGAAGAAGATTGGGGAAGAAATTCAGGGAGCTACTGAACCAGATGTGGAGGGGAAGAGTGAACATAACGGCAGCATGGAGGGTGGTTAGGATGTGACCGATACATAAAGGAGGGGGGGGATTGCTATAGGGGGATAACAGTGATGAGCACGGGATACAAGATAGCTATGATGGTAGATAGTTATGATGGTGGTAAAAAATAGGCTAGAAGAGGAGGTGGAAGAGACGGGGCTGCTGCCGGAGACGCAGGGGGGCTTCAGGAGGGGTTGGGGGACGAGGGAGCAGGTCTTTCCCTGGCAAGAATGTTAGAGAAGGTGATGGAAGAGAAAAGGAAGGCAAGAAGGCGGTGTTTGTGGACCTGAAGGCGGCGTCGACCAAGGGTAGGATTGTTAGAGTGTCTGAGGAGAAGAGGGGAGAGTGAGGGAATGGTAGAGTGGGTGAGAAGAGGAAACATAGGCTGTGGCAAAAGTGGGAATGGAAGACTCGGAGAAGTTTAGGACGTGGGAGGGGCTTAGGCAGGGGTGCCCATTGAGCCCGGTGCTGCTTAACCTCTATACGAGTGAATTAGAGGAGGGGATGAGGGAAGGAAAGGTGGGGGGGAGGGGGGGGTGATGATTGGTAGAAGTAAAGTGTGGATGTTGGCATATGCGGATGATATGGTGGTGGTGGCAAGAGAGTGGGAAGGGATGAAGGATATACTAAAAAGGGCGGAGAGGTTTATGGATAAGAGGGGGTTGAGCGTGAATGTTAAAAAACGAAATGGATGAGATTCAGAAATAAAGGGAGTCAGGCGAGGGGAAGGAATTAGAGTGACAGGGGGAGGTGATTAAGAGGGTTAAAAAAATCAAGTATTTAGGGTTTATGTTCAAAGGGACGGGAGGGTATGAGGAGCATGTGAGGTGGGTGCAGGGGAAGGCTAGAAAGGCGTGGGGATAGCGTAGGAAAAGTGGGGGAAGTGGATGGGGAACAATGTAAGAGTGGCGTGTAAAGTATTGGATGCGTGTGTGAGGTCAGTGTTAATGTATGGGGTGGAAGTATGGGGGACGAGAGGGTATAAGTGTATGGAGAGGAAGCAGTTGTGGTTCTTAAAGCATATGTTGGGGCTGGAAAAGTCGACACCCGGATACATAGTGCTGCTGGAAACGAATAGAGAGAAACTAGAGTGTGAGGAAATGGTGAGAATAGCTAGGTATGAGACAAAGTTAAAAAGAGATTGGTGGTGAGATTGGTGTGGGTGGCGTGCGTAAATGGGAAAGAGGGTAGATGGAGGAGCGAGAGAAGGAGAATGTATGAGAGGGTGGGTTTGACGGAGACAAAGGTGATGGAGTGGCTGGGGAATGGGGTAAAGGTGGATGCGTGGGTGAAAGAGAAGGAGATGGAGGTGGAAGCACAGGAAAGACAGGGGTGTATAGAGAGGAGTGAATATAACGATAGGTACGGGAGGCGACAGGTGCATAGGAGAATGCCGAGGTATCTGGTGGAGGGGGGATGGAGTAGGGAGGAAAAGGTGGTGCTGGCGAGGGTGAGGTGTGGGTCAGGGGAGAGAGGCAGGAAGGTGTAGATGGGGGAAGAGTATGGGAAGTGTGTAATGTGTGAGTGCGGGAGGGATACGTGGAGTCATTTGGCGGAGGAGTGCAAGGGGGAGAAGGAGGAATAGGTGGGAATACGAGGGAATAGAAGAGTGACGGAATGGATGAGAGAGGATGGGGCCGGGGTAAGGACGCTGGAGTAGTTGGGGGAAGAGAGGGAAAGCAGGAGGAAGATAGGGGGCAGCGATTAATGTAGATGTAATGTAGTATTATGACAATAAAGGTCTTTTTTTTCTAGAAAACAAAAGAAGATGGACATAGGGAACGCCAATATGGACAGATCAATGCAGAATTGAATTCTAGGCCGGAATATGTAAAAATATACAGGGTATACCATTTATAAAAATCAAGATTCAATAGTTAACACGTTGATCGCCGCGCGGCAGTCACTTGTGCTGCAGTTAAATTTGCGTTTAGGCCCCTCAGTATGTACCTTGGGCGGCATCCAGAAACAACTTTTAAAGCATCGTGTTGCCCGTGCCGCGGAACTGGTATAACTATATAGACATATAAACTAGGTGGCCTTAACGCCTAAAAACGTGTATGTCCCTTCAAATGTTTGCTTTATTATTTTGTATAATTGGAACAAAAGCTTGAGCAGCGGCCTGAGGTAATATTTTTATTGTTTTGAAGGTGGCGATCAACATGTTAAAGTTGTCCAAAATGCGGTATGAAATTTTCAACACTCTTTATTTTATTATTTCAAAAAAATAAATCACAATCGGGTATCGGCTTTTCACAGCCAACATTGCGTTCTCTCTATTTTCATTTATTCGGAGATGTGAATTCACGAAAAAGCACTACATTCTTAAAAAATGAACGTCTAAAATGAATCATGAAAAAGCACTGCATGCTTAAAAAATGTCGAATATATCGAAAACGATTAAATTTCTGGGTTATATTATCCAATAATATTGTTCACGAAATATTTAGCAGAATCCAAATTCGCAATAAAAAATTGGGCATTGCGTTTAGAATTAGGAAGTTGAAGTCGTCTTTAGGTATAACCGGTGAATTAACCTTGAAAATATTTCTATTGAAAAGAGCACACTCGATTAAAGGAATGCTGAAAATCTCATTACAATACATTAATTATATATACAGAGAGTTTTATGTAACACTGAACATTTTCATAACGAGAATTTTTATTTGAAGTATCCATATGCATACGTTGCACATTTTCCGATGCTCGGTTTATTGAAAGAATCCAATTTGAAGCTTTAAGCGAGTGTTTTCCACTCCTAGGCTAAGCATGAAGTAAAATTTCGAGTTTAGAAAAGCCTGAAAATTTGGTTTGGTAGCATAGCGCGAAGCTTTCTAAAGGCTTTTCTAAACTCGAAATTTTACTTCATGCGCCACCGGTACAAAACACTGATTCAATGTAAAGTTTAGCGGTATGTTTTAAACTTCGTAATATGTCAGTGTTTTGTACCGGTGGCGCATGAAGTAAAATTTCGAGTTTAGAAAAGCCTGAAAATTTGGTTTGGCCGCTCCGCGCTTCGCGCTACGCGACCAAACCAAATTTTCAGGCTTTTCTAAACTCGAAATTTTACTTCATGCTTAGCCTGGGAGTGGAAAACGCTCGCTTAAAGTTTCAAATTAAATTCTTTTAATAAACCAAGCATCGAAAAATGTGCAACGTATGCATATGGATACTTCAAAGAAAAAATCTCGTTATAAAAATGTTCGGTGTTACATAAAAGTCTCTGTATATTTTTGATATGCGGTTTCGATGTGACACCCTGTATATATAAAGAAGTCTACCCACTGAGCAAAAAACAAACAAATAACGTTATATCAACATTGTAGCAACATTAAACGATGTTTTAATGTTGATGAAACATTACTTAAATGGATTTGCTTAGTGGGTAGTGCCCCGAAATTTGAACTTCGAAATCTAGACACCTTATAAAAAAGATAATGGTATTGATTGAATTTATTAAATGTTTACTGATTTATAAAATCCAATATGGGCATGAAATGTAAGATCGTCTTTTTCATGCTGTTATTATCATGTAAAATTCTCGAATACACTTTAATTTGTGTAAGAAAAGAAAATATATTCTGACCTTTGATACTTAAAATAGACATATTGTATACACAAAGTGCAAAAATAGTTCATCTCATTTGAGTTTCAAAGCAGTATCTTTACATACAGCTACGCTGGATTTGAAATGGACATTTTTAGAACAACCACAAACATTAAATTGCAACTTGTTAAAATAAAACGCTACGTATTTATGCATTAAAAGAAATTACATACAGGGAATTTTTATTTTGGGTATACATATGCAGATCCTGTAAATTTTTCGACATTCGCTGTTTTTGAAGAGTACAATTTGGAGCTTTAAACGAGTGTCTTCCACTCCTAGATTAAGCATGAAGTAAAATTTCGACTTTAGAAAAGCCTTAAACAAGCCGAACAAAACACTGATTCAATGTAAAGTTTAGCGGTATGTTTTAAACTTCGTAATATGTCAGTGTTTTGTACCGGTGGCGCATGAAGTAAGATTTCGAGTTTAGAAAAGCCTGAAAATTTGGTTTGGCCGCTCCGCGCTTCGCGCTACGCGTCCAAACCAAATTTTCAGGCTTTTCTAAACTCGAAATTTTACTTCATGCTTAGCCTGGGAGTGGAAAGCACTCGCTCAAAGTTTCAAATTAAATTCTTTGGTTCGGTCGCGCCACGCGTATAAAACACTGATTTCAATTAAATTTTAAAATATACGTCTTCAGCATACTGCCTTAGTAGCATATTGTGAATGTCACAATATTTTAGTGTTTTATACGCGTGGTGCATGAAGTAAAATTTCGAGTTTAGAAAAGCCTGTAAATTTGGTTTGGTCGCTCCGCTTCGCTACGCGACCAAACCAAATTTTCAGGCTTTTCTAAACTCGAAATTTTACTTCATGCTTAGTCTGGGAGTGGAAACCCTCGTTCGAAACTTCAAATTGAACCCTTTTAAAAAACACTTGTTTAAAGCTTCAAAATAAACTTTTTATTTAAAACAACGATTATCTAAATATTTACAGCGTATACAGAGTGAGTTTTTTTTATTTTCTCTATGGGGATCTCGAAAACTATAAGAGATAGAGAAACGGTTAAATGGGCAAAGTAGTGCAGTTTTACAAGCTGAAAAATGTATAAAGTGTCGATTTTTATAAATCGATTTTTCTCAGTTATTAAAACCCACTGAGCAAATGCATTTAAGTAATATAATATTAAAACACTTAACTTTGTTTTACCACTTTATTTAACTTTTTACAGTGACTATAGTTTCGACTACAAGCTAGTCATTATCAAACTGAGTACCTAAAATACATTGTACATTGTTTTTGTAATACAGCATCAAAGAGGGGAGTATACATTATGTCGGTCTGGTCGTTGATGAGGGGAATTTCCAGATTAGCTTTCAACTTGTGAATTTCCAGCGCTTCCAGTAAATCCATTTTTCGGCCTTTGTCCGACAAATGGATTACGAAAAGCATGCTGTTTTCTGTGCAGGTGTGGTTGTTTTCTATTAAGTGAGTTGCAAAAGTGGACTTGTTATTCTTTAAACGGACTGAATTTAAATGCTCTTTTAATCTTATTTCAATATTTCTACCAGACTGACCAATGTATGCTCCTTTACATGTTTCGCAAGTTAATTTATAAATACCTGATTTTTTGTTTCTATTTATAATTGTTTTTGGATTATGAATAATATTTGCTATTTTAGAAAATGGTTTAAAAACTACGTTGACGTTGCACTTTTCAAGGGTTCTTTTAATTTGGTTGCTAATGTTTCCGAAATATGTTATTGGATAAAATTTATTTTTATTTATTTAATTTGTTGCATAAATCAAGTTTTGAATTTGTTTTAATTCTTGTTACGCTATAAGGTTGTCTATTAGAGTTGGATTGTAGCCATTGTAAAATATACAATAGTCTGCCCACAAACACACAAAAATCGGATACGTTTCCGAGCTGGAAACAATCTATTAAAGAGTTCTTACTTGATTTAGAACCATATAATATGCATGAATATTTCTCTAGAGAAACATAATATGTATTAATCTTGATTTGACCCTATTCCGTGTAGATGTATATGTGCAAAATTTGTATGTGATATTAACATTGGAATAAAGAACTGTTATTATTATTATTATTATTACTATTGTTTGTAGCGATTTGTTTTATGATTGAAAATTCTTTGAGGCGGGATTCATCGGAAAGGGGTAATTTTATTGCTTTGTTAATAAATGAGTTAAATGCAGCAATTTTTTGATTGTATGGGTGACGGGAGGTATTTGGAATTATGGAGTCGGTGTATGTGGGTTTCCGAAAAATATCAAAAGTTAGTATGCTGTTGGTTTTAGTGATAGTTAGATCTAGAAAGTTCAGGCTGTTGTTATTTTCAAATTGAACTGTAAATTTAATTGAGGGATGAATTGTATTAATATAATTTAGGAATTGGTTGACTTGTCTAACTGTACCTTTGAAGCATGCAATGATATCGTCTACATATCTATACCACCAGTTAATATGCTTTTTGCCCAAGGGGGAGATAAGAATTTGGTTTGTGAAGCTTTCCATAAATATTTCTGCTAATAAGGGACTAAGGAGAGAACCCATTTAAGTAATGTTTCATCAACATTAAAACAACGTTTAATGTTGCTACAATGTTGATATAACATTATTTGTTTGTTTTTTGCTCAGTGGGAAGAGATAGAAAAAAATTATAAACAGCAAAGTTTTAAATAACTTTATACTGAATAATAAAATTATATTAGATTTTCTCTATCGGCATTAGTTTTCAAGATATAACACAAACTTGCATTTTTTAAACGGAAACCATAGTTGGCTATATCAACATAAAAAAATGTTTTTTTTTCTCTTTAATCAGGTATGTCACTTGACATACTGATATACTTTACAAAAATAATACGTTATTAACTATTTTCTATTTTATTTACACACAAAAAATTGTTAGCCATGGAATAATCACTTTAATAAAACAATTGCGATTGTTTGTAACAGTTACTTTCATTGTTAAATGTTTGTCTATTACTTTAGTGTTAAAAACAACTGTTTTTTTGTGGACATTATTTTCTACTAATTTTTTTTTTTTTTTCATGTGTAAAGTATCGATTTTTATAAATCGATTTTTCTCAGTTATTAAAACCCACTGAGCAAATCCATTTAAGTAATGTTTCATCAACATTAAAACAACGTTTAATGTTACTACAATGTTGATATAACCAGTGGCGGATTTATAATTTTACCGCCGGTAGGCTGAAATATTTTGCCGCCTATTCTCAGTGAGGAGCATTAGATGATATATTAGACTGCGTTTCTTGACATAAAATGCCATTATTACTAAAGGAATAAATATGGGCTAGTCTTTCTCGTTTCTTGATCAAAAACAAAATAGCTTAGGTTAAAATTGTTTATACCAAATTTTGCTTAGGTCTTTTCTAAACTCGAAATTTTACTTCATGCTTAGTCTGGGAGTGGAAGTCACTCGTTCGTAAATTTGCAAATTATTATAAAATTGCGTATTTTTTCGTTGTCTGCAACTTTTGTTTGAAGCTTTGTTTAATTGAATCGATAATAAAGCTACAGTTAAGGAATAAATCTGAGCTAGACTTTCTCGTTTCTTGATCAAAAACAAAATAGCTAAAGTTAAAATTGTTTATACAAAAGTTGTGTGTTTTTTCCTTGGCTACATCTTTTATTTGAGACATTTTTTGATTAAGTTAATATGTTTCTATATTTTAAACTTCATTTGAAATCAGTGTTTAATACGCGTGGCGCATGAAGTAAAATTTCGAGTTTAGAAAAGCCCGCAAAATTTGGCTCTGTCGCTGCGCGACCGAGCCAAATTTTGCTCAGGGCTTTTCTAAACTCGAAATTTTACTTGATGCTTAGTCTGGGAGTGGAAGACACTCGTTCGTAAATTTTCAAATTATCATAAAATTGCGTATTTTTTCGTTCTCTGCAACTTTTGTTTAAAGCTTTGTTTGATTGAATCGATAATAAAGCTACAGTTAAGGAGTGATTCCCAAAATATATCAAAAAAAGTCCTATCTTTATTTGTTCAGAAGTTATAGCGCTATTATAACTTTTAAGTTGAAAAAACGTATTAGTCGTGATTTAGCCAAACAAAATTTAGTAACCATTATTTTAAATTATCACTTGTCAAAGATCGTTTGGTTATATTAATACTTTCATCACAGTTGTTTGTTAGAAATATAAAGGCAGAGCGGTACCATCATTTTTTTAACACAACATTGTTTGATCCTCTGAAAGATGTTCCACTCCACATAATAAAAGATATGTGGTATCAGCATGATGGGGCCCCGCCTCACCGAGGAAGACAAGTGACCCAATGGCTGCATACTTATATCCTAAATCAATGGATTGGTAACGAAGGGCCGATACCATGGCCACCTAGATCACCTGACCTGAATTCTTACGATTTTTTTATTTATGGGCTCACTTCAAACAACGTATTTATGCCGTAGAAATATACGATCGCAATTAGTTATTGCAGAGGATTCAAGATGCTGCAATTCATATTAGAAATAACATGAATTTATTATGCGTACAAGAGAGTATAATTCATCGTTGCCAATTATGTACTCAGGAAAATGGACTCATTTCTCAACATTTACTGTAGGTAAATTTTGCTTTCCATTGTTACAAGAATGTTTTTGATTTCTTTAACAGTTTAACTGCCATGTGCATATTTCAAATGTACACGTTTGTGGGCCAAAGAAAATATTTTCGTTAATCAAGCTTTAATAATGGTTTCATAAATACAGGTATATGGTTAGGATTTTAATTTTAATACATTTTTGGAAATATAAACAAACGACAACCGGCCGTCGTATGGCCATATTTACGACGACCGGCCGTCGTACCGCCTAGTTGTTCAGAAATACATACGACGGCCGGCGCGTCGTATGGTAGTTAAAGTGTTAAACTATGATTACATATTAGTGTTCCAAGAGACACTGTTTGAAAAACGCTATAACTTCTAAACCAGGACAGATAGAACCTGCAATGATATGAAGGATTTCTTCATGAAATTAAATCTACTTTTAAATGCCAAAGTTTATAAGGAAACTAATAAATCTCCCTGTATGTCAAAAAAAATAGTCTCAAAATCTTTTTGAAAATTCTTCAGTCTCACAAAGTTTTTAATTATTTCAGAGTTTTTTGTTGTTAACATAATTGAAATTCGTTTAATAAAAACCGAAAAATCTAATGATTTCTGGTGATTTTTAATACAAGACTTTAAAACATTTGATGGTTTAGAGTTAGCAACACTGCTCCCCAGGGGTATTCAGCCGAGAGAAATAAAGTTTCCCGTCTAAATAAAAATTCATAAAAGCCTCAAAGTCGAAATTATGCTCCCCAGGTGTATTCAGCCGAGAGAAATAAAGTTTCCCGTCTAAATAAAAATTCATAAAAGCCTCAAATTCGAAATTAGGCATCCGTTGAAAATTTGCCGCCGTAGGCTTTAGCCTACTTAGCCTAATAGGAAATCCGCCACTGGATATAACGTTATTTGTTTGTTTTTTCTCAGTGGGAAGAGATAGAAAAATACTATAAACAGCAAAGTTCTAGATAACTTTACACTAAATAATAAAATTATATTAGATTTTTTTTTATCGGCATTAGATTTTAAGATCTAACACAAACTTGCATTTTTTAAACGGAAACCATAGTTGGCTATATCATCATTAAAAATGTTTTTTTTTTTCTCTTTAATCAGGTATGTCACTTGACATACTGACATACTTTACAAAAATAATACGTTATTAACTATTTTCTATTTTATTTACACACAAAAAATTGTTAGCCATGGAATATTTACTTTAATAAAACAATTGCGATTGTTTGTAACAGTTACTTTCATTTTTAAATGTTTGTCTATTACTTTAGTGTTAAAAACAACTGTTTTTTGTGGACATTATTTTCTACCAATTTTTTTTTTTTCATGTGTAAAGTGTCGATTTTTATAAATCGATTTTTCTCAGTTATTAAAACCCACTGAGCAAATCCATTTAAGTAATGTTTCATCAACATTAAAACAACGCTTAATGTTGCTACAATGTTGATATAACGTTATTTGTTTGTTTTTTGCTCAGTGGGAAGAGATAGAAAAAACTATAAACAGCAAAGTTTTACATAACTTTACACTGAATAATAAAATTAAATTAGATTTTTTTTATCGGCATTAGTTTTCGAGATATAACACAAACTTGCATTTTTTAAACGGAAACCATAGTTGGCTATATCATCATTAAAAAAAATTTTTGTCTCTTTAATCAGGTATGTCACTTGACATACTGACATACTTTACAAAAATAATACGTTATTAACTATTTTCTATTTTATTTACACACAAAAAATTGTTAGCCATGGAATAATTACTTTAATAAAACAATTGCGATTGATTGTAACAGTTACTTTCATTGTTAAATGTTTGTCTATTACTTTAGTGTTAAAAACAACTGTTTTTTGTGGACATCATTTTCTACCAATTTCCATTTCTTCCTACACGTAACTTCCAAACAATTTTTTTGGACAATATTTTACAAACTTCTATATCGCAAAAAGCTGCAATTGATTTATAATTGTAATTTTTTTATGGCCAACTATTTTTTTGTTGTAACAAAATAGAAAATTGTTAATAACTCAGTTATTTTTACAAATAAGTATGTCAAGTGACATCAGATTAAAGAGAAAAAACTGCCTTTCTAATAACAATATAGCTAACTATGGTTTCTATTTAAAAAAAAGCAAGTTTGTGTTATATCCAGTGACGGCTCGTCAGGGACGGCAGGGTCGGCCGGGCCGTACCGGTAAATTTGATTGAACAAAAATTATAAATTTTTATTTTCTCAGAAATAAATATTGCGCACTTTTTGAAATAAATATATAGCAGGCTAATATGTAGTAATAATAATAAGCACGCAGCATAAAGCCGATAAATGTAGACATTTATTTTAATTTAATATATATGTTTACTAAGCAACTTCGTATCAGCAAAATCGGCCAGCCGTAGATTTTCAGATTATGAAAATTAATGCAAGCGCTGCGTCGTCACAAATGTCAGCGCAGTTTCTGTCGTTACATTTTCCCTGCAGGGTGAACGTACGTCCGCAAATGGTTTACTCGATTACGGCAAATTTCCTGGGGCCGTACTCGCCGTTCTTCCACACAATACACCGATGCCTATGTGTCAGAGCTGGGCATTATTCGAATCATTCAGGATTTGAATCCTGGATTCGAATCCTTTTAAAGGATTTGAAAGAGGCATTCGAATACTTTAGTTCAACTGGATTCGTGATCCGGATTCATCACATTTTTTTAAGAGGATTCGTATTCGAATACAAATGTGGGTGATTCACCTAATATGATTCGAATCACGAATACTCGAATAAAGGATTCGTAAGTGAAAAATATGATTCGAATCAAAAATTCGAATCCTCATTTTTGAATCACGGATACAAATCCTTTAAAAATAAATTTGAATCTATTATTTGTAACCAGTAATATTTTATTCCATCAGTTTCTATTAATCAAAATGTTCATTTACCGACTAAATATCTGATTATATAATGATTTTAATTAATGATGATCTATATGTTATTGAACTTTATTTTAAATCTGTGTTTTATACGCGTGGCGCATGAAGTAAAATTTCGAGTTTAGAAAAGCCCCGTGAAAATTTGTCTCGGGTCGCTGCGCGACCCTCGACAAATTTTCTACGCGGGGCTTTTCTAAACTCGAAATTTTACTTCATGCTTAGTCTGGGAGTGGACAACACTCGTTCTTAGAAGTTTCAAATTAAAGGATCACTCTAGATTACTAAGTTTATTACTATTTTACAAAGGCTACAGCTCGAAGGACCAATCATGGTCTTCGGAGACCGAAGAACTACAGGGAATCGAAGTTTATTTACAAGAAAACAACGAATATCTGAAGGTTTACAGCATGGATAGGAAAGAAAACATCCAATTTTGAAAAAATATCGAAGTTGGGCTGGTTTCCAGTGCGTTTTTAACTTCACTTTAAATCAGTGTTTTATACGCGTGGCGCATGAAGTAAAATTTCCAGTTTAGAAAAGCCCCGTGAAAATTTGTCTCGGGTCGCTGCGCGACCCTCGACAAATTTTCTACGCGGGGCTTTTCTAAACTCGAAATTTTACTTCATGCTTAGTCTGGGAGTGGACCGTCAAGATTTTCTAAATGTCGAGATTTTCGATATTTCTAGATTTATGTCGATTTATTCACAGTTTGTTATTGTATTAAATGCAACTTTAATATTGAATAAAAACGTTTTTTTTTTAGGAATAGAATATTCATTCATTAAGAGCCGAGCAAAGTATAAAGTTAACTCAAAAAGTTAATTTTAGGTAAAATGTTGCATCTTTTTCTATGATTTCAATGAATGATTTATTATATTACGTACGTCAATTTTTTAAAAGAGTTAAATTTAAAATTCAACCGAGTATTGTCCACTCCCAGACTAAGCATGAAGTAAAATTTCGAGTTTAGAAAAGCCCCGCGTAGAAAATTTGTCAAGGGTCGCGCAGCGACCCGAGACAAATTTTCGCGGGGCTTTTCTAAACTCGAAATTTTACTTCATGTGCCACGCGTATAAAACACTGATTTAAAGTGAAGTTAAAAATGCACTGAAAACCAACCCAACTTCGATATTTTTTCAAAATTAGATGTTTTCTTTCCTATCCATGCTGTGAACCTTCAAATATTCGTTGTTTTTTTGTAAAAAACTTCGATTCCCTGTAGTCCTTCGGTCTCCGACGACCATGGTTGGTCCTTCGAGCTGTAGCCTTTGTAAAATGGTATTAAACTTAGTAATCTAGAGTGATCCTTTAATTTGAAACTTCTAAGAACGAGTGTTGTCCACTCCCAGACTAAGCATGAAGTAAAATTTCGAGTTTAGAAAAGCCCCGCGTAGAAAATTTGTCTCGGGTCGCTGCGCGACCCTAGACAAATTTTCACGGGGCTTTTCTAAACTCGAAATTTTACTTCATGCGCCACGCGTATTAAACACTGATTTCAAGTGAAGTTAAAAATATACTATTAACGTTGGATATTTTTCATGGTTAAGTAACCAAATATGCATTCACAAATATTTGAATTATTCGGAAATTTAAAAATTCAAATATGAATAATTTAGTGATTTAAATATTCATGTTAGAATATTAACCATTTCAATTAATCGAATTCGAATCCCAGCCTTAATAGCGATGATTCGAATTATTTAGGAGGATTTGAATCCGTGTATGAGGATTCGAATCCTTTTATAAGGATTCGATTCCTTTTATAAGGACTCGAATCGTTTTATAAGAATTCGAATAATTCTATAAGGATTCGAATCATCTACGTCTGGATTCGAATACGAATCCTTTTAAAAAAATGTAACGAATCCGGATCACGAATCCGTTTTCACTAAAGTATTCGAATACCTCTTTTGAATCCTCTAAAAGGATTCGAATCCGGGAATCGAATCCTCAATGATTCGAATCCTGCCCAGCTCTGGTGATTCGAATCCATATAAAAGGATTCGAATCCTTATGAAAGGATTCGAATATTTATAAAAGGATTCGAATATTTATAAAAGGATTTGAATACTTACAAAAGGGTTTGAACCGTCAAAAATAATTCCAATTAATTGTGAGAATTAACATAAAACACACTAAGGACTGTGTTTTTAAATGTCTCGTTAAATCACTGTTTTATACGCGTGGCGCATGAAGTAAAATTTCGAGTTTAGAAAAGCTAAGAAAACTTGTCTCGGGTCGCTGCGCGACCCTCAACAAATTTTCACGGGGCTTTTCTAAACTCGAAATTTTACTTCATGCTTAGTCTGGGAGTGGAAAACACTCGTTTAAAGCTTCAAATTGAACTCTATTATAAAATCGACGAATGCCTGAAAATTGCGTAGATAAAAAAATCACTGAATATCATTAAAACCAGGAGAGTCAGAGAAAAGTTATGAAATTATATTCAAATTGACCAAAACACTAACAAAAAAGCCATATGACATCATTAAATTTGTCAAAATCAGCAGGCAAATTACAAAACACGTAAAAATTTATAAAATTAACTTAAATATTGACAAAAGCAATGAAAGCGCGACCCTCGACAAATTTTCACGGGGCTTTTCTAAACTCGAAATTTTACTTCATGCGCCACGCGTACAAAACACTGATTTGAAGTGAAGTTCAGAAACACACAAATACATCTTTAATCAGAGTAACAGGGAATCAGATGTTTAGTCTGTTATCAACGATGTTCAGTGTTAATAATAAATAATTCGGTTTTAAATATTATTGTTAAAACAACTGGTAACGATATTTATATATAAATGCTTGAACAAAAATAATGAAATCAAATTTATTCTTAAAAGATTTGTATTCGTGATTCGAAAAAACAGGATTCGAATCATATTTATCACTTACGAATCCTTTATTCGAGTAACCGTGATTCGAATCATTTTAGGTGATTCGGATTCGTGATTCGAATCCTTTTTACGAGGATTCGTCCTAGCTCTGCTATGTGTCGATGCACATGTTAAATTCGGTTACGTTACAGATCACAGATTTTTATTCTAGAACTAGTGGATTTATTTACCAATGTATTTCTAATTATTTTCATATTATTTAATTTAAAAGTAAAATTTAATACAAATTGGTCATTAAGGCCAACAATTAACCGGTATTAAAAGAACAGTTAAAACATATTCGTCTTTAATTTTATTTAACAAATCAGAACATATCTCGTATTTTTTAATATCGTTAAACAACTGATGTGATCTAAAAATGCGAACAATCATTAAACAGTTACCAAATTCAAACATTAAAAGTGCGATTCTTTTCGCAATCTACAACAAGTTAGTCTTACAAAGACTATATCAAACACACATTGAAACAACTGTATGTAACAGCAAACACTTGTTGTATAATTCAATGTCCGTCGGGGTATTAGCCCGGGAAGTAGTTGTTTCAATGAGTGTTTGATATAGTCTTTGTAAGACTAACTTGTTGTAGATTGCGAAAAGAATCGCACTTTTAATGTTTGAAGTATTCTGCAACCAAGAATTGGCAATTTCATTTATACTTATATTTATAGTTACCAAATTGTAATTTACAAAATATTAACTCGGTATTTTAGGAAGATTATGTGAAATATATTAATGTATAACTATAATTATTTAATTATATAACATTATTATGTATATAACATGTTTAAAAATGTTATTGTAATTCCGAGAATATTCTCTTTCTATTTTTTAAAGTCGGGCGAAATTATTTAATTATCGTTCTAGCGAAGGTGTATGGTTGGGTACGGCTGGCCGTTTAGTCTCAGTGCGCGTGCGCCAAAATTCATTCGGCCGACCCACTTTATTAGATCACGAGCCGTCACTGGTTATATCTCGAAAACTAATGTCAAAATAAAATATTTGACAAGATTTTATTATTCAGTGTAAAATTATCTAAAACTTTGCTATTTAGAGTTTTTTTCTATCTCTTTTAATAACTGAGGGAAATCGATTTGAAAAAATCGAAACTTTTCACATTTTATAAAATATCTAGTTACCACCCTTGACTTTTTTTAATAATTTACAAATGTCTTTTTATTCTGCTCATAAAACTGCACTACTTTGCTCTTTTAACCGTTTCTCTATCTCTTATAGTTTACGACATCCCCATAGAGAACATGACAAAAACTCACCCTGTATATAATTAGGATATGTACACTTAAAAGAAGAACTCCCTGTACTTACTTGTCCATTTAATAACTCAGAACATACAGGGATTTTTTCTTCTAAGTATACATATCCCGATAATTACAGCGTTTAATAAATTTACAGGAATTTATTTATTTATTTATTTATTTTATACGGTATCTCCTTTTTACATAAATTTTTACAAATCAATTATATAATTCTTAACTATTGTAACAAATTAATACAATGATTCACTACAATAAAAAATATAGATTAAATGAAATTAAATGAAATTACTATACATCAAAATCAAAATAATCCTTACACATATAAAGAAAAATAATATACAAAATATTAAAACAATATATTATTTTAAAATAATACCAAATGACTATAGGTTATCTGTCAAGACGATTTAACATATCTCTAAAATGTGCATAAGGTTCATTGAAAATATTTACATTATCACTGGCAGTAATCTCGTTCAAATATCTCAAAATCCTAGAAATGGGACTATTGAAACCATAATTTGTGGAATGTATTGGCACTCTGAATAGTGTATGGTGTCTTGTAACCCTTGTTACATTAAATCTACATAGTGACAATAAATGGTCACAATCAATAAGCCCATTTATGAGCCTGAAGCCGAAACAAATATCATTAATTTTGCGTCTATTTTTTAAAGATTTTAAATTTAATGTACTTAACATATTTGTGTGACTAAAAGCAATTCTAGTAAGACCTAATTTAAAATGAACAATTCTTAAAAATTTGCTCTGTACCATTTCGATTTTGTAAGACCATCGATCATAAGTAGGGTTCCAAATAACAGAACCATACTCTAGTTTTGATCTAACTAAACTAGTTAGTTTTCGCTGTTTTATAAAAACTGTGAATTTATCGAGTATTTTCTACTCCCTGAGTGAGCATGAAGTAAAATTTCAAGTTTAGAGAAGCCTTAACATTTGGCTTGGTCGCGTAGCTAAGCGGAGCGACCATACCAATTTCTTAGGCTTTTCTAAACTCTAAATGTTAAATGTTAAACACTGATTTACAGTGAAGTTAAAAAAATACTACTTAAGTTTTATTTCACGTTAATAAATATTACAAATGTTTATTTCGTGTAAGCAAATCTTCCATCATTCAAGCGCGAGATTTGGTTAAATCGGGTTTAAAAATTAAAAAAAAAAACACAAAGCCCTACCGAGCAAACACATGTTTGATCAACGTTTCACGTTAAGCAAACACGTGTTTAATCAACGTTTTACGTTGGTCAGTAATCTGTAAAAGCAATTATATAATGTTATATTTACCAAATAAAACCGACGTTAAAAATAGACAAGGAAATTCATTATTTAATGTGAGATTATTTAACTTGAAAAGTCCACAGCAACTGCATTAATAATAATTAAATTCTGATAAATTTATTCGCACTGAAACAATTTTTTAAATGAACATATGTGTTAACAATGTGGTGGGGTACTGAAAAATGCTGCGCAGCCTTGGATAAATGAATATTTGTGGCCGAGACCAATTCCAGTAGGCGATAGTGCAACTATTATCGTCTTGATATCCAGTACGAACGGTAATTATTTTTTTTTTCTTTGAAACATGATATTATGTACTTATAAATTAAGTCTGCTTTTATATAATTAGTGTATAATACTATAAAATATAAAACTCTTTTTTAATATTGTAATAACAATTCATTTTCCATAAGTATTCATTATTAAATCTTGCATTAGACGACACTATTTTCTTGTACCGGGTGGGCAAATAAGCGAGGTAAGCGGCTGTATCTCAGAAACTAACGATCGTAGAGAGTTACGATAAAAAAATTTATAGGCAAAGTGGGCAAGGGAAAATGCTGGAAATTATTTTCAAGTTTCCAAGATGGCTGCGAGTGGGCGTTTCCACCATCTTGAATTACATAACGTTACGTTTCTCGCGATTTTCCCCAATGAATATAACAAAAAAGTATTTGCGTTTTAATGTTAACTTAAAGTGGAACATTTTTTGTAAAAACAATTTAATCAAACTGTTCTAATTTTATAAAATCTTCACCGTACATCAATAATTAAAGCTTATATTCCCACTGAGCAAAAAACAAACAAATAACGTTACATCAACATTGTAGCAACATTAAACGTTGTTTTAATATTGATGAAACATTACTTAAATGTGGGTTCAATCCTAAATCAATCAATTTTCAAATAAATAAAAAAAGTGAACGGTTCAGGATTGAATATAAGCTTCAATTTTTATTGAAAATGTTGTTTAAGTTTAACAATTGTGCGCTCAAAGTTGGCATTTGTGGGATTGTTCACTATTTCTTTTTTCATTTTTCAAACATTATTTTTGATTCTATAAATAAAATACATAATTTACCTATGACATTAAATAAAAAGCTATTTTTGTACTGTATTTCTACCTGGCGACAAAATGAATTTATTATCAAGCAAGCCATGAAGTTTTAATTTAGTGTGGTAGCACTGGATAGCACTTCATGAATCTGATAAATGGTAATGCAAGAAGTTTATTTACTCGAAAAAACAATAACAGTAACATTTCTAAAAAAACTTTCAGTCAAGAAAATCTTATGTTCTAAATCCTGGGTCTCCAAACTATCTTCTTCGCGGGCCACAAATACAATTCTACATAATAAAGTCGGCCAAGATCCGATTAATTTTATAAAATTATGAAAAATTTAAGGAACAATTGTTACAATATTTCAAAATATGACATTAAAAACTACTACGGGCCGTAGTTTGGAGACCACTGTTCTAAATCAAACATATGGAATACAAAGACGCTAATTCGTCAAATCAAATAATTTGAGTTAATTGTGCCACAGCCTTTGCACACTGCCAAATGCAAAAAAATCAGAGCCTACTCTAATTATGAATTCATTTAATTGTCTAGTATATTTTTTCAATCACCAAAAAGCAAATGAAGAAAAATCGAACTTTTAACGCCCTACCAAGAACACAATTTTAAACTTAGAAAAATGCGAATAATACAAATTTGAAGCTTATTTAATTCTGAGTCGATTACATTTTAAGTGGTTAAAATTGATTTTGGTTTAAATTAATTACAATCATTTTTGTAAGAACCACAAAAAGGAGTGATTTGTCCTTAAATTCGTACATAAATGGTTCAGAGTTATTCAGAGATTATTTTGAATTAATATAGAATAATATATACTATAAATCACTCACACTCCACGATCACATATTAGATACCTACGTTACAGAAATTAATAATCCGATTAACACCGACCGCCAGGCTCTCATAAAAAAACTAAAAGAACGTTTCATTGAATCATATCAAATCGACACTCATGCTTCGTTCACGGGAAACCGTATGTTCCTAGTTATGTTTGATCTTAAATACCCCGATAGTCCCATCCCAACTGTTCCTTCAGACGGAGTTCACTCTGCTAACTGTGTTGTCCAAAATGGCTAACCAAATTTCCTTTATTTACACCAACATAAACTCGCTCAACAACAAATCTCACATCCTATTCAATTATTTAAACAATAACCCGGTATATGTGTGTCTTTTGGTCGAAATTAAAATCAAGAAACCTTTCTCTTTACACAACTGGAACCATATCCAAATTGCCCCTACCATCCACAACCAAAACCCTCGGGGAGGTTTAATCACAGCACTCCACCCAAGTCTAAAAATTGGTAAAAGCAACTCCCCTAGAATCAACCATCCCCTTAATGAATGCCTGCATTTTATCCTAACCCACCAATCTCTTCAAATCCATATATTCCTCATTTATATTCACCCTCACTCCCCTATAGATGACACCATATTTATTAAAGCTTCACTCTACTCAAACATTAGCCTTACACCGAAAGGTAGATAGGCAAAGGAATAAATAAAATAAAAACTCTACTCAAACATCATCATTATAGGAGATTTTGATATAAACAGAAGCAAATCCCACCACCTATCCTCTTTCCTTTCCAATTCAAATTTTGTACGTATCCATACCCCTCCAACATTTATAAGGAACCAAAACCAATCCACCACTCCAGAGGTCTTCCTCTGCACACAAAATATCCAACATCTTATCCATTCTGTAAACCTCACCCCCGACCTATGCTCAGATCACCTATCTATCACTTTCCAAATAAAATCCAACGAACCTATTCCCCACACTTTCCCTGACTCCATCTATGACTTTAAAAACTGTGACATAGACAAAGTTTTACTAGAACTTACTCAATTCATATCCTGTAACCCCGATATAAACCCCGTGTATGGCGAGAGTGGTGAAGTTTGAAAGGAGGTTAACTGAAATGGAGAATGGAAGGTTAGTGCAAGAAACTTGGAAAGTATGCTATAGGGAATGGAGTGCAAAAACATGAAAGTACAAAATGGATGCAAAAGAGGGTAAAACTGTATGAAAGAGCTGGAATATCTGTGATGTATGTGGAGGAAAAGCTAGTGCGGGGTCAGAAAGTGGAAGAAGAAGTGGTAGAGAAACTGAGGGCAGAAGAACTACAAATTCGACAAAACAAAATAGCTAAGAGTCGGACCTGCCCGTTCTACAAAACCTTACAAGTTTTCGGAACAACCCCGCGCTACTTTGCCCTACAGAATAGAGAGGATGTAAGAATACTAGCTCGGCTAAGGTGTGGGAATGAAGAAAGAGTAAGAAAGGTATGGATGGGAACGGAGTATATGGGGTGTGGATTTTGTAACATGGGAGAAGATGTATGGGAACATTGGTTGTATGAGTGCACGGAGGGACCGAGTTTTAAGAGTAAAAGTTTGAATGAAGTGTTGTGTGAGAGTGGGAAGGGGATTATAGAATGTAGAGAATTGATGAGAATGAGAGCAGGGAGGTGTAGCTAAAAGAAGCGAAACGGCTACTTAAAGAATTGTTTATAGTTTTATTTATTGTGTGTATGTCGCTGAAGAGTTCGATTATTATTTCATGGTTTATGGTTAGTTTATGATGGTTATTGTAAGATGTTTGTAAATAATATGCCAAATTAAGGCTTTATGTAAAGAGTGCATCGACACATAGCAGAGCTGGGACGAATCCTCGTAAAAAGGATTCGAATCACGAATCCGAATCACCTAAAATGATTCGAATCACGGTTACTCGAATAAAGGATTCGTAAGTGATAAATATGATTCGAATCAAAGATTCGAATCCTATTTTTTGAATCACGAATTCAAATCCTTTAAGAATAAATTTGATTTTATTATTTTTTTTTCAAGCATTTATATATAAATATCGTTACCAGTTGTTTTAACAATAATATTTAAAACCTAATTATTTATTATTAACACTGAACATCGTTGATAACAGACTAAACATCTGATTCCCTGTTACTCTAATTAAAGATGTATTTGTGTGTTTCTGAACTTCACTTCAAATCAGTGTTTTGTACGCGTGGCGCATGAAGTAAAATTTCGAGTTTAGAAAAGCCCGAAAATTTGTCTCGGGTCGCTGCGCGACCCTCGACAAATTTTCACGGGGCTTTTCTAAACTCGAAATTTTACTTCATGCTTAGTCTGGGAGTGGAAAACACTCGTTTAAAGCTTCAAATTGAACTCTATTATAAAATCGACGAATGCCTGAAAATTGCGTTGATGAAAAATTCACTGAATATCATTAAAACCGGGAGAGTCAGAAAAAAGTCATGAAATTATATTCAAATTGACCAAAACACTAACAAAAAAGCCATATGACATCATTAAATTTGTCAAAATCAGCAGGCAAATTACAAAACACGTAAAAATTTATAAAATTAACTTAAATATTGACAAAAACAATGAAAACAATTTAACAAAATAAAGGTTTCCCACAGAAGAAAGTTATATTAAAAGGCCAGGGAAAAAAACTTGAAGCAGGGAAATGACAGAAAAATTTAACATTTCAGATTGGGGCTACCATGTCAGTTTTACTTCAAATGATATTAAACATAATTTTGAAAAATAGATTATTATCTTTAAAAACATTTTTAGTCAATTATGTTCTTATCAAAGCATTCAGTTTGAAGTTTCGAACGAGCGTTTCCACTCTCTGGGCGCATTTACCACAACAAACCACAAACGTTGCAAATCTTGAAAGAAGAAATCACCAATTTGGGGCCAGATGTTTTACTAACAACAATTCAAAATGTTGTAAAACGAGCACAATCAATATCAACTCAGGAGATGGTCATTTGACCGATATCATTTTTTAACTTTATATTATTAATGTTACACCTTTAAATTAACTTTCAGTTAAAACATTGCCCATTTTTTCATTTCTAATAAAATGACAGCCAATTCATTACTTTTGCCTTATATTAGACGAGACAACAAGTTTATATCTTAATAAATGTTAATTATTGTTTTTTAACATAGATTTACTGTCCTTGTTTACGCACGAAGTAAAATATAGAGTTTAGAAAATTCTAAAAATTTGGTTTAGTTGCGTAGCGAAACGGACAAAACACTGAAATATTGTGAAATTGAAAATATACTGGTTTTTACTTATTATGTTTGAATTTCATAGCAAATTCAGTTTGATTTTATTAGAAATATCTATTTCCCGAGAAATACAGGAAGTTTTTCTGACATCACACATGAAATTTCTCACGTGACGTAAAAAGTCAATGTAATTAATCTAACAAGGCCGACTCGGTTTTAAATTAAGACAACCTTTTACACTAACCACCTTGATTGCTGACGTCACGCGTGGAAGTCCTCGCATAACGTCAACAATCAAAATAATTAAACAATACAAGGTCAGCTCGGTTTAAATCAAGACAAACTTACTTACACACCTTGGTTAATGGCGTCACGCGTGGAAATCCGTACGTGACGTTAAAACCAAGATCATTACTGTGCAAGGTTGTCTTGATTTAAACCAATCCGACCTTATCACGCGCGGAAATCCTCACATGACGTCAAAATCAAAGTAATTACTGTATAAGGTTGACTCGGTTTAAACTGAGACAGTCTTTTATAAGGTTGTCTTTATTTAAACGAGTGTTTTCCACTCCCCGACTAAGCATGAAGTAAAATTTCGAGTTTAGAAAAGCCCCGTGAAAATTTGTCGAGGGTCGCGCAGCGACCCGAGACAAATTTTCTGGGCTTTTCTAAACTCGAAATTTTACTTCATGCGCCACGCGTATAAAACAGTGATTTCATGAGAAATTTAAAAACGCACTAAGGACATTTTTCATGTTAATCCTCAATATTAATTGGAATTATTTTTGACTTTTCAAATCCTTCTGTAAGTATTCGAATCCTTTCATAAATATTCGAATCCTTTTATAAATATTCGAATCCTTTCATAAGGTTTCGAATCCTTTTATATGGATTCAAATCACCCACATTTGTATTCGAATACGAATCCTCTTACAAAAATGTAACGAATCCGAATCACGAATCCAGTTGAACTAAAGTATTCGAATGCCTCTTTTGAATCCTTTAAAAGGACTCGAATTCAGGATTCGAGACCTGATTGATTCGAATCCTGCCCAGTTCTGACACATAGGCATCGGTGTATTGTGTGGAAGAACGGCGAGTACGGCCCCAGCAAATTTGCCGTAATCGAGTTCAACCATTTGCGGACGTACCACCCTGCAGGGAAAATGTAACGACAGAAACTGCGCTTACACTTGTGACGACGTAGCGCTTGCATTAATTTTCATAATCTGAAAATCTACGGCTGGCCGATTTTGCGGATACGAAGTTGCTTAGTAAACATATACAGGGTCCTGCATCTCACCTCCCGTTTTCTGTAGCTCAGTTACTAATTAAGTTAGGCTTTTGATATTTGGCACACTTTACCTGTATCCTAGGGCGTAGTTCAGGAAAATATTTTTGGTTATACAGGGTGTCCCAAAAAAGTTTGACGTCATTATGATATATATTTTTAGATTACATGCTATATATTTTGTTCGTTATTTGGGTGCCTTCTATGGATTCCTACATACCCCTAAAATTTTATAGAAATTGGTTTAGTAATATTACCAACAAAAAAAAAATAAATAAAATCAGTTTTGCACCATTGGTTTCAAAAATTAATAAAAAATAAAAATAGTGCCTCGTTAATAAAATTATACAATGTACTTATTAAATAAGGTCAGACAGTCCCGTTAACCAAGTTTTATTCATATGAATTAAACAGAGTGTCTAAAATTTAGTGTCAAACTTTTCAAACTTTAAAGCACTTTATTTTTCTTATTTTAAATTAGACCCCCTGTATATTTTTATGTCATTCCATGCGGAATTATAGAACAAACATTTTTCCTAATTACAACCCTATCGCAATTCCTAACACATTCAAAGTTATTTGCAGAAAACTCGTTTTATCAACTAATCCAATAGCCATTTTAATGATAAAAATCGAAGGAGGCTTTGAAAAACAATTTATTGTTTAACAAAGTGACAAAAACCTATTTTGACTTTAGTAATGTAAAAGTTAAAAGCATTATGAGTTAAGCTCTTTATATCCAAGAATTTGTTGTCATGAAGTACAACCGAGACGATCTGGTAGATATGATTTTCATATTAGGAGAATGCGAAAAGAACTGTTTTTTGGCAAGTCGAGTTTACACACAGCGGTATCCGGAACGACGACATCCAGACAACAGGAGCCTGGAAAACTTATTGGAGAGATTTATACATACGGGTAATGTAAACTATACAAAACCAGTTAGAAATAGGCCGGTTCGAACTGAAGAAAATCAATTGGCTGTGCTATTATCAATTACGGAAAATCCTTCCGTTAGTCAACAAGCTGTCGCTGCTGCCGTGGATGTAAGCGAAAGAACCGTTCAACGAATTTTAAAGGACAACCGTTTCCATGCCTATCATATCCAGTTCCATCAAGAACTCTTTGAACAAGATTTTGATCAACGTGTCGAATTTTGCAACTGGGCGCAAACTAAAATTAGGGTACATGTTGACTTTTTTGATAAGGTTTTGTTTTCTGATGAGGCCACCTTTCATAAAAATGGATTTATGAATCGTCATAACTTCCATTATTATTGCGACCACAATCCAAGAGTTTTTAGGCATGTTGATCAACAACACAGATGGGCAATTAATGTGTGGGGGGGAATTATTGGTGAACATATTATTGGCTCTCACTTTTTTAACGGACATTTGAATGGACCAACGTATCTGGATTTTTTTCAAAATCAATTGCCAGATTTATGTCAACATTTACCAATGGCTGTGAGGGATGCAATGTGGCTGCAACAGGATGGAGCCCCAACACATTATTCATTACAAGTCAGGGATCATCTCAACACAACCTTCCCGAATCGGTGGATTGGAAGAGGAGGACCAAGTAAATGGCCGCCCCGATCACCCGACTTAACTAAATTAGACTTCTTTTTGTGGGGCTACGTTAAGGAAATCGTTTATCAAGAACCTCCAACCACACTAGAAAACATGTAGCAAAGAATCATAAATGCATTTCACAACATTACACCCGACCTATTACGAAGAGTTGCAAGGTCATTTCATACTCGTCTTCAATTGTGCCTCCAAGAAAACGGAAGACATATCGAACATAAGTTCTAGTATTTGAATAATTTTAGAAATGCGTATTTTTGTTATGTTTTTTATGAAATGTTATTACTAAAACTATTTTTTATACAAAACTTAATACCACGCGATCCTAAAAAAACGTGATTCAGAGCAGGCCTTGCCTAGAACAACATGGTTGGCAAGACAAATTTCAGAGTACTGTTTTGTGTTTAAATTTATTTGAAGTTCCCTGTTTTTATTGAATTGAAATCAGTGTTGCTAATCGTTTTGTAGTAGTCAATGCCTGCTCTGAATCATTTTTTTTTCGATCTCATTGTACTTTCACGATGTGTAATATGTTTAGACCAAAATCTGTGAATCCTTTAAAACTTTCGAGATGCAATTTAATTACAAAACATGTTATGTCAATAAATTGTTTTTCAAAGCCACTTTCGATTTTTATTAATTAAAATGGCTACTGGATTAGTTGATAAAACGAGTTTTCTACAAATAACTTTTTATGTGTTAGGAATTGTGATAGGGTTGTAATTAGGAAAAATGTTTGTTTTTTAATTCCGTATGGAATGACATAAAAATATACAGGGGTTCCAATTTAAAATAAGAAAAATACAGTGCATTAAAGTTTAAAAAGTTTGACACTAAATTTTGCACACTCTGTATAATTCATATCCATCAAGCTTGGTTATCGGGACCATTAGACCTTTTTTAATAAGTACCTTCTATAATTTAATTGACGAGATACTATTTTTAATTGTTATTAATTTTTTAAATTAATAGTGCAAAACCGATTTTTTTAGTATTTATTTTTTTTGGCTGATATCACTAAACCGATTTCTATAAAAAATTAGGGGTATGAAGGTAACCATAAAAGGCACTCAAATTATTAACAAAATGTACACTATGAAACACTTTTAACTTTGTTTGTATAACACGTTTTATTTAATGTGACTGCAGTTTCGACAAATTTAGCTTGTCATTATCAAACATGGAGTAACTTAAACTAGAGGTTTTACAGGTATATATACACAATTACAAGACAGCGGTAAAAATGGGGGTGTACATTAGGTCAACCTGGTCGTTAATTAAGGGAATTCCCGGATTAGCGCGGGCTTTGTGTATCTCTAGTGCTTCTAGCAAATTCATTTTACGACCCTTTTCGGCATGATGGATTATGGTAAGTACATCTTTTTCAAAAGTGTGATTTTCGTCTAAAAGGTGTTTTGCAAAAGACGACTTATCACTCTGTTTAAGCCGAAAAGAGCGCAAATGTTCCCTCAATCTTATGTTGAAATTACGACCAGATTGGCCAATGTATATCCCTTGACAATCTGCGCAAGTTAATTTATATATTCCGGATTTATTAAATTTATCTAATTTTGTTTTACTATTAAAGATATGGTTATTGATTTTACAGTACGGTTTAAATGCAACTTGAATATTATGCTTTTTTA